>CM065721.1:36454204-36458652 GCA_033310375.1 Conus canariensis | reverse complement strand
GGTGCTTCTATGGTTGTATTTTCTCACACCCCTTTATGAGGGGCAATGGCCTAAACATGAATAGATTATCTTGAGTCTTAAGTCTCTCTCTCTCTGTCTGTCTGTCTGTCTGTCTCTCTCTCCTCTCTCTCTCTCTCTCTCTCTCTCTCTCTCTCTCTCTGTGTGTGTGTGTGTGTGTGTGTGTGTGTGTGTGTGTGTGTGTGTGTGTGTGTGTGTGTGTCTTCGAATGAGTCTGTACACCCTGTTAGTAGGAAGAACATCGAGGGAGAGCAGGTCAATAAGAGGTCGATCTTCAGAGCCGATCACCTCCCGTGCCTGTAGCCTCCTGCATGTGTTTCAGCTTTGCTGCTTGTAATGGCTAAGAGGGCCGGGCTACTTCTTTGTCACGACTTCTTTCAGATGCCTTTCTGCAATCGCTGCTGTTGTTGGTTTTGTTCTTTTGTTTTTCTAAATTGTGTCGCTGCCTGGATTGGAAGCCACGTGTCCAGGCAGGCCGAGTGTCGGTTGGCCTCGTGGCCTCGCAGTCTGCACTGCGACACTTGCTTGCACTCTCTTCATTCTGTCTCTTTCGGTGAGTGTCGTGAACTAATCTGCAAACTTTGAAGGTATAGGCGTACACACACACACACACACACACACACACACACACACACACACACACACACACACACACGCGCGCGCGCGCGCGCGCGCGCGCGCGCACGCACGCACACGTACATATGTATTTTTTTTCAGCAACTTATTTCCTTACCACACTTTCTTTTTGATTTACTTTTCTACCCTTCACTGGCCGCTTTGAGGGTGCTGTTAGATTCTTGTTTTGAAGCCTTGGTGGTGAGAACACCACAGAATTATAGACTGTAGTGTATCTCCATTTGATGCCAAGGGAGCACAGACACAAGTAGCCGTGTCTCCCTGATGAGTCCGATCCAGCGGACGAAAGGCCTAAGAGCAGGCAATATGAAATGATCTGTCTTCAGGAAGGATAACAATAGTTCCCATATGCAGTTAGTGAAGGGTTTAACATTTATTATGTATTTGGTGATTTTATGTTGTCATTTTTCCCCTCCCGTCCCCTCTCCCCTCCCCCCCTTTTTTCTTTCGTTTAACTCTTTGCCAAGTCATTACTGTAATGATGGAAGAATTGTTAGACTGAGCGTGTTTTCCACTACTACTAAATTGTTCAGCATAACACACACACACACACACACACACACACACACACACACACACGTATATATATATATATATATATATATGTGTGTGTGTGTGTGTGTGTGTGTGTGTGTGTGTGTGTGTGTGTGTGTGTACGGAAAAATTCTGGATAAGAATGTCTAGGGAAAAATTCTCCATCCTTTCGGACTCAACTCACTTGAATTACTGTTCATGTTCTACGCCGCTAGACTCCTTTTACCTCCCCCCACCGACCGCCCCCCCCCCCCCCCCCCTCTATACACACGCTACACACCACCACACACACACACACACACACACACACACACACACTCACACACATACACATACACTCACACGCAAACTCACTCACACTCCCTCACACTCACACACACTCATACACGCACACACTCCCACATGTGCGTGACGCGCGCACGCTTTTACACACACTTACTCAACCCCACTTCCTCATATTCCAGCGTCCCTTTGCTCCTCTTCCATCTGAAAGATTGGCCTGGTACGTGAAATCCTTTTTAGCTTCTTGTTTCAAGATAGTGAATTTTATTCACTTTCTTTTTATGAATGTATAAATGTCGTGTGACTCGCCGGCCAGTCAACTCACCACTGAGGAAGGCGTTAAAGCCGAAAATTTTGGAAACCTTTTTTATCTTGTCTGTTGCGGTTTTTAAACTCTCTGTATATATATATATATAGAGAGAGAGAGAATGGTACTGAGGATCAGCGCAATCTTAAAAACAGTGCTCAACCACAGTGTTTTTAGAAGCTTGATTTTAACTTGCTTTTAATATAACAAATATATATATATATATATATATATAGATGAGAGAGAGAGGAGAGAGAGAGAGAGAGAGGAGAGGAGAGGTGCATGTGTGTTTAAAAAAAATGATTACACACTAGCTTTACACACACACACACACACACACACACACACACACACACACACACACACACACACACACACACACACACACATTGTTCACATGGGCCAGAAGGCCTGCAAAAACTGAATAAATTATTATTATTATCATTATTACACACACACATACACACACACGCGCGGCACACACACACACACACACACACACACACACACACACACACACACACACACACACACACACACAACACATACACACACACGCACGCACGCACACACGTGAACACGCATATACCCTCTGTCTCTGTCTGTCTGTCTCTCTCTCTCTCTCTCTTTCTCTCTCTCACACCACACACACACACACACACAACACACAACACACCACACACACACACACACACCACACACAAGAACAGAAAGAAAGAACGAAAACATCAACTACAACAAGAGCGATAACAGACAGAACAACAACAACAACCACCAGAAGAAGAACAAGAACACAATTGCTCTGGCCGCGCTGTTTGAAGTCGGGGGGAGGGAGTTGTTTTCATGTTTGGGACTCTCGGTCGCTGACAAATCTTGATGGACCGAACAGAGAGAAAACACTCTAAATGGACGGTGACAAACACACCGACCGAACGGGCGGCGAGATACCGTTATCCCCTTGCACATCACCAATAGCTCGCTGGAGGCGGTGCAAATTGGGGGATGGGGGGGGGAGGGGGGGGGGGGGGGGTGGGGGGGGGGGGAGGAGGGGGGGAGGGGGGGGTTGCAGTTTGGGGAGAGGAAGGGGGGTGGGGGTGGGAAGATGGAGGGGGTGGGGGTGATGGTTGGGAGTTGGGGATGGGGGCGGGGGTGGAGGGTGCTGGGAGGAGGGTGGGTGGGTGTTGCGGGGGGGGGTGGTATGAAGGTTCCTGGAGGTACAGTTGACCCGTGCGACGATCGGTGATGTTGTTAGTTCTGCGTCCTCCGAGGGGCTGCAGTTCGTTCCCCCCCCCCCCTCCCCCCTCCCCCCCCCCCCCCCCCCCCCCCCCCCCCCCCCCCCCCCCCCCCCCCCCCCCCCCCCCCCACACACACACTCCCTCCAGGTGAATCAGGAAAATAAATAACCATTTACTGAAGTGGCTGTTGGCGTGTGGTCAGGTGTTGGGCCTTCTGCTGGTGGTCTGTTTGGGAGGGGAGGGAGAGAGAGAGAGAGAGAGAGAGAGAGAGAGAGAGAGAGAGAGAGAGAGAGAGAGAGAGAGAGAGAAGACAGACAGACAGACAGACAGACAGACAGACAGAGACAGAGAGATAAAGAGAAAGGGGGAGAGAGAGGGAGAGAGAGAGAGAGAGAGAGAGAGAGAGAGAGAGAGAGAGAGAGAGAGAGAGAGAGAGAGAGAGAATGGGGCGGGGGCGGGATGTTTACCTGACAGTATGTTCACCGACACCAGTGTTTGTTAAGGGCAAAAGGTAGAGACATGTAGAGAGGTAAATAGACAGACAGATAGAGACAGCTAGACAGACAGATTGATCGATTGACAGATATAAGAGTTGAGAGTACAGGTAGATAGAAAGATAGTTGAAAAGATACTCAGACGGGACACGTCGACAGAATATCCTTCAGAAGAAAGAAGGAGCAAGACCCTCTCTCTCTCTCTCTCTCTCTCTCTCTCTCTCTCTCTCTCTCTTCTCTCTCTCTCTCTCTCTCTCTCTCTCACTCTCTCTCTGGTATACCCATTAAAGGGGGGTCAGGGCAAATGGACACAATAAGATGACCATCACCTCTTGTTTATGCTCTCTTCGCTCCGCCACTTGAGGCCGCTGGCCAGTGCTAAATGTGCTCTTCCTGTCTCCCTACTCCCCATCACATCCCCATCCTACCTCGTTTATCTCCCCCTTCCCCCCCCCCCCCCCATACTCTCGCTTTCTCTCCACTTCCCTCCTCCCCCTCCCCACCCCCTACTCTCCTACATTCCTCCCTGCCTCTGTTTCTATTGTCTGTTACGTTCTTTCTCTCCACTCGCAGAGAGATTTTTACCGAAGTTTCTGGTGCGTTTTTAGTAGGTGTATTTTTAAAGAGATGTGTGATTTTTTTTTTTTCTTAATGACTTGAGTTGACTTGAACGCGGTGACAGCTCTGATATGGCCCTTGGCGGTCGGCTGGGCTATAAGCAACATGACCTTACCTTACCTTACTCGCAGGTTATTAGTTCCAGAATATCAAAGCTCTTTTATTATGGGGGCAGATAAGTTTTATAAACCTGGTAATACATT
This sequence comes from Conus canariensis, assembly GCA_033310375.1. Lineage (NCBI taxonomy): Eukaryota > Metazoa > Mollusca > Gastropoda > Neogastropoda > Conidae > Conus > Conus canariensis. The sequence goes on along the minus strand of CM065721.1, from coordinate 36,454,325 downwards.
TTTTCCCTGTATTCTTGGAGAAAATTGGTTTTATCCTGCAAGAAAAGAAATGTGATGCTTTGTGTCTGAGGTTCATGGCTGGTTTCGTTAGGATAATTAGTATTTTCCCTGTTGTTCCTTA
>CM065721.1:36431704-36434204 GCA_033310375.1 Conus canariensis | reverse complement strand
TAATAATAATAATAATAATAATAATAATGATAAAATAATAAAATAATAATAATATAATGATGATAATAATTTTATTTGTATGATGATGATGATTATACAGCTTTCTGTGAGCCAATGGATTGCTTGAGCATCTTTCTGGTTATGCGTTATTCAAGGGTGCATTTTGTCATTCGTGTTTGACATTGATTTTGTTGATATTACTGATACAATAAAAATCAATGATAATGTCCATTTTGTCTAAATATGAATGATGAAACAAATAAGAAGATGGAAATAGATTAAGTAGACAACAAGAGCAACAACGATAAGTTTTGTCACAAAACAATTATATAAATAATAATAACAATATCAGCAACGCCAACAACAGCGAAGACGACGACGACGGGACAACAAGGAACAACAACGACAATAATGATGATGATGATGATGATGATGATGATGATGATGATTATAGTAATGATGATGAAGAAGATGATGATGATAGTAATGATAATATAAAAATGATGATAATAATAATAATAATGACAAGAACAACAACAATGATGATAATAATAATAATAACAATAACAATAATAACAATAATAATAATAATAATGAGAGAAGAAGAAGAAGAAGAGAGAAGAAGAACGAGGATAATGATACTGCTGATATTGATGATGTGTGATGATGACGACGACGACAATGATGATGATGATGATGCGGACTTCTCGCAGATTGTATTTTTCCATCTCCGCTTTATGATAATGAGGATTATCGATAAACGTATACACACTTACGTCATCTGGACCGGAAACAACAAAAAAAAAGACCGACAAAAATTGAAAGAAGGAATTGAATCAGATGTTGAGTATAATTTCTAATACCAAACCTAGAACAATTCTGATAGCAGGGCACGACTTGAAAGAAAGAACAGATGCTAATGAAACTTCATTACAATTTGTCAGGATTCTTTAAATAGTCAGCGCTCGAAAAAAAAAATGTATGCTGACTGATGATTCTTTTACCACAAGGACAATGCGTTCATGCTGAATATAAAATTCAACGTGTCTAGTTTTGATTTTGCAAAATAATGATGATGTTATATTCCTGCAAAATAGTCGACGTGATTTTCGGTGATAAAAGTATTAATATAAAGTTTTCATATTTTCTGAAAAAGTATGGTTCTCTTGACAGCCCAAAGAACTATTTTCGTACTGTTTAAAGAGACTCAGAATGTGTGTGTTCAGCACGTGTGCGTGCTCTGTGTGTGTGTGTGTGTGTGTGTGTGTGTGTGTTTGTGTTGTTAGAGCCTCGTCCGTTATAGGATAAAGATAGTACAGCATGGGCACCCGCGCAGACAGTTTCTGCGGGAGAGGGGGGGGGGGGGGGTAGAGCCTACGCACTAATCTATCTGCCTGACTGTCCGTCCGTCCGTCTGTCTATCTGTCTGTCTATCTATCTATCTATCTATCTATCCATTCATCCACCTAACCATAAACACACACACACACACACACACACACACAACACAACACACCACACCACGACAGAGAGAGAGAGAGAGAGAGAGAGAGAGATCAACGTGTATGCACCGGTTTTGCAAGTAAACCGAGACTCGACACTCGGGAAGGAGTGCAAAAATTCCAACCACCTGCGCGCAAGTTATCTTTAGTTACTTACGTATTCCGTGATGAATTGACCTTCATGTCTGCCTAAACGCTTACCAGCGCTGCCCCCTCCCCCCTCCCCCCCCCCCTCCTCCCCCCTCACCCCTCTTCACTTTGCATTGAAGGTTCTACTGTCGTTGATGATATGCCATATCGTTATCACAACAATGCGTTCATATCAAAACAATCGGCCACATTTCTTCATTTCAACTTCATCATAACAGTGTGTCAATAAACCAGTCAGACGCCACTTCCTGCTGCACAAAATTCTGTAGTAAAATCTTGTGAGGTTCTTTTAATGATGAAAAACAAAACAAGAATACGCTTACAACAAAGAAATAGATAATTAGATGAATAAGATGATGAATAAAGAAACGAATGAATAAACAAATAAATAGAGAAAGAAGTGAATGAAAATAAATAATCAATTAATGAATAGAGAGATAAATGAATAAGTAAATAGATGAATAAACAAATAAATAAATGAAACAATAACAGATGATGCACTTTTCAGAGTTTTTTACCCCACGGGAAGTGTCGGTGAGTTTTTCACGCGAAATCTGAGCATCTTGTATTGACATGTTTTGAAAGAAACGTCAAGTTACATGATTGAATTATGTAACTGCTTAAGCTTCGGCACGCGGCTCTGTATCAGACAAAGCAATACTGATGATAAATCCGATTGCAGTGTATGATGTATATCATGCTGACATTTGTTTAGTATGTACATAATGATGCATTGTATGCATTTTTTTTTCAAATTACAGTGAGACAGTTTCATTTAGCAAATATGCATTCTGCGGTGTAGTTTATCAGTATTTCAGTAGACTTAACAATTCTGGTAATCACGATTT
>CM065721.1:36411704-36419204 GCA_033310375.1 Conus canariensis | reverse complement strand
CAATACCAATCCATATTCTCAGCTATACCATTCCATATTCTCAGCTATACCATCCCATATTCTCGGCAATACCAATCCATATTCTCAGCTATACCAATCCATATTCTCGGCAATACCAATCCATATTCTCAGCTGTACCAATCCATATTCTCAGCTATACCATTCCATATTCTCAGCTTATACCATTCCATATTCTCAGCTACACCATTCCATATTCTCAGCTATAACCATTCCATATTCTCAGCTATACCAATCCATATTATCAGCTATAACTAATCCATGTTCTCAGCTATACCATTCCATATTCTCGGCTATGCCATTCCATATTCTCGGCTATACTAATCCATATTCCCAGCTATACCAATGCATATTCTCAGCTGTACCTATCCATCTTCTCAGCTATACCAATCCATATTCACAGCTATACCAACACCTTTCAATACAAGCCCCCTCTCCCCCCCTCTTCCCCATCCTTCCTTCGCCACTTCTTCTCCTCTCCCCGTCCTCCCCCCCCCCCCCCCCTCCTCGTACACGTGTATATATGTATAAGCATTCTGATAGTGCTCTCTCTCTCTCTCTCTCTCTCTCTCTCTCTCTCTCTCTCTCTCTCTCTCTCTCTCTCAAAAGTGGTGCGAAACCTCGTCAGCCAGAAATCGTATCGCCTCCGTATCTCGCCTGTACCAGGTGCACCCGAGCGAAATGTAACGCTGATCCTGCAGTCTGGAAGCGACCGGGAGGCATCAAAGCCTGAACTCCTATTGCGAAAGGGTCTGCTGGCTGGAGACTGGCCTCTGTCCATGAACATCATGGGCAAGTGAAAGAGAATGGTGCATCTTACGTAGCTGTTCTGGCGTTTCGAGAAAGCTGCTGTTTGGTCGAGTTGGTGGTTGGTTCGTTTGTTGATGGGTTTAGCTTTAATGGCTGGCTCTTTAGTTGGTTAGTCGATTGGTTGATAGCTTGATTGGTTGGTTAGTTTAGTTGGTTGGTTTGGTAGATGAGTTATTCAAAAGTTAGCTGGTGGGTTGTTTACTTGGTTGGCTTGTTAGTTGATTGATTCATTGGTTGGTATTTTTGATGATCGGTTCGGTGGCTTGTTAGTTGATTGATTCATTGGTTGGTATTTTTGATGATCGGTTCGGTAATTCTTAGTGTGCAGAGCCTAGCCGATGACACTGGACCTTTTCAGGGTTAGGTCGTTGGGTGGATGATTGAGTTGTCAGCTGGGGAATGGATCAGGTGATCGATTGGCTAGTTGAATGGTTGGTTGGATGGTTAGTTGGTTGGATGAGTGGTTAATTGGAAGGCTGGCTATTTGATTGTTTTTTTGTGGGTTAGTTGGTTGACATGTTGATTGAATGGTGAGTTGGTTACGTGGTAAGTTGGTTCATTAGTTAATTTGTTGGGTGATTAATTGGTTGACCGATAAATTGTCTGGTTAGTTGGTTATGCGATTAGTTGATCGACCGATCAGTTAGTTGCTTGGTAAAAAAATTCGATGATTATATCATTGATTGGTCAGTAAGTACATGGTTAGTGCGTTGCTAGTTAACCTGTCTGTTGGTAGTTAGTTGGTTGGTAGGTGACTGGTTGGTTAGCTGATTGGATAGTTAGTTGATTGATGGTTTCTTGGTTGAATGGTTATTTTGTTGATTGCTTAGTAGGCTGTTTACTTGGTCGAGTTGTCGGTACTCTGGTTGCTCAGTTAATTGACTGGCTTGTTAGGTGGTTAATTAGCTTGTTGGTTGGTCAGGTCGTTAGTTGGTAAGTTGGTTAAATGGTTACTTGATTAATGGATTGATCAGTTAATGATTCGTTGGTTGGTTGAATGGTTGAGAAGTTAGTTGTTTGGTTGTTGATTGATGGTTACGCGGTTGGTTAGACAATTGATTGATTGCTTTGTTGGTTGATTGGCTACTTGGTTGACTTGTTTTGTTCGGTGATTGGCCGGTTTGTCGGTTGATTGGTTAGAAGCGTGTTTGGTTTCTTAATCAGTCCACTTAGTTGGCTGGCTGGTTTGTCGGCTGATAGGTGTTAGATGAATAATTATATGTTATGGTGTGGTTGGTTCATAGGTTGATTTTGTTTTCATTGGTTTGTTAGTTTAAAGGTTAGTTGGATGGCTGGTTAGTTCGCTCGTCAAGGAATGGATTACTGTCCGCTCATTCGGTTGGCTTTTCAGTGTGTTGAATGGCTGGTCTGTTGACTGGCTTGCTGGTTGGTTCGTTCGTTCATGGTTGGGTCGGCCGGTTTGTTTAGAGTTTGACTGATTGATTGGCGATTAGTTGACATTTTGGTTTCTTGACTTTGTCGGTTGGTTTGGTGGCTGGCTGGTGGTTTCGTCCAGTAGCTAGCTGCTTTGGTTAGAGGTTTGGCTGCTTGTCAAACAGGGTCACTGCATTGTGAGGTGTTGGTCGTTCTCTTGATTGATGAGGTGGACATTTCTGTCAGCTGATGGTGTGCCAGTTGCCCGCTCCCCCCTCTCTCTCTGTGACTCGTTGAATTGACGATTCGGCCCTCATGTGTGGACCCTCGCACTCAACTGGGCTACCCACAACATGAATTAAATAAAACTGAACTTAGCAGATGATATGTCCACTTCATCCTTCTGCACGATGATTTCCGCTAATTATTCTATGACGAGTGATAACTGATATACTGAATACCACCTTCGCGCGAACACACACACATAAATCTGATTTGATTTATGAAACTCTACCCCAAACCTTTTTTTTTTTTTTTGAAAGTCTGTCACCAGCCGGCGTGAAAAAGTGGTTATGGTCGCAGACTTCCGACTGGGAGGTCGCGAGTTTAATTCCCATCAGAGCCATTCATTTATTTTTGTTTGATGTTTCGGTCCCGATCGGCTCCTAGCCAGATTTTATTGGCTGTGGGCTCAGCTGGAGAGACTGGAAACACGCAACCGAGTTTTATGTATTCATTGGTGCGACTCTGAGAGTGTTGTTCAACTTTCCGGACAAACACTGCAGGTGTCTGAATCTCTCGGGCCTGGTTGACGCCCCGGGATATATTATGGCGGTAAGCGTGAAGTATAACCCTGCCAGACTAGAAAGTAAATCCCCAGCGTTACGTTCTTTGTTCTCATCCTCATCGATCAGCATAAAAAGAGAGACTCAAATTCTGTGTCACTTCATGCCATGCTCTCACGGTGAGAATTTTCAACAAAAAAGTCATAGTTTGCGGCCTGTCATGTCCTGCTCTCTTTGTGGCCTCGGTATCGATTTTCCTCTCCCTGTCTATGCCCTCGGCGAAGTTCGTGCGGCGAGGCGGCATAGCACTAGGCAGTGCAATTTCTCCAACACTGTTTGTGTTGTTGGAAATGGAGGTCATGTTGAGAGCAACATTGAGCCGCGCAGGTTCAGCAGGCCTTAGAAATGGAAATCAAAATGCCCTCTTTGAAAACCATCATGGATGGTACAACAGTCCTTTCTACCAAAGAAAATAAGAAAACAACACAAAAATACTGAAACAGTTACAAAGATTGTCGCTTCATCCAAAAACGTGTTTCCAGCCTGTTGCGCGTTTCTTTATGCAGAATCTCTTTGCTTCAATAAGGAAACTGTTCCCTCAACACTGAAGGCAATGGGGGGCTACAGTAGAAGCAGATCAATGCAGCAGCATCATCCTTCGAGTGAGTTTAAAATTTAGATACCGCACTGCAGATAATGCCATCATGAGCATAGAATTTTCTTAATCTTGTAAACTATTAAAATGAAATACGATGGTCAACTGCGAGTCTTCTGGCTAACTCTCCTCTACCACTGCAATAAACGCATACGCTCACTCAGAAAAAAAAAAAGAAGAAATACACAAAAAAGGAAACAAATAGAAGATTCCACATCCTCAACAGAAGCACAAAATCGCGCTCACACACACACACACACACACACACACACACACACACACACACACACACACGAGCTCCAATTGAAAAGAACAAAAGCAGTCACCTCGCAAAAGGACCTTCAGCTCACTGTCAAGAAAGTTTAAGAAAAAAGAAAAAACAACAACCCACACACACACACTCACAAAAAGAACAGCAGGCAACATGGTAAATCGGAGGAGATTCTGATCTATGACACGACGGGCCCACAAAACAAAGTCGGGCCATGGCATCACAAGCAACGGCAGTAGCAGCCGCAGTCGTTGTCGTTGAAGAAGAAGAGAAGAAGCAGGCGAAAGGAACAGCCCCGGAGACATGCGCCACAGATGCGTGACGCTGTCGGCGGGGGAAACAGTGACAGCCCACAAGCCCTCCAGTCGTGTTTCACGTGCAATACAACCCATGACCCTCACCCCTACGACCTGTTCCTCGCCGCCGATGGCCTGCTGTATACATATTTCTTTCCTGCGGTTTACAAAAGTCGGAGTGAGTGGATGGGTCTCCTCCCTCCTCCCACCGTCCCTGCCTCCTTTCCTCCCTCCCTGCCTCTCTCTGTTTTCGTCGTTATGAAGTCTCCCCCCCCCCCCTCCCCACCCTGAACACAAAGAAAATACTTTCGACTGTCGTCCTAATTCAGTCTTAACAGGAAAAGGATTTGAAAGGAGCATGTGTTACGTCACGTTTTCTCTCGTGGAGTCACTTGCAAACGTGTAGTGTTTTTTTGTTTGTTTGTTTGTTTGCTTTAAAAATAAGTTACCGAGATAGATGCACCCCATGTTTGTTTGCTTACAAATAAGTTACCGAGAAAGATGCACCCCATGTTTGTTTGCTTAAAATAAGTTACCGAGAAAGATGCACCCCATGTTTGTTTGCTTAAAATAAGTTACCGAGATAGATGCACCCCATGTTTGTTTGCTTAAAAATAAGTTACCGAGAAAGATGCACCCCATGTTTGTTTGCTTAAAATAAGTTACCGAGAAAGCTGCAATGGTGTGTTGTTTATGGCTCAGCAGACCACAACATAGCCGTATCAGGCCTATCGTTTCATCAGTCAGTAGAGAGAGAGAGAGAGAGAGAGAGAGAGAGAGAGAGAGAGAGAGAGAGAGAGAGAGAGAGAGATTAAATAAACCATTTTTTGAAATGCGCAAAAATTGCCTGAAATTTTTTTCCACGAAATCTTAGGTCACAAAAGAACTGTGTCTCATTCCGAAACTGGAAAATCACGTTTGGTGGATTGTTTCTGAAACGGATTTTGTTGGAGGTTACTGTCAAGTGTTTATGGTCTGATGTAAGTCCAAACACACGACAAAAAAGTTTTACGGTCTAGCTGCAAAGTGAGACGACTGCAGGCGGAAATCTAAACAAATCTTAAATAGATGTTAGTGAACCGTCAAGAGAAACGTGGATAAAACGAGTCACAAGACAGAACACGACGCGTTTCGACCTCTTAGGTCTTCTTCAGGCACAGCAAGACCCAAACAAATAGGACAATGAAAACGAACGAGTTGGTCACTTAGCTTGATCTCTTCAGCGCAAGGTAGTGCGTTACCAAAATGAAATTCCCTGGACAGATGATTTGGATATATGCTTCTTACATACTATCTCATGCTTTTGTTTTCTTTTGTTTCGTTTCAACTTCGTTTTGTACCAAAAACAAAAATTAATCAAACATCAAAACAATTGGGAAAACTAAAAAGGCAAGACCTCTGCCACGTCCAACGGATGTTGCATGTGCGCCTTTTCAATCGGATAGGCACCAAAGTCAGGTTAAATGATTTACCAGCAACTTTGGTTATTTTCGTCGTCGTTGTCATCGTACTCTTTCTTTTATTCCATCCCTTCAAGTCCCAGGACCGGCACGACAGATCCGTGCCAAAGATGGATTGCTTCGTCGTCCGTTGCTAGACACATTGGATAGGACGTAAGGTCGAATCCATTAGGATTTTGATGCAGATCCGTGCCGCAGATCTGGATCCAGACGGCGGATCTGTAATGCGTTCAGCAGAAGCATGCAGAAACTAACGAACCGATTGAAACAAAACTTGGCGCAGCGATGTAGAATTTGTCTCAAGCGTTAACCCACTGGAAATTAATTTCGTTACGGATCCAAGGCGCAGAGAATGATGCACAGGCGATCCAGGATCTGTTTAGCAAGTTAACGCAAAAGCCAGTTTTAACTAGACTTGGTCTATTGCATTGCTGCCATTACATAAAAATAATCAAGAGGGGGCTTGGGAGAGCGCAGACATCCGCCAAGCACAAACGGATCTTGGATGTGTCTTAGCACCGAGATTGAAAGGATTCGTCCTTGGGACTACATTCTATCTTTCTACCAAGCTGCTTTGTGAAATCGGTTCTGTGGGATTTTTTTTTTATAGTCTTGCTGACCGACCGAAAAAAAAAGAAAAGAAAAACAACAACAACAACAACAAAAGTCGCAGATGAAAATGTATCCTCCTTAGTGAAAGTGGTGAACTTTGTCTCTTATAGGCTTTGATTTACTGTATCACCTTAAACGAAAACTTGCTTAAATGAAAAATGTCACTAAGTTTGTCTTCAAGGAAAAACGTCGATATTGAAAACGTAGTGGTATTTCTGTTCAGTGAGAAGATTGGTACTAATTAGAAACTGCCTGTGGTGTTTGTCTTCAAGTAACATTCAAGAGGAGAAACATGCATTGATGTTTGTCTTCTGAGAAAATTTGAAATTGAAAATGTACAGTAATGCCTGCTTTCTAGGAAATTAAAAATGTACAGTAATGCCTACCTTCTGGGAAATTAAAAATGTACAGTAATGCCTGTCTTCTAGGAAATTAAAAATGTACAGTAATGCCTGCCTTCTGGGAAATTAAAAATGTACAGTAATGCCCGCCTTCTGGGAAACTTGAGATGAAAAACATACAGTAATATTTGTCTTCAATGCAAATTTGAGATGTGGAATGCAACCAAATGTTTCTTGTCAAAGGAAATTTGAGATAAGACACACACAGTACTTCCTCTTCACAGAAAATTTGACCTAAGAAAATATGTAGTGATGTTTCTTTTGAACAAAAAATTGAGATGAAAAAAAATGTTCCAAATGAGAAGCATAGACTAATGTTCGTCTTCAACAAGATCAGACATGAGACACATACAGTGATAGTCAACTAGAAATGAAAAGAAACGATAAACATATAGAGGTATTTATCATCAAAGTAAGTTTGAAATACAATTAAAAAAAAACATTAATGTTTGTCATCATGGAACGTTTGAGATGCAAAAAATAGAAAGGAAAAAAAAGGAAAAAAAAAAAAAAAAAAAGGCAGCAATGTTTTTCTCACAAGAAAATTGAGATGAGAAAAGCACGGTAATGTTGTTCTATAAAACAAGAACTAAGACAAAAAGAACACAACAGTTACGGCTTTCGTCGAAGAAAATTTGAGGTGTGAAAAGATAGAGAAATGTTTGTTTTCAAAGAGTCACCTAGGAACATAAGGAAATCAGCAGCTGCAAAAACCGCTGAAAACGTAGCTGCATAACGAAGTCCACAGCTGCAAAGGGAAAAAAACAACAACACCAAACATATCTGCCATCCTGACTGAAGGATTAGTTTGGCCCGTA
>CM065721.1:36386704-36406704 GCA_033310375.1 Conus canariensis | reverse complement strand
CGTAGGAGAAATTAATGTATAATTATGGGCGGCAAACTTCTCTGACTAGAATGCACTTTAGGTCGCTCTCGGAATTTCGCGCGTGCGCGCGTGTGTGTGTGTATGTGTGTGTGTGTGTGTGTGTGTGTGTGTGTGTGTGTGTGTGTGTGTGCGTGCGTGCGTGTGAGCGCGCGCGCGCGCGTTTGTTGTGTGTGTGTGTGTGTGTGTGTGTGTGTGTGTGTGGTGTGTGTGTGTGTGGTGTTTTCAAGATCTGGGCCGGAGAAAGAGGTGAGTGGTGGATGGCAGGGGGCGGATGGGGGAGGGGTGGGGGCAAGGAGGAGGGGTTGGGGGGGGGGGGGCTGGAAGAGGAGCATGTCCGGAATCCCTGTAACTCCCACCGTGCCGACCCCTCTGAATCCGCTCCGAAAATAAATTGGGGGAGGGTTTTTAAGAACAAATAAACAAATTCTCCCATCATCATGAAAATGTACTTGAAAAGACATTTCAAATGTAAATTAATAGCGAACCGCCAAGAAAACGCAGACAAACGAATCACAAGACAAAACACGACGCGTTTCGACCTCTTAGGTCTTCTTCAGGCAAGATACAAAACACTCAGGACAACGGAAATGAACGAGCAATCACTTAACTTCATTCAAAAGAATCACCGACAGTGAGAACAGTTGCAAAGGGAGGTGACTGCGGGCGAAGATGGAAACAAACTTTAAAAGGTATTTGAATGAACTCCGGCAATTAACACAATTAACATGGACATACCAGTCACAAGACAAAACACGACGCCTTCCAACCTCTTAGGTCTTCTTCAGGCAAGATAAACAACACTCAGGACAACGAAAATGGGAAGATAAGTGATTGCTCGTTCTTCGTTTTCGTTGTCCTGAGTGTGGTTTATCTTGTTTGAAGAAGACCTAACAGGTTGTAGCGCGTCGTGTTTTGTCTTTTAATTCATTTGCCCATGTTGATTAGCGGAGTTATGTCAAATAGTATTTGTAGTTTGTTTCAATAATGATAATAGATTTAAAAAAAAAAAAAAAAAGGGGGGGGGGGGGGGGGGGGGGGGGAAAAGGAAACTCGAAGAAGAGGATATTCGAGAGAATACATCAAAAGTCTTCAGTTGCCGCTTTTCTCAATGCGTCCATTGAATTCTCTTCCCTGGACAGAACGATGTACTGCATCTGTCTAGCGTCGACTTCCGGTTCCGAGTTGTCTGCCGCTTTCCTTACTGTAAACCCACCTCTCTTCATCTAACTGACGTCAGAGAGACCGACTGAGTGACCGTCGTGTATTTGATTATTGGGGCTAACATATCATTAATGACCTCGCCAATCACTAAAAGGAATTGCCAGTGAATTTTGGGATACAAGCGCTCGACGTTACCTCTAATAAAGTTTTTTGTTTGTTTGTTTGTTTGTTTTATTCAGTTTTCACATTCATGTTCTCTAACGATAAGTCAGACAGTTACCAATCCCCAGAAATGTGTGTGTGTGTGTGTGTGTGTGTGTGTGTGTGTGTGTGTGTGTGTGTGTGTGTGTGTGCAACAATATGTTAATCTGACAGTAAATGGTTTCAGTCAGTCAGTTAGTGTGTGTGTGTGTGTGTGTGTGTGTGTGTGTGTGTGTGTGTGTGTGTGTGTGTGTGTGTGTGTAGAGGGAAGGGGAAGGATCAAGGGAGTGGGGGAAACTGTCAAAGACCACACTAGCGTCAAAAAAGCCATTGTTTCATATTTGGCGGGGATCGTGGGAGTGAGGGTGGATGAAGAGGAAATCGGAGCTGATGGGGGCGTGGACGTAACTTCATAACGTTTAAAACAGCGAACGCGGTACTCAAAACTTCTGAACTAACCAAGTACCTCAACCTCAGAAGAAGAAACAAAAACATGTAAGGGTAAGGGGGACGCCCGGGGGTCGGGGGGGGGGGGGGGGAGTGAGGGAGGGAGGGAAGGGAAAGCTCTGAACTTTTTGGTTCCCAGAAACCTCGGGCCTGAGCGCCGACTACATAACGCGGGTGACGGGGTGGCAAGGCCGGGCCTGGCAATGACACTGAGTTATAGGCACGGGTGTGTTCCTCTCGCTTCACCTGTCTTCACCGGCAGACTACCAGGAACCTCAGCAGGGGGCGTCTCAGTTCTCAAGACTTCTCAAGAGTTGTTCCCCCTTGTCGGCCCAGGCGTCGCTCAGTCTTGGGCGCTTTATAGTTTTGCATGCGCAGGGGCCCGACCCTCCTTCTCCTCTCCTCCTCCTCCCCGCTGCTTGCTCCGTCGAGCTAGCTCTCTGCCACTGGGGATTTTTTTTTTTGTTTTTTTGTTTTTTTGTTTGTTCGGGGATGGCTTTTGCCCAGGGATGACAGGCTTGTCATCCCACGCGTGCACGTTGATCTGTGATGTTCTTGGACAAGGAGATAAGGTAATTATTGCGTCCTGGCTGCGGATCAGTGCCATCCATGCGACTCTCTTTTCCAAAGCCAGCAATTGCATTCACGCTCCTGTTATCTCGGGTCGAGCTGTTACAAAGCCGACTGTGTAATCCCGAGTGGAAGCTAACAAGGACAGACGCTGTTGCCATACTGATTTACGAGGCTCGTGGAGGAGTCCGCGGGGTGGAGCGGAAGTGACGTGGTGTAGAGCTGGGGACTTTTTGGTTTTGGGATTTTGTGTTTGTTTGTTTTTTGTTTTTTTTCATTTTTACGTTTTCCGTTTTCAAACGATTCGAGAAAATTCGAGACTCAGAGAACAGAGGGATGGTTGTAGAACTTTCTCTCTCTCTCTCTCTCTCTCTCTCTCTCTCTCTCTCTCTCTCTCTCTCTCTTTCAAATGTTACCCTAGGTATCAAAATTATCAGTGAGTCTCCCTCTTTCTCTCTTTCTGTAAATATGGTTGATACGTTTGGCCACGGTTAGTTTCGAACGTATTATGGTCATCGTCACAATTAGATCTGTGTCTTCTGTGTTGTACATTTGTTTGATGTCCTTCATGGACAATGGACGTTTCAGTCATGGAAATCTTAAAACCGCTTTCTAACTGAATTCACTGCATACCTTGAATGAATCCAGTCTGCCTCTGTCTGTCTCCAGTCTCTCTGTCGCTGACTGTGTCTCAGTTTCCCCTCTCTCTCTCTCTCTCTCTCTCAATCTGTTTCTCTGTCTGTTCTCTCTCTCTCTCTCTCACTCTCTCTCTCTCTCTCTCTCTCTCTCTCTCTCAAAGTATAAAGGACCAAATAAACAAGTACAAATCATTTTACTGCCACGTTTCGTCACCGCACCTCTCCTCTCTCTCTGTGCAAACCGATGATGATGGACCTCTTTCAAGTTGGGACCCTCGCTTTAAAATGATACGATTGAGACCTTGGTCGCTTCGTCGTGTGTGTTCTCCGCCCTTTTTCTTTTTCTTTCTTTTTTTTTTTTGTTCTTCTTTTCTATTTTTTTTTTGTTTTTTGGTCGGCATGTATATTAGCTCACATGCAATTAGGATACCCTTTTGTGCCTTCCCCCAAAAGATCGGCCCGATAGCGGCTAATGAAAAGTCATGCGCAGACTGCTTTCTTGTTCTTTGCTAGTATGATAAATCGTTTTCTCCCGGTTGACGGCTGAATTGTGTTGCTCACTGTGTGGAAAGGGCGAAAAGGGATGGACGGGCGTGAGTGTGTTTGAAGTGCAATCTCTGAGGGGTACCTCAGAGACAGGTCGGGTCCTATGGAAGCCTTGCTTGGGGGTAGAGGGGGGATGGGTGGGGGGGGGGGGGGAGAAAGGTTGGTTCGGTGTGATGTTCTATGAGCTACGACAGTCCCTTTGAAACCACGGCACTTCTTGTGAACTCCTGTCCGAACATGGTAGTGGCCAGATTTGTCTTTTCGCCCTGCTAGTCTTTTGTGTGGATGTTCGCGGGTGTCGGTGGAAAGAAGCTCTCGTTTCACGCTCCCTTCTCTTTTCAAGTGTTTCTTGGCAAAAGGATGATTTGTTGTGGTCGTTTGAAAGAAACATTCCTTGACATGCGAGCCCTCTTGCAAGGAAATGTATATGGTGTTTGAGGATGCATGTTTTGCTCACACAAACGCTCACGCGAGCACGCACAGTTACACTCACGCACCTATAACAAACGCATGAGCGCGCACGCGCATGCACACACGACGTATACACGCACATACACACACACACACACACGCACACATGCACGCACACACATACATACATCTATCATTCCTGACTTTCTTTTTAATTTTTCGCCTGAATTCAAGGCTAATTCATTGAAAAAAATTCCTTTCAGTTTGTTAAGTCTTTCAAAAGACTGAAAAAATTAATTATTAAATAAATGTGCCCTTGTTTTTCTGCACTGTTAGTTGTTCAATTTGAATATATATGATCTGTCATCACTTTCTTCATTCTATGTCACAATATATTATAGGAACAGTCTTAAAATTAATGTCACACACACACACACACACACACACACACACACACACACACACGCACACACGCACACACACACACGCACACACACACACACACTCACTCACTTACACACACACACACACACACACACACACACACACACACACACACACACACACACCACACAAACACAGACCCACAGACCCCCCCCCCCCACACACACACACACACACTAACAGAGAGAGAGAGAGAGAGAGAGAGAGAGGGGGGTAATGTCATTTTACTTCTGTCAGTTGCAGCTCGCCCTCCGATCCAGAGAAAATAATACAGAGTGGCTGTAATCATAATGTATCAGTAAACATAATACCTTCGAGGAATGAACATCAGCTCATACACTGAGTCAACGTACTTCAGAGGGTGAGAAAACTGAACACGACAAGACAGCGAGGGGAGAAAATATGGCAGACATAGTCATGACTTCAACAGTGTGCTGCATCTTTTGGAAATCACAGTGTCTGTGCATCATGTAGGAACGGTCAGCTGCGGTCGTTTCTAGCTCAGTCTTATTTTCACACGACTTAAGTCGTAGGGGTTATTACTACGTGATGCTTGAATGTTAAGCTTTCTGTGGCTAGTTAGTTTCTGTGACCTGAAATACACGATGATAAAACCCAGGCATAGAGGGTGCCTTGGATTTCCAGAGAGAAATTAGAAAAAAAAAACAACAGAAAAAGTGGGACAAAATTCCATTTTGATAAAGAGTTATCACTTTGAAAGTTAGACTAAATCTTAGGGGAAATAGGAGAGAGGACAGAATCCTTCTTAAGTAGTGAATACTCTAGAAGGCTTGCAAGTTCTTCCTCGGGGCAGGCTAACAGACTATTGCTCTGTGTTACCAGTGGACAGAAGCATTTCAACACAAGGGAAAAAAGAGAAGAAGAAGAAGAAGAAAAAGAAGAAGAAGAAACCTTCCCCAAATCGGGCAGACCCTTTTGCTCACAAGGTTCATTGATTCAAAACATAAACACAAGCGCTCAGTGAAGTGGGGAGTGAGAATTTTGTGTGAAGTGTTCAGACCAATATCGATGTTAGAATTAAAAAAAATCTTTCAAGAAACGGTTGATCAGATCTATGGACAAATGAAATCTTTTGAACAGTTATATTCAAAATTTTAGAAATGTCTTTTTTTTATTTGTTTATTATTATTATTATTTTTATTGTTTAGAAATTCAGTTACGTATCTATTACTTTCACATGTGTCAATTGTAAGCGAGATTCATAAAAGCATTGGTACCGCTAAAACAGAAAGATTATGTAGCGTCAGATAAAATCTCTCTCTCTCTCTCTTACACACACACACACACACACACACACACACACACACACACACACACACACACACACACACATGCACGCACACAGGTACACAGAACGAGGAAGAGAGAGAGGGGGGAGAGAGGGAGAGAGAGGGGGGGGAGAGAGAGAGAGAGGGGGGGGGAGAGAGAGAGTCCTTTTTTCTGCAAAGCAGACATACATATCAAATTCAGACACATAGAAACAAGAAACCGAAGACACTGATTAAAACAAACAACAGAAAATAAAGACACCCAACCAGTGTACAGCTATTTTATTTCGGTTTAATGAATGTGGTTACCATACGTGTACAGTATCGTCAACACAATGACCTTCCCTCGGGCCAAACGGAGAGGTCATAGTTGACGGTTGGTACAAAAGCATTATGTTCATGTCCCATCATGTCGCGAAACACGGGACGTTTGCCGATCTTGAAAAACGAAACACAAACAAACAAAAGACGCGCAGTGTTTTCTCTGGTGGAAGGCCTCAGAACGACCAGATATTGGTAGTTTTCTGTGGACCGGGACTGCAGTAGGACGGTCTGGATGTGGCTTTGCATGGGGCAGCCTGAATCAGCGTCATTAATTTGAGTAGTGCCATTGGAATGGTATGAAAGATTGAACAGAACAGACAGAAAAGTTAGAAACGACAAACACCGCACCGGAACTGGTTGACGCAAAAATCTAATCCTGGCAACTCTTCTCTCTCTCTCTCTCTCTCTCTCTCTCTCTCTCTCTGTGTGTGTGTGTGCGCGCGCGCGCACACACACACACCAAATCCACAATATTTATCAGTTTTTCTCTAAATTTGACGTTGTTACTCATCGACATGCTAAGCACATCAAATCACTTTTGCTTTACACATTCGCCTTAGTTACATTTCTAATGCGACGATATTGCCAATCGAAGGGAAGTAATATGGAGATTCGAAGCGGGTCTAAGGGAAATAACTGTCAATCATACCCATGAAAAAAAAAGATTATCTTGATCCGGTGATTTTTTCCAAATATTAACACAGGGACGCTAGAGATGAGATGATGGAAGGGGAGCGGGACGGTAACACCTGCATGGAGGAGGGGGAGAGAGGGTAAGGTGTGTGTGTGTGCGTATGGGGAATTCATGGTAGACTAAAATAGAGGGAGGCGAAGGGAAGGGGGGGGGGGGGGTAGGATGATGGAGGAAGACAGAGACAGTTTGCGCGGAGGGACAGCGGTGAGGGCGGGCGGGTAAAAGAGCTAGTTGTATATAAATTCATAAAATTTAAAAAAAAATTTAAAAAGTAGAGACCATGTGACAGCTTCTCGCTAGCCACTGCCTTCTTGGTCTGAACATTTATAATAAAGTAGTTTTAGGTATAAAGAAACCCCCCCCCCCCCCCGCCTCCCACCTCCCCCCCCAAAAAACAAACAAACAAACAAACAAAAAACAAAAAACATAGGCGTTTTAACTCACGTGTACAAGTAGGTTAGAGCCAAATATTTAGAGAATATGAGAAGTCGGGTAATCATGAGACCCGACAACAATGTTTATATCTGGACGCACATTTCGGTTGGTTTCCAAAATGTTTGTTCTTGATTAGTGTGCTAGCCTTTTCTTTAAAAGAAATAAAGGAAAGAAAAAAAATATGAAAAAATATAAAAAAGGGGGAAAGACAACTGAAAACTTACTGTCAATTTATACTGCAGGTTCACGTTTAGGGCGTTTATGTACAGTGAGTATTCGGTACAGAAATCAGCTGAAATGGTGGTGTGGGAATCTTATCTTGTGACAGAATTCTTCATGGCGATTCTTCGTGTCTCTTGGTTTGTCAGTTTGTCGGACATCAAAATTAATCCAGTCAGAGTTTGAAATTCTCCGATGAGAGAGAACCCAGTGAGACAGAAAAAAAAGAATCGTGACTGAAGATTCACCTGAAAAAAAATCTGTTTATCTGTCTATCTATCTATCTATCTATCTATCTATCTATCTATCTATCTGTCTGTCTGTCTGTCTGTCTATCTGATTGTCTCTCTCTCTCTCTCTCTCTCTCTCTCTCTCTCTCTCTCTCTCTCTCTCTCTCTTCCTTTCTCTCTCCCTCTCCCTCTCTCTCTGTCTCTCTTTCTTCCACACTTTCACTCCTTCTCCACCCCTGTCTCTCTCTCTTGCACACTCTCTTCCTTTCCACCTATCCTCTCCCCATGACTCTGTCCTTCTCTGTGGATTCTTTGTCTTTTTTCTCTCCCGGGCCTTTCTCTCTCTCTCTCTTCTCTCTCTCCTCTCTCTCTTCTCTCTCTCTCTCTCCCCCCCCCCCTGCCTCAACTCGGCCTCCCCCTCCCTGCCCTCATCCTCCTTTCTCTCTCAGTATTTCTGTCCCCCCCCCCTCTTCTCTCTCTCTTCATTTCTTCTTCTCCCCCATTCTCCCACCCTCCCACCCACCTAGTTTAAACCCGTCTACTTCGCACCCCCGCACCTCCTCATGCGTCTCCAAACCGGTAAGGCAGCCAATCGCATTCAAACAAAAGAGAAAGAAAGAAAAGGTGGAAAGAAAAAGAAAAAAGAAAAAAAAAAAAAAAAGAAGAAAGAAGAAGAAGAAGAATCCGCAGCTCTTGTGAAGTATGAGACGTCAGTATGCATTAGTCTCAGACTGGGGAGGGGGGAGGGGGGCGAGGGCTGGATCAATTAAAACACGTGAGAAATGGCGAGAAGGCAGTTTGGCACCCGCCCTCCTGCGACAGGCCTTGGCTCCGAGACGGCGTCAAAGAAACATTCCGTTTCTTGCCCTGTACTATAACCCGGGGCTCGTTCCAGACTACCAGACTTTCTGCCTTCAGTTCAGGTTCTGCGTCCCCCCTCCCCCCCCCCCCCCACCCCACCCCCCCTCCTCCTCCGCTCCTTTCTCTTCTCATCCCTGACGTTTCTCGGCTCTCCTCTTCCTCCTATACCCCGCTCCTTCTGAATAGACGTTGCCTCCATCTATCTTGCTTCCTGCTACGCTAGTGTAGCATCATTCCCTTCCTATACTACTACCGCGAGCGAGTGAGTGCTCGCAGCCTGTTTCGCTCAAGTTCGGAAGAAGGTGGTGGTAGAGTATGGTGTAAAGGACGCGTCAAAAGAAGTAGGTAAGGAAAGAGTGGGTCTCGGCGGTTCAGGCCCAGGTTACAGTACAAATGCCCTGTGCATGTCTGCACCCTATGTGAACACAGCGCAAGCATCCAAGGGTGGTGTTCCCAGTTGGTTTGTTCGGCTGTTGAGGACAGTACTTCTCTGGGTCCCATCCGCATCTTGGAGTGTATCTTTTTCCCGGTTACAGTACAAAACATATATTAACAAGCGAATAAGGAAAGCAGAGTGACCGTTCTGGCAGAGAAACCGCTGGAATGTTTTCACGGAGGAGTGAAAAACCAGACCAAGTTAAGATCAAGTTAAGACGACGTTGTTTTCAGGTGAAACACCTATTCCACAGAGGTCCAGACAATA
Source organism: Conus canariensis (assembly GCA_033310375.1). Lineage (NCBI taxonomy): Eukaryota > Metazoa > Mollusca > Gastropoda > Neogastropoda > Conidae > Conus > Conus canariensis. Next base: position 36,397,510 of record CM065721.1, on the reverse strand, counting down.
AAGAACTATGAGTATTTCGAAACTGTTTTTTCCAGGGTATGTCAGGCAATACCATAGTGCCCACGGCAAAATGCGAAAGTTCAAGACGTTGACGGTGAGGAAAGACGCACAACTTCATGGAAAATCCTGTTGACTGCAGGAAAGACTATGAACCGGTGTCCTCTTCAGAGATCACGTCAGACCCCATGACGAAAACGTGGCCGTGTCTGGAGTTGCGTTGTCTTCGCCTGTCAGCGGAACAGCAACGAGTGAGGTTGCGGGATGCGCACGGCAGTTGCTTGACAGTGGCGTTTGTTTGTTGTTGCTGTTGTTTTGCCGGTGGGTTCCGCAGTCGTGAAATTGGGGCTAGTACATCCATGGAAACGCTCCCGTAGAGGTTCTGTCGTGTGGCGTCCAGTGGCATTACACAGTGGCTTCTGCCAGGGAGAAATCAAATCGCTTGACGTCTTAATTGAGTGCATGCCTGCATCCTATGTGAACACAGTGCAGACGTGTAAGGGTGGAAGAGGATTGCTCGCAGCTGGTTGGTTCAGCGGTTGAATGCAGTACTTCTCTGAGTCCCACCCGCACCTTCGGGTGTATCTTTTTCTTTTTACCGTCGGGAAATGCCAAAAGCTGGAGACGTTGCACTGCACCACCGACTGCTGGTTGACGCACACAGTTAATTACCAGTAAGATCAGCCTACTTGCTTACGGGGGCCTGTTTATTTAGCATTCGCTACTGCGCTCTCCTGGTTCGGTGGTAATGGAATGAATCGATCCGGAGCAACGTTTTCATCACGTTAAGAATGTGAAACGTGGGCATGTTCGGGTTGGTCATCTTGTTAATTGACAAGCGAAGCACAGTCACGACTGTTCTGGTACCAGCTGACATACCCAGCATTAACTGGATGTAGAACTGGTTTCAAAGCATTCTTAAAGTTATAAGCGCCTAATTTCATGTAGGGTATGTGATTTCTGTTTGAATGAAACGAACAAAAATGAGCAGTATTTCTTACATTTGAAATGTCAGTGGAGGACACATCTGCACAGGCTGGCAAAAATAAAAAAAATCCGTATTGTTTGTATCCAGGTTATCAATTTCCTTTTCGTTAACACGGAAATCGTGGCTAAGCTTCAGTTTGCCTTCGTTTTCTTTAGCATTACTTGCTACTTACAAGGGCCAAAGACCAAAACCAAGTGAACTATCTGGTCAAAGTCCTCAGGGATTTGCTATTGATTTCTTCCTCTCCAGTTAGTGCCAGGGCCCAGATGGTGCCACAACACGTCTCCCAGCAGCGCCTTCACTGGTTCATGATGCGACATGAAGGACGTGTCTTTCGTCAGACCAGAGCCCGTTGTCAAATAGTGCCAAATAGCTTCAAACCCTATTTCTGGCAAAAAGTGTGTCAGACGGAAAATATGAAGGAAATGTTTTCAGTCAGATTGCAGCACGTTGTGACATGAGTTCACGCGCGAAACAGGTTCAAAATCCATTTTTTACAAAAGAATCAGACGGAAAGCACATGAAACGCCGTACTGCGCGCTTATTTCAGCATGAAAAGTTCTGTCGCGAATCCCATGTAACAGCTCCTGATATTTTGTTTGTTGTTTTGTTTAAGAAATGTCACGCAGTGAACAGGAAGACATCATTGAAGTTGACAAGTTTGTCTACCTCGGCAGTGTGGTCAGCAAAGATGGAGGTACAGATGAGGATATCAAGAGCCGCATCAATAAAGCCAGGCACACCTTTACTACGCTACGGCCTATCTGGAATTCCTCTGCCCTCTCACTCCACAACAAGATCAGAATCTTCAACTCAAATGTGAAATCTGCCCTTCTGTATGGTTCTGAAACGTGGCGAACAACAAAGACAAACACCCACAAACTCCAAACATTTATGAACAGATGTCTGCGAAACATTGTGAACATCAGATGGCCAGATGTTATTGCCAACACAGAACTGTGGAACAAGACCAAGCAAGTTCCAATAGAATTAGAAATCAGAAAACGGAAGTGGGGGTGGATTGGCCACACCCTCAGGAAGTCTCCATCCAACATCACAAGACAAGCCCTTGAATGGAACCCTCAGGGCAAAAGAAAAGTGGGAAGACCAAGACAGACATGGCGAAGGAGTACCGACGCTGAAGTGAAGGCCGCCGGAATGACGTGGGCCGAGCTGAAGAAGATCTTCCAAAACCGTGTCCGCTGGAAGAGTGTGGTTGCGGCCCTATGTTCCCCAGGGAATTCAGAGGACTAAGTCAAAAGTAAGTCAAAGAAATGCTCGTGTTAACTGCCCGTTCGAAATTCGAGCAGCGCCGCTACATCGCACACCAGTCCTTACTGGTCAGATGATCTCAGCGAGATGACCCATACTCCGTGTTACGTGCTTGTTTTTCTCGACTTCCTCTCTCGTTTCCTGCAGGTCAGAGGTTCCCTTGAAATAAATCGATTAGAAACGAAGCTTTTGCCGTGTTAATTATATGACGTGGGCCTAGCGTGTCTTGTTTTGTCTGCTATTTGATTTTTAAAGCGAGGCATAGACGTATGTCTGCTAACAGCGCTGTTTACTTGTTCATGATACTCTGAAACCAAGACATTTTTCCAGCCAGAAGCACGTCGTAAACTGAGCGCCCGTCTGTTTACTTTATCGTGTTTTGCTTTATCGAATCAGTGTTTTTATATTTTCCACATGATTCCTAACTGTATTTTACGTCTGTTTATTTGATTTTGTTGTGTTTTTACTTTACATCGTTTAGCACGCTACTTTGATTTCTTGTCTTCATTTTATATGACATTTTTCTCCTTGAAACTGTGTTCCAGATTCTTACGCTTAGGATTATTTCATTCAACTTAGATTCGTTGAAAAAATTAAATGTGATTAATAGCACACCGCAAAAACAAACAAACAAAACGTAGACAAACGAATCACAAGACAAAACACGATTCGTTAACGACCAATTGGCAGCTCAAACTTTCCTCTCTCCAATTCAGTTTGTTTTCCTTTAATACATTCTGTTTCATTTTAATGGAGTAACGCATCATTTTCGCGACGAAAAAAAAAAGATGAAGTTTTTCACATTTTGACGCTTTTGGATGAACATACTTCTGTCGTAGGTTTTTGGTCGTTGAAAAAAAAAAAACTGTTTTCTCTACACGACTAGACGTTTTGTGTTCGTTTTCTTTTCTTCCACTTCTTGTCCCTCCACTCTCTCTACGTCTGCATACCTTGTCTTCGTTTTTTGACATCAGGCGGTGCGGCGGAAGGGGCGGGGAGGTGGAGGGGCGGGGGGAGGGGGGGGGGGTCGTCAGTGTACGAGTGTATTGCGGAAGACTGTCGCCATACTGAGAGGAAGGGATTTACGACTGTCTTGGTGAGCATGACGGAAGTGACGATTTTATTGACTGGGTTCGGAAACGAGATGTTTTCTTTTAAACACACATTTTGATGTTTATTGTAAGTTATTAAAACAGAAGCCCGTGTGTAGTAAAAAAAAAAAAAAAAAAAAAAAGGATCACAGAGTGGGCAAGGGGGCGTGGAGGGGGGGGGGGGAGAGAGAATAAAAGAAGCATCACTGTAATAAAATAATGATAACAATAATGATAATGATCTTGATAATAGTTATGATAATATTGATAAAAATGATAATGATATGATGGGTAAAAAACAAAGTAAGCAAATGACTGTATATAAAAACGGAGATAAGCATAAAACATCGGATTCAAAGAGTGGTACAATTTATAATTTAATACGTGGCTAGCGTGTGCTTGAATACGACACTGGTTTGAATACAGTTTCCATGCTTCGACATGATTAATATATCAATATTTGCATTAAGTTGTTCGATCTCATATCTTGCCTTCAGTTGTCTCTCTGACAAAAATGAATGAATCCGGTAGCCATTTTTCTATTTTACGTTTATAGATATATACTGTTTTGCAAACAGGATGAAATCGAAAACAGCCTACCATCTATTCTCTTTTTTTTTTTTTTTTTTTTTTAAATTTTTTTTTTAGTGTAACGGCATTCTTTCCTTTTTCTATGTCTGTTGTGTTTAAAGACTGCATTACCAATTTTCTATATTTTCGTCGTAGAAAAAATGCCACAGCTAACGGTTCAATAAAAATGAATAGAGGATGAAATGTAATATGTGGTGATCTCTCTCTCTCTCTCTCTCTCTCTCTCTCTCTCTCTCTCTCTCTCTCTATCTGTCTGTCTATCTACCTATCTATCTATCTATAATAAATATCCAGAGCAGGGTGCCAAACACTATCACAGTGTCATGCAGAGTAACATAATTTATTTTCAGTGAATTCAAAGTTAGAATACGGAGTACGAGTGTTTTGAAAGAGCTTTATTTATTCATCATTGTACTCATTCTTTTATTCCTTTGTTCATAACAGCATCTCAAGAAAAGACGTTCTGTGCCACACAAGTCATGCCGTTCTACGTTAGAATTTCTTCGTCAAAGGCGGCATTCTTTTCCCTAATTATAGAAGATTTGTGAGCCCAAGACCCAGTCAAGAAACAGGCACGCGTAAGGCGTGTTACCCCAAATTCAGATGATTTGTTTGTCGGAGACGAATGTTGTAAAATGTAAGAGCCGTAGTAACATGATATCTTTGAGTAGGTGATGTATGAGCCCGAAAGAAAACGATGACGATAAAGAAGGTAGAGAAGAAGAAGAAGAAGAAGAAGAAGAAGAGAAGAAGAAGAAGAAGAAAAATCAGATGAACCAGAAGAGGCCGACAAGCAGGAGAAGAATAAGCCGAAGAAAAGATACTGAAGGAAAAGAAGTGCGAAGAAACAGAAGCAGAATATGGACAAGAACAAGGGGCCTGGAAGTAAAGGGAGAACAAGCAGAAGCAGAACAACGTGACGACGACGAAGAAAAATTACAAGAAGATGCAGGAGTAGAACGAAAAAGAATGTAAAGGAAAAATAAATGAAGCGAAGAAGGAGAAGAAAGAAAACAAGAAAGAGGAAGAATGGAAAAAGAAGAGAAGAGAAGAGAACAGCAGAAGAAAAAGAAGACAAATAAGAAGGAAGAGGAGAAAAGGGGGGGGGGACGATGGAGAGGAGGACGAGAAGAAGAAGAAGAAGTAGAAGAAGAAGAAAAAGAAGAAGAAGGAAGAGGATCAAGGGGGACAGTGGGGGGGGGGGGAGAGGAGGACGAGAAGGAGGAGAAGAAGAAGAAGGAAAAAAAGAAGAAGAAGGAAGAGGATCAAGGGGGGGGGCAGTGGGGGGGGGGAGAGGAGGACGAGAAGGAGGAGAAGAAGAAGAAGGAAAAAAAAGAAGAAGAAGAAAGAGGATGAAGGGGAGGGGGGAGAGAGAGGACGAGAAGGAGAAGAAGAAGAAGAAAGAGGAGAAAGGGGGAGGGAAGAGGAGGATGAGAAGGAGAAGAAGAAGAAGAAGAGGAGAGGAGGAGGAGGAATAGGAGGAGGAGGAAAAAGAAGAAGAAGAAGAAGGAGAAGTTGAAGAACCAGTTGAAGAACCAGTTGAAGAAGAGGAAATGGGCAGAAGTTTTATTGCAACAGCTGAAGGATGCCGGAAACCAGATCTTGTTTATGTGTATAATGGATATACGCGGAAAAGAACACAGGCATCCATAAGTTATTGGGTTTTCTTCTTTCCTTGTTTGTTTCAACTTCCTCATCTGTCGGTGGTGTATATGTAGGAAACACAACTCTGTGTGTGTGTGTGTGTGTGTGTGTGTGTGTGTGTGTGTGTGTGTGTGTGTGTGTGGTCATGAACATGAACGTGGACAGGAAATCAAAACTGAGGTCATCATGAGAGCAGGGAATATTTGTGAAAGCCACAGATTTTGAGACTTTTTATCGAAATAACTACAAGTGAAGATGACGCTGATGAAGATGTTGTAGAGTTTCCTTCAGGTCAAAGACGACAGTGACAAGGCAGTACTCCTACGCTTCCTTTCAGTATAGGTATCCCGACGTTACCAGGCCTGAGAGATTCCGACACCTGCAGTGTTGGTCAGGGAATTTAGGTATCATTGTCCAGAGACGTATCCGTGAAGTGGATGAAAGTCAACCGTGTGGTTGGTTCCAGTCTTCCTCTTTGAGAGCACGGCACGCTCGACTCGAGGCAGGGGAATCCCACAAAGACATGTACATAATGAGACTCGAACCCACTACCTCCCAGCCTTCAAGTCCACGACTCTGACCGCTGCAGCACGGCGACTGATCGAGTTTTCCCAAGACTGGTTTGGACAGATTACAGTATTAATGCACAGTCATGTCAATGTTGTCCTTCGTAACATGACAATGTAACGATGTATTCTTTTTAATAAATTGTTTGAATGTCTGTTGTTGCAGTTGTCCTAGTTGAAACAAGAAACTTAACAGCCGAACATCGTCTGTCCTGTCGTGTCTGTCTGTTCTGTCTGTCTGTCTGTCTCTCTCTCTCCCTCACTCCCTAACTCCCTCCCCCATCTCTCTCTCTCTCTCTCTCTTCTCTCTCTTCTCTCTCTCCTCTCTCTCTCTCTCTCTGTCTCTCTGTCTGTCTGTCTGTCCAGCATCTCTGTCTCTGTTTCTCTCTCTGTCTCTCTCTCTCTTATTACTCTTCTCCTCTAATTCTCCTCCCTCCCTCTTCCTCCTCTCTCTCTCTCCTTCCTCTCCTCTCTCTCTCTCTCTCTCTCTCTCTCTTCTCTCTCTCTCTCTTATCAAATCTTATCAAACAACGTGAAATTCAGAACTGAACGCCCTCCAACGTTCCACATCCTACTCCATCTCTCTCTCTCTTCTCTCTCTCTCTCTCTCTCTCTCTCTCTCTCTCTCTCTCTCTTCTTCTCTGTCTTCTCTTCTTCCTGTCTGTCTGCTCTGTCTGTCTGTCCTGTCTGTCTGTTTGCTGCTGTCTGTCTGTCTTCTGTCTCTCTTTCTCTCTCTCTCTCTCTCTCTTAAATGTTTGCAATGAACTGCTCTCAAGCAAACAGCAGCTTTAGCCTATTTCACCCCATATCCCAACATCTGATACGTAGAAATATAGGCCTAATAGGAATTTCAAATGTTCTTAAACGGAGTTGTTAAGCGCAGGCGTTTATACATTCGTGTGCGTGCGCGAGTGTGTGTGTGTGTTGTGTGTGTGTGTGTGTGTGTGTGGCGTCGCGCGCGCGCGCGCGTGTCTTTGTGTGCGTGCGCGCGTACGTGTACGAGCGTGTGTGTGTGTGTGTGTGTGTGTGTGTGGCGCGCGCGGGCGCTGCGTGCGTGTGTGTGGTGCGTGTGTGTGTGTGTGTGTGTGTGTGTGTGTGTGTGTGTGTCATACATACACACACAAACGCGCGCGCGCGCAGAGAGGGTGAGAGACGAAGACAGAAGACAGAGAGAGAGAAGAGAGAGAGAGAGAGAGAGTGGGAGAGAGAGGCAGTGCATAATTTCCCCAGAGTTATAAAACACAAATCTTCCCACCAGAAGACGTCGTGAGAACCTTGTCAACGACTCCAGTTCATTCAAAGAGACATGGGAGTGGTGCTGGCAACAGGTTAGCGGCGCTAGGGGGTATCGTTATCATCGTTATAATTATTATTATTATTGTTTAGAAACGGCGCCCAATATCAGCTCGCCGTACACATCAAGCCACATGACGCAGCTGAACAGGCGTGGTACAGGCCTAGAAGGGGGGGGGGAGGGGAGGAGAGAGAGAGAGAGAGAGAGAGAGAGAGAGAGAGAGAAGAGAGAGAGGGGGGAGGGAGAAGCGTGGGGTGAGGGGAGAAAGGGGGGGGGGGAGCAGAAGGAGTTGGGGGTCTCTCCCCTGAGCTCGCTTCCCAGACCGCCGGCTACCTCCACTCCCACCCCACCCCCACCTCCCTCCCTCTCTTCCTCGCTCCCCCCCCCCTTCCCAACCCCCCTCCCATCCCCCAAAACACTGCAGCCACAGAAATTGTCTTTGATATGTACTTCATCAAAACATGTTTTCTCCCCCACCAGAGGCCGTTTCGCTCCATGCCCGGGCGGGCGGCACTGGAGAGAGAGAGAGAGAGAGAGAGAGAGAGAGAGAGAGAGAGAGGAGAGAGAGAGAGAGAGAGAGAGGGCCGTTGCGAGAGTAATGGACCCTGGGAGAAGTGCCAGGGCGGCGCTCCCCCCGACGAGATTTCACACGAGAGTCGACGAGACCTGCGGCGAGAAGAATTGAATGCACGCAGCAGGAGCGGGCGAAGAAATGAAACGGGGTGAAAGTGTAATGTTTCATGGAGGGAAAAGTCATTTAGATAAACTACAAAACCCCTGCGTTTGAGAGGCCGCGGATGATGAAGTCTGCAAGCAAGCTGAAATAGAAGAGTTCTGTGTCGGCTGGCAATTCCTACTACGTGGATGCTGGTTCAGTTTTCCTTCCACATCCCCCCCCCCTCCCCCCCCCCCCCCCCCCCTCCAACCCGAGCAAGATCAACAAATCTTCCAATTGTTCTAAATCGCCGCCCCGTATTTTTTTTTTTCTTCTGCTTTCTCTCCTCCTCCACTGTTCATACAGATGTTATCGTGTATATCCACATTATGCGGTGAGCCAAGAAAGTAATATCCACAATTTTTGAAGCCTAGTGTTTTGTTTTAACATGGATAGGGAGGAGACGTTCTTGAACTTGTTTTTTTTTTTTTTTTTTTTTTTTCGGGGTCTCTTGCTCACACGTTCATTCTCATGTGTCTTTAAACACACACAAAAAGTTCGTGTATTCTTTCTGAAACAACCACTGAATCGTCGTCAATGTTTTCGTCATCACCTCAGTTGTCACATGTATAGAGTATTGGTAGGAAGAAGCTCTTGAGAGAGGTTGATAGTGGAAGGTCTTCAGACATGCATTCTCATGCGTCTTTTAAGATAAAAAGAAAAACACCCTCTGATGTATTTTATCTGAAACACAACCACCACTGCATCGTCGTCAGTGTCTTCTAAGTTGGGAAATATAACCTTTTGAAGTCCACTTTTGTTCTTTCTGGACCAGATCCAGCTGCAACTCTTTCCAGCTGTCTCTGCCATTGCCTTTGGGGCACCGGTCCTCTTCTTGCCAGAAAACTCCAGATATTTCTTGAGATCAACGTTTTCTGCATCATCTCAGTTGTCACATACACAGAGTGTTGGTAGAAAGAAACTCTTGAGAGAGCGTTGACGGTGTAGAGAAGAACTCTCCTTACACTCCAAGAGTTCCGGGCCGCATCCATTGAAGGTCAGGGTCTATAGGCGCCTGAAGGTCCCCTACCCTAACAGCAGCACGGTATCCTTACAACAGTTCCAAATAAGAGTATTTGGCATATATTTTCAGCACTTCTGTCGAATAACCACAAATATGTGTATCGTAATTAATGCACTGAGTATGGATGGAATCCACAGCAAAGAAAGGGTAACTTAAAAGAAAATACGATTTCTGTAATGAAACAGCGATACACCCTCCCCCCTCCACACACACACACACACACACACACACACACACACACACACACACACACACACACACACACACACACATACCTAATGAATGAAGGCATACCAAAGTAACGTCTGCTTTACACGCGTTCACTGAGAACCAGGTCGGTGCCTTTGTTCGAACTATCCTCCCTGGTTAGTATGAGGAGAGAGAGAGAGAGAGAGAGAGAGAGAGAGAGAGAGAGAGAGAGAGAGAGAGAGAGAGAGAGAGAGAGAGAGCGCATGCAGCTTTCAGTGCCTGAGAATTTTGATGAAGGTGCGCGCTAGCTGGAACTCTGGTCTGACGGACAACACGTGCCATGCGCAGCGGCTGTGGGAAAGAATGAGCAGGCTACATCTGCAAGGGAGTGCGCATTGCTCAGCAACATTTGATTGCCTACCTCTTTCTCTGTCTGCCTCACCTAATTGCTCTCCTGTACTCTTTTTTTGTTTGTTTTGTTTTTGTTTTTGTTTTTTTTGTTTTTGTTTGAGGATGGTCACGAGAGAATCAGTTTGATTGTGTGATTTGTCCACACCACTTTAGTTTTCTTTGTCTTCACTGTGGTCAAGAAGTCTGCATAGCGTATTATTACACATTACCTGACGTTTTTGCGAAGGGCCCCACCCCTACCCCACCCTTTCTTTCTTTCTTTTTTTCTTTTCTTTTCTTTCTTTTTTCTTTTTTTTTTTTTTTTTTTTGCTTTCTCGTCGTCCGTGTCACCATAGTGGCATCGCAATGGCGCCGCTCATTCCGGCCTGTCCACAGCCTGGCTTGTCGCGCCGACAGCCCCGGCACCGGAAATCGACAGGGATCAGTCAAAGTCCTCAAGAGACAGCCCCAGCAGAGGAGACACTGTATGCTGCCGTGTCACTTCGCTTGTGTTCAGTGATCCCACACACATATATATACACCACCCATTAAGCCCCCTACTGACGACAGTAATTGATAAGTCCCGGAGCCGTCGTAAGTGAGTTCTTTCTTCGGTGGGTGCGACCATGTCCGTCTGGCAACATTTCCCACGGATTTGCCGATACCCGTGACCCCGACAGGACTAACCCAAGAGCATTGACGTGGAGAGGTCATGAACACTGAAGGCACTAGGAGAGCAGGGCGTGAAGGGCCACAGAATTCGACACGTTTTTAATGCTGATCGTTGAGGATGAGGATGGTGAAAATGATGCCATGGATTTTGCGTTTTGTCTGAGATTGCCTTCCTGAGCTGTTCTCTGCGTTAACTTTCATAATATTTATCCCAGCGTCAGCCAGATGCGAGAGACACAAACACCAACAGTGATGGTCAGGAAATCGAACAACACTCTCAGAGACGCATCCGTTAAGTGGATGAAACTCGACCGGATGGTTCCAGTCTTCCCGGTTGAGCCCGTAGCAAACTCAGCTCTGGGATGGAGCCGGT
>CM065721.1:36369204-36371704 GCA_033310375.1 Conus canariensis | reverse complement strand
GGTATTTTATGCTGCCAACACACTGAAAAGAAAAATATTCATAGTGCATTTCGTTTTTAAAGCGTCAATTTTTCATAATAATAATAATGATTATATATGGCGCTTAATCGTACGTCATAAGCCCTAAGCGCTTACAAATACATAGAGGGTTAAAGGAAACATAAATGAAACCAATAAGAAGATGAATATTGAAATAAGTACCATGCATCTACAAACAAGGGTGCATATTCAACCCCACACACACACACACACACACACACACACACACACACACACACACACACACACACACACACACACACACATCTATGTATTGGGAAAGATAATTTTCTGTCCAGCCAAAAATCGCTTTTCAGTGCGTTGATTTCAAAATTCGTTTGATGACAATCAAATCTTGTTAGAAAGCTGTAGGCAGATTCCAAGTATGCGATTTTATAAAAGTATAGTATTTTTTGGTAAGAATACAGAAAATTTAGATAAATAGATTTTGAAAAGCGCTTCCCCCAAGTTTAAGAGTTTTGTCTGCGTTTTCATAACCAAAAAGGAACAATGAAACGGTATCCAGCAAAAAGTGACTTCAGTGCCTCTCAGTATTAGTGTATGGATTAAATGACTTATTTCAAGTATTATGTCTGATCTTGATATACATATTGTAATTAAAGGATTGCAGCAAGTCTTGAAACGCCGATTTTAAATCAACACAGAAAATGAATTCAAAACATACTTCGTGGAAAGATAATGAGATGGTGTACATTCACCAAGACAGCTCTGAGTTCAGTCATAAAAATTATTAGTTTCAATGCGAAACGACTTCTCTTTTTCTAAAATCAGGAATCAGATATGCCAGTTCAGCCTTTTATCCACCACTGCCCCATATGTGTATATTCTAATATGATCTGGATATTTTCCCGTAAATGTCAGATTTGTTGTTGTTGTTGTTGTTATTGTTATTGTCGTACCCTGGCTAAAAGACTCCAGGGATCATCCGAACAGCTGAAGTACTCAAACACTATGGTACAAATGCATCAGCTAGGGATGAGAACATTACGTGTGACCGTTTTTTTTTTCTTGTTTTTTTGTTGTTGTTTTTTTGTTTGTTTGTTTGTTGAGTACCCCGCTACGTGGGCAGCCACACTCCGATTTGAGGCATTTTGGAGACTGATAGTATTATGCTAGGAGTTTGTCACGACTGAAGACAATCCCCGCAAAACTATGCAGAGCATAACAACATTTTGATGTAGCCTTTGCGTTCTTGCCTTTGTCAGTTGGTCTGACACAGCTTTAAGCCAAGGCGAATGTAAGATTTGATATGGCATGATAGAATGTTAATATTTTCGTCCATTTGAAATATTAGAAGCTCTTTTAAGTTCCCATTTCAGAGAGTTAACCCTTTTAAAGAGTAATTCCAGAACCTTTCATAATATTAGAAGTATATGCTGCCAAAGGAATTCGAGTGGAGACTGAGTTCGTTCTCTTTCGAAAATAAGTATTTGACTTAAGTTTGAGTTGAGCGTGCGTGCGTGCGCGCGCACGCGTGTGTGTGTGTGTGTGTGTGTGTGTGTTATATATATATATATATATATATATATATATATATATATTATTGTGTGTGTGTGTGTGTGTGTGTGTGTGTGTGTGGTGGTGCGTTACTCATGTGTGTGTACAAGCGCGCATGCTTTGTGTGTGTGTGTGTGTGTGTGTGTGTGTGTGTGTGTGTGTGTGTGAGAGAGAGAGAGAGAGAGAGAGAGAGAGAGAGAGAGAGAGAGAGAGCCTATATGTGTGTGATGGTGGACGGAGGTGGGGGTGGGGGGGAGGGGTGCGTTAGCGCGGATTCGGGCGTGTTTGTGTCGTAATGTCAGTGTAAAACGTTGCTTTCCCGATTTGACAAGCTGAAATAAATACATTAGTGTCACTCTGTCAGCTTGTCTGCTCATCTTCAGTTTTTATTTCCCAATCAATCTGTTTGTTTGTACCCGACTTCGTCTATCTCCTCCCCCCCCCACCCTTTCCATTCCATCCCTTCAACAGCCGCACACATCATCCCCCCCCCCATCCTCCTCCCAACTTCACCTTCACTTGGCTGTCTGTCTCTCGCTGTACTTACATAGATAAAAGAAGAAAAAAAAGCAAAATCAGATTGGCTGTTCCACCTCAAGTGATAATTCTATCTTGTGTGTGTCTTGGGTCTTTTCTCTCTCTCTCTCTCTCTCTCTCTCTCTCTCTCTCTCTCTCTCTCTCCTCTCTCGCTCGCTCGCTCGCTCGCTCGCTCGCTCTTTCTCTCTGCCTATCTCTGTCTCTGTCTGTCTGTCTGTCTGCCTGTCTGTCTGCCTGCCTGTCTGTCTGTCTGTCTCTTTCTATCTCTCTCTCTGTGTTTGTCTGTGTACTTGTCTGTCTGCCCATTTCTCTCAGACACACACACAGACACGCACACACATACACACACGTGCGCGCGCACACACACGCACACACACACGCACACACACACACACACACCACACAC
>CM065721.1:36361704-36364204 GCA_033310375.1 Conus canariensis | reverse complement strand
CCTGACTAACCATGAACACCATTTGTGGCCATGAACTCTACGTGTTGCTGTTCACCTATCACCTATCACCTATCTCGGAGTCTTGAAGACCGTCGGGGCGCCACAGAAGACTTCGCAACCAGCTTCCTCCACTCCTCCCGGTTCTCAGACGCTCTTAGGCAGTTGCTGAGCGTGAGGCCAGTCCATTCACTGATGTTGTCCTCCTCTCCTTCTGCTACCTCGCACTGTTCCTTCTGCCATTCTGCAAGGAACAGTGTCGCTGTTGCTGACTGGATATCTGTCGTGGCGTTTTATAAATTCCGGCGACGTATCAAGTTTCGGGGCTTGACGGGCTGAGCAACAAGGTTTCAAGCAATGGCCGAACCTGTCCGCTAGGTTGTGAGCGGATGCTGGGCAGATTAGAACAGTGTTCTCTATGGGTTATCTTCCCCTTTCAACATTGCTTGCAATTATTCAATCAAAATCGCTTCTCTGGATCAGGAGTAGATAACACTATGCGAGGCTTATTTCCCTTTCGAAATGGCGATTGGTTCATTGACGCCGATTTAGTTATAGATTCGATCCCACAGAGTATTCATCGGTTCAAACATGCAGAGAATTGAAAAGACTGAATTGCACGCATAAAGTATAGGCGCATGCGACTACCGAAAATCGGATGAATATGTAAAAGCATGGTTTGTGACGTGTGAAACGACCTAGGAGCAGGCTTCTCCCGTACAGCGACGATCACTAACGGCAAACAGATATCAGCTGCATTGAATACCCAAGTTTATGGGCAAGAATCTACGTTAGTATTAACGCATTATTGTCTTAACTGCTAACGTCTGACAGCTGCCAAAGTGTTATTCCGTATTGGTCTCGCTATGTATGACTTCAATTTCCTCGTTTCAATAGTAGCATTCGTGCAGGGTGCGCGCGCGCAGGGCAAGGTGAAAGGTCAGGTATGCAAGGGTTCCAACAGTGCGTCTTGCGTGTGGCTAGCTGCGTGTGCTGAGTGTGGTCTATGTATTGGGCAATGGGACGAATGTTTTGGCGGTGTCTCTCTTTCTTTTCTCTTTGTCCGTCGGTAAGATTCATCAGTGGTGAAATGTGTGCGTGTTTGACCGTTTTTTTCCCCCTCTTAGTCCCACCACTAAGACAGCAGCATTCAGTCTACGAGGATAATGTCGTGACACAACACCACTGATCACGTGTGTTATGTTCATCTCATCCATCCTACTGTGATGCCCTACACTGCTCCGAAAGGTGGAATGAGATTTAGTGTGTGTGGTGCAAGACTTTTTTAAAAATCAAATATACGCGTTCACGGACGGGATTTCGGTTTAGTATACCATTCGAAGGACTAGGAGTGGATTTGATTCGAGGACTAGGAGTTGATTTGATTCGAGGACTAGGAGTGGATTTGATTCGAGGACTAGGAGGGGATTTGATTCGAGGACTAGGAGTGGATTTGATTCTGCACAGGTGTTAAAAATCCGGGGAGAAAATGTCTTCTAACTTTGAGCTGGAACCGGACTCCCGACCCTGGAATAGGAGTCTGACCCCTTAACCGCTGGACCAGACAGGTCCTGGTGGTGGCGACTGAGTCTTCCCCAAGAGACCTGGTACACACGCGGTATTGTTGTGTTTCCATACTTCACAAAAAAAAACACTTACAGGAACTCTAAGTGATCTTCTGCTTGCGCATTGACACAAGAGCATACCAGTCACTCTCATGCCAGCTGACGTGTTGGCTGCCTTAGGGGATCATCGACACTGCACCGCGTATTTCCCCAGCAGGTGCTGACAAGGATCGAACCCGCCACCCTTTTATCGAGTGTCCAGTGGTCTTACCACTCGGCCATCCTGTATGTCACAATGAGCAAAGACGGTAAGAAAAAAGGCAGGAAGGAGGGGGGTGGGGTGAAGGGGGTGGGGGTGGAGATTGTGATGGGGTGTGAGTGGTAGGAACTGGTGGGGTTGAAGGACGAGCGAGGCGAGGTGGAGGAGACTTCCACAAAAAAAGGAAAGAGAAGGACGGTGAGGTGCAAATTGCGGATGAAGAAGTGGGTGAAGATGAAGAAGAAGACACTTGCAACAGAAGAAAAAGAAGACGAAGACGAAGAAGAAGAAGAAGAAGAAGAAGAAGAAAATCCAAGATCAAGAATAGGAAGAACAAGAACAAGAAGAAAAACGAAATGATGATGAGCCGGAATAGCTCAGTTGGTAGAGCGCCTGACTCGTAATCTTGGTGATCCTGGGGTTGCGGGTTCGAATCTCCGCCGGGGCGTTTCGGTACAGGGGGATTTTTCCCTCGGAGTTAACATTAGTTCTGACTCCATTTCCCATACTGTCCTTCGAATGAGACTATAAACCGAGGTTCCGTGTGTGAACGCACGCATAATATCTTGCACACACGTAAAATCCCATCACCAACTTTCGGAAGAGTAGGCCAGTTTGGCCGTTGGTATGGATGACACGTTACACACAGCATGCACCCTGCGTGAGAAATGGAAAGAAT
>CM065721.1:36351704-36354204 GCA_033310375.1 Conus canariensis | reverse complement strand
GCCTTCATCCCTGTCTGTGCCTTACACATATCAACGTGATGTAAAGTATCAATTGTTGAAACAATGTGGCTGTGTGAGAAGAAGTGGGAGACTGTGAGAGACAAGGGGGAAGGCTTGAGTGTGAATAGAGAAGGGGGACAGAGAGAGAGAGAGAGAGAGAGAGAGAGAGAGAGAGAGAGAGATGTGTGTGTGTGTGTGTGTGTGTGTGTGTGTGTGTGTGTGTGTGTGTGGATGTGTGTATTGTGTGTGTGTGTGTGTGTGTGTGGAGAGAGAGAGAGAGAGAGAGAGAGAGAGAGAGAGAGAGAGAGAGAGAGAGAGAGGAGAAGGGATGACTACCATGTGTGCTTCTGTTAGTCCCCTGTCACCTGTCGTAGTTCGTAATTCTTTTCGTGGAAAATCCACAGACACAGAAACAAATGCTTGCTTTTCTTCAGTCTCATTCCAGTTCAATGTCAAACAGCTTAGACAGTTCAGGACGAGATTTTGAACTCACACACACACACACACACACACACACACACACACACACACACACACACACACACACACACACACACACACACACACACAAAACTGCCTGAACTCGAACGCACCTCAACTCACCCCCCCCCCTCCCACCTCACCCTTCCCTTCACCACACCACCCCCACCTCCCCAACTCCCTTCCTCCTCCATCCTCAACCCCCAAGTCCGAGGAATCGTCCGCGTTCCCCCCCCCTCTCTCTCCCCCCCACCCCCCTTATCTCTCCCTATTCTATACGACTTAAGTGCACAATACGTACTGTTGAAATCTCATAAGGTACAAAGTCACTTTAAATTAGCGTGGCTTATGGCATGTACGCATGAAAAAAAAAAGTACAGTCAGAAATTTGTCAGTGTAAATTAGCGTGGCTTATGGCATGCACGCATGAAAAAAAAAAGGTAAGACATTTGTCAATCTGTCTTTGCAGGCCTTTTTAGCTACGTTCTATTCTCATTTCTGAAAATTATTGCAGAGTGTGTTATGAAGGATGTCATTGATTCTGTCTGACAGGTTGGACAAATGTTTGTATTTTTGCACCCCTTGATGAGGGGCAATGGCCTAAACATGATTAAACTTTCCGTATCCGTCTCTCTCTCTCTCTCTCTCTCACTCTTTCTCTCTGTCTGTCTGTTTGTCTGTCTGTCTGTCTGTCTGTCTGTCTTCTCTCTCTCTCTCTCTCTCTCTCTGTCTCTCTGTCTCTCTCTCTCTCTCCGTGTCACTGATCACCACAACCCGCCAGGAGACGTGAGAATGACTGCAGGGTCAAAGGGTTTTCTTGGCAGCAGCAGTCCTGACCAGAGGACCAGGCAGCAGAGGTCCTGACCAGAGGACCAGGCAGCAGAGGTCCTGACCAGAGGACCAGTTAGCAGCAGTCCTGACCAGAGGACCAGGCAGCAGCAGTCCTGACCAGAGGACCAGGCAGCAGCAGTCCTGACCAGAGGACCAGGCAGCGGAGGTCCTGACCAGAGGACCAGGCAGCAGTGTCACACAATGATGGCTGTTTCCCTTCAGCTCCGACCTTCAGCTCTCCTGCACTGCAGCAAAGAAGTCACAGTGTGTCCCAGATGATATCACATAGCGCCAACAAGATAATATCACTTTGCTGTCTGGGATGAGGACGAGGTGGGAGGAGAGTTCTTTGGGGAGGCAGTCATGGTGTTCTTGCCAGCATGCCTGAGAGATGAACGTGTGTTTGGGAGTGCAGTCGCCTCCTCTCAGTGTCCCTCCTTGCACAACGACTGACAGCCTGATAGCTCAAGACTTTTTTTCTTTAATTTCACCGTTTTGTAACCGCAAAAAGGAGAAGGAATCATGAAAAAAAGAAATTACGTGCGTAGTGATAATTTTGTTCTTTCCCCGAACAACAATATTGCAGGGTGTTGATACGTGATTGATGGCTTCTCCTCTTGGGCCATAAATGTTCTGCGAGCGGCAATAATGTCATTGTATGTTTTCATTTCAATGACCGCACGATGTGAAAGGGACGGAAAACGATTACGGCTGTAAAAAGAACTCGCTGTTCAAAGTATCCAGTCGTCCAAAAAGAAAACAAAAAACGTGTCGGAGAAGGAAACGTATGTGTGAATGATGAACGCGTGTTTGAGAGTGCAGTCGCCTTCTCAGCGTGTCCCATCTTGCATAACGACTAATAGCCTGATAGGTCAATGGCATTCTCTTTTTCAATTGAAATTCTTGTACTTGAAAAGAGGAGAGAGAAACATGCAAAAAAACAAAAACAAAAACGCATGGCGATAATTGTTTATTCTTTCTCTGAGCAACTGCTCGCTGGTTTTTGAAACGTGATTTATGGTTTCTTTTCTTTCCTCAAGACGCAGATGTTCTGCAAAAGGCAATAATGTTATTATGTCTTTTCGGTCCAATAGCCGCACCATCTGATAGGGATGGAAGACGATTAAGGTTTCAAAAGAACTCGTTTCTCAATGTGTCCGATTTTCGAAAAAAAAGGGGGTTTGGAGAA
>CM065721.1:36331704-36341704 GCA_033310375.1 Conus canariensis | reverse complement strand
ATGATAAAAAGAAAACTTATAGCAAATAACCAATCAACCCGTTCCACTGGCAGAAGCGGTCCTGACCAGAGGACCAGGCAGCAGCGGTCCTGACCAGAGGACCAGGCAGCAGCGGTCCTGACCAGAGGACCAGGCAGCAGCGGTCCTGACCAGAGGACCAGGCAGCAGAAGTCCTGACCAGAGGACCAGGCAGCAGAGGTCCTGACCAGAGGACCAGGCAGCAGAGGTCCTGACCAGAGGACCAGGCAGCAGAGTCACACAATGATGGCTGTTTCCCATCGGCTCCAACCTTCAGGTCTCCTGCACTACAACAAGGGATAAACAGTGTGTCCAAGATGATATCACAGGGCGCCAACAAGATGATATCAGTTTGCCTTTTAGGAAGGAAAGGACCCTTTGGGGGAGAGAGTCGTTGGTTCGACGCACGAGTTGGGGGAGTGTTTGAGTGCATAACTATCTTCCATTGCTCCGCCTTGCATAACGACTGATGGACGATAAGCAAATAGCTCACTTTAGTGTAATTTTTCCGTTTTGTAACTGGAAAGAGGAGAGGCAAATAGGGATGGGGGACTGGTGGTGGTGGTGGTGGGGGGGGGGGACTCATACGTGTAGCGATAATTGTTTATTCTTTTCCCGATAATTGTTTATTCTTTTCCCGAACAACCAATTGTTGATTTTCGAACGTGATCTACGACTTCTTCTGTGGAGCCATTGACGTTCCACGTGTAGCAATACAGTTTACATTTATTCTATGCAAAAAAAACAACAAACCCAACAACAACAACAAAAAAAAAAACCCGACGGCCTCATCTGATAAGGACTGAAGACGATTAGGGCCTCCGACAATCTCGTTCATCAATGCGTCTGCTTTATGATGAAGTTAAATGTTCAGGAATGGAGGGGGCGGAGATTCAGCGGACATGCAACGATTTCTATATAGAAGACAACACCTGAGAGCAAAGGAAGAGTGAGTTTGATGACCAGGCGATGATCTGTGAATAGCCATTGGATTCTGATGGTGTTGCCAAACTAGGACATTACCCGCACTTGGATGTTATCATCATTTATTTCGGTGGGCACCCGTAACAGGCCATGATGGCTTTCAAGCACAAGGGTTATCTACGGTATTAAAGTCTGATGTGGATTTTGGACTGTAGGTGGTAGAGGGATTGTCACGGTGTCTGTTTGAAAACGAGTATCTCGTGTTTTCGTTTAATGTGTTTTAAGTATCATAAAGAATGTGATTCCCTCTCCACCTACCCTTCTCCCTTTTTCTACACACAC
The DNA here is from genome assembly GCA_033310375.1 of Conus canariensis. Taxonomy (NCBI): domain Eukaryota; kingdom Metazoa; phylum Mollusca; class Gastropoda; order Neogastropoda; family Conidae; genus Conus; species Conus canariensis. Next base: position 36,340,420 of record CM065721.1, on the reverse strand, counting down.
ACACACACACACACACACACACACACACACACACACACACACACACACACACACACACACATGTATCATAGATCAATATATATAAATATAGAAGAAAAAGATACACCCGAAGGTCTGTGTGTGTGTGTGTGTGTGCGTGCGTGCGTGCGTGCGTGCTGGTGTGTGTGTGTGTGTGTGTGTGTGTGTGTGTGTGTGTGTGTGTGTGTGTGTGTTTGTGTGTATGTGTGCGTGCGTGCATGCGTGCTTGCGTATGTGTGTCTGTTTTTTTTCCTATTCTCTCTCTCACTTTAAACATTAAACAAATAAAAATAATAACTGAGATAAAAATTGTCAATGGCTTCCCTCTACTGTGTCACTTCATTGTGAGGAAGGAGTGGGCCAAAGTGAAAAACAGGTATTCTAAAGAAAAGGGCAAGGTTCTAGTGAAAACCAGGTATTCTAAAGAAAAGGGCAAGGTTCTAGTGAAAACCAGGTATTCTAAAGAAAAGGGTAAGGTTCTAGTGAAAAACAGGTATTCTAAAGAAAAGGGCAAGGTTCTAGTGAAAAAAACAGGTATTCTAAAGAAAAGGGTAAGGTTCTAGTGAAAAAAACAGGTATTCTAAAGAAAAGGGCAAGGTTCTAGTGAAAAACAGGTATTCTAAAGAAAAGGGTAAGGTTCTAGTGAAAAAAACAGGTATTCTGAAGAAAAGGGTAAGGTTCTAGTGAAAAAAACAGGTATTCTAAAGAAAAGGGTAAGGTTCTAGTGAAAAAACAGGTATTCTAAAGAAAAGGGTAAGGTTCTAGTGAAAAAAACAGGTATTCTAAAGAAAAGGGTAAGGTTCTAGTGAAAAAAACAGGTATTCTAAAGAAAAGGGTAAGGTTCTAGTGAAAAAACAGGTATTCTAAAGAAAAGGGCAAGGTTCTAGTGAAAAAAACAGGTATTCTAAAGAAAAGGGTAAGGTTCTAGTGAAAAAAACAGGTATTCTAAAGAAAAGGGTAAGGTTCTAGTGAAAACCAGGTATTCTAAAGAAAAGGCAAGGTTCTAGTGAAAAAAACAGGTATTCTAAAGAAAAGGGCAAGGTTCTAGTGAAAAAAACAGGTATTCTAAAGAAAATAAAAGGGTAAGGTTCTCGTGAAAAAAACAGGTATTCTAAAGAAAAGGGTAAGGTTCTAGTGAAAAAAACAGGTATTCTAAAGAAAAGAAAAGAGCAAGGTTCTAGTCACATACATCATTGAAACAAATGATGGTGACATCTTAATCAACCCGTTTTACAGGCAGCAGAGGTCCTGACCAGAGGACCAGGCAGCACTGTCACACAATGATGGCTGTTTCCCATCGGCTCCAACCTTCAGCTCTCCTGCACGGCAACAAAGAAGTTACAGTGTTTCTGAGATGATATCACAGAGCGCCAACCCGATGATATCAGTTTGCGTTGGCGGGAGGAAAGGACTGGGGGTGGGGGGGGGGGGGGAGAGGAGGGGGGGGGGCAGGGGGGGAGGGAAGGGGTGTGAGAGTCGGTGGTTTTACAGGAGAGTTGGGAGAGTGTCTAAGAGTGCGTAACTCTCTTCCACTGCTCCGCCTTGCATAACGACTGATAGACAGATAGGCCAATGGCGCTTTTTTCTTTTTTCTTTTTCCTTCTATTTTACCGTCTCGTAACCGGAAAGAGGAGCGACAAATGGGGGGAGAGGGGGAACTGATGCGTGTAGCGATAATTGTTTATTCTTCGCCTGAACAACCCATTGCTGATTTCCGAACGTAATCTACGACTTCCTCTGTAGAGCCATTAACCTTCCACGTTTAGCAGTAAAGTCATTATTTATTCTCTGCAACAAATGACCGCCTCATCTTGATAGGGACTGAAAACGATTAGGGCCTCCAACAATCTCATTCGTTCGTCAGTGTGTGCACTTTATGATGAAATGAAATGGCGAGAAAGGGAGGAGGTGAAGGTTTAGCGGACAACCAACGATTTCTGTAAACAAGACGAACATCTGAGAGCGAAAGGAAGAATGAGACATGACCAGGAGATAATCTGTGAATGGCCGTTGGATTCTGATGGTGTTGCCAAACGAGGTAATTATCATCTTTTATTTTTCTTGCGCAGTCGTTACAGGCCATGATGGCTTTAGAGTACAAGGGTTATCTACACCTTCGATAGCTGGCAGTGTGATTCTCGTAATGTCTATTAAAACAACCTGTTTGAGGTTTTCTTTAATGTTCATAAAGAATTAGATAAGATGTAGCTACAGCTTTCTATCTATCTATCTGTCTAACCAACTATTTATCAGTCTGTATAACAACACACCCACACAACACACCACACACACACACACACACACACACACACACACCAACACACACACACAACACACACACACACACGCACTGAGGAGAGAGAGAGAGAGAGGAGAGAGAGAGAGAGAGAGAGAGAGAGAGAGAGAGAAGAAGAAGAAGAAGAAGAAAAGAGACAGAGACAGAGAGAGAATGTATGTGCCTATTGTGTGATATCAGTGTACGTATGTAAACCTGTGTGTCTGATGTACCTGCTGATATGCAAGTGTGTATGTGTTGTTGTTGTCTTCAGCTTTTATTTATGAATTTTGTAGTATTGTTTATGAAGAGTAACCTTTGGCGAATGTATATGGGAAAACACGAATCATTTCCGTCATTGGTCTAAAATCACTGAATGACATTAGATTGAAGCATGAAGGAAGGAAGGCAGGTCCCCTTAAGTTTTGACTAAGGCAGTCTACGTTCGTTTGTTCTTGAATTGCATTGTTTTAAAACGATCCGCAGTGATAACCTGAAAAACACTCCCGCGACATCTACACACGCATATCCATTGTCTTGCAGGCCAGGACAGGAGACGGAAAGCAGGCAGCCTACCAAAGCACTATTTTGGTCTGTGCAATGCACCAAAGAACGTAAGAATGATCGCACAGTGAAATCGTTCTAACTGGCAGCAGAGGTCCTGACCAGAAGACCAGGCAGCGAGTGTCACACAATGATGGTGTTTCCCATCAGCTCCAACCGTCAGCTGTCCTGCACAGAAACAAGGGAGAAACCCGTGTGTCCAAGATATCACAAGCCAACAAGTTGATATCATCTTGCATTGAAGAGGAGGTCATGGGGGCGGGGGTTGGGGCGGGGCTAAGGGAAAGAATATCGGCGATTTTTACGAGTGTGGATGAAAGATGGATGAGTGTTTGAGATGCCATTTCTGCTGCTCAAAGCTGGCTCATGCAGAACCACTGACAAGCTGAAGCGCCTACTTGTATTTGTCTGTTTTTTGTTTGTTTGTTTTTTTCATTAATTACCAGCTAAACAGTGCACAGAGTGATAACTGTCTTCCTTCCCCAAACAACCGATTGCTGGTTTTTAACGAGATCTACGATATGTCCTCTTGCTGATGTGAAACTTAACCTGCAACTGGAGCTGACAAGAGGTGTTTATCATGCTATTTATTGGTGACATTCTTGTTTAATAGATTGTATTTGCTCGACAGTTTATGTGTAAGATAATTCCGTAAGACAACATCCTCCTGTCTGTCTGTTTGTCTCTCTGTGTGTCTGTCTGTCTCAGTCTGTATCTGTCTCTTTGCCTGCCTGCCTGTCTCTACCAACTGAGTCGTCATTTATCACCTGAAAAACATCATATAAGCAAATACCTTTCATTTGATACGGTCCACTTCTGTGTCGTGATTTGTGAGTGCGAGCGAGTGTGCGTGTGTGCATGTGTGTGTGTGTGTGTGTGTGTGTGTGTGTGTGTGTGTGTGTGGTGTGTGTGTGTCGTGCGCGCGTGCGTGTGTCTGTGTGACTGTGTGTGTATGTGTGTGTGTGTGTGTGTGCGTGTGTGTGTGTGTGTGTGTGTGTGTGTGGTGTGTGTGTGTGTGTGTGTAGTTGGTGTATGTTCGTGTGTGTGTGTTGTGTGTGTGTGTGTGTGTGTGTGTGGTGTGTGTGTGTGTGTGTGTGTGCGTTATGTGTGTGTTAGTGTGCCACTCTGTGTGAATATGTGTGTGTACGTGTGTGAATGTGTGTGTGTACGTGTGTAGTAGTAGTAGTAGTAGTAGTAGTAGTGCTTCAGTTTTACGTCTGTTCACATCTGTGATATTAGACGAAGAGAGAGAGAGAGAGAGAGAGAGAGAGAGAGAGAGAGAGAGAGAGAGAGAGAGAGAGATGCATAAATGTCTGTGACTATGTAAGTGTATGCATAATGTGGTTATCTAAGTGCTTATAAATGTCCCTCTAAACATCCCTACAACATACCTGCAAATAATCGTAAAGTAAATGCTTAACTGGACTACAAATTAAAGAAAAAAATAACATTGAAGGCAGACTTTAAATCTGTAAAGACATCACACAATGACATGCCTGATAATGGTGGTAAATGAACTTGAAGAGGTAAACAGTCAAACAGCAGATGCTTGCTGGTTATTCTTCGTTCTCCACAAATACATTTTGCTTCGTTTGTATATTTAGTTTTCAAGGCATCAAGTTTTAATTTGATAACATATTGAAATGGAATTTCTGTAGTGGTACTTATTTTTCACTTGTAAATGAGAAAAGCTGTTTACATGTTCATAATTAATTAGATGAGAATTTTTATCAGCCACACCAAGCAACGTATTTCTGTAGTGTTTTCTGAATCGGCACCAGACGGTTTGCTTTGATAATTGATTGACTTCAGGTAAAGAAAAGGGTATATGCAATACCGTGGCGCATTTTTCATTTCTGGCTCCTCTCTTTGCACATATATCAGCTAGCTCATTACCCCAAATACCACAATGCGATGGAATCCAACAGAAGGTGACATCAATTCCTGCACATATCAAAACATGAATAAGATGGCATATTTCATTTACAAGAAAGTTGTTCGAAACGGTATTTGGAAATTTTATGGTTTGCAGAACAGACATTGAATCCACACAAATAACTACTTTGAATATTGATTGTGGCAAGTCAGTTAAATGTGACAACGCCAGCTATCATTTCGGTGACAAATATTGATCTGCCTTTTCCGATGGAATATATCTTTTCAGCCTTTTGTGATGGTATAACAAAAGCAGACCCTGACTGATTATTAGACCATACTGAACTTTCTGTGTAAACCTTAAGATGTTGAGGATATTTCTCTTGTATATGCATCTTTACAGAATAAGATAAAATATTTGGTTGGTCAGCTTAGCTCACATCAGTGTGAATCAAGATCAAAATGTGCCCTGTTTCTTTCCCAAGCTGGAGGAGAAATCAAGGCCACCTTCGCTAATGTCTCAGAACTGAGTGGTGTGTGTGTGTGTGCGTGTGTGTATGTGTGTGTGTGTGTGTGTGTGTGTGTTGTGTGTGTGTGTGTGTGTGTGTGTGTGTGTTTCTATTTTCAGAGTAGACTCGCGATTTCAAGAATTGATGTAGACCCCATCTTTGCATGTTGATATATTGTGCATAAAGTTGTGAATTTTAACTTTGTTATAGATTCTAGAGATTACAGCCTCCGTGGTCGGCCGGGCTTTGAACCAACCTGACCTTGGACATGTCTTTGCCATGCAACAGAGAGGAACAGGGGAACAGCCATGAATTCCAATGAGCCTGTTCGCAGTGGATCCAGTCCATGGCTGAATGGTTGAGGAAAATGGAGATAGAGGGTGGTCGATTTAGAGTGATAGGAAGGAAAGGGGTAAGAGGCGTAGGGAAAGTGAGCGGGGGGAGGGGGGGAGGGGGAGGGGGGAGAGGCAGAGTGGGGAGCAACATTTCTGAGCCAGATCAGGGAGATGATTGGTGGTTGACGATAAATACTTCCTAGAACAAAAAAAAAGGATGTTTTATATGATCAGTTAATGATTCCTACCATTGGCAGCAGTGTCACAAAACAAGAATATCACATGGGATATATATATATATATATATATATATATATATATATTGTGATTCCTTTTGTTTCCTCTTCTTCTGGCTGTCGTAATATGCCATGATGGCTTGAGATAATCAAGTTTTATTGATGCCAGTATAAGGAATGATGTGAGTTTGGCCCAACAGGAGATAACCAGAGACGTGTATCTCGTGTTATTTATTGGTGACGTTCTTGTGTAATGGATCGTTTGTGTTTGACATTTTATGCGAAGGGAGAACTCGATATGATAGCGATGTCATCTATGTCCAGTCGTCTGTTTGTCTGTCTGTCTTTTTCTGTTTGACTGTCAGTGTGTCTGCCCTCTCTCTTCTCCCCCCCCCTCTCTCTCCCCTCTCTCTCTTCTCTCTCTCTCTCTCTCTCTCTCTCTCTCTCTCTCTCTCTCTCTCTCTCCCTCTCTGTGTCTCTCTCCCTGTCTCTCTCTGCCTCTCTCTATGTCTCTCTCCCCATCTCTCTGTCTTTCTGTCTGTCTGTCTCTCACTCTTTGTGTGTGTGTGTGTATGTGTGTGTGTGTGTGTGTGTGTTGTGTGTGTGTGTGTGTGTGTGTGTGTGTGTGTGTGTGTGTGCGTGTGTGAAGCATGATCACAACACTGTGAAAGTATTTTTCAATTCCCCCTATCAGTATTAAAAGTAACCAAATAACTATTAAGCTGATAGATGAGCAACAGGGATTAAAAGCGTTCTATAGCATCCCTCTACCATGTTGCTTCATTGTCAGGAAGGACTGGGCAAAAGGTGAAAATCAGGAATACTGAAGAAAAGACAAAGGTAAGCCTCTGGTCTCAGAGATCATCACGTGATGACGACTCCCTAATCATCCCGTTTTACTGGCAGCAGAGGTCCTGATCAGAGGACCAGGCAGCACTGTCACAAAGTGATGGCTGTTTCCCATCAGCTCCAACCTTCAGCTCTCCTGCGCTGCAACAAGGGAGAAACACTGTGTCCAAGATGATATCACGGGGCGCCAACCAGATGGTATCAGTTTGCCTTCTGGGGGATGAAAGGATCCATGGGGGGAGAGAGAATCGGTGGTTCTGCACGCGAGTTGGGAGAGTGTCTAAGAGTGCGTAACTCTCTTCCCCTGCTCCGCCTTGTGTAACTACTGATAGACTGATAGGACAGTAGTTTTCTTTTTATTGCACTGTCTGGTAAGTGGAAAGAGGAGAGACAAATGGAGGGAAACTCATGCGTGTAGCGATAATGGTTTATTCTTTGCCTGAACAACCCATTGCTGATTTTCGAACGTGATCTACAGCTTCCTCCCTGGAGCCATTAACGTTTCACGTGTAGCAGTAAAGTCATCATTTATTCTCTGCAAAACGTGACGGCCTCATCTGATAGGGACTGAAAACATTCAGGGCCTCCAACAATGTCTTCGTGAATGCGTTCACTTTGTGATGATGTAAAATGTTCGGGAATGGAGGTGAAGATTTAGTGGACATCCAACGATTTCTGTCTAGAAGACCACCCCTGGGAGCAAACGAAGAATGAGTCTGATGACCAGCAGATGATCTGTGTATTGCCATTGGATTCTGATGGTGTTGCCAAACGAGGACATTGGCTCCACTGGGACAGTTATCTTCGTTTATTTTTCTTGTGCATTCTTGACTGGCTTTGATGGTTTTAGAGTACAAGGGTTGTCTGCACCTACGATTTTAAAGTCTGATGTGGATTTAGACCGTAGCTAGCGGACTGATTGTCATGGTATTTGATTGAAGGACGATTTCGGGTTTTTATCGAGTGTGTCTCAAGTATCATATAAGATGTAATAGCTGTCTACCTATCTGGAAAAATATTTCTAATGTGTCTGTACATTTGTAATTATATATGACTATGAAGTATGCCTGTTTTTACATATATCCAAAAGATGTTTATCGTGTATATCTGCAGATATGCAAGCAAGTGTGCGTCTGTGTGTTATCATTGTCTATACTTTTTGTTTACAATTTTGGTTATATTTTTCATGAAGAGTGACCTTTGCCAAATACATATGTGTAAACACGCATGATTTCCGTCTTTGGTCTAAACTCACTGAAAGGCCTCAGACTGCAGTGTGTGGTGTGTGTGTGTGTGTGTGTGTGTGTGTGTGTGTGTGTGTGTGTGTGTGTGTGTTGCTCTGCAAAAAAAAAAAAGCTGCAATGTGTGCAAGATGAAATCCCACGGCGCCTACAAGATGATAACAGTTTACCTTCAGGGAAACAAAGAATCCCTATGGGAGAGAATCTGTGGTTTTACAAGCGGGTTGCGAGATGATTCAGAGTGCATCGCTTCCTCCCAGTGGCCAGCCCTCTACAACAATTGACAGGCTGATCGGCCAATAGCTTTTAGCTACCGTCTCGCGACTGGAAAGAGGAGGGAACAGTGTGGGGGGCTCATGCGGACAGCGATGGTTTTGTTTTGTTTTTGTTTGTTTTTTTTTGCCTGAACAAAGGATTGATGATATTCAAAACGCGATTTATGGTGTCTCCTCTCGTGCCGTTACTGTCTATATATGTGGCAATAAAGATATTTTTTTAAAAATATTTTCTGATAAAAAAAACAGTACTGCCTGATCTGATAGGGGATGAAAGCAATTCAGAGCCACCACCATTAATCTCGTTTGTCAATGTGTCCAATTCATGGCGCAACAAAATGTTGAGAGATGGACGCGGTGGACCATCTAGCGAACGATCAACGATTGCCACACACATGTGAGGCCAAAGGAAGAATGAGCCTGATGACCAGGAGATGATCTGTGAACGGCCATTGGATTGTGATGGCGTTGCCAAACGAGGACATTAGGCCCACTGGGATAGCTATGATCTTTTTTCCTTCTTGTGCAATCGCGACATG
>CM065721.1:36311704-36329204 GCA_033310375.1 Conus canariensis | reverse complement strand
TGTCAGGCTGGTCTGGGTGAAACAATGGAAAGCAGGACTTGCTTTAATTAAACTCTGATGTTGACTCCATTACCAACCCGTTTTACTGGCAGCAGAGGTCCTGACCAGAGGACCAGGCAGCAGTGTCACACAATGACGGTTATTTCCCATCAGCTCCAACCTTCAGCTCTCCTGCACTGCGACAAGGAAGTTACAGTGTTTCTGAGATGATATCACACGGCGCCCACGAGATGATAACGGTTTGCCTTCTGGGAGAGAACGAATCCTTTGGGGAGATAATCTGTAGTTTTCCAAGCGTGGTGCTGGGGTGTTTCTGAGTGCATCGCTTTCCCCCGATGCCCAACCTTGCATAACGACTGATAGACTGATAGGCCAATAGCTTTCATTTTTCCGACTCGAAAATGGAATGAGGTGAGACAAGTGGGGGTGGGGGGGGGGTGGGGGTGGGGGTAAGAGTGATGGTGGAGGGGGGAGGGGGGGGCGGAGAGGGGAACTCATGCCCATAGCGATGGATATTTATTCTTTGCCCGAACAAAGCATTGATGACATTTAGAACGTGATTTATGGCGTCTTCTCTCGTGCCATTACTGTTTCATGTGTGACAATAAAGTCATTATTTTTTCAATTTTCCAAGGAAAACACCGCCTCATCTGACAGGGACAGACATCAATTTGGGCCCCCAACAATCTCATTTGTCAATATGTCCAATTCATGGAGATACTAAATGTTCAGAGATGGACGCGGTGGACCATCTATCAGACAATCAACGATTGCCACACACATGTGAGAGCCAAAGAAGAATGAGTCAGATGACCGGGAGATGATCTGTGAATTGCCATCGGATTCTGATGGTGTTGCCAAACGAGAACATTAGGTCCACTGGGATAGCAATCAACGTTCGTTTTTCTTGTGCAATCATAACATGCTGAGATGGCTTTGAAGGAACAAAAGCTATGTAAGCCTATGATTTTGAAAGCTTGATGTGAATATAGACTGTAGTTTGCAGAGAGAGAGAGAGAGACTCGTTCAGTACCAGATCTGATATATGTGAGGTTTTATTTAAGGTGATAAAGGTAGTCATTTCAATGATTAAAACTCGTCCAATATATGATCTGATATGTGTAAAGTTATTATTAAAGGTAAATAAGATACTTATTCCACCTTTAGAACATTGAGTTTTGCAAAGAAGGGGTAAAAGTGTGTGTGTGTGTGTGTGTGTGTGTGTGTGTGTGTGTGTGTGTGTGTGCGTGCGTGCGTGCGTGCGTGCGTGCGTGCGTGCGTGCGTGTGTGTGTGTGTGTGTGTGTGTGTGTGTGTGTGTGTGGAGGGGGGACAGGAAGAGTGGGAATGAAGTGGAGGACATGAATGCGTTAATTCAAACCCTTTATTAACAGCATATGCGGATGATCAGTGTCTATCTCGGAAACACAGCCATTGGTATTGTTGGTGTAGAGCTGACGCTTGTGTCCGGTGTGGACTCCTTAGTGACACTCAGATAGTTGTGTCTGTCCAGCCTTGGCATGGAAGAAATAAATACCACTTATGATTATACTATTGTATTCTCACTAGTAAGGGGGAAATCGTGTGTGTGTGTGTGTGTGTGTGTGTGTGTGTGTGTGTGTGTGTGTGTGTGTGTGTGTGAAGAATGAGAGATTGAGAGAGAGAGAGAGAGAGAGAGAGAGAGGGGGGGGGGACGTGAAGGATGGGGACAAGGCAGCTGTGCTGCACCATGATGACTGTTTCCCGTCAGCCTCGACTTCACATCTGCTGCACTGCAGGAATGGAGAACCAGTGTGTCCAACATGATATCACACTGAGCCTGCAAGACACTTTTAACTTCCGTTTGGGAGAGAAAAAAAAACGACGACAGAGAATATCTGATGTTTATGTGAAAGATGGGTGAGTATTGTTGAGTATAGTATCTCCCGCTCGGTGCCGGCGTGTGCATAACGACTGATAAGCCTATCTCAATTTCTCGTTGTCTTCATTTGACAGTTAAATCATGCTCAAAGTGATTGTTGGTTTTCAAAAGCCATGAAACGACTTAAACTCATGCTGCTTTAAAGCTACAACCTGTGGGAAATGTCATCGTTATTTATTGTGTGAAACGTGCTTAGAGAAACATTGGTTATTACTTTTGAAAGAATTCACATCTGTAAGCTGATTTCTGTGTGTTTCGTTTGAGATTAGGTCTGTACTCTCAGCAGCTGGCGTGGTTTTGAACTCTGACTTCTTATGCTAATGAATGCGTATCAATGTTACAAATTTCAACTCGGTTCAAAGTGCTGATATGACTCCCGTGCTGCGCTGGGCGCTGAAGCAACCTGACTTGACATGTCTGTGTCACGCCACAAAGAGAGACAGAGAAACAATCACGACCTCAGCTGTTCCCATGTGTCGATGGGTACCACTTTATGAGTGAAGACAAATGCGGTGGTCGTTGGGGGGGGGGGGGGTAGTAGAAGGAGGTAGGAGGCTTTAGAGGGCAAAAGGTCAGAGGCAGACCAGGGAGATAAGTGGTGGTGGACAGAAAGTACTTCCTTGAGCGAACAGAGGATGTCTCCTGTGAGCAAGAAATGTTTCTCCCTGTTGGCGAAGGGCGTCACAAAACTGCAATATTACAGGGAACAGCCATTGTGACTGCTTATCTTCTTTCCTGGGTGAGTGGTAACATGCCATGATGGGTTGAGAGAACCAGGTCTTATTGACGCCAGGTTGAAGAGTGATACGAGTTTGACTTGACAGGAGCTGATCAGAGATGTGTATCTCGTGTTTCTTTTTTTTTTTAATTATTGATGGCGTTCATGTTTAATAGATCAGTTTGTGCTTGACTGCATAAGACAACAATTCCTGTTCATTTGTTTGTCTGTCTGTGTGTCTGTCTGTCTCTATCTGTCTGTCTGCCTGCCTGCCTGTCTGCCTGTCTGCCTGTCCGTCTGTCTGTCTCACCCCTTTTGTCTCCTCTCCTCTTATGTCTCCCCCATTTGTGTGTGTGTGTGTGTGTGTGTGTGTGTGTGTGTGTGTGTGTGTGTGTATGTGTGTGTGTGTGTGTGTGTGTGTGTGTGTGTGTGTGTGTGTGTGTGTGTGTGTGTGTGTGTGTGTGAAGCATAATGACAGTAACGTGTATTTGTTCACTCCCTATCTCATTTCAAACATTCAACAAATAACCGTCAGGTGGATAAATAATTAACGGGTATTAAAAAAAAAGTTTCCATGGCGTCCTTGAACTGTGTTGTCTTATTGTCACAAAGGGCGACACGAGAGGCAAACACACACACACACACACACACACACACACACACACACACACACACACACACACACACACACACACACACACACACAACAACAACAACCGGGAATCCTAAGCAATGAAAGAGAGTCAAGATTTTAGCCCTAGAAATCATTAAAAAAAAAATTGTAAAGACGACTCCATTCTCGAGGCGAAAAAGAGGAATCCTGAGCTATAAAAGAGAATCAAAATTTTAAGTCACAGAAATCATTAAAAACAAACAAACAAACAAACAAAAACGTAATGACGACTCCATGTTCAACTCGTGTCATTGGCGGCAGAGGACTAAGCAGCAGTGTCATACAAATGATGGCTATTTCCCATCAGCTCCATCCTTCAAGTCTCCTGCACTGCAATAAGAAGGAGAAATATTCTGTCCATGTTGACATCACAGGATGCCCAAGATGATATCATTTTGCCTGCAAGGTGGGGGAAAGGATCCTCTGGGGGAAAGAATCTGTGGTTGTTCAAGCGTGTTGGGAGAGAGTTTCAGAGTGCATTGTTCGATTCTGGTGCTCCACGATGCAAAGTGAGTGACAGACTTGATACACCAATGCCCCCCCCCCCCTCCCCTTTTTTTTCTTTTACAGTCTTATGAATGGAAAGAGAAGAGACAGAAGGGGGAGAGATTGATGAGGGAAGTCATGTGTGTAGCGATAATTGTTTATTCTTTGCCCTAACAACCGTTTGTGAATATGATTTATAGGTTCTCTCGTGCTATTAATGTTTCACTTGTGGCAATAAAGTCAATATTCATTTTCAGCAAAAATTACACCCCCCCCCCCCTCCCCCCCCCTCCCCCCTCCGCCCCGTATCCCCCTCATCTGACACAATTAGAGCTTCCAATAATCTCATTTGTCAGTTCGTGCATTTAAAGACAAAATAAACTGTTGAGAGATGGACTCAACAATCTAGTGTGCAGTAAATGATGTTTATGAAGAAAGCACCTGAGAGCAAAAGAAGTATGAGTCTGATGACCAGGAGATGATCTGTGAACAGCCATTGGATTCTGATGGTGCTGCCAAACGAGGACATTAGGCCCTCTGGGATAGTTTATCTTCGTTATTGTTTTTCTTTGCAATTGTTGCATGCCGTGATTGCATTACAGAAACGACTATTATCTATGGTTACGATTTTAAAGCTTGATGTGAATTTAGTCTGCGGTTGGCAGAGTGATTTTTGTATTGTTTGTAGGACCGATTGAAAGAATAGGCTGTGTCTAAAATCTCAATCCTTGATCGAACAAAAGTTTTCTAAGTTCTGACTTCTGAGTTCTCTGTCTCTCTGTCTCTGTCTCTGTCTCTGTCTCTTCTCTCTCTCTCTCTCTCTCTCTCTCTCTCTCTCTCTCTCTCTCTCTCTCTCTCTCTCTCTCTCTCTAAGTGCATGTGTGTTTGTGTGTGTGTGTGTGTGTGTGTGTGTGTGTGTGTGTGTGTGTGTGTGTGTGTGTGTGTGTGTGAAGCATAACTACAGTAATTTGTGAGTGTTGTTTAACTCTGCCTCTCATTAGATTTTTTTTAATCCATAGTTTCCCTCAACCTTGTCGCTTCAATGTCAAACAGGTCTGGGTGAAAGAGTGGAAAACAGGACTTAAATGAAGACAAAAAAGTTCATTATCAGCCCGTTTATTGGCAGCAGAGGTGCTGACCAGAGGACCAGGCAGCAGAGGTGCTGACCAGAGGACCAGGCAGCAGAGGTGCTGACCAGAGGACCAGGGAGCAGAGGTGCTGACCAGAGGACCAGGCAGCAGACGTTCTGACTCTATACAGTTTGCCTTCTGGGAGAGAATCCGTAGCTTTACAAGCGTGTTGTCGGGGTGTGTCAGAGTGCATCGCTCCCCCCCCCCCCACCCCTTTCCGCCAGTACCCAACCTTGCATAACGACTGATAGACTGATAGGCCAATAGCTTTCATTTTGCCATCTGCCGTAACTGAAGAGAGGAGAGAAAATGTTGGATGATCACATGCGCATAGCGATGGTTATTTATTCTTTGCCCGAACAAAGGATTGATGATATTTGAAACATGTTTTATTGCCTCTTTTCTCGTGCCATTAGGGTTCCATGTGTAGCAATAAAGTCATTTTTTTGTTCTTTTCTGATAACATAGCGTATCATCTGATGGGGACTGAATTAGGGCTTCCAACAATATCGTTTGTGAGCGTGTCCAGTTTAAGTCAAAAAATGTTTTGGAGATGGACGTGGTGGACCACCTAGCGGACATTCAGTGATTGCTACTCATGCCTAATGGCGTACTATCTTTAGTCTGATGACCAGGAGATGATCTGTGAATGGCCATTGGATTCTGATGGTGTTAAACGATAACATTAAATTTAGATCCATTTGGATAGCAATCATTTTATTTTCTTGTGCAGTCGTTACATGCTGTGATGGCTGTAAAGGGACAAGGGTTATCTAAACCTATGATGTTGAAGCCTGGTGTGAATTTGGACTGTGGTGTGCAAAGTCATGTCCATGGTGGGTTTTTGTTCGTTTGTGTGTTTTTGTTTTTGTTTTCAAGACGCGTTCAATATCTGATCGTATATGTGTAAGGCATCATTTGGCGTAATTAACATAATTCTTCCCTCATTAGGACATTGATTTTGCAAAGAAAACGAAAACGTGTGTGTGTGTGTGTGTGTGTGTGTGTGTGTGTGTGTGTGTGTGTGTGTGTGTTTTGTGTGTGTGTGTTATGTGTGTGTGTGTGTGTGTGTGTGTGTGTGTGTGTGTGTGTGTGTGTGGAACATGATGGCAGTAGGGTGTAATTGCTCGCTTTCCCTTTCACTTTAAACATGTATGCAAATAACCATCAAGTGGAAACATAATTGTCAGAGATAAAATCTTTTCCATGGCTTCCATCGGCCATGTCACTTCATTGTTGGGAAGGGCTGAGCGAGAGGTGAACAACAGGAATCCTTAAAGAAAAGAAATTTCAGTCACTTCTGTTATTAGAAAACGTAATGACTACTCTACTATCAGCCCGTTTTACAGGCAGCAGAGGTCCTGACCCATCAGCTCCAACCTTCAGCTCTCCTGCACTGCAACAAGGGAGAAATAGTGCGTCAAGATGATATCACAGGACACCCAAATTAAAAAAAGGGCTTGCGTGAGGGGAAGAAATGATCCTTTGGGGAAGAGAATTTGTGGTGCAACAAGCGTGTTGGGAGAGTGTTTCAGAGTGCATCGTTCCATACCAGTGATCAATGCTGCAAAGCGACTGATGGACTGATATACCAATGCCCCCCTTTTTTTACAGTCTCGTAACTGGAAAGAGAAGAGACAAAAAAGGAAAACAACTCACGTGCGTAGCGATGATTGTTTATTCTTTGCCCGAACAGCCGTTTGCTGATTCTCGAAGGTGATTTATGGCTTCTCCTCTTGTGCCGTGGATGTTCCATGTGTGACAATAAAGTCATTATTTGTTTTCTTCCCTCATCTGATAGCGACTGAGAACGATCGGCGCGTCTGGTAATCTCGTTTGTCATTGTGTTCACGTAATAACAAAATAAACTACTCAGAGACTGAGGGGTGGACGATCTGTAGCGGACGATAAATGATCTTTTTAGAAAGAAGAAGGCACATGAGAGCAAAGAAAGAATGAGTCTGATGATCAGGAGATGATCTGTGAATTGCCATAATGAGAACATTAACCCCACTGGGATAGGAATTATCTTTTGTTTCTCTCTTGTGTAGTCGTGAGATGCCGTGATGGCTGTGAAGACACAAGAGTTATGTAAGCCTGCGATTCTAAAGCCTGGTGTGACTTTGAATTATAGTGTGCAAAGCAATTTCCATAGATTTTATTTGGTCATAATCAAACACTCATTCAATATCTGATCAAATATGTGTTAGGTATCATTTAGGGTAATTAGATAATTCTTCCCTTATTAGGACATTGATTTTCTTTCCAAAAAATGAAAGCGTGTGTGTACATGAGTGTGTGTGTGTGTGTGTATGTGTGTGTGCGTGAGTGTGTGTGTGTGTGTGTTGTGTGTGTGTGTGTGTGCGCGCGCGCGCGCGTGTGTGTGTGTGCGTGTGTGTGTGTGCGTGTGTGTGGAACATGATGATCGTAGGGTGTAATTCTTTCACTCTCCCTTTCACTTTAAACATTAAGCAAATAACCAACAATTGGATACATAACTGTTGTAGAGAATATCTTTCCGTGGCTTCCAACAGTCAGGCTATTGCATTGTCAGGAAGGGCTGAGGGAGAGATGAAAAATAGGAATCCTTAAAAAATATATTAATCACAGATACAATTGGAAATCGTAATGACGATTCCATTATCAACTCCTTTTACTGGCAGCGGAGGTCCTGACCAGAGGAACAGGCAGCAGAGGTCCTGACCAGAGGAACAGGCAGCAGAGGTCCTGACCAGAGGAACAGGCAGCAGAGGTCCTGACCAGAGGAACAGGCAGCAGAGGTCCTGACCAGAGGAACAGGCAGCAGAGGTCCTGACCAGAGGACCAGGCAGCAGAGGTCCTGACCAGAGGAACAGGCAGCAGAGGTCCTGACCAGAGGAACAGGCAGCAGAGGTCCTGACCAGAGGAACAGGCAGCAGAGGTCCTGACCAGAGGACCAGGCAGCAGAGGTCCTGACCAGAGGAACAGGCAGCAGAGGTCCTGACCAGAGGACCAGGCAGCAGAGGTCCTGACCAGAGGAACAGGCAGCAGAGGTCCTGACCAGAGGAACAGGCAGTAGAGGTCCTGACCAGAGGAACAGGCAGCAGAGGTCCTGACCAGAGGAACAGGCAGCAGAGGTCCTGACCAGAGAAACAGGCAGCAGAGGTCCTGACCAGAGGACCAGGCAGCAGAGGTCCTGACCAGAGGAACAGGCAGCAGAGGTCCTGACCAGAGGACCAGGCAGCAGAGGTCCTGACCAGAGGACCAGGCAGCAGAGGTCCTGACCAGAGGAACAGGCAGCAGAGGTCCTGACCAGAGGAACAGGCAGCAGAGGTCCTGACCAGAGGACCAGGCAGCAGAGGTCCTGACCAGAGGAACAGGCAGCAGAGGTCCTGACCAGAGGAACAGGCAGCAGCAGTCCTGACCAGAGGAACAGGCAGCAGAGGTCCTGACCAGAGGAACAGGCAGCAGAGGTCCTGACCAGAGGACCAGGCAGCAGAGGTCCTGACCAGAGGAACAGGCAGCAGAGGTCCTGACCAGAGGAACAGGCAGCAGAGGTCCTGACCAGAGGAACAGGCAGCAGAGGTCCTGACCAGAGGAACAGGCAGTAGAGGTCCTGACCAGAGGAACAGGCAGTAGAGGTCCTGACCAGAGGAACAGGCAGCAGAGGTCCTGACCAGAGGACCAGGCAGCAGAGGTCCTGACCAGAGGAACAGGCAGCGGAGGTCCTGACCAGAGGACCAGGCAGCAGAGGTCCTGACCAGAGGACCAGGCAGCGGAGGTCCTGACCAGAGGACCAGGCAGCAGAGGTCCTGACCAGGGGACCAGGCAGCAGTGTCACACAATGATGGCTGTTTCCCATCAGCTCCAACCTTCAGCTCTCCTGTACAGCAACAAGGCAAAACATATTCTGTCCAAGATGGTATCACAGGGCACCCAAGATAATCTGGGTTTGCCTGAGGGGGAGAAATGATCCTTTGGGGGACGAGAATCTGTGGTGCTACAAGCGTGTAGTGGGAGTGTGTTAGAGTGCATCGTTCCATGGCAGTGTTCAATGCTGTAAAGCGACTGATAGACCGATATACTAATACCCACCTTTTTTACAGTCTCGTAACTGGAAAGAGAAGAGACAAAAGGCGGAAAAAACTAACGTGCGTAGCGATGATTGTTTATTCTTTGCCCAAACAGCCGTTTGCTGATTCTGGAAGGTGATTTATGACTTCTCCTCTCGTGCTATTAATGTTCCATGTGTGGCAATAAAGTCATTATTTGTTTTCTGCATAACAAAATGACCTGTCTCATCTGATAGTGACTGAGAACGATCAGGGCATCTGGTAATCTCGGTTGTCATTGTATTCACGTAATGACAAAATACACTGCCCAGAGATTGAGGGGTGGACGATCTATAGCGGACGATAAATGATCTTTTTGGAAAGAAGAAGGCACATGAGAGCAAAGAAAGAGTGAGTCTGATGATCAGGAGATGATCTATGAATTGCCATTGGGTTCTGATAGTGTTGCCAAATGAGAACATTAACCCCACGGGGATAGGAATTCTCTTTTTTTTTTTCTCTTGTGCAGTCGTGAAATGTCGTGATGGTTATGAAGACAAGGGTTATATAAGCCTACGATTCTAAAGCCTGGTGTGAATTTGGACTATAGTGTGCAAAGTAATTTCCAAAGTTTTTTTTTGTCGTAAACAAACACTCCTTCGACATCTGATCAAATATGTGTAAGATATCATTTAGGGTAATTACGATGATTCTTCCCATATTAGGACATTGATTTAATTTTTTTTAAAGTGAAAACGTGTGTGTGTGTGTGTGTGGTGTGTGTGTGTGTGTGTGTGTGTGTGTGTGTGTGTGTGTGTCCATGAGTGTGTGTGTGTGTGTGTGTGTGTGTGTGTGTGTGTGTGTGTGTGTGTGTGTGTGTGTGTGTTCTTTAGTTTAACGTCTATTCACTATAAGTGTTATTAGACGAGGAAAAAAAAGTATGATTGTGTGTGTGCGTGTACGTGTGTGTGTGTGCATGTGTGGGCGTGCGTGCGTGCGTGCGTGTGTGTGTGTGTGTGTGTGTGTGTGTGTGTGTGTGTGTGTGTGTGTGTGTGTGTGTGCGTGTGTGTGTGTGTGTGCGTGTGGGAGTGTGCAGGCGTGTGTGTGTGTGTGTGTGTGTGTGTGTGTGTGTGTGTGTGTGTGTGTGTGTGTGTGTGTGTATGTGCCTGTGTGTGTGCAAGAGAGAGAGAGAGGACTGTGTTAGGGACAAAAGAGGAAGGCTGGAATGGGTGGTAAGATATGTAGATATTTACTTATGCAGGTCGTTTATCTAGCCTTAAGTGTATGTTGATCGGGGAAATTAAAGTATATCAAATGAAACAAGTTTAGTAGGATTGAAGCATAATGCAGGGGGATGGGTGGGGGGAGGGAAAGTTTGCGGGTGGGGATGGGGGGCATCAGGGTGGAAAGGAGGACAGAATAGAGGAAGGTGGGGGGTGGGGGGATAACCATATATACCACGTGTGTGTGTGTGTGTGTGTGTGTGTGGTGTGTGTGTGTGTGTGTGTGTGTGGAGCATGGTGATCGTAGGATCTATGTTTTCACTCTCCCTTTCAATTTAAACATTAAGCAAATAACCATCAAGTGGATAAATAAATAATAACGCGAGAGGTGAAAAATAGGGATCCTTAAAAAAAATTTTTGATCAAAGATACAACTGGAAAACGTAATGACTACTCCACTATCAACCCATTTTACTGGCAGCAGAGGTCCTGACCAGAGGACCAGGCAGCAGAGGTCCTGACCAGAGGACCAGGCAGCAGAGGTCCTGACCAGGGGACCAGGCAGCAGAGGTCCTGACCAGAGGACCAGGCAGCAGAGGTCCTGACCAGAGGACCAGGCAGCAGTGTCACACAATGATGGCCGTTTCCCATCAGCTCCAACCTTCAGCTCTCCTGTACAGCAACAAGGCAAAACATGTTCTGTCCAAGATGGTATCACAGGGCACCCAAGATAATCTGGGTTTGCCTGAGGGGGAGAAATGATCCTTTGGGGGACGAGAATCTGTGGTGCTACAAGCGTGTAGTGGGAGTGTGTTAGAGTGCATCGTTCCATGGCAGTGTTCAATGCTGTAAAGCGATTGATAGACTGATGCACCAATACCCCAACCTTTTTTGACAGTCTCGTAACTGGAAAAAGAAGAGATAAAAGGGGGAAAAAAAATTACGTGCGTAGCGATGATTGTTTATTCTTTGCCCTAACAACCGTTTGCTGATTCTGGAAGGTGATTTATGACTTCTCTCGTGCTATTGATGTTCCATATGTGGCAATAAAGTCATTATTCATTTTCTGCAAATAAAAGACCCCCCTCATCAGATAGTGACTGAGCACGATCAGGACGTCTAGTAATCTCGTGTGTCAATGCGTTCACTTAATGAGAAAATAAACTGCCCAAAGATTGAGGGGTGGACGATCTCGTGGGCGATAATTGATTTTTGGAAAGAAGAAGGCGTGTGAGAGCAAAGAAAGAATGAGTCTGATGACCAGAGATGATCTGTGAACAGCCATTGGATTCTGATGGTGTTGCCAAACGAGGACATTGGGCCCACTGGGATAGTTAACATCGTTCATTTTTCTTGTGCA
Organism: Conus canariensis; assembly: GCA_033310375.1. Taxonomy (NCBI): domain Eukaryota; kingdom Metazoa; phylum Mollusca; class Gastropoda; order Neogastropoda; family Conidae; genus Conus; species Conus canariensis. The sequence continues at coordinate 36,317,664 of CM065721.1, read as the reverse complement.
ACTGTGACATGCCGCGAATGCATCAGAGAAACAAGGGTGATCTACGCCTACGGTTGGCAGGGGAATTTCGTGAGGCTTGTCTGAAACACTTTTTCCACTTCTGGTCTAATATGTGTAAGGTGTCACTGAAAATGATGAAGATTATTCCCCTGTCATTAAGACATATATATATATATAGTAAATATTTATAGGGAAAGAGAAGGGGGAGGGGGGGGGGCAGGGAAGGGATTGGGATAAAGAGGACGTTGTCATGATTAAATCGTTTATTAGCAGCATATGTTGACCACCCAAGTGTTGAAAACTGAAGCACTAATATTGCAGTTCCAGGGTCGACATTTGTCTCCTGATTGAGGCTCATTACTGAAACGAGAATGCTTGTGTCTGTCCATCCTTGGGATCAAATAAAGGTATACCGCGCGCGCGCGCACCACACACACACACACACACACACACACACACACACACACACACGCACGCACGCACGCACGCACGCACGCACGCACATGCACATACATACATACGTTCATACATACATACAGACAAACAGACATATACACGTGCATACGTACGTATATACATGCATACATACATACGTACAAACGTACGTACATACGAACATACCTAACTATGTACGTTCACACATACATAAACACATACATGCATACACACACTCGCATATATACTTTCATAAATACATACATAGATGCATATATACATACATGCTTACATACATACACACCCACATACATACATACAGATACACATGCACACACACACACACACACACACACACACACACACACACACACACACACACACACAACATACATACATACACACATATAAAGAGAGAGGTGGGGGGGCAGAGAAAGAGGGAGAATGAGGGGAGGGATTACCGGGCAGCAATGTCATGTCCCATCAGCTCCAGCCTTAGCTCTCTGGCACTGCAACAAGGGAGAAAGAGTTTGTCCTAGATGATATCACAGGACGCCCACCAGATCATATCACTTCGCATATGGAGGGAGATTTCTTTTAGAGAGAGAGAGAGAGAATATCTGCGGTGTTTGCAAGCGTGTGTGAAACATGGATGACTGTTTTAGAGTGCAATATCTCCCGCTCAGAGGCGGCCTTTGCGTAACAACTAGCAGAGCGATGCGCCTGTCTCGGTTGTATTCTTTGTCTTTGTTTGAAGGTTCAGTCTTGCTCAAAGTAATCATTGTCTTTCTTTCCCAAACAAGTAATAGCTGTTCTTGACAGCCATTTACCAGTTTTCCTTATGCTGTTACAAAATTTCAACCTGTCACATTTATTCGTCATTTATTGTCGGAAACACGCTTATATAAACAAATCTTTTTTCTTTGATATAATTCACAATTTTTTGTGTGCTTTGTTTTAGATTGTCTGTAACTTCAGGAGCTGAGGATGTTCTGAACGTGAACCTTTGTACGTTAATTGATAAGAACAAAGTTGTGTATTTCAGCTTTGTTCTTTGTTCACATAGTCTCTGTGGTCGCCAAGGCTATAAATTAATCTGATTTGACATGTCCTTGCCGGCAAGAGAGAGAGAGAGAGAGAGAGAGAGAGAGAGAGAGAGAGAGAAGAGAGAGAGAGAGAGAGAGAGAGGAAAACGATTATGACATCGACTGATCCCATGTGTCAATGGGTCCACTTTATGGGCGAGTGCCTGAGGAAAATGGGAATGGAGGGTGGGAGACTGGGGGAGAATAGAAGGGAAGAGGGGTGTAGGAGGTAGTTTAGGATGGTGGTTGGAGTGGGAGGGCGCGAAATGTTCAGAAACAGAGCGCGGAGATAACCCGTGATGGACGACAATAAAGACTTCCTAGAGCAAAGGGAGGAAGTCTCTTATGACCAATAAATGATGCCAGCCATTGCCAGTAACCTCACAAAACGACAACATTAAAGGGGTGGATATTGTGATTCTTTTTCTTTCTTTCTTTCTTTTTTTTTTTTTTCTTCTTGTTTTCTTTCTTTCTTTTTTTTTGGTCCTTGAGGCAGTCGTAATATGCCGTAATGGCTCGAGAGAATCAATTGTTATCGACGCCAATATAAAGAATGATAGGAGGGCAGTTTAGCAGGAGCTGACCAGAGACGTGTATCTGGTGTGATTTATTGATGACGATTTTGTCTAATGGATTGCTTGTGCTCGACATGGTACGCGTAAAGAGAATTCGATAAGCATTTAGCAGTGACGCCTGTCAGTCTTTGTGCTCCCCCCCCCCCTCCGTTCTTCTCCCCCCCTCTCTCTCTCTCTCTCTCACACACACACACACACACACACACACACACACACACACACACACACACACACACACACACACAACACACACAACACTCACTCACAGAGAGAAAGAGAGAGAGAGAGAGAGAGAGACAGACAGACAGACAGACAGACAGACAGACACAGACAGAGGGAGGAATACAAATATGAAGTTTCAGGAATGTAGTGTCTAATTCAGCTTCTTAGCATTCAAAATTCACTTTGTGTTTGATGTAAACGAGATTAATGTTTCCTTCAAGAACTGTATTCGCTTGTGGCGATCAAGGCACTCCAAAGGCCTCTGCTGAGAGCCAGAATCGCAGCTGCAGCAGACAGACGAAGGTTGCCTTTCCGTCCTCGGTCACTCGTGGCTTAGGAGATGTCACTGACAACCCGACATTGTGTTGGTTTTAAGGGCTCGCCTGCTTCAGGTAGTCATAATTGGGATCGTCCTAATTCGTTGTTCTGAAATTTGTTAATTGTGTCATGGTGTAGAGATTTGGTCGTGGGGTACGAGTATCTTGAATCTCACTTTTGCTGACCTAATCTCTCTCTGTCTACAGTCTCTGTCTGTCTGTTGTCTGTCTGTCTTCCTGCATGGCCGTCAATCTCTCTCTCAAGCACAATCACACAGGCCTACATATGCATAAGAGCGCGCGCGCGCGCGCGCGCGCGCACACACACACACAACACACACACACACACACACATACACACATACACGCGCACGCGCGCGCGCGCGCGCGCGCACCACACACACACACACACACACACACACACACACACACACACACACACACACACACACACACACATATGCACGCACACAGGGTCCTCTTTCCTTTTGTTTTGCATAAATCTGTTCAGCCATTTGCATGTTTCGTTTTTAGTAAATCACACGCACAACGAATTTACACACTTGCAAAAGAACAAAAACAAATCCAGACGGTTGTAAACAGCCGGAGTTAGCAGTGTGCATAGACTATTGAAAAATAAAAACAAAGAAACAAAGAAAGGAACGAACAAGCAGACAACAGTCAGCACCCACAACGGAGCAATAAAAAAAAACTGCTGACATCTGTCAACTCTTGTTACCAAGAATCACCCAGGCACTGGACAAACAACAACAGCAAGAAAACAAACGCTTACCGTAATTTACAACAATATGTGCTAAATAAGTACATGACACATGTCGGGGAACAACGCCACCACCCCGCCACCCCCACCCCCCCAAAAAAAACGAAAACAACCCCTCTCCTGCCCCCCCCCTCGCCCCCTCCCGTTCCCCCCTCCTCCCCCTCCCCCCCCCCCCCCCCACACACACACACACACGAAAAAGGTTCCAGTCCCAGACACTGATAAGATCTTATCCTATTCGGTGTGCATAAAACAGGTGATGTATTTACTGTCTAATTTCAGCGAGAGTCGGGGGGGGGGGGGGGGGGGGGGCGAGGAAGGGGGGAAAAAGAAGAAAAATAACCTAAACAAACAAGCCAACAAAGAAAAAGGAAAGAAAAGTACAAAAAAAAAGAAAAAGAATTAGATGGCCAAATAAATAAAAGTATGTAAAACTTTAAAAAGAAACTGCGAGGTGTTTCTTGCAGTTGCATGTAACTGAACCCCCCCCCCCCAAAAAAAAAAAAAAATAAATAAATAAATTTAAAAAAAAAAATAATAATAATAAAAATAAATAAATAAATAAATAAATAAATAAAAGGAAAAGAAAACGAAAAAAAAGACTCGAGACTTAAAACAAGATCATTTATTCATGCTTAGGCCATTGCCCCTCGTGAAGGGGTGCCAGGAAATACAATCACAGAAACAACATAAGAACTACACACCAAACATAACCAACATGCATTTAGAAAGTGTCCAAAGACAGCATTAGGGACTACAGTTTGAACGCTTTAAATAATAAACAATAAACAAGCAGGGTAACTCTTGTTCCCATAAGAAAACCTAACTCAGAGTAACTTGTATTCAAGGCACACAAGTTACTCTGAGTTAGGTTTTCTTATGGGAACAAGAGTTACCCTGCTTGTTTATTGTTTATTGTTTACTGTTCCCTGCCTCATTCATGTTCAATGTCGCTTTAGATGAGTAAATCGACAAACTCCTGACAAGAAAGAAAGTACAGAAAAAAGAAAGCAAGAAAGAAAAATGTCTTATATCACACTCGACTGAGGCTCTGCCGTTTCTTGTGAATCCACCTTCCTCTTACTCTGTGACCGCTTGGAAGTCCAGGCACAGAGACCGGTTGACGGACCTGGAGGTTGGGGAGGACTTTCCGTGTGACCGACATCATGGCCCAGCTTGTTTCACTAGTCATTGGCAGATCGTGAACGTCTCTGGACTGTTCTTTGGCCTGTTACCGGGACTGTTATTTGGCCTGTTGCCAGGACTGTTCTTTGGCCTGTTACCGGGACTGTTATTTGGCCTGTTGCCGGGACTATTCTCTGGCCTGTTGCCGGGACTATTCTTGGGCCTGTTGCCGGGACTGTTCTTTGGCCTGTTATCGGGACTGTTATTTGGCCTGTTGCCGGGACTATTCTTTGGCCTGTTGCCGGGACTATTCTTGGGCCTGTTGCCGGGACTGTTCTTCGGCCTGTTGCCGGGACTATTCTTGGGCCTGTTGCCGGGACTATTCTTTGGCCTGTTGCCCGGAACTATTCTTTGGCCTGTTGCCCGGACTATTCTTTGGCCTGTTGCCGGGGCTATTCTTTGGCCTGTTGCCGGGGCTGTTCTTTGGCCTGTTGCTGGGACTATTCTTTGGCCTGTTGCCGGAACTGTTCTTCGGCCTGTTGCCGGGACTATTTTTCGGCCTGTAGCCGGGACTATTCTTCGACCTGTTGCCGAGACTATTCTTTGGCCTGTTGCCGGCGGGACTGTTCTTTGGCCTGTTGCCGGGACTATTCTATGGCCTGTGGCGGGACTGTTCTTTGGCCTGTTGCCGGGACTATTCCATGGCCTGTGGAGGGACTGTTCTTTGGCCTGTTGCCGGGACTATTCTTTGGCCTGTCGCCGGGACTCTTCTTTGGGCTGTTGCCGGGACTATTCTTTGGCCTGTCGCCGGGACTCTTATTTGGGCTGTTGCCGGGACTATTCTTTGGCCTGTCGCCGGGATTCTTCTTTGGCCTGTTGTCGGCGGGACTGTTCTTCGGCCTGTTGCCAGGACTATTCTTTGGCCTGTTGCCAGGACTGTTCTTTGGCCTGTCCACTGGGCACGAAGTTACCCTACCGGATTCAGACAGCATTTTGATTTAATCAGATCCTTTCACTGGGAAAGTGAGAATATGAAACATAGGTCTCGTATAAGGCCGAAGACAAGCTTACGAGGTCATCGTCGTCGTTGTTGTTGTATTCGGTCGATATCTTAATGAGAATTTTACCACTGGATTGTCACAGTTTATGAAATGCTAGTTTGTTGTTGTTGTCGTCGTCGTCGTCGTAGTTGTCGTCGTCGTCGTCGTCGTTGTCGTCGTTTCTGTTGTTGTTATTGTAATAATCATGTAATATGTGGAATTTTTAATCATGGAATGAACATTACCTGTCGTTGCTGTGGTGCCGTTGACAAATACGGCAGTTTGAAAATACAATGTCTTACATTGACAGGATTTTGACAGTTAAAGAAATGATCTGGATAAATCACGCGGAATGGCTTGTGGACTCGGCATGGTCTAAT
>CM065721.1:36296704-36304204 GCA_033310375.1 Conus canariensis | reverse complement strand
CACGTTTCATAAACAGGTAGATATAGAGAGAGACAGACAGACAGTCAGTGATAGACAGAGACACAGATAGGAAAATAGATAGACACGTAAAGGGACGGATTCATGGATGGATTGATCAATCGATAGATAGATAGATTGACAGACAGACAGATAGATAAATGAATGGATGGATGAATCGTGGGATGGATGGATGGGTGGACTGATAGATGATAGATAGATAGATAAATAGATGGATGGATGGACGGAGAGAGAGAGACGGATGGATGAATAGATGGATAGAGAGATGGATGGATGGATGCATAGATGGATGGATGGATCGATTGATAGATAGATGAATAGGCGTATGGAGTGCGATGTCGTAGAATACAAAAGAATACGACGCTAAGAGAGAGAGAGAGAGAGAGAGAGAGAGAGAGAGAGAGAGAGAGAGAGAGAGAGAGAGAGAGAGATTTCTAAAGTCTTTGCCTGTGAGAAAGTGCGGTTGGGGAGAGGAGAGAGAAGGAGAAGGCAGTGTATAATGTCATGAAATGATATTATTTACTGTGCCATCACCGGCACAACAAAACTCCCCACCCCTCCCCTCCCCTCCCCCGCTCTCTCTCTCTCTCTCTCTTCTCTCTCTCTTCTCTCTCTCTCTCCTCTCTCTCTCTCTCTCTTTCAGCACTTTTACCATTTTTCAATTTTTCTTCTTCTTCTTCTTCTTCTTCTTCTTCTCAAACCGAGCAAATGAAGGTCAAGGCAAAGGTTAAAAGCAAAAGGTCAAGGCAACGCAGGTCAAGGCGGATACAAAGAAAAGTAACGGCCCCGAGTCCAGGCCCACAGGACACCATACCGCTTTGGACAGCAAACAGATCCTAAGCCCATAATGACAGTCATGAAAAAAAAGCCACAGTTATTTTTTTGCCCCTCACCCTTCTCTTGCCTCTTCCTTCCGTTCCAAGCTCTACTATTAGAGTTGATCTTAGCACGAAGGATAGTTGATTTTCTTTTTGTCATTTCGTGTTTTTGTTGATATTATCGGATCAAACAATACAAATAGTTTGAAAGTGAGGTAACTGCAGGAGGAGATTGAACTAAACTTTTAAAAAAAAGAAGAAAAATTACTATGGCCGCGAACGCAAGAAACAAATAAATTCCACGACAGACACGACGCATTTCGACCTCTTTGATCTTTTTCAGGTTAGACAAACAACATGCAAGACGATGAAAACAAAGACCGAAGAACCGGCGAACAGTGGTTATTACAAGTGCATGCATGAGATCGGTAACCCGATGCAAAATACAAAAGAACGAAGGGTAGCAGTCAGTATGAATCACTGTTACAAAGTGAGATGACTGCAGGCGGAAATTGAAATACAAGGAATATTACTACGCCGCTGAACGAAAGAAACAGACAAATAATATGACAAACACGACGCGTTTCGACCTCCCTGGTCTTCTTCAGGCAGGACAAGCAACACTCAAGGCGATGAAAACGAAGAGCGAACAGTTAGCGAACAATGACCATAAGTGCTTAGAAAATAAATGGAATAGATAAATAGACAAATAAACGCAGGTCCCAAGCATAGAAAGCGCTTAGCACTCACTCGTGGAAACCACCCACAGCGGTATAAGTGGTGCCTATGATAGGTCAAACCGTGTATAGCGGTAGGCCGTGTAAGGTGGAGATCACTTGTTTTGAAAAACAAATAAAACACATAGTCTACACACCGGAAAAGGGGAAGGCAACTCCCAGAGAACTGAATTTTCGTTCGGCAGCATGCTCGTCCCTTAGAGATGTAAGTAGCCCGGATATCCAAATGTGAGAATTTCTGGGTATTTCAATCACTTGTGACACTGCTGTTCATAGTGCATTGTAAGGAATATAGCGGTACTTGACCCTAAAGGATTTCGTTTCGGACCCCTTGCCCTTTAAGGACAACCACAGAAGTAGAATCAAAGACGATTACTCACGCCGACACAGCAACTAAGAAATTATTGTCCCCACAGTAGAAAGCTTAGTAGGTGGTGTCCTGCGGATGTTAGAACAAAACAGGTATCACTGAACGCTACGAAATTAACTCGGCAGCAGTGCAGCGTCTCCTCCGGTAGGTTGCCTCATGGCGACCTGACAGTCACTGCTCCCTGTGAATCGTCGGTAACGAACGCGGCTGTGGCGGGACAAGCCAGGCTGGGGCTGTGGACAGGAAGCTGGAAATGAGAAGCGTGGATGCAATGCCACTGAGGTGACACGGAATATGGGACAGCTATAGCAACAACGACAAATCCCCGTCTCTTTTTTTGCATCTGTTAATGTATGTTGGAGTAACTGATCCTTCTGTTTCTTTAAACTTCCTTGTAACCGATACCTGGCATGATGGCAATGTACCTCTAGGGGACCCCATCATCCACCCCCATCCTCATGCCTCAACAGCCCTTAAAAGAACACGATCTAAATGTACTGTGACCTGGTACAAGGACAAAACAAAATCGATGGAATATACTACGATGCAATTCAACGCAATTCAGCTAATTAGAATGCGGTGGAACACATCGTGTCATCACAGGACACGAAGTAACGCGACGCAGCATAACACAGCACGACACCACACGAAGTAACGCGACGCAGCATAACACAGCACGACACCACACGAAGTAACGCGACGCAGCATAACACAGCACAACACCACACGAAGTAACGCGACGCAGCATAACACAGCACAACACCACACGAAGTAACGCGACGCAGCATAACACAGCACGACACCACACGAAGTAACGCGACGCAGCATAACACAGCACGACACCACACGAAGTAACGCGACACAATATAACACAGCACGACACCACACGAAGTAAGGCGACACAGCATTACACAGTACAACACCACACGAAGTAACGCGACACAACAGAACACAGCACAACACCACACGAAGTAACGCGACACAACAGAACACAGCACAACACCACACGAAGTAACGCGACACAACAGAACACAGCATGACATCATGCGAAGTAAAAAGGCACAAGATTACACAGTACGACACACTATGGTATTTTGTAGTCTAGTACAGTGCAATAGATTTATTGCCATGCGGTACAATATGCCCCCTCCCCCCCCACCCCCATCTCTCTCTCTCTCACACACACACACACACACACACACACACACACACACACACACACACACACACACACACACCCCTCTTTCTATCCCCCATCGCCCACCTCCCACTCTTTCCCCACCTGCCCACCACCCCCGCCTCCTCACCCCCTCCCTACCCCTACCGCCACCCTCCCCCACCCTCACCACCCCACCCCGCTTCCTTATACCCTTCTCCCCCCTTCCCGTCCTCTGTCCGCACCTGACATCCCAGAACCGAACAGTGCGGCGAAGATCTGACACGAACGCGCAAACAGGCGGTTGAGCCGGGCACAAGTCAAAAGCCCTGTCACATTATAAGCCCCGAGAGACACCCCGGCGACTCAGGGTTGTCTCCCCTGAGCAGGAGTCGTAGCAGTAGGAGTAGTAAGTGGACCCTTCCCTTCCATTCGACGACTTCCCTCCTGCCTCTCTTCCACCTCCGCCCACATACGTCTCTGCCATTGCTTCCACTCTCTGCTCAGCCACCCGTGACCCGAGTCAGAGGGCCGTGACATCGTCTTGAGACTGCAAAAAAAAAAAAAACAACAAACAAACAACAACAAACAGACAAAAAACCAGGTCATGGCTTTGAAGCGGAGGTCTGTTCATGTTTGGATGGGAGTCCGATTGGCGGCAGTATAAATAAGATGAACGCCGAAGTTTTTTGGCTCCTTCCCATCGCAAAGGAAGATGGGGGGGTGGTTTTGCAAAAAGGGAGGCGACTGCAGGCGGAAATCTAAACAAAATAAAATCTTTAAAAGTGTTGGGAATAACTCCGCTGACTTGTGGTGATTCGTTTGTCCATGTTGTTTGGCGGAGTTATTTTAAACACATTTTTGTTGTTGTTGAGAATTTGCGAAGGAAGAGATCAGAACTGCAGAAAGAAACTCGTGGAGAGCGTGGCAGCAGAGAGTCCTCAGAAGAGAAGCCCCCTTCAAGCAAGTGTTTCGGCCCTTATCTCCTGACACTCTAGGGGGGTTGGGCCACACCCGGTTCATGACTCCGGATGTCCCTCTGCTGCCCCTTTTTTTTTTCCCATCTTGGGACGAGCCATGGCTGGGATTCGAACCCATGACCCTCTGGACATGCTCATTTTCCACTTAATGACTCGCGCTTTAACCACTGAGCCACAGGGACACCTGATATTTGTAGGGAAATTAAGCCTTATGAAGTTCACTTTTGTTCCTCCTTGACCAGATCCAGCTTGAACACCTCTCTGCCGCTTCTGCCATTGCTTTCAGGGCTCTGGTTTTTTCCTTCCCTGCAACTGAGAGCTGTTTCATGAGGCTGTATGCAGACGTTCCTACAAACCCCCTAGCTCCAATTTCTGCAGTGAGGACTTTGACCTGATAGCCTTCTCTCCTCAGGCTGTTTGCCAGATCAGCATACTTTTCAGTCTTGTAGATTTGAGCTGCCTCCATTCTGTTCTCATATGGCACCGTGAGCTCGATCATGATCAGCTGCTTGGTTGACTTAGAGTGGACTACTATGTCTGGTCTCATGCCACTCTTGCTGATGATCTCTGGGTGACTCTTCCATTCTGGGAGGTCTGCAGTGCACTCCCAGTCATCTGCCCCGTCCAGCAGACTCTGCCTGCATGTTTCGAGTGGCACTGTTGTTCTTGGCCATGATTTGCTGCCTCCTGCCGTGAAGAATGTTGCGGGTGCTTTTGGAGTCCTGATTTTCCCTTTTGTGGTGTTGGTACTAGCCCAGACTACTTGTACAATTTCTTTGAGCACTTGGTTGTGCCTCCATGTGTACCTTCCTTGAGCCAGGGCTACTTTACATGAGCTTAGGACATGCTCCACTGTTTGTTTTTCATGGCAGAGGGGGCATGCAGGATCGTCTGTTTTCCCCCACTTCACCAGGTTTGCATTTGAGGGCAGAAGGTCATATGCAGATCTGAGAATGAAGCTGATCCTGAGAGGGGCCATGTGCCAAATGTCATTCCAAGTGAGACTTCTTTGGAGTGCATTCTCCCACGTTGTCCATTGCCCTTGCTGGCTCTGCTGGACTGCTTTTTGGAGTCTTTTTTGGTCTTCTTCTTTTCTCATCTCCTGAATCATCATGTCTCTTTTGGCTTTTCCTTTGGCCTTTGACCACCATTCAGTTTTGGTCACCCCCAGTCCCTGTCTGTTGGTCTGTGTGTGTCCTGTTATTTCTCTGATCTTGAGACTTTCTTTTGCAGAATCCATCGCCTCTTGAACTTTCCATTTTCTGCCTGTCTTCAGCTGGGGCTTAATTGCTTCTACCACCTTGTCTCCTGAGTCCTCCAGCATGCTTTGAAGTCTGATCTTCCCTGCTTTGTATTCCTCCAGGATGGATTTCAGGGGTAGTTTCAGCTTTGCTTGGCGACAGTACAGCGCTATGTCAGTCAGACAGGGTGGGACACCAAGCCATTTCCTTGTGAACTTGTTGATTTTGGCTTCCATTGCCTCCACTATGCTGGTGCAGATGTCGTATATCATCAGAGGCCATAGCAGCTTTAGTATCAGCATGAACTGCAGACACCAGACCTTGTATTTGCCAGGGAGCCCACACTGGTCAATGGTCTCCAAGCCTTCCTCCGCCATCTGCTTGGTTTCTTTTGCTCTTTGTGTGTCTTTCAGCGTATCATCATACCATCTTCCAAGGCTCTTGACTGGTTCTTCTGTGACTGTTGGAATGGCCTGGTTGGCAACACTGAAGACCACAGATCCGGCCACTTTTCCTTTCCTCAGTGAGAGACTCCGTGATTTCTTTGGCTTGAACTTCATTCTGGATGAGGCAACTATGTCGTCCAGCCTCTCCAGCACATGACGTGTCTCGTCTTCTCTGGATGAAATCACTGTAGTGTCATCCATGAAGGCCTTGAGAGGAGGCATCTTGTATCCATCGCCAAGGTCTGTTTGTCTCGCGTTGTTTGTTGCTGCTTTCAAGATGAGTTCCATTGCCAGCACGAACAGTATTGGGGAAATTGCACAGCCCATTGCAATACCCACTTCCAAGTTGATCCAGTCTGTTGTGTACTCCTTGGTAGAGAACCGCATTGAGAAGCCATTGAAGTACTTCTTGAGCATGTCGCGGATGTTCTTTGGCACATGGTACATCTCAAGAGCCAACTGTATCATCTCATGGGGCACAGATCCATATGCGTTTGCCAGATCAAGCCACACTACGTCCAGGTCTCTCTTTTCTGTTTTTGCTTTTTGGATTGCGTCCCAGATCATTGTGGCGTGTTCTACACAGCCCGCCACGCCTGGGATGCCACCTTTCTGGACTGACACATCCAAGTACTTGTTTTCCATCAGGTACTTGGTCAGCCTTGCTGCCATGACAGAGAAGAAGATTTTCCCTTCGACGTTCAGTAGTGATATTGGCCTGAACTGGCTAATGTCACTTGAGTTTTGCTCTTTGGGGATATACACACCATCTGCCGTCATCCACTGGCCGCTGATCTTCTGGTTTCTCCAAGCCGATCGCAGCAGCCTGTGGAGCCACTCCAGCACCTTGGGACATTTCTTGGGACCAATCACTGGGGCAGTCTGTACGAATTATATTCAACCCTTTTTTTGTCTTCATGCAGCGACATTAACGTTTTCTGGTTGGTAGGAACACTATCATCGGAATTCGACCACTTCGGAGTCAGCTCCGCCGGCCATTTCTATATCTATTTTTGTTGTGTGAGAGGTTTTGCCCCCCACCCCCACCCCACCCCTACCCCCACCCCAACCTTCATCTCCTTTCCCACTTTTTTTTTTTTTAATGTTGATTTGTATTTGTTGTTTGGGGTGCTGCAGATCAGAAATATTTCCTTTCCACATGATGTTGGTCCTCTCTGTTTCTCTGTCTCTGTCTCTGTCTCTGTCTGTCTGTCTGTCTGTCTCTCTCTCTCTCTCTCTCTCTCTCTCTCTCTCTCTCTCTCTCTGTTCTCTGTCTGTCTGTCTGTCTCTCTGTTTTTAGAATTCCCTGCTCAATGCAAAAAGAATATTTCCTCAAAGTGAAGAAAGCATATACCAAATAAATAAATAAAGAAGTAAGTAAGTAAATAAATAAATAAAGAAGTAAGTAAATAAATAAATAAATGATGTGAATGAATGAATAAATAAACAAATGAATGAAATGAAATTTAAAAAACAAACAATTAAACAAACAACAACACCCCCCTCCCCCCGTCAGATTTTAAGTGCAGCCTTTAACACCGTTCCAACAACGAAATTGGTATGACTCCCTAATTGTCCGTGAACTCGACGCACAAAACGTTCCGAGGTCAAATTCAAAGCAGGTAACAACTGAATGTCGAAATCACTTCATTCAGCTCGCGGTGAAGTGAAGAGAATAAGAAGAATTAAGTGGTGGTCTTTTTTTCCGGAAATATTCAGCCATCATATTTGTCC
>CM065721.1:36289204-36291704 GCA_033310375.1 Conus canariensis | reverse complement strand
AGACAGACAGACAGAGAAGATAGACAACATCCCAAACATCCCCTTTCGGCTGAGAGAAACAGAGATTTAATGCCAGTTCGTGAGGTGCAAACACACACACACACACACACACACACACACACACACACACACACACACACACACACACACACACACACACACACAAAATCCCGACGAGAAAAGAAGCTAGCCCAAGAAACGAGACAGCAGTCAAAGTGATACCATCACAACCAGTCCCCTATCGCTGCCCAAGATCCAGAGGCAGGGAAGAAGGGAGAGGGAAGCAACTCTATGATTTTTTCAATGACTTGCCTCCCCTGTTTGGGGGTCTTCAATCGCGGAGACAATTTTGGGCCAAGCGGGCCCGTGAGGCTGAATTATGTATCGTCCATGCAGGTGGGATGAGTGACTTGGCAGGAAGGGCCAGATTTAAAGCTGGGCTCGAGAGATAGGGGATCTGGGATGGGGCATGAAGAGGGAGGGAGATGGGGGGAGGGGGGACGTGGGGAAGTGGTGGGGGTGGAGAGAATGGATGGGAGGGGGGGGGGGGGTGAAAGGACTGGACACCTGTCCTTGGGAGAAAAAAAAATTCCTCCTCTTCAACATGACGGAGGGATGGTTGAGCAGTTGGGGGGAGGGGGGGTAGGGAGTGGTGTAGGGGTGGGGTGGATGGCCAAGGGGGTATGGATGGTGGTGGTGGTGGTGGTGGTGGTGGAGGGGGGATGCTTATTGGAGTTTTCGCAAGCCCGAGTAAGCTCAGTTGTGTACTTCACTCGGTTTTACCAGAAATCATAGTTGACTGTTGAGGGTTTCGTTTCCTTTTACTTTCCAATTCCCTCAGCTCTAAGTTTCCTCACATCCTTTTGCTTCCACAGTGCTATTTGCCTGTACTTAACCTGACCCTAAGCGGCCACAGAATTGCTGGCACTTAGAGATGAAAAATAAGAATGGCTCATTCTCAGCCCCTCTCCAATGCCCGTCCCCCCAAACCTTTTCATGAGAGTCGGTGGTGGTGATGGTGATGGTGGTGGTGGTATGGGGGAGGGGGGGGGGGGAAGGGGAAGGGGTGGGATGGGTGGAGGATTATAGCAAGCTTATTTCATGTGGGGAGGCATGTCGTTGAAAACATCACGATGTGGTCATGGCTTTCAATTTTCTTTTCATTCAGATTGAATGCTGCTATTTCATTGGTTTTGGGTCCGTCCAAAAGATGAAATTCTTGGTGCATACATGCACACACACACACATCTCTCTCTCTCTCTCTCTCTCTCTCTCTCTCTCTCTGTATATATATATATATATATTATATATTATATTATATATATATTAAAAACAAGTAAAACTCTGTTCACACGGGAAATCCGCCTTAGGTGGTTGTTGTTGTTGGGCAAGAAAGGAACATTTTCAAATCCACGTCGCTCTTTTATTTTTCTTCCATTTTCTTGTTTTTCCCTCGCGATACAGAGGAACCTGCATCAACAACGTCCTGGCAGAACTCTTGAAACACGGTGGAGGGGCAGGGATCGTCACAGGCAACAAACTCTGGCACACTGCTGAGTGGTCCACGTCAAGGACTTGTCACCTTTCCGAAGAAAGGAAATTTGCAGCACTGATAAAACTACAGCACATTCACTTCAGTCTTATACCTGCAAGCACAGTAATGTTCAAAATCATTTTGAAGTGATTACAGCAACAAGCATATACCATCACTGCTGAAGAACAGGCTGGAGTCCTCAAAAGGCAGAGAGGTGCGATGGACAGAGTTTTAACCTGTTCACCTTTTGCGAAAAGCATCACGAACATCAGAGAGAATTCTACCAAATCTTCATAGATTTTAAGGAGGCATTTAATTGAATCTGGCAGGAAGCCTTATGGGCTGCAAATGAATGAATTTAACGTTGGCCAAAAGCTGATCCAGCAACTGTACTCCAAGTCGACAGAGGCAGTGCTCATGCAGGGTGCTAATGGCGAATGTTTCCATAAGTTAATTGGAGTTTGTCAGGGTTGCTTTCTATTTCCCACGCTTTTCAACATATTACTGGAACGCATGGACTGATGCCTAGATCACGCCAGTACAGTCATCACTGGAGACCAGCCTGTGCTTAGCAGCTGACATCGGTGGTCGTGCAGGCATTGCACCAGTTCTCACCAAGACTGGATGAAGCATCAACAAGATATGGCATGAAAATCAGCGCCGAGAATAGAAACTACGACACTACCATCAATGCTGTTAACTGTCCAAGGACAGAAGCACGCAACTATGGAATAGCTCATTTACTTGGAATCCATGTTGAGCAGTGAGGGAGTCAAACCAGAAATCCTCTGAAGGAAAGCAAAAACATCAGCACTGTCCAGACTCAAACCTGAAACACAAGATTGTGTTCCTGTATTCACTTGTATACACTATTTTCCTGTTTCCATGCGAAACATGCACTCTCACAGTGAATAAGGAAAGAAGAATCCAATGCATGGAAATGAGGTGTTACCGCAAAATACTGGA
>CM065721.1:36281704-36284204 GCA_033310375.1 Conus canariensis | reverse complement strand
CACCTCCTTCCTCCCTCTTCTACCCATACCCCCCCCCCCCCCACCCCACCCCCACCCCTCTCCCACCCCGACTCCACCATCCCCTGTTCCTACCACTCAGCGCTAATCCAACTCTGGAGAACTTTATAAGACAGGTGTTTCGTTTCTGAAACTGATACCGCCTTGGCTTTCTCGGTGAATTGCGATGACTAAGAAAGAGGTTGAAATATGAAAGGATATGTTTTGCTTAAAGCGAAGCTGATTGTAGCCACACGTATCGTATGAATTACATAAATGATTTTCTTATTTTCTTTCTTTCTTTCTCTTTCTTTCTTTCTTTCCTTCTTGCTTTTCTTTCTTTCTTTTTTTTTTTTTTTCTTTCTTTTTTCTTTCTTTCTTTTCTTTTCATTTTTTTTCTTTCTTTCTTTCTTGCTTTTCTTTCTTTTATTTTCTTTCTTTCTTTCCTTCTTTTTTTCTTTTTTTCCTTCCTGTCTTCATACCTTCCTTCTTTCTTTCTTTTCTTTTTCTTTTTTTTTTTTTTAAAAGTTTTTTCTTTCACGTTTTCTTTCTTTTCTTCAAGCAAGAACTATTAAAGGATAATTTTACTAAAGCGAAGGAGCATTCAGTAAGGGGTATCGTATGCAACACACAAGTCATTTTGTTCTTTCTTTCCTTCGGTTTTTTTTTTTCCTTTTAAGAGGATGACATATTAAAGGATAGTTTGATAAAAAAAAAATTAAAAATTGCTTACACCTGCACGTTTTTTCTACAAAACATAAATAGCCCTTTTTTTCCCCCTTTTTTCTTTCGTTTTCTTTTTCAATCTTAGTTTCTTTCTGACTTTTCTTTTTCATTTTCTCTTTTCATTTTTTTTTGTATTCCTTTAGACCGTGAAATTTTAAAGGGAAAGTTTGCTAAAAGCTAAGCTTCTGCAGCTAGATATTTTGTATGCCAATCACATATTACTGTCTTCTTTCTTTCTTTCTTTCTTTCTTTCTTTCTTTTCTTTTCTCCTTTCTTTTCCTTTTTTCTTTGTTTGTTTCTTTCTTTCTTTTCTTATCTTTTCTTTCTTTCTTAAGAGGATGAGACGTTAGAGGGCAATTTTCGTAAAAACGAACATATTTGCACCTAAACCTACTGTATGCAAAACACAAATAACTTCTTTCTGTTTTCATCTTTTTTTTGTTTCTGTCTTTCTCTAAAACGAGGATGAAATATTAAAGGATAATTATGTTCACACACAGTTCTGCTTGTAGCTGGATGTACCGTATGCAGACTACAAGTTACTTTTTTCTTTAACTTTTCTTTCTTTTTTATAAGGATGAAATATTCAGGGGAAGATTTGCTAAAACAAAGAAAGAGAGAAAGGTGCTTACAGTTACAAAGACTGTAGGCAAAACAAGTTTACTTCTCTGTCTGTCTGTCTGTCTGTCTGTCTGTCTTCTCTCCTCTCCTCTCTCTCTCTCTCTCTCTCTCTCTCTCTCTCTCTCTCTCTCTCTCTCCGTGAGAAGATTAAATGGGGCCGGAGTAGCTCAGTGGTAGAGCACGGACTCGTAATTTTGCTGATCCTTGGGTTGCGGTTTGGAATCTCCGCCGGGCCGTTTCGGTACAGGGGGATTTTTCCCTTGGGAGTTAACATTGGTTCTGACTCCATTTCCCATACAGTCCTTCCAATGAGACTATAAACCGAGGTTCCGTGTGTGAACGCACGCATAACATCTTGCGCACACACACACACACACACACACACACACACACACACACACACACGCACGCACACACACACGCACGCACGCACGCACGCACGCACGCACCACGCACACACACACACAGAGAAGTATTCATAATAATTTTTTTTAAAACATTAAAGGGTAAATCTGCTAAAAATGAACCCGTTTGCAGCTGCGTGTATGTTATGCACAACGCAAATAACTTTTTACAGAATTTTTCTCATTTTCTTTTGCATTTTTTTCTTTTTTTTAAATCTTAAGACGATGAAGTGTTAAAAAAAGGAATTTGCTCAATTAAAGAAACCTGAATGCAGCATTACATGCAAAAGAACAATACTCTCTCTCTCTCTCTCTCTCTCTCTCTCTCTCTCTCTCTCTCTCTCTCTCTCTCTCTCTCTCTCTCTCTCTCTCTCTTCTTTTGAAATGCTAATTGGTAGTTTGCTAGAACAAAGCTTTTTCAGCTACAAATATTGTATGCAAAATACATATTACTTCTTTCTTTCTTTCTTTCTTTCTTTCTTTCTTTCTTTCTTCAATTCTTTCTTTTCTTCTTTCTTGCCTTCGTTTTTTTTTTCTATCTGTTTGTCTTTCGTGTTGTTGTTTTTTTTTTTTTTCTTGTCTTTCTTCTTAAGGGGATGAAACATGAAATGTTGCATGTGCTAAAACAAAGCTTCTTGTAGCTACAACTTATTGTGTGCAAAATACAAGTTACTTTTTCCTTTCTTTCTTAAGAGGATGAAACACTAAAAGTTTGTTGAAAATACGCTGCTTACAGCTACGAACATTATATG
>CM065721.1:36264204-36269204 GCA_033310375.1 Conus canariensis | reverse complement strand
CTTCTTCTCCTTCTTCTTCTTCTTCTTCTTTTTCTCCTTCTTCTTCTCTCCTCCTCCTCCTCCTCCTCCTTCTTCTTCTTCTTCTGTATTTTCTTTTTCTAATATAAGTTCATTACATATCCATACAAATGTTCATGCATGGGCATAATCGTTTCAGTTGGAAAAAAATCATGACATAAGGGTATTTTGTTTCCATGTTAACGTTTAAAGAAAAGAAAGATCCACTAAAAAAAAAGCACACAAACACTAAAATGAAAAGAGAGAGAGGCAAAAAGACAGACAGACCGGGGAAGGGGGGGGGGGGGGGACAAAGTGAGATAAGAGCAGTAGACCGACACTTTAACCAGGCAGATATCAGTCATGCAACTGAAAGCAGATGGGAATTTTGCGGCTCTTGGTAATAGAAAGAGATTAGACGTACCTTTTAAGCTAATCTTTACAAGCAAATAAAAACACCCAACCATTTGCCACCCACCTTTTCTTTTTTTCTTTTTTTTTTTCTTTTTTTTTTTTTTGTCATTCAGTTATCAACATCACATGACTTTCGTGAAAATTGCAGTCAAAATGGAAAGTTACAGTCACAATTAAATCCTCCCTCTCCCCCAACCCCCCACCCCTCCCCCCCCCCCCCACACACACACCTTAAAACCCCCTTTTCCTCCCATGCCCCTGCATCCACATACAACACCCCCTCCCCACCCCACCCCACCCCACCCCTCCCTGACTCCCACCTAGCTCCTCTGCAACAAAAGCCCACCTCAAAACGCCGACAGGAAAGCCCCCAGTTCTTCAAAACATTCTTTCACCATGGGGGCCTCATTTTCCCAGGCGTAAGGAACAGCGGCGCGAGACGGTCGCGCGCGGCGGGAAGGCGCAATAAGACCAGGGCATCTGCTTAGTACAAGCACATTGAAAACACGACCCCTGGCGGCGTTAAATGACGTCACGCGGCAGGGGTCGCCATCTTTGTGGTACATCAGAGAGAGAGCCTTTTGGCCACAGTGTTATGAAAAAAAAGGGGGGGAGTGGGGGGGGGGGGGTTGCCGGAATGATTTATAGGAATGTTCTCGGCGGCGACCTTCCGTATCTTTCATTGAATTAGAGCTGTACTTGGAACATGTCGGTTGGCTCTCTCTCTCTCTCTCTCTCTCTCCTCTCTCTCTCTCTCTCTCTCTCTCTCTCTCTCTCTCTCATTTAAATATTGTTTTAAAGAGCATGTGTGACATGGTCGTATACACCATTCTCTCTCTCTTTCTCTCTCTCTGTGTCTCTCTCTCTGTCTCTCTCTGTCTCTCTCTCTCTGTCTCTCTCTCTCTCTGTCTCCCTCTCTTTGTGCGCGCGCGCGCGCGCGCCGCGCGCGCGCGTGTGTGTGTGTGTGTGTGTGTGTGTGTGGGTGTAAGGGAGAGAGAGAGAGAGAGAGTGAGAGCGAGTGAGCAAGAGAGAGAGTAAGAGAGAGACAAACAGACAGACAGACGTACAGACAGAGAGAGAGTAGCTTCCCTTGCCTGGCTCCCGCCGAAGAGCGTTTTTCAGCAGCAAATGAAAGAAAATTTCGCCATTGTTTAGAACAAGTTTGTCAAGTGTATATATATATATATATATATATATTATACCTGTCGATGGACTTGTGCTCGCTCCGTATGGTATGCATGTAACATCGTGGAATGTCACCCCCTCCCCTCTCTCTCCTTCCATCTCCTCCATCCTCCCTCCCCCCCCCCCCCCCCCCCCCCCCCCCCCGCACCTCCCCTCAAATCCGGAATATTGCAAACTGTCACATTCCGTGGCGACAGCACACATGCGATGGCGGGGAAAGCCAATGTTGCCAGACAAGGTTTGGGATCGCTTCTTCTTCCTCCTCTCTTTCTTCTTTCTGTCTTTCTCTCTTACTTTTCTGTTCTTTTCTTTCTTTCTTTTTCACCTTCTTCTTCTTCCTCTTCTTCTTCTGCCTTTCTTCGTTTTGTTTCTTGTTTGAAAGTATAGAAACTCTCTCTGTCTCTGTCTCTCTCTGTCTCTGTCTGCCTCTCTCTCTCTGTCTCTCTCTCTCTGTCTCTATCTGTCTGTCTGTCTGCCTCTCTCTCTCTCTCTCTCTCTCTCTCTCTCTCTCCTCTCTCTCTCTCTCTCATCAAGAGTGAAATTGATTCGCGAGCGCGTGCGGGCAAACTCACATACACTCACAGACACAGACACAGACACAGACACACCACACACACACACACACACACACACACACACACACACACACACACACACACACACACAAAGAGAGAGAGAGAGAGAGAATTGTGATCTGAAAATGCATTCATTCACATCTTAACAGTCCTTCTATTCCTCGTGGACTGTCTTGACTTGCTTTTTTTCCCAGTTGTATGATTAAGCTGCTGTCACTGCTTGCACGTGTGCTTGGGCGTGCGAGTATGTGTGCATTTGTGTGTGTGTGTGTGTGTGTGTGTGTGTGTGTGTGTGTGTGTGTGTGTGTGTGTGCATTGTGTGTGTGTGTGCATGCATTTGTGTGTGTGTGTGTGCGTGTGTGTGTGTGTGTGTGTGTGTGTGTGTGTGTGTGTGTGTGTGTGTATGTGTGTGTGTGTGTGTGTGCATTTGTGTGTGTGTGTGTGTGTGTGTGTGTGTGTGTGTGTGTGTGTGTGTGTGTGTGTGATGCATTTGTGTGTGTGTGTGTGTGTATGTGTGTGGTGTGTGTGTGTCGTGTGTGTGTGTGTGTGTGTTGTGTGTGTGTGTGTGTGTGTGTGTGTGTGTGTGTGAGTTGTTGTGTGTGTAAGCTTTCATTAAATGTAGCAGGAAGTGAGTGTTTATTGTATATGTGTTGAGTGTGTGATGCATGCGTGCTGTGTGTGTGTGTGTGTGGGGTGTGGGGTTGTGTGTGTGTGTGTGTGTGTATGTGTGTGTCGCGCGCGTGTGTGCTGTGTGTGTGTTAAATATAGTGGAAATACGACTAAGAACATCCTTAGCAATACATTAACAATCAAATTGCACGTCAAAACAAAATGTCAAATACCAGAATCAAAACGAGCGACTGGACTATCTTAAGTTTGAACAAAGTTAAGAATACAGGTTCTTGGAAAATGCATTTAGATCATCTTTTTGATTTGGATGAGCTGATTCAATAGACAAAGTACAATATGTGTTGTTGTACACATCAACACCGCATATGTGTGTAGTATGTGTGTGTTGTGTGTTGTCTTGTCGTGTATGCGCTTGTGGGTATTTAGGGTGGTGATAGTTGTGAAGGGGTGGGGTGGGGAAAGCGGTGCTGGGGAGAAGTGAGTGATGAGGGTAAGTGCAAGTATAGTCTGAATGTTTTCCTACATTTGGTTGCTATGTGTTGGCATCACACTCTCCTTCCCCTTCCCTCATTAAAGTTGTCAGAGCTTAAGGGTCGTAATTAGATTAAGTTCAAATAAATGGTACATGCTAATAATCGTGATTGTTTTCATACTGAATGAAACAGACGCGCAAAGACAGACAGACAGACAGAAAAGGGCAGTTAGACATATACAAAGAAAGATGGAGGTTATGAGGAGGACATACAAGGAAATGAACAAAGATAACATAGTAAAGACAAAAGCAAGGGAAGGGAAAAAACAAAGATGAAAGATTGACAAAATTAAAGGAATGGAAAGACAAGTAAGGAAAACAAACGAAAAGACCGCGACAGAGAGAAAGAGATAGAGTACTAACGGAAGACGGGGGTTTTTGAGAGAGAAGAGAGAGAGAGAGAGAGAGAGAGAGAGAGAGAGAGAAGAGACAGACAGACAGACAGACAGACAGACAGACAGACCGACTGGAAGGCAGACGGCGGACGGACAGACAGACGGACAGACGGGACGGACGACGGACGGACAAAACAGAGACAGAAGCAGAGAAAGAGAGAGAGAGAGAGAAGAGAGGAGAGAGAGAGAGAGAGAGGAGAGAGAGAGATGATGATGAAAGATGATGATGATGTGATGATTTAATGATGAGGGATGTTTGAATAAACGATGATGACGATGATGGATGATGATGATGATGATGTTTCTTTGTTACTAAGGGAAACCGAGAGCAAGTGCGTGCTTCTTTCATTCGGCCTCTGCGCTGGAAAGGGAGGAATAAACGTGACGAGCAACCTGAAACAGACTAAGTTACAAAAAACAAAACAAAAAAACAAAAAAAAAACAGAAAAAACAGAAATAAATAAATAAAAGGAAAATGGGTTTTGACAGACATACATATACTCAGAAATGGAAAGTTACAACTGGGTTGTAGTTACCCATGACAATGACGTAAAGATGACTCAAGAAAAAAAAAAACAAAAAAAACAAAAAACAGCAAAGCAAACATTGAAAAGAGGAATTACTGAAAGGAAAAACAAAGTATTTTCCCATTTAGCATTAAACATCATGGAAGCAAGAAAGTTGAAGTTATCAATTCATAAAAATAACAACGCACAGATGTTTAAATAAAAGATTTTAAAAAATAAGGGGGAAAAAGGAAAAAGGCGAAACAAAAATACACATAGGAATGTTTAGATCATAACGCGCAGATTGCCCCCCCCCCCACCCCACCCCACCCCCACCCACCCCACCCACCCCCCCCAAAAAATAATAATGATAATAAAAAAAGGAAGAAAAAGCAAAACAAAAATCAAATATAGGAATTAGTGAAATAAATACAACGTGATTTTCTAAGCATTAAATATTATGAAACAAAAAAAAAAAGAGAGAGGAGAGAGAGAGAGAGAGAATATGTTTTAGTGTTCCTCCACACAGTGATTTCACATATGCAAATGTGAATAGTCGAGCCTAACTGTGTAATGTTACAAAAGACTATAGCATTACTTAACTTGGTCCATGAGATACGTATAGTCCGACTCGTAAATTTAGTGGAAAAATTGAACTCTTCGAAGAGATTTCTATGTTTTTCATCAAAGGTTTGATCATCGGAACAGGAATCGCGATTGGAATATTTATGAGGGGGGAGAGAAGAGAGAGGGGGGGGGGATTGGG
>CM065721.1:36251802-36254302 GCA_033310375.1 Conus canariensis | reverse complement strand
GGCTGCCTACCTGGGTAGTGCCGACTGAAGAGCTGTCAGGTGGCACTTCATTCAGTCGTTTCCCGTGTCATCTAGACAATATCGTTCAATATCGATCACTCAGTTTCCTTACCTTTCTTCATTCTTTCCATTTCTCACGCAGGGTGCACGCTATGTGTAACGTGTCATCCATACCAACGGCCAAACTGGCCTACTCTTCCGAAAGTTGGTGATGGGATTTTACGTGTGTGCAAGATGTTATGCGTGCGTTCACACACGGAACCTCGGTTTATAGTCTTATTCAAAGGACTGTATGGGAAATGAAGTCAGAACCAATGTTAACTCCGAGGGAAGACGGCCTGGTGGAGATTCGAACCCGCAAACCCAGGATCACGAGTCCGGCACTCTACCAACTGAGCTATTCCGGCTTCCCAGATGTCCATCTGTCTCTCCATCCCCCACCCCCCTTCTCTCCTTCTCATCTCTCTCTCTCTCTCTCTCTCTCTCTCTCTCTCTCTCTCTTGTCCCTGTGTCTTTGTCGGTCAGTCTGTGTGTCTATCTCTTGCTCTCTCTTTCTTGCTCTGTCTCTTTCTCCGTCTGTCTGTCTCTGTCTCTCTCTCCCTCTCTCCCCCATTGTCCCCATCTGTTTGTCTGTCATTCTCTGTCTGTCTGTCAGTCTCTCCCTCTCTCTCTCACTCTCTCTCTCTCTCTCTCTCTCTCTCTCCTCCCTCCCTGTCCCTTCCTTTCTCTCTCTCCCTCACTCCCTTTCACTCTCCCTCTCTGTCACCTTCATCAAACAAATGCACATGGTAATGGGCCAACAGGCACAACCTACACGCTCCACATGCTTTTCCAGGTCCACCAAACGTCTACCTGGAGGTACAAAGCACCCAGAACAGGTGATCCTAGAATTGCTACGGGAACTGAGAGAGGAGTGGGTGGACAGATGTTATCAGCGAACGATCTACCTCTCTGTCAACGTTTGCACTCTTCTATCAGCAACTGAAAGATTGGTCAACTTTGTAGCTGAGGTGAAGAGTTACTGTTGGAAATTAGCCATGATGATGTTAGTTTGATACTTTTCGTCTGTGTGTCTTTCTGACTATCTGTCCATCTCTATCTCAGCCCCCCCCTCCTCTCTCTCTCTCTCTCTCTCTCTCTCTCTCTCTCTCTCTCTCTCTCTCTCTACGTGCTTGTCCCTGTCTTTGTCTGTTGGTCAGTTGGTCTGTCTGTCTCTGTGTCTGATTCTCTGTCTATCTGTCTGTCTGTCTGTCAGTCTCTATCTCTCTCTCTCTCTCTTTCGCTCTCTCTCCCCATCTCCCTCCCTTTCTCTCTCTCGCTCCCTCTCCTTCTCCCTCTCTGTCTTTCATCAAACAAATGGACGCAGTAATGGACCAACAGGCACTCCACATGCTTTTCCAGGTCCACCAAACGTCTGCCTTGGAGGTACAAAGCAGCCAGGTGATCCTAGAACTGCTACGTAACCTGAGAGAAGAGAGGGTGGACAGATGTTATCAGCGAACGATCTGCCTCTCTGTCAACGTTTGCACTCTTCTATCAGCAACTGAAAGATTGGTCAACTTTGTAGCAGAGGTGAGAGTTATTGTTTGGATCAGCCATGATGATGTAAGTTTGCTACTTTGTGTCTCTGTGTCTTTCTGTCTGTGTATAAGTCCATCTGTCTCGCCGTCCCATCCCCCCCCCCCTCCCGCTTTCTCTCTCTCTTTCTTGTCCCTGTGTCTTTGTTGATCAGTCTGTCAGTCTGTGTGTCTGTCTCTTGCTCTCTCTTTCTTGCTCTCTCTTTCTCCATCTGTCTGTCTGTCTGTCTGTCTCTTTCTCTCTCTCTCTCTCTCTTCTCTCTCTCTCTCTCTCTCTCTCCCATTGTCCCCATATGTGTGTTTGTCAGACGCTGTCAATCTCTCTCCCCCCCTCTCTCTTCCTTCATTCCCCTCCCTCTCCCTCCCTTTCTCCCTCTCTCCCTCCCTCATCAAACAAATGGACGCAGTAATGGGCCAACAGGCACAACCTCGATCAACACTCCACATGCTTTTCCAGGTCCACCAAACGTCTGCCCTGGAGGTACGGAGCAGCCCGGTGATCCTAGAATTGCTACGTGCACTGAGAGAGGAAGGGGGTGGACAGATGTTATCAGCGAACGATCTGCCTCTCTGTCAACGTTTGCACTCTTCCATCACCAACCCAAACATCGGTAGCCGAGGTAAGAGTTATTGTTGGGATCAGCCATGATGATGGTTGATAAGCTGTGTGTCTGTGCGTCTCTGTGTGTCTGTCTGTCTGTCTGTCTGTCCGTCTGTCGTCCGTCTGTCTGTGTTGTGTGTGTGTGTGTCTGTCCGTCCATCTGTCGTCTGTCTGTCTGTCTGTCTGTCTGTCCATCCGTCCGTATGTCCGTCCGTCCATGTGTCTGTCTGTCCATCTGTCCATCCGTCCATTTGTCTGTCTATCTCTCTATCTCTCTCCCTCTCGCTCTGCTTCCGCTTCTCTCTCCTTCCATCTCTCCTCC
>CM065721.1:36231802-36241802 GCA_033310375.1 Conus canariensis | reverse complement strand
CCAGAGCAAAAAGATTTTCTGGTTCAAATGCAAAACCAAAACCAAAACAAAACAAAAAAAGGCTACAGAATCTCACGCGTAAACTAGACTAAATCTCACAGGACGACTATTCACTGGAATAAAAGGTCTCTGGACAGAATTTTTCACTGCTTGCTTGTTTGGAGCGAAACGCTACTAACTACCAGATGTTTCTTTAGAGTGCTCCAGAGAATGGGATGGCCTTTGAAAGCAAAGGGGAAGAAAAGAAAGAAAAAGAAAGAAAGAAAAAGATGCACCATCGTTTGGTCAGAAAATTCCACTGGCGGGGGTAGTTTGATCTGCGTGTATCTGTCTGTCTGGTGCCGATGTCTTCGACCCACTAATGTGGTCAGTCACCTGTGTGACGACTTGTCTCGTCCATCGTTTTGGATCACCGAAGTCATTGTCATCTGAGCCTGCTTCAGTCACGTTTTACGCTTGTGTTACTAAAACGTCCACAGTCACATTAAACGTGCTGTCTTTGTCACTGTCACTTGTTGTTGTCAAGTCACACTCAATGCAAGATGATATATATATATATATATATATTTTTTTTTTTTTTTTTTTTTTTTTTTTACAAGGTTTTCGCTCGTTGTGGAAGCGTTGCAAATGGCAACCGCAGAAATTCAAGCTACCCAATCGAAATAACGCGTCTCCACGCCCCACTCTTCCCAAATATCGGTATGGTTACGGGGAGAAGACGGAAACCCCTTAACGGGCGGACACAGGCGGATCAGTAGTAATTGAATAACAGGAGGCAAACTGACACCAAACAGAATCTCGACTGAGCCAGATGTTTTAACTACACATGAACAGAATCCTGCCTTCGGGAGAAAGCCTCGTCAGACTCAACAGCCGTGTGAACTGCTTGCAGAAAAAAACAAACTGAAATCTGTAACAAAATACGTTAGATGAAATTTCGTCTTCTACTGACAGGTTCCCCCCTCGAACGGAAGATCAGTCGGACAACATTTTATTCAGGAAAAAGAAAGCCCCTCGAATGAAAATCCAGGCAGTGTGTCTCGTAGAAGATTACAATTCGTCTTAATAATAGTAAAGTCTGCGAGCACACAATGAAGGTAGAAGCAATTTTGTGACACGTGATGAAATTTTGAACTGGAAGGATCGCACCCGATAACTCTTCACAACACAGAAAATCGATCGAGGGTGGTGATGAGGGGGGGGGGGGGGGGGGGGGGGGGGGGGGAGGAGGGAGAGAGTGGGGAGAGACTCACCTGTCAGGCATTCGGGCGGATGGTGCCTAGCATGGGCAAAACCCTTCACCGGCTTAAATCTCTGAAATATTACCGCTGGGGGGTAAATTTCTAGTGAGATTGTGTTGTCTGTAACACCGGGTGCCGTGACGAGAGAGCAGTACCTCTTTGATTTTTGTCAGGGAGCCGTCCTGCAAAGTGTTCTCAGACTAAAGGGTAGCAGCCTACGCGATCTCAGACCCCCCCCCCACCCACCCTCCCCTCCCCAACCCTCAACCCCCGACTCTTCCCTCCCTCCTCTCCCCCCAGCCCCTTTGCCAGAAGTGGTGGGTGGGATGAGAGCGGAAGGGGAAACAGTCATTGTGTGTGTGGAGCGGGGAGGGGGGGGGTGTCTGAGGGAGGATGAGGGTGTGAGAAGGAGGTGGGTGAGGTGATGAGGAAGAGAGAGGAGGGGGAATAAATATGCACAAATTACTCTTGCTGTTCGCCCTCGTGACTTAACCCCGGCAGACGGAAATGCATGTGCATAATCATTTGTAAGGAATGGAAGAGAGAGAGGGGGGGGAGAGAGAGAGAGAGAGAGAGAGAGAGAGAGAGAGAGAGAGAGAGAGAAGAAACAGGAAGTGGGACGAGGTTTGAGGTAGGGTGTGTGGTGGGGTGGTGTGGGGGGGGGGGAGAAGGGAGGAAAGGAGTGAGCGGTGCGCATGCGAGTGTTGTGTATGTGTGCGTACGTGCATGTGCGCGCACATGTGTTGAGTGCGTGTGTGTATGCGTGAGAGAGAGAGAGAGAGAGAGAGAGAGAGAGAGAGAGAGAGAGAGAGAGGCAGCGAGTTAAGAAAATGGAAGAAGTTTTTTTTTATACAAATAAGCACAAATCACGCAAGCTTTAAGTGAAAATGGGACTATTTGTATTGGATTATTGAGAGGAGAAAGGTGTGGGGGAACCAGGAAGCCACAAAGCTTGAAACTGTTGAATAAAGCAAAATTGAAACATAATTTTCCAAACGATAATTTGGGGGGGGGGGGGGGGGGGGTTCGCCGTTGATACGACTTGCTTGACTGTCCTGATTTGTCGAAGGTCAACATCCTCTTGGGCTCAGATCAAACGTGTTGTAGGCTGATCAGTGAGAACAGTGACAAGGTTGCGCGTTCGGATCCTGTCGGGGTCATCCAATTTGGTGTTGCTTTGATTTGTTGCACACAAGCTCTGTAAACGGACACAGACTTAGAGTCTGGTTTTTGAGTTTGTATGTGTCTCGGATAAAAAAAAGATCGACATGCAGTAGTAATAACAAACGGCTACTATAAAAAAAAATAAAAAAGGGAAGGAACTCTTGAAGGGGACGGGAATAGCTGGGTGGGGGGGGGGGGGGGGGGGGGGGGGGATGGAATAGCTCAGTGATAGAGCGCCGGACTCGCAATCTGGGTGATCCTGAGGTTGCGGGTTCGAATCTCCGCTGGACCGTTTCGGTACAGGGGGATTTTTCCCTCGGAGTTAAACGTTGGTTCTGACTCCATTTCCCATACAGTCCTTCGACTGAGACTATAAACCGAGGTTCCGTATGTGAACGCACGCATAACATCTTGCACACACGTAACACCCCATCACCAACTTTCCGGAAGAGAAGGCCAGTTTGGCCGTTGGTGTGGATGACACGTTACACATAGCATGCACCCTGCGCAAGAAATGGAAAGAATGAAGAAGATATTGAACGGTATTGAGTGGGTGACACGGGAAACGACTGAATGAAGCGCCAGCTGGCAGCTCTTCAGTCGGCACTACCCAGATGGGCAGCCCGTGGTGTAAACGAGTGTGGATTGTAAAGCGCTTAGAGCTGGTCTGTAGCCGAGGATAGGCGCTATGTAAGTATTCATAATAATGATAACAATAAATCGTAACAAAAACAAGGAACATAACTCTCATTTCAAGGGGCTCAAATTATCTCGGTTCGGAGAGCTTTGATGAAGTGGCTACAATACCAAGGTTTTCAGGAGGACGTAGAAAAGCCGTAAAGAGAGAGAGAGAGAGAGAGAGAGAGAGAGAGAGAGAGAGAGAGAGAGAGAGAGAGAGAATGAGAGAGAGAGAATGAAAGAGAGAGAGAGAGAGAGAGAGGGAGAGAGAAAAGTTTATTGCGCCCCGTTTCTTCATTGATCAAGCCGGGATCTTGAAGCCACGCCCTCCCCGTCCGCCCTCTTTTTATTATCCAACCAAGAAAAGAATTATATTGCGCCCCCCCCCCCGCCCCGCCCTCCCCACACCCCTCTCTTTCCCTCCCTCCTTCCCTCCCCTCCTTCCTCCTTCCTTCCCTTCCTCTGTCTCTGTCTCTGCCCCTGCCTGTCTATCTCTGTCTCTGTCTCTGTCTGTCTTTCTGTCTCTGTGTCTGCCTGTCTGTCTCACTGTCTGTCTCCGTCTGTCTCTTTGTCTGTCTCCCTGCCTGCCTGTCTGCGTCTTCTCTCTCTCTCTCTCTCTCTCTCTCTCTCTCTCTCTCTCTCTCTCTCTCTCTTTCTCTTTCCCACCACCCTCCACTTCTTCTCCAGGTATACATACCCACCTGTCGCTGATACTCAAGCTTACTCAAGGGGAGCCACACTTAAAACGTTACGAACATGAAGTATGAAGTAGTAGCTCGGAAGCAGCTTAAGAAAGGACTCTTGTCATCATCACTGCTTCATTTAACATTCCCCCTCCTTTCTCACCAAGAGCTCTTCCATGGGGGGAGAGAGGAGAGAGAGAGAGAGAGAGAGAGAGAGAGAGAGAGAGAGAAGAGAGATTGAGTTAAGGGGTCTTCGACTGTATATAGCCTTGAGAACTGCGTAGATTACGTCAGGTTTCTTAAAGCGTTCTAAACATGAAGTGATTGACTTCTGCGTACCCAGGCTGATACTCCTGCGGACACTCCCTATGTGGACAGGCAAGTATTAATCCTATCTACCCTACAAAGGGAGTGGAGTTTTGTGTGCATGACCGTTTTTCATCCCGCCATTAAGGCAGCCATACTCCATCTTCGGGGAAGGTGCATGCTATGTGTAACGTGCCATCCATACCAACGGCCAAACTGGCCTTCTCTTCCGAAAGTTGGTGATGGGATTTTACGTGTGTGCAAGATGTTATGCGTGCGTTCACACACGGAACCTCGATTTATAGTCTCATTCGAAGGACTGTATGGGAAATGGAGTCAGAACTAATGTTTAACTCCGAGGGAAAAATCCCCCTGTACCGAAACGGCCCGGCGGAGATTCGAACCCGCAACCCTTGGATTACGAGTCCGGCGCTCTACCAACTGAGCTGAAGTGATTGACAATTTCAGAAGCAGCTAGCTCGAGAGAAAACAAGGCTGGTTTCAACGAAGTAAAAAGGATGATTTGAAATCTGAAGACAAGGACAACAACAAAAAATTGATGCCCGAGTGGTGAAGATGAAAATGTTAAAAAAAGGAGAGGGGGTTGGGGTGGGTGGACAACATAGATATCTCTGTCTCTGTGTCTCTGTCTGTCTCTCTCTCTGTCTCTATATCTGTTTCTGTCTCTCTCTCTCCTTCCCTCCCTCCCTCTCCCTCTCTCTCTCTTTTTCCTGCCCTCCCCCCTCTCTCTTTCTCCCTCCGTCCCCTTCCCTCCCTCTGCTTCCCCATTCTCTCTCTCTGTCTCTGTCTCTCTCTCTTTCTCTCTCTTCTCTCTCTGTCTCTGTCTCTCCCTGTCTCTGTCAATATGTCTGTCTCTCGCTCCCCTCCCCTCTCCCTCTGTCTGCCTCTATCTCTCTCTGCCTCTATTTCACTCTACCTCTCTCCCGCCTCTCTCTCTATTTCTGTCTCTCTCCCTGTCTCTGTGTCTCTGTCTCCGTCACTCTCTGTGTCTCTCCTCCCTCCCTCCCTCCCTTCCTTCCACCCCCTCTCCTACTCTCTCTCTCTCTCTCTCTCTCTCTCCTCTCTCTCTCTCTCTCTCTCTCTCTCTCCATCCCGGTATACACGCACACCTGTTTTCCACCACCGATACTGGCGCATTCTCAAGGGGGGGCCGCCCTTAAAATGTTACGAACGTGAAGCGGTTTAATAATAATAAAAAAAAAGGACTCTGTCTTCACTGTGCTTAACATCCCTCCCCCCCCCCCCCCCCCCCCCCCCCCCCCCCCCTCTCTCTTCACGCCAAGAGCTCTTCCATGGAGAGAGTGCAGAGAGCTTGAAGGATCTGTAATTGTGTTTATAGCCCAGGCGGATTGCGAAGGTTCTGGAAGCGTTCTAAAAAATGAAATTATTTACAAATTTACTAGCAGCAAACATGTGAAAAAAAAGCTCGTTTCAACAAATCAAAAGGGTAATTTAGGATAATTCCAAATTGAAAAAAATAATTACTGCCCAATTAGTGTGGATGAAAATCAAAAAAAAGGGACAGAGGTAAGGGAAGGGGAGTGGGAAAGGGGAGTGGGGGTGGGTGTGTGTGTGGGGGGGGGGGGAGTTGGTCAAGACAAGATCTTTCTTTGTCTGTCTGTCTGTCTCTGTCTCTCTCCCCTTTCTCTCACCCTCCCTCCATCTCTCGCTCTTTCTCTCTCTGTCTCTGTCTCTCTCTCTCCATCTGTCTGCCACACTGTCTTGTCTCTGTCTCTCTCTGTCTCTGTCTATCTGTCTGCCTGTTTGTCTGTCTGTCTTTCTCTCTCTCTCTCTCTATCTGTCTGTGTCTGTCTCCCTCTCTCTCTATTTCTCTGTCTTTGTATCTGTCTCTCCTTCTCTCTCTCTCTCTCTCTCTCTCTCTCTCTCTCTGCTCTCTCTTTCTCTCTCTCTCTCTCTCTCTCTCTCTCTCTCTCCCCTCCCTCTCTCCCTCCCTCCCCCGGTCTCTCGCTCTCTCTCCCTCTCTTTCCCACTCTGTCTCTCTTTCCCTCTGCCTGTCTCTGTCCGTCTGTCTGTCTGTCTGTCTGTCTGTCTGTCTGTCTGTCTCTCTCTCTCTCTCTCTCTCTTTCTCTCTCTCTTTGTCTCTCCCTCTTGTCCTTCCTTCCCTCCCTGCCTCCACCCCCTCTCTCTCATCCCCCACTTCTTCTCTGGTATACACGCCCACCTGTTTGTTTTCCGCTGCCGACACTCGCGCATTCTCAAGGGGGGCCACCCTTAAAACATTACGAACGTGAAGCGGTTTGGAGGCAGCTTAATAAGTAAAGGACTCTGTCTTCACTGTGCTTAACATCCCCCCCCCTCTCTCTCTCTCTCTCTCTCTCTCTCTCTCTCTCTCTCTCTCTGTGTCTCTGTCTCCCTCTTCACACCAAGAGCTCTTCCATGGAGAGAGTGCAGAGAGCTTGAAGGGTCTGTAATTGTGTTTATAGCCCAGTCGGATTGCGAAGGTTTTGGAAGCGTTCTAAAAAAATGAAATTATTCACAAATTTAAAACCAGCTAGAACAGTATTTTAGGATAATTGAAAAAAAATCATGTCCGAATAGTGTAAATGAAAATCCTGACAGGGGCAGGGAGGAGGAGTGGGGGGTGGGGGAGTGGTCAAGATCTCTTTCTCTCTCTGTCTGTCTTCCTCTCTCTCTCTCTCTGCCCCTCTCTGTCCCTCCCCTCCCCCTCCCTCTTTTTCTCTGTCTTTCGCTTTCTCTCTCTCTCTCTCTCTGTCTGTCAGTTTGTCTGACTCTGTCTTTCTCTGTCTGTCTGTCTGTCTTTCTCTGTCTGTGTCTGTCTGTCTCTCCTTCCTCTATCTTTTTCTCTCTCTCTCTCTCTCTCTCGCTCTCTCTCTTTCTCTGTCTCTCTCTCTCTCTCTTCCTTTCTCTTTCCTTCTGCCTTTCTCTGTCCGCCTCTCCACCACCCCCCCTCTCGCTCCCTTTCTCCCTCCCTCTTCTCTGGAATACACGCCCACCTGTTTGTTTTCCGCCGCCGACACTCGAGTGTTCTCAAGGGGTGCCACCCTTAAAACATTACGAACGTGAAGCGGTTTGGAGGCAGCTTGATTAATAAAGGACTTTGTCTTCATTGTGCTTAACTCCCCATCCCCCCCCCCCCCCCCCCCCCCCCCCTCCTCTCTTCACACCAAGAGCTCTTCCATGGAGAGAGTGCAGAGAGCTTGAAGGGTCTGTGATTGTGTTTATAGCCCAGGCGGCTTGCGGAGGTTCTGGAAGCGTTCTTTAAAAAAAAATGAAATTATTTACAAATTTCAAACCAGCTAAATTGAAAGGGTGTAATTTAGGATAATTGAAAAAAAAAAAATCATGCCCGATTAGTGTAGATGAAAATCCTAAAAGGGGACAGGGGCAGGGAGGAGGAGTGGGGGTGGGGGAGTGGTCAAGATCTCTTTCTTTCTCTGTCTCTTTCTCTATCTCACTCTCTCCTCTCCCCTCCCTCCCTCCCTCTCTTTCTGTCTTTCTCTGTCTCTCTCTCTCCATCTGTCTTTCTGTCAGTCTGTTTGTCTCTGTCTCTCTCTGTCTGCCTGTCTCTGTCTGTCTGCATGTCTGTATGTCTCTCTTTGTCTGTTTCTGTCTGTCTTTCTCTCACTCTCTCTCTCTCACTTCTCTCTCTCTCTCTCTCCTCTCCTCTCCTCTCTCTCTCTCTCTCTCTCTCTCTCTCTCTCTCTCTCTCTCTCTCTCTCTGTGGCACAATAGCACGAATCGGACAAGTTTTTTTGTTTTTCACTCGGTTTCATATTCTCAGAGTCAGTTGAGTAGATCAAAGGAAAATCGTTCAGTTCACTAAAAGAGAGAGAGAGAGAGAGAGAGAGAGAGAGAGAGAGAGGGAGGAGAGAGAGAGAGAGAGAGAGAGAGAGAGATTAAAGAAAGAGATATTATCCGAGATGAAGTATCTCGATTTAACAGCAACGAAAATCGGATGTCCGAAGAAGGGACGCGCACAAGGCGCGCTTAGGCTTTCCCCACTCAAATGAAAATTGCGTCCATTCACAGCCACTGTTCGGTTGTTTCCGTGGAGCCATGCGCGGTTTACGGATCAGCGGTGAGTATCATCATCACTATGGAAGCAGGCTTGTGCTAAGACACTTAACTCGTGTGCGAACGATTTTTTCTCCTGAAAGTCTCGTCAGTACGTGCAGTTAAGAGATCTTTGTGACTCACACTGCTGGTAAATATGGATTCCACAAACGTTTCTGTGAACTTTGGGGGAAGATCTGACCGACTTGTTTATTCGGGAGGTCTTGCGACGGACAGAAAATGCAGAGAGCCCCCCTCCGTCCCCCCCCCCACTCCACTTCCCCTCTCCCCCCCCCCTCCCCTTCCCCCACGACCCCCTTTTCCCATTCCTGTTTCCCCGCTATTCCTTCCCTCTCTGTTGTCCACACCCACACTGACTGACACTAATTTATCGTCAGATTCACACAAACACACGAACACACACGCACACACATGCACGCACGCACGCACGCATGCACGCACACGCACACACACACACACACACACACACACACACACACACACACACACACACGGGACAAAAAAAACAACAACCAAAAAACCCGGCCTACACCTGCGCACAGAATAGATATGTTGTGGACGTCGTGTCTTGGCTGTCAATCAGAAGACATTTAATACCTAACAAGCTCATCTCCAAGTCTCCTGGCCATGGATCATCTTCACTCCCCTCAGATGGCCCCAATGGATAAGAAACCATTGATTGCACGTGCAGTCCGCAAGAAGCACAATCCCTCCTGCCCAACACCCTCTGCTCTTTACCTTTCCACCCCCTTTTTTTTTCTTTTTCGATGTTGTAGAGACAGCTGGCAAGGAATCGTTCCGATCTTGACGTGCTGAGAGACTGGTATCAGTCCAGGTGTTCCATTATTTCATACCCGAGGTCTCCTAAACATAGTTGAACTATATGTGGGTTTTTTTTTTCAGATCTGTCCATCACAAAAGCAAGCCCTGGCATTTTTGAAGTGGCGAGCCAGTTTGCAGGGGTTTTTTTTGTTTGTTTGTTTTTTGCTGCTTCGAAGACGGACAGGTGTGACTAAGTGAAAACAAAAACAAAGATTGAATAGAATTAAAAAAAAAAAAAAAAAACCGAAATAAAAGATAACTCGATAATGATCGTGAAAAGACCATGTGTGTACGTAACAGCTTAGGTCATAATCAAAAAAGCTTTTGGTACAGAAAAAAAAGGACGAAAATGAATAAACGCAATTCAAAGTCATGCGTAGATCTTTTTGGTTCAAGATTTCCAAACTTGACGCTCGCACACACAGACCATAAAGCGGTACGTGCAGAAATAGTGCACAAAACAAGGAGGGTGTCGGAATTGGAACAGCCCCAACCCGGGTGGAATCCCATCAGAGCTGTATTTCTATGTGTGGGGGGTTTCCTACTCCCAGCTGCCAGCCGTTCCACAGCTATTAAGCGTGTGCTATGATTCCAGCGAGAAGAGAAGACGCGTTAACACCATCAGTCATCATCATCATCATCATCATCATTCATCATCATCTCATCATCATCATCATCATCTCATCATCATCATCATCATCATCCACTTACTGGAAGCATCCTCATCTCTTGAGAGTGTGGCCCTAAAATTCCCAGGACCAGCACTGCCGGTGTGGTGGTCGTCATGGTCGTGATGTTGTTGCCAAGGAGACTATGTTTTCATCGGCCTCTGCTGTTTTGTTCGTTTGTTTGTTAGTCAGCAAGACGTAACGAAAAAAAAAAAAAAAAAAAAAAAAAAAACCCACCAAACAGACAAACAAACAAACAAACAAAAAACAAAACAAAACAAAAACAGTATTGAACCAGTTTCAGCGAAACTTGGTGGGAAAGATCGAACGGGGCAAATGAACGAACTCATGTTTTTTGTGA
>CM065721.1:36211802-36219302 GCA_033310375.1 Conus canariensis | reverse complement strand
TCTGCATCTTCTTAAAACATTAAAAAAAAAAAACGGTTTTCGTGAACGGACAGGTGTCGGTCTGGTTCCTCACTCAACGTGGATGCTGGCAAGGAAAATCTTTATCTGCTTGTCTTTTTATGTTATGTGCAGAAATTTTTTTGTTGGTATGATTCGAAAAAAAATGAGAGAATCGAAGGCATAAAAGTTAATAATGAGGAGCAAGAAAAGAAATTGATAAGTATGCGTATGACACAGAAATAATGTAGGAGGGAGATTGATAAGTATGCGTATGACACAGAAATAATGTAGGAGGGAGATGATATATCGTATGACACGAATATGTAGGAGGGGTGAAGTATGCGTATGACACAGAAATAATGTAGGAGGGAGATTGATAAGTATGCGTATGACACAGAAATAATGTAGGAGGGAGATTGATAAGTATGCGTATGACACAGAAATAATGTGGAGGGAGATTGATAAGTATGCGTATGACACAGAAATAATGTAGGAGGGAGATTGATAAGTATGCGTATGACACAGACATAATGTAGGAGGGAGATTGATAAGTATGCGTATGACACAGAAATAATGTAGGAGGGAGATTGATAAGTATGCGTATGACACAGAATAATGTAGGAGGGAGATTGATAAGTATGCGTATGACACAGAAATAATGTAGGAGGGAGATTGATAAGTATGCGTATGACACAGAAATATGTAGGAGGGAGATTGATAAGTATGCGTATGACACAGAAATAATGTCGGAGGGAGATTGATAAGTATGCGTATGACACAGAAATAATGTAGGAGGGAGATTGATAAGTATGCGTATGACACAGACATAATGTAGGAGGGAGATTGATAAGTATGCGTATGACACAGACATAACGTAGGAGGGAGATTGATAAGTATGCGTATGACACAGAAATAGTGTAGGAGGGAGATTGATAAGTATGTGTATGACACAGACATAATGTAGGAGGGAGATTGATAAGTATGCGTATGACACAGAAATAATGTAGGAGGGAGATTGATAAGTATGCGTATGACACAGACATAATGTAGGAGGGAGATTGATAAGTATGCGTATGACACAGAAATAATGTAGGAGGGAGATTGATAAGTATGCGTATGACACAGAAATAATGTAGGAGGGAGATTGATAAGTATGCGTATGACACAGAAAATAATGTCGGAGGGAGATTGATAAGTATGCGTATGACACAGAAATAATGTAGGAGGGAGATTGATAAGTATGCGTATGACACAGAAAATAATGTAGGAGGGAGATTGATAAGTATGCGTATGACACAGAAATAATGTAGGAGGGAGATAGTTCATTCGTACGCACTTTTATTTATGTTGTTTGCAATTTGTTTGACATTCAAAAGATTTTTTTTATTGTAAAGTTAAACGGGACAGAGAGAAAGAGAGACTGGTAGATGGAAACGTTGACGGGAGGGAGAGAGACAGAGAGGGGTGGGGGGAGGGGGGGCAGGGAGGCAGGCAGGCCGATGGACGGACAGAGAGAGAGAGAGTGAGAGAGAGAGAGAGTGAGTGTGGAGAGAGAGAGAGGGAGGGAGAGAGAGAGAGAGAGAGAGAGAGAGAGAGAGAGAGAGAGAGAACGTGTTCGTACGTACATGCGTGCGTGCTTGTATTCATGTACGTGTATGTGTGGGTGTGCGCGCACACTGTGTGTATGTATGTGCGCGCGCACACGCGCGTCGTGTGTGTGTTGTGTGTGTGTGTGTGTGTGTGTGTGTGCACGCATGCGCGCGCGCGCGCGGGGCACACGGCACACATTCTCTACATCAAGAGAATGCCCAACAAAATACCCACCGTGCTCCCTCTTAACTTTTCCCGCCGCCATTCCCTAAACCCACCGACCATTCCCCGAGCGCATCTTGCCATCACCTGCACACACCCCCAGTTCTCCATCATCCCACGCTCTACCCCTCACCCCCCTCC
Organism: Conus canariensis; assembly: GCA_033310375.1. Lineage (NCBI taxonomy): Eukaryota > Metazoa > Mollusca > Gastropoda > Neogastropoda > Conidae > Conus > Conus canariensis. Next base: position 36,217,349 of record CM065721.1, on the reverse strand, counting down.
CCACTTGCCCTCCCCCCCCCCCCCCCATCCCCACAACGGTCCTGCACGACGACCATCACCACCACCACCACCCTCCCCCCGTCCGGGCCAGCCAAAGCCCAAATCCGCCTTCCCCCACCCCCTCCCGTTTTAAAATATCGCTCCACCTGGGAGTAATCCCCACCCATTTTTTTTTTTTTTTTTTAGGCTCGTAAACGTTAAGTCATTAACATGTTCCTTACAAACGGCAATAAATTTGAAACGCACGGACCGTCGCTCAAATCATCTTGCACCAAATCTATGAGAAAAGGAAAAGGTGTGTGTGTTGTGGGGGGGGGGGGGGGAGGAAGGAGGGAATGGACTGGGAAGGGGAAGATGTGAGAAGAGGAGAGGAGGGGCAGTGAGGGGTGGGTGGGGAGGGGGAGCCTTGCTTATACTGGGATTCTCTTGATTTTGTTTTATTGCCTACACTTAGTAGTTTGACCAAAAGCTAACTACTAGCGGGCAGATGGTATCAATGATGAATGCAAGCGACGCTCGCTGTTCTCTCTCTCTCTCTCCTCTCTCTCTCTCTCTCTCTCTCTCTCTCTCTCTCTCTCTCTCTCTCTCTCTCTCTCATCCCACCCCAAAGTACAGGCTCCGGGACCACGAAGATGATCTTGATAATAATAAACGATACACACCGTCCGCAGTACACACGTACACGTACACACACCACGCACACGCACACACGCACGCGCGCGCGCGCACACACACACACGCACTCACACACACACACATGCACGCATGCATTCGCGCGCGCTTACACACGCACGCATGCATTCGCGCGCTCACACACACACACACACACACACACACACACACACACACACACACACACACAGACAAACACACAAGTGAGAGAGAGCAAAGAGAGAGAGAGCGAGAGAGAGAGAGAGAGAGAGAGAGAGAGAGAGACCGACAGACACAGAGAGAGTTTACCGGAGAAAATGGACTGATAAATGCTTCGATATCGGTGGGGGGAAAAAAGCAAAAAAAAAAAGAGAGAGAGGAAAAAAAAAAAAAGACTGAACGGTTGGGTCTCCTCCTCAGCCAACAAAAAGCCAACGACGCGAGTCGACAGTGGAAAAGATTGAAGAGTATCGCATTTCACGGGGGCCGGGATTTGCTGTCACCGGGGTCCTTTCGCGCCTTCTTTTCCCTCCTCCCCCTCCCCCTCCCCCTGCCCCGCCGCTGGTTCTTGCAGGTCCCGGGGCCCGTAGTTCTCGCCCCTGATTGCGCTTATCGAAATAATTATCTTTCCGACCATTTTTTTTTTTCTTGTCTTTTCTTTCTGTCTTTCTTTCTTTCTTTCTTTTTCTCTTTCTTTCTATTTTTTTTTTTCTTTTTTTCCCTCGTCTCTTCTTTTTGTTCAATTCCATTCATTCGACATGGCCGGAACTTGCATTATTCATGCGAATCATGATGGTTGGAGGGGAGGAGAGAAGGGGGGTGGTGGTTGGTGGTGGGTTGATTGGGGGGGGGGGGTGTTGGGGTTGGGGTAGGACGGTGTGTATGGGGTGATGTGGGGTGGTAGGGGTAGGTAAAGGTTCGGGGGGGGGGGGGGGGGGGAAGGAGGGAAGGAGAGAGCCATTGGGGCGGGAGGGAGGGGGCTAGGGCGTGGAGGATGGACGGAGTGGGGTGCTTAGATACTTATCACGCGCAAATGAAACACCCGTGCGTCTTGCTTTATTGATGTTTTGTGTGGAGGTCCCCAGGTGTGTGTGTGTGTGTATGTGTGTGTGTGTGAGCGCGCGCGCGCGCGTGTGCGTGTGTGTGTGTGTGCGTGTGTGTGCGTACGTGCGTGTGTGTGTGTGCGTGCGTGTGTGTGTGTGTGCGTGTGTGTGTGTGCTTATGCGCTCATGTGTGTGCGTGTGCGTGCGTGCATGAGTGTGTGTGTGTGTATGTGTGCGTGCGTGCGTGTGTGTGTGTGTGTGTGTGTGCGCGCGCGCGCGCGCGCGCGTGTGTGTGTGTTTTTGTGAGGATGGAGGGAGGGACCGAGAGAGAGAGAGAGAGAGAGGGGGGGGAGGGAGAATGTGACAGTGGACGGGTAGTAGGTGATGGTGATGATGGTGACGGGTTGATGCTCTCTCTGTGTTGCTGCTCGGTGTCAGGTCCGGTGTGACGTTTCAGCGCCAATCTACGGAAGCAGGAAGCACCGCTCTCACTCACCTTCCAACAGGATTTATCTCCCTTGCCTTTTCTTTCCCCTCAAGAATCAAACTACCAGATGTGACATTAATCGGGAAACACCTTAATAGTCTGGGTTTTTTTTTTTTAAGCCAAAAGACAGATTCATAATTCAACCAAATCCGACCTATTTTTGAAAGTACGAAAACCGCACGTGAAAAGGAAGATGGAGTAAATAAATTCATTAACAAATTGCAGTCCCATGCAGCTTTACAATCAATGTCCAGATTTGAACAGCAACAAGCTAGTGCTTATAGTGTGTTCAAATGCTTCTGATTACATATGTAGCAAAAGCAATGGCAGGAGACTTGCTGTTTTAAATAGAAGACGCAAAAATATACATACCCACATGTATGCATACACGCACACGCACGCAACACACACACACACACACACACACACACACACACACACACACACACACACACACATATATATATATATATATATATATATATGTATGCATACACACACACACACACACACACACACACACACACACACACACACGCACGTATGCGCGCACGCTCAACACACACACACACACACACACACACACACACACACACACACACACACACACACACACACACAAGGGAAGGGACGTTGTTTCGTGGGGTTTCGAACAGAGGTCTTCCATTGAAAACCCTGATAGATCATTTACCATCGTAGCGGCTCTTGTATGGCTCCTCTGACTTACCTGCTGTCTAGACAAATCTTAAAAGTAATGCCAAGTACTTCCGTCCGTTCACATGGACAAACAAATTATGAGACAAAACACGACGCGAGCGTACTCAGGCTGATACTCCTGCGGACACTGCCTGTATAGACAGGCAGTGGAGTTTTGTGTGTATGACCGTTTTTTTTTTATCCCGCCATTAAGGCAGCCATACTCCATCTTCGGGGAAGATGCATGCTATGTGTAACGTGTCATCCATACCAACAGCCAAACTGGCCGCCTCTTCCGAAAGTTGGCGATAGGATTTTACGTGTGTGCAAGATGTTGTGCGTGCGTTCACACACGGAACCTCGGTTTATAGTCTCATTCGAAGGACTTTTTGGGAAATGGAGTCAGAACCAATGTTAACTCCGAGGGAAAAATCCCCTGTACCGAAATTCGAACCCGCAACCCCAGGATCACGAGTCCGGCGCTGTACCAACTGAGCTATTCCGGCCCCATTGAGAACACTGAAAGCGAGGAACGAGCTGATCACTTTAACTTCTCGAAATGAAGCCATCCATCGTAATTTTCTCAAGAATCTTTCAGCACCAAGGTGGTTTGGGTAATTGTTGGTGGTAGGTTGAATGGAATGGGGATACGTTTTAGACCTTTTGCCAGGACTGGTCTTTCATCATACCAGGGATGCAGTGGACAAGGTGGCGGTGATGTTCAAAGGTGGTAGTGTAGGTGAAATCAACCTCTATCTGTCGATAGTGTCTCTCCCTTCCTCTGTTTGTCTGTTTGTTCTGACTCTTCGCTGTCAGTCATTAGTCTGTCTTCGTCTTTCGTCCATCCCCTCGGACACTGTGGTTCTGTCATTATTCACTGCCTTTATGGGTCCTCGGACTCTCCTGTCGTCCGTCTGTCTTTGTTCTCTCTTTTGTTGTGTATCTCTTCTGATGTGGTGCTGTCTACAGTGAACTTGTCCTCCTGGGTTTGCCTGTCTCTTCAGACTCTGCTGATGGTCATTATTCTGCCCGCTCTCTGTTGTTTGTCCTTTGCTGTACGTCATTATTCTGTCTTGCTGTGTTGTCTGTCTCTTCAGACTCTGCTGATGGTCATTATTCTGCCCGCTCTCTGTTGTTTGTCCTTTGCTGTACGTCATTATTCTGTCTTGCTGTGTTGTCTGTCTCTTCAGACTCTGCTGATGGTCATTATTCTGTCCGCTCTCTGTTGTTTGTCCTTTGCTGTACGTCATTATTCTGTCTTGCTGTGTTGTCTGTCTCTTCAGACTCGGCTGATGGTCATTATTCTGCCCGCTCTCTGTTGTTTGTCCTTTGCTGTACGTCATTATTCTGTCTTGCTGTGTTGTCTGTCTCTTCAGACTCGGCTGATGGTCATTATTCTGCCCGCTCTCTGTTGTTTGTCCTTGCTGTACTCATTATTCTGTCTTGCTGTGTTGTTGTCTCTTCAGACTCGCTGATGGTCATTATTGTCGTCGTCTGTTGTTTGTCCTGCCCGTACATCATTATTGATTGTCATTGTGTGTTGTTTGTCCCTGTGCTGTATGGTCATTTTGATTGTCATTGTTGTGTTTTTGTCCTTTGCTGTACGTCATTATTGATTGTCATTATTGTGTTGTTTGTCCCGTGCTGATGTCCTTGATTGTCATTGTTGTGTTTGTCCCTTGCTATACGTCATTATTGATTGTCATTATTGTGTTGTTTGTCCCGTGCTGATGTCATTATTGATTGTCATATGTTGTGTTTGTCCCTGGCTGTGCGTCATTATTGATTATCGTTATTATGTTGTTTGTCCCTGCTGCGTCATTATTGATTGATCATTGTGTTGTTTGTCCCTTGCTGAATGTCATTATTGATTGTCATTGTTGTGTTGTTTGTCCCTTGCTGTACGTCATTATTGATTGTCATTGTTGTGGTGTTTGTCCCTTGCTGTACGTCATTATTGATTGTCATTGTTGTGTTGTTTGTCCCTTGCTGTACGTCATTATTGATTGTCATTGTTGTGTTGTTTGTCCCTTGCTGTACGTCATTATTGATTATCATTGTGTGTTGTTTGTCCCTCGCTGTGTGTCATTATTGATTGTCATTAGTTTGTTGTTTGTCCCTTGCTGTACGTCATTACTGATTGTCATTATTGTGTTGTTTGTCCCTTGCTGTACGTCATTATTGATTGTCATTATTTGTGTTTTCCTCGTTTTATTGTTTATTTTGTGTTTGTCCCTTGCTGTACGTCTTATTGATTGTCATTGTTGTGTTGTTTGTCCCTCGCTGTCGTCGTTATTGGATTGTCATTGTTTGTTGTTTGTCCCTCGCTGTGCAGTCATTATTGATTGTCATTGTTGTGTTGTTTGTCCCTCGCTGTACGTCATTATTGATTGTCATTGTTGTGTTGTTTGTCCCTCGCTGTACGTCATTATTGATTGTCATTGTTCTGTTGTTTGTCCCTCAGGCTTTGTGTTGCGTCTATTATTGATTGTCATTGTTGTGTTGTTTGTCCCTCGCTGTGCGTCATTATTGATTGTCATTGTTGTGTTGTTTGTCCCTCGCTGTGCGTCATTATTGATTGTCATTGTTGTGTTGTTTGTCCCTCGCTGTACGTCATTATTGATTGTCATTGTTGTGTTGTTTGTCCCTCGCTGTGCGTCATTATTGATT
>CM065721.1:36191802-36204302 GCA_033310375.1 Conus canariensis | reverse complement strand
CTTTCTCGCTGTCTGTCCCCCTTCTCTCTCACACTCTGTCCCCCCCCCCCCTCTCTCTCTCTTGTACCACTCTCTCTCCTCTCTGTCTCCCTCTCTCGCTCTGTGCCCCTCCCTTCCTGTCTCCCTTCATCCCTTTTTCTGTATATCCTCCCCTCTCCGCCCTCTTTCTCTCCCCCTGTCCTTTCTTTCTCCCTCCCACCCCCACCCCCCAGCCTAGCATCCGCGCTGTGTCTCCCATCTGTATCTTTCTCTGTTTGTCTGCTTCTCTCTCTCTTTCACTCACACACACACACACACACACACACACACACACACACACACACACACACACACACACACACTCACACACACACACACACACACTCCCACACACACACACACACTTCTCTTTAGCTGCCAGCTAAGTACAAGTAAAACTGAAGATTATTTACTTGAGGTATTGACTAAGCCGGAGGACAGAGGCAGAAAGGACAGCCCTGTGTGGAGGGCGCTGAAGACATGTCGCTAATGGCCTGCACTCCCTGTACTCCCTTGGCGGCCAATGGTCTGAGGAAGGAAGTGATCATGGGGAGCAGACATTTGGGGTATGTTTGGAAATGTTTCCATGTGCATACTCAGCCTGAATTACATTGTGGAGCAGACATTTGGGGTATGTTCGGAAATGTTTCCAGTTGCAAACTCGGCCAAACTTCCAGTATGGACAGATATTTTGGGTTATGTTTTGAAATGTTCTCATTTACGAAGTCAGCCAAACTTACAATGTGGAGCAGAAATTTGGCGTTTGTTCGGAAAAATGTTACCATTTTCAAATTCAGCCAAACTGACAACATGGAGGGGAAATTTGGGGGTATGTTTGGAAATTTTTCCATTTGCAAATTCAGCCGAACTTACAATATGGAGCAGAAATATGAAGTTTGTTTTGAAATGAATCCATTTGCAAATTCGCTCAAGTTTACGTTACGAGGTAGGAATTTGGGGTATGTTGGGAAGCCTTCCTTTTTGCAGACTCGGATAAATCTGCAATATGGAGGAGAAATCACCACGAGCATGTGAGTGCTTACCACCAGATAAGTCGAAGCTTGTCCCAGATTTAACTGGGATGTGCCGCCGGAACGTTTATGTCAAGTCAAAGACGGAAATGTATCTGCATTAAACCTTACACTTCAGATCACGAAATACACACAAACAACTTCATTTGATTCTTGGACAGTTATTTTTTTTATTTTTTTTTTTTAAGTCGATCTCGGCATCTGTGTCTTCTCCTTTGCGACGTTTTCTTCGTTCCCGTCGCCCTGGGCGAAGTTTTGTTCCTCATCACTGCCACGAGCAGTTGGACTGTCGTGTTTATCGTCTTTTCTTTCATCTCTGACCTGGTCGGAGCGGTTATCGGCAGGCTCGCTTTTACGGTAACTGTAACTCGTTTCAAAATGTGTTCATTCTGTTCATGAGTGTCGATATAAAAATTAATTCTCTCAAGGCACCAGCATTACAGTCGGTGCTCTTGGACATTTCTGACGAGTCTAGCGTTTTCTTCATCGTCTGGATCATCCATTTTTGACGGGTTCCTGGGGGAAAAAAATCCAAAGAAAATGGGCAAAACTTAGAAAGCTGTGTTTTATTTTTCAGGTTGAAAACTTACGCAAACAAAATTAATGCAGTACAAAAATCCACATCACAAAAGGTGCTTCTCTATATACTGCATCACAACCCAAACGTTTTAGTTACACAAGTGATGTTTTTTTTTTTTTTTAGATTGTGAAAGCTCTCTCTCTCTCTCTCTCTCTCTCTCTCTCTCTCTCTCTCTCTTCTCTCCTTTTTCTGTCTGTCTGTCTGTCTGTCTGTCTGTCTCTCTCTCTCTCTCTCTCTCTCTCTCTCTCTCTCTCTATATATATATATATATATACTTTTTTTCGGCGCGGCAAATATTAATGTGCACCCCCTTGGCATAAAGGCTTATGTGGGCCATTGTCAATAAAAACGTCTTTCGTCTCTCTCTCCCCTGCCCCCGTTCTCTCTCTACCCTCCCCCACTCCCCCCCCCTCCCCTCCCCACACTCACACTTCTCCCGGTGGACGGATGAATTCATTAATTATTGATGACTACGAGGACGGTGATGGTGATGACGATGAATATCATCCTTCACTTCATTATCACTATCGGTGGCTAGTATTATCTACCGCCGAGAGGGCTACATGTTCAGCCTCGTCTGTTGGCTCGTCTGTCTGTGTGTCTGGCTGGCTGGCTGGCTGGCTCGCTGGCTGGCTGGTTGGCACCAAGACCGTGCAGAAATCACCGACCCCATGTTAACTAAACCTACGAATGGACACATGCAACGTGGCCAGGGGACGAACCCTGTTAGATTTGGGGGGAGACGCGATTGGACAATGGATACGAGATCTGTGGGATCTTGGTTTACACGTTTTATCTGTCTGTCTGTCTGTCTGCCTGTCTGCAATAGCACACGGAAGCTACTGAACCAATTATTTTTTTAAACTAAACTCGGTGAGAAGGTGAAATGCAGCCCAAGGTCGAAGCCGTTAAATTGTGGGGCGGATCCGTATCAGAGGGCAGATCCGGGATCTGTTCGACCTTGGCAGAGGTCTTCGTTCTCCTGAGAGATCTTGCATTGTAGTTGTTATTATCATTATTGTTGTTGTTATTATAATTATGATTATGATGATGATGATGATCTTGTTGATGGTTATCGTTATCATTGTATCATCATCATTATTACTATTAGAATTATTATTATTGTTATTATTATTATCATTATCATCATTATTATTTTCATTATTATTATCATCATCATTATCATTATCATCATTATTATTGTTGATTTTTTTCATCATTATTGTTATTACAGTTATTTTTGTTATTGTTATCATTTATCATCATCATCATCATCATTAGTATTACTATTGTTGTTACTGTTGGTGTTTCGTGGTTATCCATTTTCCCTTCCATCTCGTCTCCACGGAGTCCGCTACCCCCATCCTTAAACACCTCCCCTCCCCCTAACCATCCCTTCCCTACCCGTACATCCTCCAACCCCCCCCCCCCCCACCACCCTTTCACCACCACCCACTCCAGCATCCCCCCTCCCATCTCCTTCTCTCCCTCCCCCCTCCCCCCCCCCCCCTCCCCAACGAAGCACCAGTCATACAGCGCCACACAACACTATCACTTTACTATACAACTCAACCTTCTCTCCGTGGAAGTCAGGCCGCGGAAGGGGGTGGGGGGAGGGGGGGAGGAGAGACACAAGGTGCGAAGCTTTCTTGCTCCGCTTGGCTGACCCGACCGACGACTGCGGCTCGGGGGTTCCGGGTGATTGACGTTTATGAAGTGGAAGTCAGTTCCTCTGGTGGCATCCCTCCCCGCCTACCCGTTTAAGCCAGCCCAGTGTCCCATCCTTGTCTTGCCCTCCCCTCTGAAGTCGGCTCCGGTGTCCCCCCGTCCGCGGGGATCTCCCCCCCCCACCACCACCACCCGTTTAATACACCCCGCACCCGTCGCATCGCTGTTTTTTTTCAGGGTAGAGATGTGGGGGTGGGGGTTAAGGGTGGGAGGGCTTGGTTGGGGGAAGGTGAATGTGTGTGTGGGAGGGAGGAAGGGGGATAGATGAAGGGTTGGGGGGAGCGGATGAGGCTGGGTCGAAAAAGGTCCTGGGGTGCACTTTTAATTTAAAGGGGTGGTGGGAGTTTGGGGCGGGTGGGGGTGAGGGGTGGGAGGTAGGGTGGAGAGTCGAAAGGGCAGAAAGATTGAGATTTAAATTTTTTTTTTTTTTTTTGAAGGGTGTGATTGTTTATGTGATTTTGTTACTTTTCTTTTCTTCTGCCATTGTTGGTTTTCTTTCATTATTTTTCTTCTGACGTCCTTATTTTCTTGATTTTCTTTTTAGTTCATTTGTTTCTTTTTTCTTTGTTTGTTAGAGGGAGAGAGAGGGAGAGACAGACAGACAGAGAGAGAGAGAGAGAGAAGAGAGAGAGAGAGAGAGAGAAGAAGAATCCTCATCTTCAATGGTGTGGTGCCATTCACCTTCGATGGAAGGGCTGATGTCTGCAATGTGGGAGCAGTGAAAGGTTGTGGGGGGAGGGGAGGAGAGGTACTAGGGGGTAGGGGTGGGGTGAGGGGGGGCAGTACGCTGACGTGTATTATCAGCGACAGTAGATACTGCACGGTCCGTGCTTTTAATGTCAGGTCACAAATCAGATTGCCTCTTGCACTCCCTCCCCCTCGTCCCCGGCTTACCCTCCACCCTCCATCTCCCCCGCCCACCTGTCTCACACCCCATCCCCTATCCCCCCCCCCTCCCCCTACCCGCCGTACCCATCTCTTTTTCCATAGCCCTTCCCTCCCCGGAAAAAAATAGTATGATCATGATGAATTTAATGTTTTAACTACCACCAGTTATAACTGTAATGTAAACATAATTTGCGATGTTATCGCCACCCTCATCATCATCATCATCATCATCATCGTCGTCGTCGGGCATCACCATCGTCATGAAACCAGTCCATGACAGTTAAAGGAATGGTATTTAAAAAATTATTTTAAAAAAAAAACAAAAAACCGCTATGTCCTAGCGACAGGGGAAGATAGAAAGAGCGAGCGTGGTTCAGACTGTTGATCGATATGATTCGAAAATACCAGTTCTGTCCCTTGCATCGTTTTCAGCTTCAGGGGGAATGGAAAATAGCCTGTGCCTCTCCGTCTCTGTCTGTCTGTCTGTCTGTCTGTCTGTCTGTCTCTCTCTCTCTCTCTCTCTCTCTCTCTCTCTCTCTCTCTCTCAAATAGATTCTTTTAATAAATAAAGAATGTGTTAATTAGAAATAGATTTGAAATTGTGTAATGTGTGTTAACGGGATGGCTTAAATCCGTCCGAACCTGAAAGAATTTTTACCATGTTCCCGATGCAGCCGTAAAGAAGAAACAGTCTTGTGCCGTTTGCACACAGGCCACTCGTTTTACACCCGCTCTTATCCTTTAAAAGGCGAAGAAGCTCCGTGGTGCATTCCATGTCATGGACCACTCACAGTGAAACACGTTCTCTTAAAGTGTTGGGTCTTGCGTGATGTGAGGCATGAACATTTTACAGCAGTCTCCATGAAAACTTTGTTCAGAGATGTCCCACCGGGTGTGATCTTTGAATTTCTGAAGATCAACAATTTTCATCTGATATAAGATTTTACAGAACGATTTTTCACAAAAATTCCGTCGTGTTTTTAGGGTTGCGTGAATAAGGTTGGTCTGTTGGCTGGTTGGTTGGTTTGCTTTTAGCGACTTGTGATATGGCCCATTGCGGTCGGCTGACCTACAAGCCTTACCTTAACATTACATAAGCCTTACATTACCTTAACTTACAGGATGAGTTGGGCTATACATTACGATGTGACTTCCAACTGTGCGGATATGTTAGGAGTCTCGTTGAATTATTTAAAAAAAAAAAAAAAAAAGTCGGTTGTTGCTTCGCACAATACAAGACTGGTATCCACATATTATTGAAGAATCAGATTGAACGCAAATGGTACAGAAGCAATGTCCGTTTTCGATGAAGAATTATGGACTAAATACTCAACATCTACGTCACCATCCCCCCCCCCCCCCCCCCCCCCCAATCCTCCCTTGTCCTCCATCGACTGCCCAGACAGAAGACGAAATACATTTTCTCTGTGAAAATCCAACAAGGATATTTGCCAGACTGGAACGAAATTATCTTTCAAGACCAAAGTTGTGAGGGAAAGGGAACTTAACGGTGTATGCTTTCGACAGATCATGAAACAATGATGAGATCACGTTAGAGTTATTGCCCTTGGAGCCTGGGTGGCCTGGTAGACAGAGAGGGTGCGACGACTTTCGCCCCCTGGATTTTTTTTTTTACCCCATGGATTTTCTCCACGTCAGAATGAGGATTAAAGAAAAGAAAAGAAAAGAGAAAAGAAGGGAAAAAGAAAAGAAATAGGAAGAAAGAAAGAAGAAAGAAAGGAAAAAAAGGGACAAGAACTTTAGACAGAGTGACTTTTCTTCCGCTCCACCACCGGAAAGTGATTTGAACAATTTCGGAGAGTGCTGAGATTGGTTGGTTTGCTTGATTTCACCTATTTTCACCTATTGGGGTCTGGTCGCAAGCGAAGTTGTACACACTGGCAAACTGACTCGAGAAATGGGAATCCCAAAGGAAATATTGTTAAAAGTGCAAGCACATTGATCTCCGCTCGTCCTTAAATTGTCAGATATCGTGGAAGAAGACAGGTATGTGCGCGAGCGCGAGCGCGCGTGTGCGTGTCTGTCTGTCTGTCTGTTAAGGTTGAGTTACAACGACCAAATTTTGTGTGGATCTGTTAACAGGTATTGCCCTCATGTGGAATCTCAGAAGATGCTAATGTATGTTTGACCTGTTGAGAACAAGTGGGACCGCGGGGGCAGAAGTCCAGGAGACGATAACCAACGGGTGGGGAAAGTCCACGGCTAGGTCCTGGGTTCGGTCTCAGTCCCCGGGGGCATGTCATCAATTGCAAGGGGGGAAAAATGCAAATTATAAAGGCGAAGTGAAAGTCGGTGACAGAAAAGAAGTAACTCGCTCAGACCTGCCATAGGACAGGGAAGCTACTCGTTAAGAAAAAAAACCAACAACGTTAAAAAATAAAATAATCAAAAAAAGAAAAAAAGAAAACAACTCAGCGTCCCCGCGGTAAGGAGCATCCTCAAAGACAGAATGTAGCCGCTGTTCCCCATCCCCACCCCCACCTGCCGATCGCTCGCATACTCTCTCTCTCTCTCTCTCTCTCTCTCTCTCTCTCTCTCCTCTCTCCTCTCTCTCTCTCTCTCTCTTGCAGGCACGTTTGCGGGCACACCTGCACGTTCTCCCTCCCACTTTGTGTGAAGTGTGAGAACGGATATTACATCAACCTTCAGTCCTCGAACAAGCGCGCACGCGCCCCCCGCCCTTCAGCGCACACACACACCACACACACACACACACACACACACACACACACACACACACACACACGCACGCACACACGCACACGCACACACACACACAACACACATACACACACACACGCACACACACACACACACACACACGTGCGCGCGCGCGCGCGCGCACTCACACGCACATGCGCGGGTGCTTCGATGCACTCGTTCGCCGCACACCACACACACACACACGCACACACACACACACACACACACACACACACGCACACGCACGCGCGCGCATGCACTCACACGCACATGCGCGGGTGCTTCGATGCACTCGCTCGCACACACACACACACACACACACACACACACACACACACACACACACACACACACACATACACACACACAACACACACACACACACACACACACACACACACACACACAGCAAAATGCTATCACCAGCTATTTTGCTAAATATAATATCCGTCTTCTAAGCTCGAATGCATGGAGCTCGCTCGACAAAGACAAAAACAAAACAAAACAAAACAAACAAACAAAACTTGGCGTAGACGGCATAGTTTCATGGTTTATTTAAAAAAAAAAAAAAGCTGGAAAGGGAAGGAACAAGACCCTCAGGGGTTTTAACCCCCTCCCTTCTCCCTTCCCTCCCGCTTCTCTTTTTTTTTTCCTTCCCCTCCTCTCTTCCCCCCCCCCCCCCAAGAAAAAAAAATCCACCACCATCACCGCGCATTACCCCCACCGCACGCCCCTAATTAATGTAAACTCCCTGGCCCCTTTTATTTGAACCTGCTCGAAAGGCCGGAGGGGGATCAGTGGAATTGTTTTGGTAAACAATGTTTTCGTGTTTCACGTGCTTCGCAAAACACGGTTTGGAAAGCGATCTGGTCGCTGCGTTTCAGGCCGCTACGGTGCCGCCACCGGGCTTCGCGGAAAGGGTAGCCCCCCCTCCCCCCCCCCCCCCCCCCCATCCCCCAACCACCCCATCCCCATCCCCGTCTGTTCTCTGTTGCCCTCCGTTCCCACCTTTCTACCCTTCACGCCTCTCTCTCTCTGTCTCTCTTTCTCTCTGTCTCTCTTTCTCTTTTTTTTTTCTCTCTGTCTGTCTGCCTGTATCTGTGTCTGTCTGTCTCTGTCTGTGTCTGTGTCCCTGTCTCTCTCTTTCTCTCTCTCCCTTTGTGTCTCTGTCTCTGTCTGTCTGTCTGTCTCTGTCTGTCTGTCTGTCTCTGTATGTGTGTGTGTGTCTGTCTGTCTGTCTGTCTCTCTCTCTCTCTCTCTCTCTCTCTCTCTCTCTCTCTCTCTCTCTCTCTCGTCTTTTTCCAAGGCGCTTCATGAACACTTGTTTAGTTCTCTGTCCTCTGCCTCGTAGGAAAATGTTTGAGTTGCCAAAGGGGCGTGAGGGAGGTGAGGGACAGAGAGGAGAGAGAGGGAGAGAGAGAGAGAGAGAGAGAGAGAGAGAGAGAGAGAGAGAGAGAGAGAGAGAGAGAGAGAGAAAACGTGGACGATGGAAAAGTAATTACTCGGCATAAAAGAAAACAGAAAAAAGACGGAAAGAGAAGCTGTATTTCGTTGCCCATTGAAGTGAAGACTTGAATCGTGAAAGGGAGACTACTTGTCGGCTCACAGGTTAGTAAATTTGCGAGCATTATTTTGAAGCATGGAAAGAGTGAAATTGTTAGGAGATTCGATTGATATTGTGCACACAATAGAATCGGCTGCTGGAGAGAGAGAGAGAGAGACAGACAGACAGACAGACAGAACAGACCAACACAGTCATTCAATCCAAAAACAAAACAAAACAAAACAAACAAACAAAAAAAGCGGAATGTAAGATCGAGGCAGCACTTGTCTACATTGTTTTGAAGCTGCCACCTGATCCCCCGGAATAGACGTTCAAAGGGACACATCATTGAGGATCTGAATCGATAGATTTTACGTGTGAGCTATGTATGCAACTTCGCCATGTTGTCTGTGTAAGTCTGATACATCGCTTGGCTCGTGTGTCCTATTTCTGCTGTCCGTATGATTGCTTTAGATGCTGATGCTGTCGATAGTTGCTGCTGCTACTGTTGCCATCAATGATGATGATGATGATGATGATAGTGGTGATGGTAACGACAACGAAAAGCACGACGACGACGACAATGATGGCAATGATAATGACAAGCTTTGGATGACGTTCTCCAGGACAACAGTGGACAATTTCGCCGCTGATAACGGTACGGGGGGAGGTGCCGCTGATGACGGTACGGGGGGAGGTGCCGCTGATAACGGTACGGGGGGGAGGTGCCGCTGATAACGGTACGGGGGGGGGGGGGAGGTGCCGCTGATAACGGTACGGGGGGAGGTGCCGCTGATGACGGTACGAGGGGACGTGCCGCTGATAACGGTACGGGGGGAGGTGCCGCTGATAACGGTACGGGGGGAGGTGCCGCTGATAACGGTACGGGGGGAGGTGCCGCTGATGACGGTACGAGGGGACGTGCCGCTGATAACGGTACGGGGGGAGGTGCCGCTGATAACGGTACGGGGGGAGGTGCCGCTGATAACGGTGCGGGGGGAGGTGCCGCTGATGACGGTAATCATGGCTGTTAAAGACTGACCAGAAGACACCACACCTCAGGCTGGAGTGTCGAGAGAGAAACTCTCCCCCCACCCTCCACCCGACTCATCCCTCTCTCTCCCCATCATCCTCCTCCTCACCCCCAGTGTTTCCTCCTCCCCCACACCAAATCTACCCCCCCCCCGACACCGCCTGCCCCCCCCCCCCCCCCCACCCTCTCTCCCCCCGAAAAAAAAATCAAATCTTCGAATCTGATTTCCACATCAACACATTTGGATCCACTAATACTCATGGTCCCACGAGTGATGATGTTTCTTCTGTCAGATGTGGATGATGACAATGTTTTTTTAACAGATTTTGGCCACGCGGTCCACTCACCGGGAAGAATTTTGCTGGAAGCAAACGTTAATGCAATACAGTGCAATGCATTACAACACATACGCAGCGCAATATGTTGAAATATGCAATATAGCACAAAACAATATACACAACGCAATATCATGCAACACAGCACAGTGCAATAGAATACGACACAGCTCAATGCAGTATGGTGAAACTAATATACGATGTCACGCAATATGATGCGACGGAGCGCAGTAACACAACACAATTCAGTAGATACGACACAGTGCAATACAAGACAACGCAATGCAATACAATGTGATGCATGAGAGAGAGAGAGAGAGAATGAGAGAGAGAGAGAGAGAGAGAGAGAGAGGAGAGAGAGAGAGATCAGTAGTCTGGAGAGCAGTGCAGTGTAACACAGTATGATACAACGCAGCACAGCACACGATCGGAAAGAAAGTGACACAAAGTACCATACACAGTGTATTGTGACTATAAAACGATGCTAGTGAGCACAAGTCTATGGCACGATGTACGACTCGAGTCGACTGGCTAAAATACAATAAATCACGGCATGATTCATACTCTGCGACACGACACCATAGAACACAATGCGATGGATGCGATGCAATGCTTTTCAATCAGGGTACAGTGCAATGCAGCGCAGTTCAAACAGTATAACGACAATGCGATGCAAAGCAGTACAACATATTGGAGTCAATACAATGTAACACAGCACCATACCTTACCATACGCATACCCATACCCATACGCATAACCATACGCACACCCATACCCATACGCAAACCCATACGCATACCCATATGCAAACCACACCACACCACACCACACCAAACCACACCATACCATACTATACCATACCACACTGTACCATAACCATACATACCACACCATACCAGACTATACAATACCACACCAGACCATACCATACCACACCATACCGTACCGTACCACACCACACCATACCATACCATACCACACCACACCACACCACACCACACCACACCACATCATACCATACAATACCATACCATACCATACCATGCCACGCCATGCCATGCCATGCCATAACATACACCACACCACACCACACCAACACCACACCACACCACACCACCACACCACACCACACCATACCATACCATACCATACCATACCCATACGACAACCATACGCACACCCACACGCATACGCATACGCAAACCAAACCACACCACACCAAACAGCACCACGCCACACCACACCACACCATACCATAGCATACCATACCATACCATACTAAATCCACACCATACCATACCACACCGTACCACACACCTACCATACCATACCATACCATACCATACATACCATACCATACCATACCATACCATACGCCATACCATACCATACCATACACCATACCATACCATACCACACCGTACCGTACCGTACACCGTACCGACCATCACCACACCACACCACACCACACCACACCACACCACACCACACCACACCACACCATACCACACCATATCATACCAAGCAATATATTATAATCGAAGGTCTGCAGATGCCACCTGGCACGCTACAAGAGAAGGCACCTACAGAATCCAGAGAAAAAAAAGCCATAAAACATAACCCCCATTACCAATACAAAATCGAAAAATGGGAGTACGACAAAAAGAAAAAAAAAGTCGGCTGTAATTTTCAAGATATAATCGACATGCAAAGAAAGAGAGAAAGACAGACAGTGACAGAAAAAGAAAAAGAAGAAAAAGGGTTGACACGCCAATCATGGGGTGTCATTTACTGGAAAACCCGTTCCAGACAACAGGAATCGAATTCGTATCTCACCACCTATGACAGTTGCATGATCCAGCGATCATATTATCTTTCAGGGCCATCAGTATTTGCCCACATGGTTCAATAATTCCACAAGTTGAGCGAAAGAGAGAGGGGAGAGGGGAGGGAGGGAGGAAGAAATAGAGAGAGAGAGAGAGAGAGAGAGACGGAGGGAGGGAGAAAGAGAGAGGGAGAGAGAGGAGGGAGGGGGAAGAGAGGAGAGACAGCGAGGGGGGGGGGGGGGGGGGGGGGGAGGGGAGGAGGGACAGAGAAGGAGAAAGAGAGATAGAGCTGTTGGAATAGAACTGTATGCATACAGAATCGTGATCGAAGGGAGGGGAGAGAGAAGGTATGGGGAAGTGTGGAAGGGGGGGGGGGTAAAAGGTAGGGTGGGGGTGGGTGCTTGGGTGGGTAGATGGAGGGATTGGAGGGAGAGCATGATCGAATCTGCATCTGCAGAACTTCGTTATTGGACTTCAGCTGAATAAGCTGTTTTTAACACACCACACAAAACACACACACAACACACACACACACACACACCACACACACTGACATCCACGTCAGGTAATATGATTTAGAACAGAACGGTGGATGAGGTGAGGAGAGAAATAGAGGATGGAGCACATCATAATCCCGGAAGATATCAAACAAGGAAAGAAGCGCTTCTCGCCACTAAGGTGAAACCATCACATGTCCCTAGTTGCACAATAATGCTGCTTTCATCGGCACGCATTCTCCTAGCACAAACACAGGACATAGAACAAAGGAAACATCCTCAGGATGAAAAAAAAAA
>CM065721.1:36188048-36191702 GCA_033310375.1 Conus canariensis | reverse complement strand
ACAGACAGACTCCAAGGAATACCGGTTCCATGGAAACGACACAAATTGCTGCGCGCTTAAACACAACTCTGCAGGCAAACGGAAACTGCGTCCCCTATCTCGAAGTTTGTCGTTTCTTTCTTTCTTTTCTTTTCTTTTTTTTTTTTTTTTGGGGGGGGGGGTTTAAACTCGCTTGCAACCTTTTTCTTTCTTTAGGTCAATTTGCACGTGAAGATCTTCAAAATTCAATCGAGGGTAGACACTGACCCTTCAAACCACCTTGTCCAAATTGGATACAGATCCACTACCCACCCATAACTTACAGTCCTGCCCCTCTTTTGAGGCCTTGGGACGCCAGATGTGGCCCAGTCCGGTTGAGGTCCAGGAGAAGCTGTGGGGACGAGGTGGGGTCTCTGCGGCGGACTGTGGACTTCGCCTTACTGAACCAGATTGAGGATCTAGCATGGCCTGGAACGCGCGAGAGAGAAAGAAAGGATACTGACCCAACAAGTCGCTTCGGAGTTATCTGGCAGACAAAGACAGGCACAGACAGACAAATATATTGACTAGAAACACTGAAAGATACGAGCAGTACAAATACCTTGCTCCGTGGCCGTGTTTAGCCTCTGCACAGGATAAAAGCAAGAGTGTTCTTAGGAAGAGCCAGCGCTTAGCGCTGGTATCCATGGGAGTATATACATGAGCTTCATAAGCCGTGAAGCTATTTTCCCAGGAAAAACGGCTATTATCCTTCAAGAAAACGGAGTTAAGCTGTAAAATTCCTTAGGACCACAACTGTTTTCCTTGGGATAATAGATGTTTTCCCTGTTTACCCAAAAGATGAGTAATCTCCCCTGTCTTCGCGAGGAAAACGGTTATCGGTGTAACCCCTGAGGATCACCACTGTTTTTCCCCCGTTTCCTCTGGGAAACTGTCATTATCCTGAGAGAGAGAAGAGAGAGGGGAGAAGAGAGAGAGAGAGAGAGAGAGAGTAGGAAAACACTCGGGATCCTCCGGATCACACATTATTTTCCGTTTTGCTGTCCCCATTCGCGCTTCTCATGGCAAACATCCACCATAGCTGTGTACCCTGTTAACCAGCGGCCCATTTCGTCGCCATAATTCCCATTTCATTCCAGAAAACAATGATAATAGTTATCATCCCAAGGAAAATTTATCATCCCAAGGAAAATGGAGAAAACACTTTGGGATCCACGGCGGAACACAGGGGAAATCGATTATCATTTGGAAAACGGGGAAAGCACTTGTGACCCGAAGATACAGCGACTTTGTTTTTTTCTCCCGATGATTCCTATTTCCCCTCTGAAGAAAACATTTTCCTCAAGAAAACAAGGATAACAGTTATCATCCCAAGGAACATAGGGAAAACAGTTTGTGATCCTCAGGGAAAAAAACAACAGGGAAATCAATTATCCTTCGGAAAACAGGGAAAACACTCGTGACCCCTAGAAAGGAACGATCTTTTTTTTCTCGCGACAATTCCTATTGTCTTCAAAATAGCGAGGATAACGGCTATCATCCTAAGGAAAATAGAGAAAACAGATTGTGATACACGGGGAACACAGGGAAAACGGTTATCCTTCGGAAAAGAGGGGAAACACTTGTGGCCCGTAAAAACGATTTTTTTTTCTTTTTTTTTGCTCGCGATAATTTCTATTTTCCCTCAAGAAAATGTATTTTCCTTGAAGAAGACAAGGATGACAGTTATCATCCAAATGAAAACAGATAAAACAGTTTGTGATCCTCGGGGAACACTGAGAAAACCATTCTCCTTCGGTAAACAGGGAAAACAGTTGTGACCCTGTGACCCCTCGAAATAAACGATCCCCCCCTCCCCCCCCCCCCCCCCCTTTTTTTTTTTTTTTTTCTTCTCGCGATATTTCTAATTTTCCTCAAGAAAATATTGTCATAAAAAAAAAGAAAAAAAAAAAAGAAAAAAAAGAACAAGAAGAAACGTATATCATCCTAAAACGAAAACAAGGGAACACGATCCTGATGTTCGGGGGGAACAGAGGGAAGGCAGTCTTCGTTCGGAAAACAAGGGGAAAACACTAGTGATCTGTAGTTTCAAAAACAAAATAGAGGTGTGGTTCCCGGATGATTGCTGTTTTCTCCTCTTTCCGCTGTTTTCCCTGGATGATCATAAGCTGTGTGTGTGTGTGTGTGGTGTGTGTGTGTGTGTGTGTGTGTGTGTGTGTGTAGAAAACAGCCATTACCGCGGTATCGTTGACTGATTTGAAGCCGGCGAGCAGGCAGAGCGCTTTGATACTGTTGTAGGCCTGGTGGTGTTGATGATCATCCTCCTCCTCACGTCCCCCACTAACAGAACGCTGGAGTCGGGTCAGCCGGGCAGCAGCCAGCGGGTGTTATTAGTGTACAGTCTCTTGTCACTGTGACCACAGCAGCGGTCAGTGCTGGAAGTGTTGGCCCGCTGGGGTGATTTATGACGCACTGGACAGAGGGAATGCAGGACGAATGAGTTATCGCCGCCGGGGCAGGCAGACACCTCCTGCCTCCCCCCCCCCCCCCCCCCCCCCCCCCCCCCCACTTTCTGTTCCTCTCCACCTCCCCCGTCCGTACAAATACGCATTTGTGGAGGAGAGAGAGAGAAAGAGAGAGAGAGAGAGAGAGGTTTTCACCGGTGGCTTGGCCCGTGAGTAGCGCAGCGGTGGATATGCAACATTCCTCCTCCCCCTCCTCCTTGGCCTACACATACAACATGCACACACGCGCGCGCTCACACATACACACACATACAAGAGAGAGAGAGAGAGAGAGAGAGAGAGAGAGAGAGAGAGAGAGAGAGAGAGAGAGAGATGTAAGCATCAACTTTTGAAAAGGAAAAAAAATATATTCGCCACGAAAATATTCTTCATGAGATAGTTGTGACTGTTATTGCTTTTTACACTGATGTGACGTCATAAAAGATAACATGACTTGAAATAACCGTTGGGGGCCGCTAAGCTCTAAAAAAGAATGGGGGGGGGGGGGGGTTGGGGGGGGGGAGGCTCACAAAAACAGTCATTGATTTACCATGAAAATTATGACTCTGTGGAATGATTTTTTTCTTTTTTCAAGAATGGAAATTACTTTGGAAAAGTCTTAAAGAGAGTATGATATCTGAATGATATCCATTTTCAGTTGTTCATTTTTTTTTTTTTCAAACAGAACAAAAGTGGAAAAGGAAGAAAGAAGCAAGCCAACAGGGGAAGAAACGAAAAAGAACTGAAGTGTGTATGTATGTGAGTGTAAGGATGGGAAGTGGGGGGGGGGGGGGGGGGGGGGGGGGGGGGGGGGGGGGGGCGTCCCGTTGAATATTCCAGCAAAACTGGCTGGTTTTTAGTCAAATACTTCTTTACCCATTGTCTTCGAAATTCAAAATGCTGTTATACTTGTGACAATTTCATCGTTTGGTTCCATTTGTTGTCGTTGTTGTGGTTTCTTTTCCATTTGTTGTTTCATTACGTTCTATTGTGTGAATCGTCTTGCTTGAATGAAGCGAAAAAAAAAAAGAAAAAAAGAAACTGGCTGGCTGTTGACGTGATTTCTCCAGTCCTTTGACGCTGCAAGTTGCGTCAGGGTCAGACAACAAGTTCGTGTTCGCCATCTTGGAAGATCCCCCCCCCCCCCCCCCCCCCAAAAAAAAAGTTTCGA
>CM065721.1:36173048-36185548 GCA_033310375.1 Conus canariensis | reverse complement strand
CTAGTGGTGGTAGTAGTGGTGGTAGCAGTAGCTGTTGTTGCTGTTGTTTTGTTTGTTGTTGTATTCATCATTACTATCAACTTCCTACGACTGGCCTTTTACATTTGGAAATAGTCTCTTTTGACTTTAAATCTCAATTTTTCATTAATCATTATGCCCATAGTTATGGCTTTCACTTCTTTCGCTCCTTCCTGATCCGGCCCTCGTGGTCAGCTGGGCTATAAACAACACGAGAAATGACCATGACTCAGACAAACTGAAAAATGTAATGATGTCCACTGAGTAATTCATGAGCACAAGGTACTATCCAGCGATCATTTCTTGCCACACAACATAAAAAAAACGAAAAACACACACACACACACACACACCACGTAGTAAACATTCAAGGTAACTGAAAATAAAACTTCGTTAAGTCATGACCAGTACATGTAACTTCTGTAGATCTGAATGCTAGTCATACCTGGCATGAACCTATCGTGACCCCAAGAAGTTGATTAAGGCAGAATGTTGTTAATTCGGGTAAGGCAAACTTTCGGTCAGTTTGAAAACTTCCGTCCGGCTAAAAAGATGGTCAGCTAATTTTTCTTGGAAAGACTTTTGTCAGGAAGACAGGGGAAAATATATTACGAAATGCCATCATTATCCGAGACAAAATAATTTTTTTGTGTGTGTATAATGTAGCATCTGATGAATGAGAATGAGGAGTAACAAAATGGAAAGTTTGGCCGTTTGTCGGTGTCATGTCTGCCAGCTTGTATACTGTCATGCTGCATCACCGCGCTTGTTGCCTCTCTCGTCTTTTCCTCCTACACAGTTCTGCAACCCACAAGTAGAATCAGCGTTGTAAAGAAAAAAGCACCGTAAGACCCTTAGATTCCACAGGGGTGAGAGAGCGTTCCGAGCCTTGGAGATGAACCTGACACACACCCAAATGGCACGGGCAGAAGCGGGATGGAAACACGTAACACGAGTGGAAGACAAGACATTTGGTGAAACAGACTCTGCGTAAAAGATACCCAAATTCACCCCGTACTCGGTAAGTGCACAGACACACACACACACACACACACACACACACACACACACACACACACACACACACACACACCTAATGGGAGAGAGTCGGAGAAAGAGATGATGATGATGATGATGATGATGATCTTTATTTCCAAGGGTAACAGATAAGCAAACACATGCTTTTCTTAATCCGGCCCTTACCCCGCTAAGGGACAAACTAAATATGACTAGCGACTAAGACTTTCAAAACTTTTAACACACACACACACACACACACACACACACAGAGAGAGAGAGAGAGAGAGAGAGAGAGAGAGAGAGAGAGAGAGACAGAGACAGACAGACAGACAGACAGACGGGGAGAGAGCGAGAGAGAGAGGGGGGGGGGAGAGTAAAAGAGATTAGGTAGACGGATACAGAGAGAGAGAGAGAGAGAGTTGTGAGACAGACGGACAGAGGTAGAGGGAAAGAGCGACGGTGGGAATGGGAGTGATGAGGGAGGAGCCTGGGGGAAGGAGGGGGGATGGGAAAGCGAGGGAGATTGGGGAGAGAGAGAGAGAAAGAGGGAAAAGGGGAAAAAGACCGGCGGCCCCCAAAACTGACAAATTGTTGCATCCCCTAAGCTACCCCCTACCTCGTAATTTACATGCAATTTGTTGGTGGCGCCTGCGCGCTGTCTGCCAGCAAAAGGCCGTATTTCACGTGCAATGCAGCACCCTCGGCTCCCTCCCGCCCCTCTTCTCCTCCTCCTCCGCTTCCGCCTCCCCGCTCCCTTCCTTCCCTAACAAATAAACACACGGTGCTGCTCTGTATGTCTGCCTCTTTTCCTCCCTCCCTCACTCACTGCCCAAGGGACTTAACTCCACTGTACTGTGCTGAAGCATGGGGCAGCGTTCAGTCGGTGC
Organism: Conus canariensis; assembly: GCA_033310375.1. Lineage (NCBI taxonomy): Eukaryota > Metazoa > Mollusca > Gastropoda > Neogastropoda > Conidae > Conus > Conus canariensis. Next base: position 36,183,623 of record CM065721.1, on the reverse strand, counting down.
TGTCATCTTTTTTTCTTTCTTCTTCTTCTCCGCTGCCTTGTTTGATGTTAGTTACCTTGCGCGCAGCGCGTTTGCTACCGCAGAGTGTGCGGAGCAAGGGTAGATCCACTACGGCTTTGGCCTGTTCCTGGTTTAGTACAGCGCTGGTGTGAAAGCCCACACAACTTTTTTTTTACAGAAGGCCGAAGGCAAACTGTGGAAGGCTTTTGGATGTGTAAGGCAAAGTGCGTACGTGCGTGCGCGCGCGCGCATGTGTGTTTGTGGTAGTGGTAGTAGTAGTAGTCGTAGTGGTGATGGTGGTGGTGATGGTGGTGGTAGTAGAGGTGTTGGTGGTGGTGGTGGTAGAAGTGATGGTAGTAATAGTAGCAGTGGTGGTAGTAGTAGTGATAGTCTTACTTTCATTTTAGGCGCGCGCGCGCGCGCGCGTGTGTGTGTGTGTGTGTGTGTGCGCGCGCGCGCGCGCGCGTATGAGTGTTTGTTCGTGCGCGTGGGTAGGTGCGTGCGTGCGTGCCTGGCAACTCCAAATCAGTTGGACGTATTCACCTCCAAATCTCAGAATATCTATTAGGACCCAATCCTCATGTGACACGATGTCTCAGGTCTTGTGGGTTCAAAGGTGACTGAGACAGTGGTGACAAAAACGCTGGCCGACGCATTAGTGAATCTAAAACCGTCGGCAACGAGTAATAAAAACACAAGTGTCTGAGAGAGAGAGCGCATTGTACAGGAAACGTCATAAGCCTCAGGGACTGTGTGTGTGTGTGTGTGTGCGTGTGCGTGTGTGTATATATGCGTGCGTGTGTGTGTGCGTGCGTGCGTGTGTGTGTGTGTGTGTTGTGTGTGTGTGTGTGTGTGTGTGTGATGCGCTATCTTTATTGCGGTTCCCCTCAGGCTTCTGTTATACCATACCATAGACACGGTGAACCTCAGACGCAATTCACTGCCCCTACGGCCACTAAGGTGGTGAGATTGTATAAACTGCCCCCCCCCCAGCACAAAACGCCTCTCATATTCCACATACGATCCCCAAATCTTCATGTCGTGCCTGTTTAAGTCAGACACTGGAGAGCGCGAATCGGCAGTCTGCGATCACGCTTTTTGATTAACGGGTTTCCATTGAGTGTCGCAGCATCCCGGCGATGCACACGTCACAACAAAGAGCCAGTGCTTAAGAGTTTTCGTACCTACATGTTTTGTATACGTACACCTTCATGATCTTGTACATGTATGCATAGTTATGCATTTGTACACAGAGGAATATTTACGGAACCTAAGACCTGAGGTGGACTGCATAAAGAGTGTGAAAGGGCTTGGTCAGTCTTTTTGTTTGTTTGTTTGTTTGTTTTTTCTCCACAGGTCTCTACGACGTTTTCAGCAGTTACTCCCGCTAATGTTGGAAAACCCCAATAATAATCAAATACTGAAAAAAAAGGACTTGGAAGGCAAAAGTAATCATCAATCCCAATCAGAACTCGCCTCCTTCTTCTTCTTCTTCTCTCTCTCTGTGTAAGAAAGACGTGCAGAGTACAAGATTCATACGATCCTGGTCTAATTAGCGCCATGTCACGACACTTCAAAGAAACTCGTCGCGCACCATCTTCCACCCCGATATCTCTGGACAGGGAAAAGGTGTAAACATGGGGGTGGTTGACAGAAGGAAGAGGAGGGGGGGGAAGTGGGGGGGGGGGGGGGGGGTTGAGAGGGAATGGGGGTGGGGGTGGGACAAGAGGAGAGGGAGGTGTGCAGTGAGCGAGATGGTACTACGAGAGTCCGGGACAGAGAGCCTCCGTCGAAAATGATGATTTAATCGGAGAGTGTTTGGATTATTTATTGAACAGTGGGACTGACTGTTGGCGCAGCATGTTTTGCCCGCCCCCCCCCCCCCCCCCCCTCGCCCCCCTCGCCCGGGCCTCCTTCTCTGCCCTACCTTTCTCCCTGTTTCCCTGTTGGATTCTCAAACATAGGCTCATAGGTTTCCTGATATATTCATTACCCTTCACTGTGTGTGTGTGTGTGTGTGTGTGTGTTGTATGTGTGTGTGTGTGTGTGTGTGTGTGTGGTGAGTGTGTGTGTGTGTGTGTGTGTGTGTGAACTTCGTTCCAAACAGTGCTTTCTTCTCATTTAGCTTGCTCCTTACAGTACTATCGTCTCGTACAGCTAGCTCCTTACAGTACTATCGTCTCATACAGCTAGCTCCTTACAGTACTATCGTCTCATACAGCTAGCTCCTTACAGTACTATCGTCTCATACAGCTAGCTCCTTACAGTACTATCGTCTCATACAGCTAGCTCCTTACAGTACTATCGTCTCATACAGCTAGCTCCTTACAGTACTATCGTTTCATACAGCTAGCTCCTTACAGTACTTTCTTCTCATTCAGCTCGCTCCTTACAGTACTTTCTGCTCGTTTAGCTAAATCATGACAGTACAATATTCTCATTTAGCTATCTCCTTACAGCAATATCGTCTCATTTATCTAACTCCTTACAGTACTTTCTTCACGTTGAGCTACTTCCTTACAGTACTTTCGTCTCATTTAGCTAGCTCGTTACACGGCTTTCTTCTCATTTAGCTAGCTCGTTACACGGCTTTCTTCTTATTTCGCTAGCTGCTTACACTACTTTCTTCTCCTTTAGCTAGCTCCTTAGAGAATTTTCTTCGCATTTAGTTACTTCCTTGCAACACTTTCTTCACATTGAGCTAGCTTCTTACCGGTTTTTTTTCTGTTCATTTTGCCAGCTCCTTAAAGTACTTTCTTCTTTTTGAGCTAGCTCTTTACATTGCTTTCTCATTTAGCTAAATCCTTACAGTACTTACCGTTCTTTTTCTGTTAATTTTGCCAGCTCCTTACAGTACTGTCTTCTCTTTGATCTAGCCCTTTACGTTGCTTTCTTCCAATACAGCTAGCTCCTTACAGTACTTTCTTCCCATTTAGCGAGCTGTCTTCAGTACTTTCTTCTCATAAAGCTACCTCCTTACAGTACTTTCTTCTCACACAGCTAGCTCCTTACAGTACTTTCTTCTCACACAGCTAGCTCCTTACAGTACTTTCTTCTCACACAGCTAGCTCCTTACAGTACTTTCTTCTCACACAGCTAGCTCCTTACAGTACTTTCTTCTCACACAGCTAGCTCTTTACAGTACTTTCTTCTCACACAGCTAGCTCCTTACAGTACTTTTTTCTCATTTAGCTAGCTTCTTACAGTACTTTCTTCCCATTTAGCGAGCTGTCTTCAGTACTTTCTTCTCATACAGCTAGCTCCTTACAGTACCTTCTTATTTAGCTGGCTCTTTTGAGTACTTTCTTCTCCTTGAGCTAGGTCTTTACATTGCTTTCTTCTCATTTAGCTAGCTGCTTACAGTACATTCTTATCACACAGCTAGCTCCTTACAGTACTTTCTTTTTATACAGCTAGCTCCGTACGGTACTTTCTTCTCATTTAGCTAGCTCTTCTTCAAACATAGGCTCATAGGTTGGAGTACATTTTTCTCATTTAGCTAGCTTCTTGCAGTACTTTCTTCTCATTTAGCTAACTCCTTGCAGTACTTTCTTCTCATTTAGCTAGCTCCTTGCAGTATCTTGTTCGCATTTAGCTAGCTCCTTGCAGTACTTTCTTCTCATTTAGCTAGCCCCTTGCAGTATCTTGTTCTCATTTAGCTAGCGCCTCGCAGTACGTTCGTCTCATTTAGCTAGCTCCTTGCAGTACGTTCTTCTCATTTAGCTAGCTCCTTGCAGCACTTGCTTCTCATTTAGCTAGTTCCTTGCAGTATCTTGTTCTCATTTAGCTAGCTTATTGTAGTACGTTCTTCTCATTTAGCTAGCTCCTTGCAAGACTCCCTTCTCATTTAGCTAGCTCCTTGCAGTACTTGCTTCTCATTTAGCTAGCTCCTTGCAGTACTTTCTTTTCATTTAGCTAGCTCCTTGCAGTACTTGCTTCTCATTTAGCTAGCTCCCTGTAGTACGTTCTTCTCATTTAGCTAGCTCCTTGCAAGACTTCCTTCTCATTTAGCTAGCTCCTTGCAGTACTTGCTTCTCATTTAGCTAGCTCCTTGCAAGACTTCCTTCTCATTTAGCTAGCTCCTTGTAATACGTTCTTCTCATTTGGCTAGCTCCTTGCAGTACTTGCTTCTCATTTAGCTAGCTCCTTGCAAGACTTCCTTCTCATTTAGCTAGCTCCTTGCAGTACTTGCTTCTCATTTAGCTAGCTCCTTGCAGTACTTTCTTCTCATTTAGCTAGCTCCTTGCAGTACTTTCTTCTCATTTAGCTAGCTCCTTGCAGTACGTTCTTCTAAGTTAGCCAGCTCCTTGCAATACTTCCTACTCATTTAGCTAGCTCCTCGCAGTACTTGCTTCTTATTTAGCTAGCTCCTTGCAGCACTTTCTTCTCATTTAGCTAGCTCCTTGCAGTACTTTCTTCTCCTTCAGCTATCTTCGTACAAAACTTTCTTCCCATTTCCCTACTTCCTTGCAACACTTTCTTCCCATTTCCCTACTTCCTTGCAACACTTTCTTCCCATTTACCTACTTCCTTGCAACACTTTCTTCCCATTTACCTACTTCCTTGCAACACTTTCTTCCCATTTCCCTACTTCCTTGCAACACTTTCTTCCCATTTCCCTACTACTTCCTTGCAACACTTTCTTCCCATTTACCTACTTCCTTGCAACACTTTTCCATTCCTATCCTTCAACATTCTTCCCATTTCCCTACTACTTCCTTGCAACACTTTCTTCCCATTTCCCTACTTCCTTGCAACACTTTCTTCCCATTTCACCTACTTCCTTGAAACACTTTCTTCCCATTTCCCTACTTCTTGCAACACTTTCTTCCCATTTACCTACTTCCTTGCAACACTTTCTTCCCATTCCCTACTTCTTGCAACACTTTCTTCCCATTTACCTACTTCCTTGCAACACTTTCTTCCCATTTCCTCTACTTCCTTGCAACACTTTCTTCCCATTTCCCTACTTCCTTGCAACACTTTCTTCCCATTTCCCTACTTCCTTGCAACACTTTCTTCCATTCCCTACTTCCTGCAACACTTTCTTCCCATTTCCCTACTTCCTTGCAACACTTTCTTCCCATTTCCCTACTACTTCCTTGCAACACTTTCTTCCCATTTCCCTACTTCCTTGCAACACTTTCTTCCCATTTCCCTACTTCCTTGCAACACTTTCTTCCCATTTCCCTACTTCCTTGCAACACTTTCTTCCCATTTCCCTACTTCCTTGCAACACTTTCTTCCCATTTCCCTACTTCCTTGCAAACACTTTCTTCCCATTTCCCTACTTCCTTGAAACACTTTCTTCCCATTTCCCTACTTCCTTGCAACACTTTCTTCCCATTTCCCTACTTTCCTTACAACCTTCTTCCCATTTCCTACTTCCTTACAACACTTTCTTCCCATTTCCCTACTTCTTCCTTGCAACACTTTCTTCCCATTTCCCTACTTCCTTGCAACACTTTCTTCCCATTTACCTACTTCCTTGCAACACTTTCTTCACATTGAGCTAGCGCCTACTTTCTACTCTTTGAGCTAGCTCTTTACATTGCTTTTTTCTCATACAGCTAGCTCCTTACAGTGCTTTCTTCTCTTTGAGCTAGCTCTTTACATTGCTTTCTTCTCATACAGCTAGCTCCTTACATTACTTTCTTCTCTTTGAGCTAGCTCTTTACATTGCTTTCTTCTCATACAGCTAGCTCCTTACATTACTTTCTTCTCTTTGAGCTAGCTCTTTACATTGCTTTCTTCTCATACAGATAGCTCCTTACAGTGCTTTCTTCTCTTTGAGCTAGCACTTTACATTGCTTTCCTCTCATACAGCTAGCTCCTTACAGTACTTTCGTCTAATTAAGCTAGCGCCTTACAGTACTTTCTTCTCATTCAACTAGCTCCTTACACTAGTTTCTTCTCATTTAGCTAGCTCCTTACAGTACCTTCTTTTTATCTAGTTACCTATTTACAGTATCTTCTCGTTTAGTTGCTCCTTACTGTACTTTCTTCTCATTTAGCGAGCTCCTTACATTATCTTTATTCTCATTTAGCTAGATCCTTACAGTATCTTTATTCTCATTTAGCTAGCTCCTTACAGTATCTTTATTCTCTTTTAGCGATCTCCGCGCAGTACTTCTCATTTAGCTATCTCCGCTCAGTACTTTCTTCTCATTTAGCTAGCTCCTTACGTTCCTTTCGACTCGTTTAGCTTCTTTTTTTTTTTTTTTTAACCCTTTGCTTACTGCTTTGGGAGGCCGTTGGATTTTATTTTTGTGCCCTGGATGGCGAGAATTCCACAGACCTATTGATGGCATGGCTCCGGTTCATCCTGTGAGAGGACCAGTGCATCCAGCTGGATGCCTCTGATGCATCCTCGGCCTGGGAGCGAAGGTGAACAGGAGACAGAGGATTGACACAGCGGACATTCAGACAGCCGCTGTGGCTTCATGTGGGGTCCGAGTGGGCGCCTGGACAGGAAGAAATCAAAGTAAAAATTATTCCCTCAAGGCTCAGATCGAATCATTGACAATGGGTTTGGTCATTTGCTCCGTACACGTCGCTAAATAATTGCTCTGGAACACGATCGCAAATTGTAAAGTTGTGCCATCATTCGCGTGCTCAGCAGAAGGAAAGTGATCAGCCAGGAGAAAGTGATGAGAGATCCCTCGTTCTGTTGAGGCGTACGCTGGACGTGATATTTCATGGGTAAAAAAAAAATACTGCTCGTTGGCTTCGTTTCATTCAGGCAAAAACTACATATCATGCCTAAAATCAGGTGCCAGCAACTTTGAAATTTGTTTTCGAGCCAGTTCGACATTGATTGATAGTTGTGCTTTACACAGAGATGGCTGGGTCAGTTAGTTCCACAAGAAGCGGGCGGTACCAGTGGTGCCGTTTTGAGAAAGAAGATAACGAAATATGATAATACCCGAATAGAAGGGCTTGATATTTGTACATTCTATGGTCCTCTAGCTGAACCGTCCTTCACCCTTACACACGCACGCACGCACGCACACACACACACACGCACGCACGCACGCACGCACGCGCGCACGCGCGCGCGCGCGCGCGCACACACACACACACACACACACATGTATATAATTATGTATATATGTATAATTATGTATTATGTATACACATATATATATTAATATGTATGTGTATGTGTATGCACACACACACACACACACACACACACACACACACACACACACACACACACACACACACACACGCACTCTCTTTGTCTCTCACACACACACATATGCACACGCGTGCGCGCGCGCGCCTCTGTCGAGAACCACCCCACAAACTCATGAATTATACGACGATAACGATAATGATACTAACAAGAATACTAATGACCACGACGAACCGCAACGATGATGACGAAGATAATGCACAACGATGATGACGACGATAATGTACATGCTCACGGCACACCCGCACACGAAAAAAGATAACAGAGACCACGAGACGGATCCCCATCGCGATGACACCGACGATGACCGAAACGGCCACAAAGCACCAAACCTGTATAGCCCCCCCCCCTCCCCCCGCCCCCCCCCCCCTGCTAGAACTAACGTCTCTCTCTCACGACCATTCCGCTCTCTGAGGAATGTCTCTGTGTCCACCCCCCCCCCCCCACCACCACCACCACCACCCCTCCCCACACACACACCCCTCTTCTCTCCTGGGTACATGGTATCTAGCATCAGGACTCCGGGAGATGAGCATAGGGGAATGAAGACGAACATGATGATGATGATGATGATGATGTGATGATTAAAAGAAAATTCGGTGCCACAAACAGAGAGAGAGAGAGAGAGAGAGAGAGAGAGAGAGAGAGCTGGGTACAACTGGTCATCAGATATTGATGAAGATGGGTCTGTAAATCTGTAGGGGTGATGCTCCACGGGTGATAGGAGCGGAGGGGTGAAGGACAGGGAGGGAGGGGGGGGGGGGCAGGAGGTGATAGAGGGGATAGGGACGGAGGCTTGTGTGGAGGTGGGGAGGGAGGGGGTCCCGGAGAGAAAGGGAGGGAGGAATCCTCCCTTGAAGAGAGTCTGACAAAGGACATTGTCGTACACTTTAAGGGGATGATGTCCGTTTGGAAGTGTAGTGTAGTGTAGTGTAGTGTAGTGTAAGTGTAGTAGTAGTACAGTATAGAATAGTATAGTATGGCTTTGTGTTGTGTGGGGGTGGGGGTGGGGAGGGGCTACGACATGATATATCTCGGCCCGACGTGGTTTAAAACCTAGCCGACCACGAGAAGCCGCACCAGAGATGGACTACACAACCAGGAAGTTTAAAAAAAAAATCAGAACTACGAACCGTTCCACCACCAGGGCAAACATAAAATCAGCGTTTTGAAACTGGGGGATGGGGGGGGGGGGGGGGGGGGAAGATCCCTGAAAATTTCAGCGATTTGCACGATCATGTCTCCATGGCCAAGAAGCATACCACAGCCTCTTTAAATCTCCCACCCGATCACGAACCTCCTACCCTCTGTCCACCCGTATCGCGCCACCACCTACCACCCAACTTCCCTCCCTTGCAGGGGGTGGGGGTAGGGGGGGGAGAGTTAGAGGACTAGGGGTGGGTTGGTGGCTGCCACAGACCTCATCGATGCCGACTCTGGAACAGATCCGGGTGGCCTGCTGATAGAAGACAAGATACTGGGATGAGGCTGTGGGTGCCGCCTGCCGAGATATCTGCTCCTGATGGCTGACAACGCATTGATGAGCTTCCGATGATGATGAGCCTCAGAGAGAGAGAGACACACACACACACATACACACGGCTGGCCAGAGTCGGAACCCGCTGTCCCCCCAAACAAAAAGACATGCATGCGGGATGACCAGCTCTGCGAGGTGCCAGCCTTGTTGCAGCCGAGAGGCAGGGAGGGAGGGAGGGAGGGAGGGACAGACAGAGGCGAGATTTCAGGGAGAGGAGCTTTTTTTGATAGCATCATTGTCAGAGCCGCCTGGTTCTTCGTTTGTAGTTTTGAGAGAGAAGGGAAGAAAAGAGTGGGGGGGGGGGGGGGGGGGGGGGGATGGGGCAGGAAGGGCAGGGTTGGGAAGGAGGGTGATGGGATGGGGGCAGGAGAGGTTCCGTTAATCATGGTTTCATTATCTATTCATGTCTGGGTGGGTGGGTGGATGGGCGAGCAGTGTGTGGTAGTGGCGGCGGTAGTTGTGGGGGTATCTGATCCCGCTGACTTTCGGCGGCCACTCAAACGACAGGTGGCCCCCTCTACTTCTCGCTGCTGTCTCATTAATATGGACAAAGTTGTGGAGAGGAGGGCGGTGGACGAGTGGGAGTGGAAGGTTGGGGTGGGAGGGGGGGGGGGCGCGGAGGGGGAGACAAGAAGAGAGGAGGTGGGAAGGCTGGCTGATGAGGTGAGCGGGTGAGCGAATGAGGTCTTGTACTGCAACGGGTATCTGTCTCTGAGAGTCTGTATTTGTGGGAGGGATGGGAGGTGGTTATTTAGGGGAGAGACAGACAGACAGGCAGTCAGGCAGGCAGTCAGGCAGTCAGAGAGAGATACGGATACGGATAATTTATTCAAAAAGGCCATAGCCCCTCTTGAAGGGGGTGGTATATACATGCAGTGCATGAATACAAGAATCATACACGTAAAGCAACTAAAAGGAGAATAGAATCACGTGAATACAGGTAATCGAACATTCAACGCAAAGGAAAGGAGAAAGAGATCAATCACGCACAGCAAATGGAGTGGATTTTGAACGCCTTATACAAATACATGGCAAATTGCGAGCAGAAGTGACCAGTAAGATAAGCCTAAATGCAGAAGGGTGTCTGTGATATTTATGATGGGATAAACTGGTTTCTAAGTGTTTCCAAGGCAGGACAGCAAAACACAAAATGAACCTCGTTCTCACGAGCCTCTTTACACAAAGGACAAACAAGTTCAATCTCTGTACACTCTTTACGGTAACGATATCGATGAACGTTAATATCAGACAATCCAAATCTAAATCTTGTCATTATGTTCTTTAAATGGCAGTCCATTTGTGTAGATAAGTAGGTTGGGATACGAAGTAGTGGATTGAAGTGTCCGTATAAATCAAATCTGCTACCGTCTTGAATGTGAGCATTCCAGTCTTGCCATCTGCAATCGTTAATCGATAATTCTGGTACGAAGCATTTTTTAAAAATGCAGTCTTGTTTCAAAAACACTGGTTAGCCCACCCATACCCCAGCCCTAATTCATATAATCTCATTTTGACTTTTGTCACCCAGTTCACCTTGCCCCTCATATCTAAACCAAATAACATCTTATAGGCTTTCTTGGGTAATCTCGCATCTTCCATTTCAAGTAACTTAAACCAATAACCTATACATCTTATAACAGAATTTAAATAAATCGGATATCTGCTTGTTTCGCGCCATAAATCAAATCGTTTGGTGTCTGCGCAGACACACCTAGAATTTTTTTCAGGGCAAATAAATGGACTTTTTCACAGCGCAGCGCAGCATTTTCTAAGCCCCATACTTCAGCACCATACTGTGCAATAGGTTGGATTTGAGAATCAGTTTGATGAATGCATG
>CM065721.1:36150548-36160548 GCA_033310375.1 Conus canariensis | reverse complement strand
GGTGTCATTCTTATGCCTGAATATGATGCATTTATTGCTCTCTCTCTCTCTCTCTCTCTCTCTCTCTCTCTCTCTCTCTCTCTCTCTCCTCTCCTCTCTCTCTCTCTCTCTTAAAATCGTTGCTGTGCAGTGTGAAATAAACGTCATCCCCGATTACCGTTGTGTAGCATATTTACAAATACGTAATTCACATGTCGATGCGCCAGTGTCAAACGTCTTTCAAGCTCAGTACAGAGTATGCGATTAAAGCATATGATTAAAAAAAATGATGATAATAACAGCACGTGTGTCTGAAGAATGCTTTTAAGGGGTTTTCGTTTTCTTTCTTTCTCTGTTGGATTTGCTCTTAGCATCCTTCAAATTTTGTTTGTCAGAAAATATCTTGAAACTATCAGTTAAAACCTAGTCGCTTTCTTTTCGTTTTACTTTTCTTATCTTTCTTTGTAAACGACTGAAAATCCTATACACAAGTCATTATCAGTTGTTTTTTTTTTCTTGTTTTTTTTTACTGTTTAACAAAATGAATGAAAAAAAAATCACATATATATAAGTCTGTTACAAAAGATACGGGTCCATTATTTAATGAATATTTTTTTTTTTTTTTTTTCTGTACTAGACGGATAACTCTAGTTCTCCTTAATGCATCAGTTGAATAAATTCTAGTTTGTCATAAATGACAGGAGTTTTATTTAACGCATCAACTGAGATAAATTCCAGTTGATCATAAATCGCAGGGTAATTCATTCGTTTGAGCACCTATGTATAAAAAAAATGACGGGGCCGTGTGTGTTCGAGTGTGTGCATGCGTGCCTCTGTGTGTATGTGTGAGTGTGAGCGTTTACGTGTGTGTGTGTGTGTGTGTGTGTGTGTGTTGTGCTTGTGGTGTGTGTGTGTGGGGGGGGGAGGTTGGGGGGGGGGGGCATGGAGGTGGGAGGCGGAGCAGTTCGTTTGATCAGAAGTGTGGTTTGTCAGCACGCCATACATACATTATTGACTCATGAATAAACCCAGACGCTTTGCGTCAAATGTCAAAACGGGTTCAATGTGGACTGACTGCGGGCGAAAAAGTGACACAAGAGCAAAAACTGAATTACCAAGACAGCTAAAGAAAGGAACAGACAGATTACAAACACAGCACTGCGTGTCGATCCATTGGGTCTTCGTCTTCAGGCAGGACAGATGATGTTCAAAATAATCGACACAAAGGACGTCAGTGATCTGTTCGGTTTGGGTGCAGAATCTGGCCATGGGTGGAACAGCTAAAGCCACGGAACGGAACTGACTTTGGAGCGAGAGCCTACAGGTTAAACGAATAAGAATGATCATAAAATGAACAGATAATTGAATGAATGAATGAATGGAATAATGATAATAATAATGATAATAATCATCATAATAATAACAATAACAGTAATCATTATGACAATAATGATAATAATAATAATAATAAGAGTAGTAGTATTACAGTAAAAAATAACAGAATTATGATGATAATAATCATAGTGATCATAATAAGCTGCAAAACGTTACATTATTGATAAACGCCGAAAGGTGGTTATTCATACATGCGAATGTCCTTCTGTAAAAGAACAACAGACGTTGTGTAGCGAGTGGAATCATTTACTGGAAACACACACACACTCTCCTCTCTCTCTCTCTCTCTCTCCACACACACACACACACACACACACACACACACACACACACACACACACACACACACACACACACACACACACACACACACACACAACAGCATAGCACGAGAAATAAAACACCAACTCTCGTCTGTTGCGTTTCCTACAGACATATTTTCTCACCCAATATTTTTCATTTACATCATCATCATTATTTGTTTTCCATTCCTTGCGAGGTTCTGTTTCAAACTGTTACGATATCGAAAGCGATCAGCATCAACAATACCTGGCGTTTCTTTGATGCCTAAACTGAAAATACCGATTGACTGGCCACCCGTGGCCGCTCCCCACTCATCGCCTGCAGCGCACCCATGTCCTTCTGTCCCGCAGACAGTTTCTCCCCATTCATTTTTATCACAATCGCTGGAGCGTGGGCCAGAGAGAGAGAGAGAGAGAGAGAGAGAGAGAGAGAGAGAGAGAGAGGGGGGGGGGAATATTCATGCGTTTTAGTGAAATACCTTCGTGACGGTCAGGTCAGTTTCAGCTTAAAATACCTCCATTCTTTGGCTCCCGCACCACTCGGGGAAAGGCATGAGTCACACGCACACACACGCACACACACACACACACACACACACAACACACACACACACACACACACACACACACACACACACACACACACAGGTTGCAACGGTTTGTTGATGGAGTTAACTGATTTTGCCTCTTGCCCCCCTGCCTTTTGTTGTGGGCCATTCTCTCTTCTGAGATAAATCCCAGATTGATCCCTGGAAGAACACAATGGGGGGAGGGGGAGAGTCCACTCCCTCCCCCCTCCCCCCCTCCCCCCCCCCCTCCCCCCCCCCCCCCCCCCCCCTCCAATCCGCACACTCCTTCGAGATCGTCATTCAACAAATCCTCCTGAAAAGTCGACGATCGTTCATTCTGACGAAACCGCCAATTCGTCAAGAAAATAAGGCCCGTAACTCAGACGGCCGGAACGGGGGAAACACGTTTTGTAACCCACCCCCCACCCCATCAGTACACTCTGCAGCTTCAAAAGCTTCCCAAAACTCCACACCGCCGAATCTACCTCAGGAAGTCCTTTCGATGACAAAAAGGGGAAGAAAGCCTAACTGCTGCCCCCCACTTGACAGTTTCACAAACAAGGCAGGAAGGGGGGGGGGGGGGGGGAGGGAGAACTTGAAAGCAAGGGGGGCGGTCTCCAAGGGGCCCCTGGAGTTCCGAACCACCCAAGGGTTTGTCGGTGAAAGTTCCAGAGGCTGAGGAGGGATCGCATCGAGTTGGGGGTAGAGGTGGGGGGTGGGGGGCAAAGACTGCATGCAGCCGGGATAGGAAGGGGAGCAGGAAGAGAAAGGAGAGAAGCAGCGAAAACATTTGGACTGGTCGGCGTGCGTAGAGACTCGCCGCCCCTCGGGGTTACAGACCGTGTGTCGCCTGCCCGACCCCCCCCCCCTCCCCCCCCCCCCCCCAAATACCTCCCCCCCGCCTCCCCCCCCCCCCCCATCTCACCGCGTCTCCTTCCCTCTCCTTCTTACCTTTTTCTTCTCGCTCTCCGTCTTCTCTCTCCTCTCTCTCTCTCTCTCTCTCTCTCTCTCTCTCTCTCTCTCTCTCTCGCCTTTTCCAGAAGCCCACGCTTCCGTTTCATGTTTTGTGAGGCGTGTTTTGTTTCACCAAGCTTGTTCTGCGTGCTGTGGGTCCGTCGACCAGGAGGGGTGGAGGTGGGTGGGTAGGGAATGCGAGGTGGGTTGGGTTGGGGGGGAGGGGGGGGGGGAGGGAGGTGGTGTGAAGGTGGTCTTGTTTGTTGACGAGCTGATGAGTGAAAGCGGCGTGATTGATTGGCATTGGAGGTAGGGGAGGGAGAGCGAAGGAGGAAAGGGAGATGAAAAGGGGGTGGACGGACGTGGGTGTGTGTAGGAAAGGGGGGGGGGGGCAAAATCTCTCTTCTCTCTCTCTCTCTCTCTCTCTCTCTCTCACACACACACACACACACACACACACAACACACACAACACACACACACACTCTCTCTCTCTCTCTCTCTCTCTCCTATCGCACACACACACACACACACACACACACACACACAGCACGCACGCACGCACGCACAGCACCACACACACACACACACACACACACACACACTACACACACACACACACACACACACACACACATGTGCAAGCGCGCGCGGCTTCGAACAATAATTATGTTGTTTGCTATTGGGCATATCATCAGTACTCTAAAACAGATAGATATCTATCTGCTTCTCTATTTGTCTGTCTATGTCTAACCATTCTTCTTTGGAAAAGAAGATGGGAAATATTGCTCTGTGTTCAATTTGATTCACTGAAAGTACTTTTTTTTCCCCCACAAATTTAGATTTATAAGTTTAGATTTTAGTGATTTTGAAATGTCACATAATTCATCTTCTTTAGAAATGTCACATAACTCATCTTCTTTAGAAGTGTAGCATTTGTAACTTCAGTTGTATGGCAAGACAGGTTCTATATTTCAATGTCAGTATTCAACCAAGTGATCATAGATGGTCGTCAGTAAACAGGTTTTGTTTATTATCAATCCGATCCGAATAGAAATGGTAGAAAGTGAGGGTGAAGGGATGGAGATGAATCCAAAACATTGGGTTAGGATCAGAACTGAATATAGTGATCATCGTGTGAAAACTCGCAAACCATGTCCATTGGGTTAGGGTCAGAACTTAATATAGTGATCAACGGGTGAAAACTCTCAAACCATGTCCATTGGGTTAGGGTCAGAACTTAATATAGTGATCAACGGGTGAAAACACTCAAACCATGTCCATTGGGTTAGGGTCAGAACTTAATATAGTGATCAACGGGTGAAAACTCTCAAACCATGTCCATTGGGTTAGGGTCAGAACTTAATATAGTGATCAACGGGGGAAAACACTCAAACCATGTCCATTGGGTTAGGGTCAGAACTGAACATAGTGATCAACGGGGGAAAACTCTCAAACCATGTCCATTGGGTTAGGGTCAGAACTTAACATAGTGATCAACGGGTGAAAACTCTCAAACCATGTCCATTGGGTTAGGGTCAGAACTGAACATAGTGATCAACGGGGGAAAACTCTCAAACCATGTCCATTGGGTTAGGGTCAGAACTGAACATAGTGATCAACGGGGGAAAATCTCAAACCATGTCCATTGGGTTAGGGTCAGAACTGAACATAGTGATCAACGGGTGAAAATTCTCAAACCATGTCCATTGGGTTAGGGTCAGAACTGAACATAGTGATCAACGGGTGAAAACTCTCAAACCATGTCCATTGGGTTAGGGTCAGAACTGAACATAGTGATCAACGGGTGAAAACTCTCAAACCATGTCCTTGGGTTAGGGTCAGAACTGAACATAGTGATCAACGGGTGAAAACTCTCAAACCATGTCCGTTGGGTTAGGGTCAGAACTGAACAATAGTGATCAAGGGGTGAAAACTCTCAAACCATGTCCGTTGGGTTAGGGTCAGAACTGAACATAGTGATCAAGGGGTGAAAACTCTCAAACCATGTCCGTTGGGTTAGGGTCAGAACTGAACATAGTGATCAAGGGGTTGAAAACTCTCAAACCATGTCCGTTGGGTTAGGGTCAGAACTGAACATAGTGATCAAGGGGTGAAAACTCTCAAACCATGTCCGTTGGGTTAGGGTCAGAACTGAACATAGTGATCAAGGGGTGAAAACTCTCAAACCATGTCCGTTGGGTTAGGGTCAGAACTGAACATAGTGATCAAGGGGTGAAAACTCTCAAGCCATGTCCGTTGGGTTAGGGTCAGAACTGAACATAGTGATCAAGGGTGAAAACTCTCAAGCCATGTCCGTTGGGTTAGGGTCAGAACTGAACATAGTGATCAAGGGGTGAAAACTCTCAAGCCATGTCCCTTGGGTTAGGGTCAGAACTGAACATAGTGATCAAGGGGTGAAAACTCTCAAGCCATGTCCCTTGGGTTAGGGTCAGAACTGAACATAGTGATCAAGGGGTGAAAACTCTCAAGCCATGTCCCTTGGGTTAGGGTCAGAACTGAACATAGTGATCAAGGGGTGAAAACTCTCAAGCCATGTCCCTTGGGTTAGGGTCAGAACTGAACATAGTGATCAAGGGGTGAAAACTCTCAAGCCATGTCCCTTGGGTTAGGGTCAGAACTGAACATAGTGATCAAGGGGTGAAAACTCTCAAACCATGTCCCTTGGGTTAGGGTCAGAACTGAACATAGTGATCAAGGGGTGAAAACTCTCAAACCATGTCCATTGGGTTAGGGTCAGAACTGAACATAGTGATCAACGGGTGAAAACTCTCAAACCATGTCCATTGGGTTAGGGTCAGAACTGAACATAGTGATCAACGGGTGAAAACTCTCAAACCATGTCCATTGGGTTAGGGTCAGAACTGAACATAGTGATCAACGGGTGAAAACTCTCAAACCATGTCCATTGGGTTAGGGTCAGAACTGAACATAGTGATCAACGGGTGAAAACTCTCAAACCATGTCCATTGGGTTAGGGTCAGAACTGAACATAGTGATCAACGGGGGAAAACTCTCAAACCATGTCCATTGGGTTAGGGTCAGAACTGAACATAGTGATCAACGGGGAAAACTCTCAAACCATGTCCATTGGGTTAGGGTCAGAACTGAACATAGTGATCAACGGGGGAAAAACTCTCACACCATGTCCATTGGGTTAGGGTCAGAACTGAACATAGTGATCAACGGGGGAAAACTCTCAAACCATGTCCATTGGGTTAGGGTCAGAACTGAACATAGTGATCAACGGGGGAAAACTCTCAAACCATGTCCATTGGGTTAGGGTCAGAACTGAACATAGTGATCAACGGGGGAAAACTCTCAAACCATGTCCATTGGGTTAGGGTCAGAACTGAACATAGTGATCAACGGGGGAAAACTCTCAAACCATGTCCATTGGGTTAGGGTCAGAACTGAACATAGTGATCACGGAAAATCTCAACCAGTCTGGGTAGGGTCAAACGAACATGTGATCAACGGGAAAACTCTCAAACCATGTCCATTGGGTTAGGGTCAGAACTGAACATAGTGATCAACGGGGGAAAACTCTCAAACCATGTCCATTGGGTTAGGGTCAGAACTGAACATAGTGATCAACGGGTGAAAACTCTCAAACCATGTCCGTTGGGTTAGGGTCAGAACTGAACATAGTGATCAACGGGTGAAAACTCTCAAAACCATGTCCGTTGGGTTAGGGTCAGAACTGAACATAGTGATCAACGGGTGAAAACTCTCAAACCATGTCCGTTGGGTTAGGGTCAGAACTGAACATAGTGATCAACGGGTGAAAACTCTCAAACCATGTCCTTGGGTTAGGGTCAGAACTGAACATAGTGATCAACGGGTGAAAACTCTCAAACCATGTCCATTGGGTTAGGGTCAGAACTGAACATAGTGATCAACGGGTGAAAACTTCAAACCATCCTTGGTTAGGGTCAGAACTGAACATAGATCACGGGAAACTCTCAAACCATGTCCTTGGGTTAGGGTCAGAACTGAACATAGTGATCAACGGGTGAAAACTCTCAAACCATGTCCATTGGGTTAGGGTCAGAACTGAACATAGTGATCAACGGGTGAAAACTCTCAAACCATGTCCATTGGGTTAGGGTCAGAACTGAACATAGTGATCAACGGGTGAAAACTCTCAAACCATGTCCATTGGGTTAGGGTCAGAACTGAACATAGTGATCAACGGGTGAAAACTCTCAAACCATGTCCATTGGGTTAGGGTCAGAACTGAACATAGTGATCAACGGGTGAAAACTCTCAAACCATGTCCATTGGGTTAGGGTCAGAACTGAACATAGTGATCAACGGGGGAAAACTCTCAAACCATGTCCATTGGGTTAGGGTCAGAACTGAACATAGTGATCAACGGGGGAAAACTCTCAAACCATGTCCATTGGGTTAGGGTCAGAACTGAACATAGTGATCAACGGGGTGAAAACTCTCAACCATGTCCATTGGGTTAGGGTCAGAACTGAACATAGTGATCAACGGGGAAAACTCTCAAACCATGTCCATTGGGTTAGGGTCAGAACTGAACATAGTGATCAACGGGTGGAAAACTCTCACAACCATGTCCATTGGGTTAGGGTCAGAACTGAACATAGTGATCAACGGGTGAAAACTCTCAACCATGTCCATTGGGTTAGGGTCAGAACTGAACATAGTGATCAACGGGGGAAAACTCTCAAACCATGTCCATTGGGTTAGGGTCAGAACTGAACATAGTGATCAACGGGGTGAAAACTCTCAAACCATGTCCATTGGGTTAGGGTCAGAACTGAACATAGTGATCAACGGGGAAAACTCTCAAACCATGTCCATTGGGTTAGGGTCAGAACTGAACATAGTGATCAACGGGTGGAAAACTCTCAAACCATGTCCATTGGGTTAGGGTCAGAACTGAACATAGTGATCAACGGGTGAAAACTCTCAAACCATGTCCATTGGGTTAGGGTCAGAACTGAACATAGTGATCAACGGGTGAAAACTCTCAAACACCATGTCCATTGGGTTAGGGTCAGAACTGAACATAGTGATCAACGGGGGAAAACTCTCAAACCATGTCCATTGGGTTAGGGTCAGAACTGAACATAGTGATCAACGGGGGAAAACTCTCAAACCATGTCCATTGGGTTAGGGTCAGAACTGAACATAGTGATCAACGGGGGAAAACTCTCAAACCATGTCCATTGGGTTAGGGTCAGAACTGAACATAGTGATCAACGGGGGAAAAACTCTCAAACCATGTCCATTGGGTTAGGGTCAGAACTGAACATAGTGATCAACGGGGGAAAACTCTCAAACCATGTCCATTGGTTAGGGTCAGAACTGAACATAGTGATCAACGGGGGAAAACTCTCAACCATGTCCATTGGGTTAGGGTCAGAACTGAACATAGTGATCAACGGGGGAAAACTCTCAAACCATGTCCATTGGGTTAGGGTCAGAACTGAACATAGTGATCAACGGGGGAAAACTCTCACACCATGTCCATTGGGTTAGGGTCAGAACTGAACATAGTGATCAACGGGGGAAAACTCTCAAACCATGTCCATTGGGTTAGGGTCAGAACTGAACATAGTGATCAACGGGGAAAACTCTCAAACCATGTCCATTGGGTTACGGTCAGAACTGAACATAGTGATCAACGGGGAAAACTCTCAAACCATGTCCATTGGGTTAGGGTCAGAACTGAACATAGTGATCAACGGGGGAAAATTCTCAAACCATGTCCATTGGGTCTAGGGTCAGAACTGAACATAGTGATCAACGGGGGAAAACTCTCAACACCATGTCCATTGGGTTAGGGTCAGAACTGAACATAGTGATCAACGGGGAAAACTCTCAAACCATGTCCATTGGGTTAGGGTCAGAACTGAACATAGTGATCAACGGGGTAAAACTCTCAACCATGTCCATTGGGTTTAGGGTCAGAACTGAACATAGTGATCAACGGGGGAATAATCTCTCAACCCATGTCCATTGGTTTAGGGTCAGAACTGAACATAGTGATCAACGGGGAAAACTCTCACACCATGTCCATTGGGTTAGGGTCAGAACTGAACATAGTGATCAACGGGGGAAAACTCTCACACCATGTCCATTGGTTAGGGTCAGAACGAACATAGTGATCAACGGGGAAAACTCTCAAACCTGTCCATTGGGTTAGGGTCAGAACTGAACATAGTGATCAACGGGGGAAAATTCTCACACCATGTCCATTGGGTTTTAGGTCAGAACTGACATAGTGATCAACGGGGAAAACTCTCAAACCATGTCCATTGGGTTTAGGGTCAGAACTGAACATAGTGAATCAACGGGTGAAAACTCTCAAACCATGTCCATTGGGTTAGGGTCAGAACTGAACATAGTGATCAACGGGGAAAAAACCCTCTTCACAACCATGTCCAAATTGGTTTGGTCAAAATCAGGAACCCTACTTGATCTATCTGTCTAATAATCTTTCACATCCTGTCCCATCTGTTTAGGGTATTATATTGAATTAGTGATCAACGGGAAACATTCATCACACCAATGTCCATTGTTAGGGTCAGTATAAAATAAATCATCCAACTCTCACACCATTCCATTGGGTTCGGGTCAACAGCATAGTGATCAACCGAAAATCTCCCAATCATATTCCATTGGGTTAGGCACCCCCCCAACCTCCACCCCTCAGTTATCAACTCGGGGAAAATCTCACCATGTCCAAGGACTACGGCAGCCTAGGACATAGTAGTTCAACGGTGAAAACCTCCAACCAAAGGGG
>CM065721.1:36123085-36150448 GCA_033310375.1 Conus canariensis | reverse complement strand
TGTTGGTTACACAATATATCCATCAAGATGTAAGTTGCCGATGTTTTTCACGTGTAACCGAAGAGTGTTTCCAGTGTTCTTTATTTTTGAAATCGCCCTTGATCAATACATAAAATGTAATTTTTTTTTCCTATACATGATTCACTTAAGAGTGCAAGGTATTCCATACAGACACACGAGTTGGGGAAGAGGGGGTGCCTTCTATTAAAGCCTTCTGCTGTCTTCCTACTTCGTATGTAAAAAAACATTGTTTCTGCATGCCTGCATGAAATTAATACGTGTTATTTTGGGATAAATTTATGTGTGGAATGGGGTTCTGTGTTCGCTTGTTTTGATTTTAAATAATCAACCTTAACATGGGTGGAAAAAGATTACTATGACATTTTCAAGGAAAGGGGAAATCCGTAAGATGTAACATGTCTCTCAACCTCTAAAACGCAGCTGTGTGTGTGTGTGTGTGTGTGTGTGTGTATGGGGGGGGGGGGGGGTAACCTAACGACGTTAAAATATGCATGCCTTAATTCCCAACATGGCCTTAGGGAACAACTGAACTACAGACAGCAAGCCCAAAGAGAGTAACGAAAAACGAAATAATCCAAGAGAATTAAGCACGAAACTGGGACTAATTGTACCTGACTGTGTACAATGATAAGAGGAAACGCGCTCAGCTTATACTGAAAATTAAACTTAACAGCTGACATTAACATACGGCCCTTTGCAGACTATACCAGAATCTATACCGCTCTTCATCTCTGAGAAAAATGGCACTTTTTAATCAGTTAATCCATAATGCACCACTTTTGAAGACTGATACACGAATAGCAAGCTTTTTGCCTAAACGTCGACAAACTCTGGTGAATAAACCTCAAGTTCTAATCTGATTTGTCTTTGATGCCATTTTCAACTCGGCATCTATACCCCGAACTTCCAGCCATGCGTGTCACATGTGGCGAACACATGACACGGACAAGAAGCGGAACCGGTACCGCCAAATCAAACGACGAAAAAATTCGGGCCGAAGCACACAGCCTCCCTCATTGCGACAACAACCCAATTATTAACCCCCTTCAACTCTTCACCAAAACCTCTAGTCAAACAAGTGTCACTCCAGAGACACGCCGCGCGCGCGCACACACACTTCCGGATGTTGTCGTCCACGGCCGAGACGTCATCACGTGACGTCATCGTGAGGTTCCCCCCCCCCCTCCCCCCCCCCCAAAATCAGGATGAAGGGCGACACGAGCCCGCAACGTGATCGTCGACGGCCTGAGTGCCAGAGCAGAGCAGGGCGACATGGGAGAGTTGAAGAGGGTAGTCGGACTAATTACGACTTCCTCCCAGCCTGAGAAAGATGGCCCAAGTGGCTTGCATACACGATGTCAACAAGGCAAGGAGATAATGGAGGGTAAGCAGAGGCGGGGGTAAAGCAGAGGAGGAGGGGAGGGGAGGGAAGGGGGGGGGGGGCACTTGTGTAGAAAGGAGTGAAAATTGACGACAGATGCTCACACTGGAACAAGTGGAAGCGATCAGTTCCCCGTGTGTGTGTGCGTGCGCGCGCGCGCGCCCGCGCGCGCGCGCGCGCGCGTGTGTGTGTGTGTGTGTGTGTGTGTGTGGTGTGCGTGCGCACCCCTCACCCCCCCCCACCTCTCTTTCTTTCTGTCTCTCTCTCTCTCTCTTTCTCTTTTCAACATGTCACAAACTGGCACACATATGGAGCACACTCGTGACTCTCAAATCATCTCAAACTAAGTGCGTGCAGCCCTAGAAAGCTAAAGTAAGAATGCTCCGATTGTCGTTAGTGGGTTGGAGTGTGTTTCTATAACAAGCCTCCCTCGTTTGGTACATCGGGGGTGTTTGGAAGATAATAATGAATTAAACAAACACAACACACACGATTTGTTCACTTGTTTCCAACCTCTTCTCTTTGTGTGTGTGTGTGTGTGTGTGTGTGTGCCAAATGAAATGGGGTCTTTTCTGCAGTGCATTGCCAGCAGCACGTACGCCTATCCCCTCCCCCCGTCTTATTTTCCTTGTGCCGTTACGTAATACGTGCATATGTGTGTGTGTGTGTGTGTGTGTGTGTGTGTGTGTGTGTGTGTGTGTGTGTGTGTGTGTGTGCCCGCAGATACTCCTCCACACCCTCTACCCCTCACTAAACAGCTCTTTTATCCACACTTTTATTCTCTCCCCTTCTACATACACCCCTCTCCTCTGCTTTGAACAGCACACCCTCACCCCCATCCACCCAAACGCGGCCCAATTATGCGGGTTAATTTGACGTCAGTCGCCATTTCCTCCGGCGTTCCTTGTGCCCCGACGCACGTGCATGCTTCTCGTGCCACATTTGCATACGCGCGCACTTCCTTCTCAGTCGCTGTCCTTATCGGAAGAGCAAGGGGGGGGGGGGGGGGGGGGGGGGGGGGGGCCTCATCCCCGACGAGGCAAGTTGTGTCATCCTTGCTCACACAGTTGAGGGAGAAAATGACATCATGAGCGGATTACGTAGCTGTCAGGTTCTCATGCCACGCAAGTTCCCGCGATTCTCGGGGCTATGGGATACGGTAATTATCTCGTCAGCTGGATTCATTCTTTTCTTTTACTTTTTTTTTTTTTTTTTTTTTTTTTTTTGGGGGGGGGGGGGTACTTCGTGTTAATAAGACAAAGAAGAGAGAGAGAGAGAGAGAGAGAGAGAGAGAGAGAGAGAGAGAGGCAAACTTCAATTAATTCCGTCAAAACAGATCAGCACATTGACGAAAACGTCAAAAAAAAAAAAAAAGACTATGATAATACAAACAAACAACAACCAAACTTTCCTTTGCTGAACAGAATCAGCCAACATCCATTTAACCTGGAAACCAAATCCGCCTTCCCAGCACTCTTCTTCTCCCCCCTCCCCTCCCAAAGACACATACCTCCTCCTCGTCCCCCCCCCCCCCCCCCCCTCCTCCCCTTTCGTTTTGTCCACATACTCCTCAAATTGTGTTACGACGATTACGAGAAAGTCGGGGACACATACCCATCCCTCCCAGAACCTTAACGCAAAACATTCCGTGGTTGGTTAAAATTCATACACTCCACTTTTCTTCCCACGCATAACGGTTTTAGGGCGTTAGACAAGACGGAGGAATTACTCCGTGACATGGGACAGTCGCTTGTCCTCAATCGGCTTTCCGAATGTACTCGCGACAGCAGTTTCCGTGTGTGTGTGTGTGTGTGTGTGTGTGTGTGTGTGTGTGTGTGCGCGCGCGCGCGCGCGCGTTTGTATGTGCGAGTCTCTCTCTCTCTCTCTCTCTCTCTCTCTCTCTCTCTCTCTCTCACACACACACACACACAGTCTCTCTCTCTCAGAGAGAGAGAGAGAGAGAGAGAGAGAGAGAGAGAGAGAAAGTCAGTCTATAATATTCCAGAGCTGAACTCTGAACAAGCCATATATTATATATATATATATATATATGTGTGTGTGTGTGTGTGTGTGTGTGTGTGTGAAATAAATAGAAATAAAACCGGCAGTTTTAAGAAAAAAAAATGTTCGTTATATTTCCTTCACGGCTCGCATATATGTCCATATACTTCCTTCACGGCTCGCATATATGTCCATATACTTCCTTCACGGCTCGCATATATGTCCATATACTTCCTTCACGGCTCGCATATATGTACATTCCCCCTCCTTTTTTCACCGCTACCCTTGCTCTCTCCCCCGTTCCCCCAAAACTTCTGATCTAGCGCAGTTTCAAAAACAGTCGAATTAACCAAGTGCTATTAACCAACGACTTTCCAGGACATGATTAGCTGTTGACACTGCACAAAGTCATGCGCCACTTGCATTGCATTCCAAAAGTACATCCCCCCCCCCCCCCCCCACACCCACACCCCCCCCCCCCCCCCCCCCCCCCCCCCTGCAAGATACCACCCACTGCCCCCACCGCCTATCCACAACCAACCCGAGACAACCGGCATGAAGCCACAGGGACCAAGAATTCCCAGCCGAGCGTAAACCGATTCCAGAATCAACACAGGGGACTAGGCACCAGGCACCGGAGGGCCTGCAAATCCTGGCCGTCAGCTCGGAGTCAAGCTGCCTAATCCGATTGCCTTGGCAAATCGGGGTGGAACCTGAGCTGCTTCTCTGGATACTGGCATTGAACAAATTGGGGTAGATGCTGCGCTGCTTCAGGTGATTGGCATGGGAGAAACAGTGAAGAAAGAATGGGAGGAATAAGACAGGAAAACGGGTGCTCTGACGTTTTTAAGCTGTTTTGGTGCGTTGAACTGCCCCCCCCCCCCCCCCCCCCTTCAATTCCGGTCAATGGTTTAACGGGACACCGACATGACGTTCAAGTCAAGGTCGCGCATGCTCGGATTCTCGCGGTCAGGTCGACCTGAACCCCAGCTGGGTGGAATTAACCGGGACTTTTTAAGCCGAGTCATGGTGGGAGAGAAAGGTCCTGGACATTCTGTGTTGAAGTAATGAATGAAGCTGATGCTGAAGTGGAGGACGCCTTCTCGTTTCGTTTCCTTTTATCCTATTATTGTTATTTCTTGGCGTATACAAAATAAAAGGACGCAAAACAGAACTAGCCGGTGAAATGTAAAATAAATAATAGGAAGTTCCTAAATATTTCCGACGGTAGTGGGCGAGTTAACCGACTTAAAAACAGCCATTGAGATCTCCAAAATTGCCAGGACTTGTTCAGAAACACGCTAATAACTTTAACCTCCACACTATTACGTACCCCCAAATGAACTCTTGCTTCCTCATGACTACCTACCGATCAGACTTGTAGCTCCTTATTGCTGCTACCCGTTCATAAACTTCACCAGGTTTCCCTCCACCGGCGCCTCGTTAAAACCTTACCGGACGGCGACCTCTTGGGCAGGGCAGACTTCGGGTGCTTTAAAGCAACAACTCAATCTCCCCCCACACCCGTGGCAAAATGAAAGCCGGAGCGAGAAACGTCGGAAGAAAGGAGTTGTGACGGCGGACTCACAGAAGCGGAAGGCCACAGACAGGCGACACGCTTACCAGTACGGCACAGACGTATTTTCAGACGTATTTACGCCACAGCTATACGTGGGCAGCCTGTCGAAACCGGCCCCCGTCATTGGCGTGTGATTATCCCATTTAAGAGTTCAGGCCTAATTGCCTTCATTGTTTGTGGCCTCAGCTGGGCCCGGGACGCCAGGGAGGACAAGGCGCGCTAAAACAGCCAGGAAAGGCCGGGGCTGGCACCCCTGGCCCAGTCTGACTGTCTCGGGGCTGGCGGCAGAGGGAGAAAAGGCTGGCTGCTGCCTTCCCGGCCCGGCCCCGTGTCGAGCTTTGAGAGCAGCAAAGTGAGGGTGGCAGGTCGGCGGCGGCCATTGTGGGCGAGCGGCGAGGCGTGTCGGGGTGACGGTGCCCCCACACGGGCGTGCTGCTGCTGGTCCGCCTGTTTGTTGCTTCAACGTCTGGGGCCCCCCCGGAACCCTCCCACTCCCGTCCTTCCGAGGAGACACTCCCCATCCCACCTCTTACTACCTCCCCCCCACGTGTTCTCTCTGCCGTACACATGCTGACCTACCCACCCCTTCCTCCCCCGGTACTTCAATCTTATTGTCGGGGGCACGTCTTTGCTTTCTTTAAGCTTCTGACCTCTTCGCGTCTTGAAGACCGATTTCCGATAAGCTCCCCCGTGCCCGTAAGTTGTCAGTCGGGGCACTGGAGTGTAGAGTCGCAAAGCGCCGGTATTGTTGGCAGAAGACTGGATACCAGATCCTTAATCTCCAGCCAGTGATGTATGCTATCACTTCCAATTCTGACTTCCTGTCTGGCGACAAAGTCGTGACAAAAACAACATGGCGCTGATACTGTCATTACCTTTGACCCTTTCTTCTCCCCTTCTAAAAGCTCCTTTATGGACTTCCCCCAGTGGGTTATCGGCAGATCGTCGGCTCTGATCCTTTGTTACGTGATCCGCGAAACGTGCACATGTTCTTGGTGCATGTTAGTGATTTTATCGGTTGTCTTCGCAACTGGGTTGAAAGTATACTAATCGGTATAACAATCTTGAGTGACAGGTACCTTCAGAGGTGGGGTGAAGCTATGATTTCTTCAATGCTTGGAAGTCACAGTCGGGAACCTTTTTGCATTCCCTTGTTTCAATACAAAGTCCTTATACTGGGCACTTCCAGCAGCAGACGAAGCAGTTCGTGTTCCGTATGACGTTATCTGTAAGTGGGATCTTCCATACGTCCTCATTGCCACGAGCGCAGATCGATCTAAAGTGAAGTGTGTTGGGGGGAAAAAATCATCGTTGAAGAAGCTGGGAGAATCCGACCACCCTTCTTGCCAGATGACACAACAGACAATTCGAGCTTAACTCTTCTTTGATGCCCCTGGTCTGTGCTATTCCAGCTTTCAGTTGTCACCTAACTGCACGGACAGGATCCTTTACTCTCACTCCCCAGTTTCTTTAAGGCATTCTTCACATCAACTTCTGATCACCCCCGGTTTTATTCCTCTAACTGAAAAAGAAATCGCACGGCATTAAATTTATTCGGTAATGTACCGAACTAGCTTCCACAATCCTTTCCGCGAAACTGGCAAACGCTTCATGACTGCAGAGGGAAAACGCTTGTAATTTTAAGCCAAACACGACAAAGAATAATAACACCAATAATGACACTAATCAAAATTTTCAGAGGCAGAGAGGATTTGGGGACGACAGCACTAAAAGCAGGGGAACCTAAGGAACTGGCCTGCGAAGAAAAGTTGCCTTGCCAAGTTAGGTAATTCGTCCCCACTCTTCCCCTGTGGCTCCCCTAGCCTGTCAGCCCTGCCGCCATCTTGCTGCCTGTGCGAGCGGCGCGCGCGCCACCCCATGGGGCGATAATGGCAGGGGACGTCACCGTGTGTTTGGCGCGCTCTTGTGTCGTCATCAAGCTGGCCCCGGGCACGTCATTAAGTAACGGGGTATTTCCCCTCCTTGGCCTTTCACCACCACCTCAATGCAACAAGAAAAGAGGAAAGGAAGAGTGAGCAGTCACCGTGCATTCTGCCAGTCTCGCCTGGGTTGTGATTTGGGCTCGTGCGGCTACCCCCCACTCCTCTCTCTCTCTCTCTCTCTCTCTCTCTCTCTCTCTCTTACCCATGTCCTGCCTACCCCTTCCCCTCTCCCGTCCCCCCCCCCTGCTCTCTCTCTCTCTTTTCTCTCTGTCCGTCCGCCCGCCCGCCCCTCCTCCTCCCTTCCAATTTTGCTCCCAACATCATCCTCGACACAAACACATACGCACATATTGCTACAGCTACATCGCGCTCGTGCCGAAAATCGTTCCAATGTCGCTGTCAATCATCTTTTCTGTGAGCAAACAAAACGCTTTTCACGTGCCAGAGAAAGAGGGGGAAAGGGAGGAAGAGGAGGAGGAGGAGGAGACAGGCTTCGACTCGGCATCACAAAGAATTCCAGCTTAATGGTCTCGCTTCATTAGGCTACGGCCTGTCACTCCCCCCACATCGCTCGCTCACTGCAGTCAAGAGCAGGGCGGTAATTTGCCAGGGAAGCTAGTTGGTACCTGTGGACTTGTGCCAGACAGCCCAACCCCGCCCTCGCTGTCAGACCCAATGGCTGAGGTTTGTTTTGGCAAGCCCTTCGGCGGAAGCCGCGAGAAAGTCGCGCATGCCACGATCTGTGCACATTTCTTTTTTTTTAATTCGGCTGAGCGGTTTTGTAGCCTCAGGACGGTGATAGTTTAAAAAAAAAAAAAAAGTGTACATACAGGAGTCGATGTATCTATGTCTTTGTCGATCTATCTACCTGTCTGTCAACACATGGTGAGCCCCAATTTCGTATTTTGTCTCCTACCGTTTTGTAATTTTCCATACCATTCAAACTCCTGAAATTTTGTGTGCACTCATCACTACCTTTTTCTTACTTTCCTATTGTTTCTTTATTCTTCTACCGTTTGGACTTATTTTCTATTGCGTGTTGGGGACTCCTTCGGCATAAACCGTATCCTCCACTTCGGACAAATTCTGTGTTGATTATTCTTTCCTGTCGCTCTGACTGCTTATTTTCTTTCCTCCTTCTTCTGTCCTCTCTCTGCCTCCCTCCACCCCCCCCTCTCTCTCTCTCTCTCTGTATATGTGTGTGAGCACGCTGTCGGTGACTTCTTTAAGGCATATGTGGCCTGTCAACCTTTGTTCTAAAATTTTGGACTTGTTTTTTATTGTGTTCAAGTGTATAACGTGCCAGCTTTTCTTTTTTCTTTGTACACAGACGACTCGGTCATCCACAGTGGACATAGCCGTTAAACCTGCAGTGTCTGTCTGTTTGGCCCCATTTAAATTTTAAACGTTTCAATCATTTTCTAAAATTTTTCTTTTTAAGTGGCAGTGAAAAATTAAACGGAATGTCCGGCAACCCCTGCATGTCTAAGACTTGATCGCCTTGATGATGTTGATAGTACAGTTATGTCGTAAACTTGTTCATATTTCGTAGATAATCACATAGTCTAC
The DNA here is from genome assembly GCA_033310375.1 of Conus canariensis. Taxonomy (NCBI): domain Eukaryota; kingdom Metazoa; phylum Mollusca; class Gastropoda; order Neogastropoda; family Conidae; genus Conus; species Conus canariensis. The sequence continues at coordinate 36,141,954 of CM065721.1, read as the reverse complement.
ACTATTACTGTTGTAGTTTTTTTCCGGTGAGTACGCCCCCACCCCTCCTCCGCCCTCCCCGTATGACAGCCCTGAAAAGACCCCGAGTGACAGGTCTGGGTGTACTGAAAACAAATTTTAAAGGGAAAAAAGTTTTGTTCCCTGCAGATGTAGTTGTCGGCTGACCTACACTCCTGCAAACTAGATTAAAGCCGGGTCGAAACGATGCCCTAATCCGCAGTGATTCACTAGTGTGAAGGATCGTAAATAAATGAAAAATAATAAATACACCGGAGTGTCCAGATTCAAACTGACATGTGGTTCCTGGTCTTTAAAATATAAAGAAGAAGAAGAAGAGGAATCAACCTTGCAAGGAAAACGGCTAACGCCATGAAATGTATTTCTGGGGTAGAGGGGTTTTTGTTCGTAATACTCAACGTACCAAATTCCCAAGCTCATGATTCATACCCACCAAATCTTCGCATGTTGAACGTTATCAAGCAGATCGTAAAAACAGAATCCAGTCGTCAACTCCGCCGATGTCCCAGTTCTCTTCCGCCCCTTCGCGGTCCCTAACCTTCAAACGGATCGCCAGCCCATGTCGTTCCACAGCAAGGTGTGATGTTCCCAACAAAAAGGGAACGGTCGGGGGAGGGCAGGGGAGGGATGCTTAACCCAGCAGGCCAATTTCCGCCACCGCCACCCCCCACCCCATGCTCTGCCCGCCCCCTTGATGAAAGGGACAAGCGTGGTCCAATGAGAAGGCACGAAACGAGCACGTGATGACTCAAAATGGCCGTCGGGACAGCGGGGGAGCGGTGCAGAGGCCATTGTCATCCAGGACAGGGGAGGGCATGGGAGACGAGAGCTGGAACAAAGGCACAAAAGGCTGACCACTCTCCGCCCCCCCCCCCCCCCCCCTCCCTTGATGGTCTAGATCGTTATCTCCCGCTGACCACATAGAGAAGTCTCAGGCTCCCACCTTGTCCTGCTCGCCCCCCGTCCCCCGTCCCGCTTTGCCTAGACCCCTGCCCACCTAGGCCGCCACCCTAGGGCGCTGGGGGGACCGTGACACGAACTTGGAGATCTCGGGGTGTGACGCCCGAGAGCAGCCAGGTCAGGGCAAGGGGGAAGAGAGGTGTGTGTGTGTGTGTGTGTGTGTGTGTGTGTGTGTGTGTGTGTGTGTGTGTGTGTGTGTATGGCAAGAGGGTGGGCTGGTGGTGGTGGTGGTGGTGGTGGTGGTGGTGGTGGCTGCCCACTGCACCAAAGTAGAGACAGGACCAGCCAAGGCTTTGGGACAAGCTTCCGTGACCAGAGGTTAGGCTACTACACATCCTGGGTCCAGAACGCCCCCGTCCCACTGCCGCCGCCGCCGTCGTAATTACAACCGTCACGCTTCCCTAGGAAAACTTTAAACACAAACCATGCACGGTTGTTCTCATCGATTGGTGGGGGCTGGGGTGGGAAGAGAGAGAGAGAGAGAGAGAGAGAGAGAGAGAGAGAGAGAGAGAGAGAGAGAGAGAGGGTCCTCTCCCCCTCGTTTCGTCCAAACACCTTGTTGTGGAGGCTATCACGCCATTAGCCGGCGAACTGAGCAAAGACTGTTCCTTTCACTGCTTTGAAAGGTACGCGGAAGGGGGGGGGGGGGGGGGGGGGGGGGTCGTCATTCAGGAGGTCCCCAGAGAGCCATGGAGGGCAGCTGTAAGTACCCTCTTGTCAAGCCCACCCCCACCAGGGCGCCCATTTTCTTCCTACCCAGTGAGTCCACCCCCGAGGGGAAGGGTACCCTTTCCTCAGGACTCGGCATCTTTGGAATCGTCGTGCAGGGGATGGGTTGGGGGGAAGGGGGGGGGGGTGTCTGTGCATGTGAAGGGAAGGGGGGGGGGGGGGGGGGTCCCGAAGCCGCCGCCTTCTCCATCTTTCATTTCTCGGGGAGGTGCGCCTCTGGAGAGTACCCAGAGATCGGCTTCCTGTCATTCCCAGCCCCGGTGATTGAAAACTTGCCAGGTCAGAGATCAGGGATCACTTGACCCAGCAGAGCTGTTGGGGCGATGCAGAGGAAGGGGGTTTTACGCTGAAGGCTGGGACAACCATTGCGAGGTGAGCAGGAGGGAGAGAAGGTAGTAGAAACTGGCAAGGGCTATGGGCCGCACCTACTTGTGTGTGGGACATGGTCAGTGAAACAGTCGATGGCGAACAAATTAACATTATGCAAAGCTGTTCTATCACCACCCACCCCCTCCTCTGGCCTACCTATACCCCTTCACCCCCCCTTCCTCACACACACACCCCCATCACAGACATACACACAAGTCGATGGCCCCCATCCACCGCTCGCCCCCCCCCCCCCCCCCCACCCCCCTCTCCCTCTAAAACAAGTGCTCGTCGTCAACACACGGCCATAATTCATCTTCCGTGGTGCGGCTTGAGTGCATCTTAATTCAATGTTTTTTCCTTCCTTCCATCCGTTCGTGTGTGTGTGTGTGTGTGTGTGTGTGTGTGTGTGTGTGTGTGTGTGTGTTTCCCCCGCCCGTCTCCTCCCCGCTACAGCGACATATACGGTACCTTCACACACAAATATAAATCAATAAATGATGAAATAAATAAAAGAAAAAAAGTGTGAGGGTTTCAGTGAAACACCGAGAGGCTGGGAGTTGGCGGTCCGTAAACAAACAGAAACCGAGGGCAGTCTCCGAGACTGCAGTAACTGACGGAGCGATGTGTGCGGCGGCGTTGCCGTTTTTGTTGCCATTCTAATCATTCCCTTAGACCGCAAAATCTCTCTATCTGTGTGTGTGTGTGTGTGTGTGTGTGTGTGTGTGTGTGAAGCACATACACACAGACTTTTTTGTCTTGTCTCTTTCTCTCTCTGAAACGCACACGTGCGTGTGAACACACACACACACACACACACACACACACACACACACACACTCCCAACAAAAACAAGCAAATAAAAACAACAACAAACAGAACACATGCTACGCCAGCTGTCTGAGGTCTTCAAAACGATGACAGGAAAACGAAATATATGTTTAATACACCCCTGCCTCCGTCCACCCAATAACGCCATTTTTATACACTCCAGCCTCCACGCTCGTTTCCCAAGCTTTTCGTACAGCCGATTTCACCCAGAATAAGCAACACATACGCGCGCGCGTGCGCTCGCACGTGTAGGCAACAGCGTAGGCGTATGTGCATTCCACTGGAAGCCATAAGCCAAAAGTTATTGGGAGGAACGAAGCATTACGCTACGATCCAACCCCAGGCAAAGGAAGAAACAAAAATAATGAACTTGAACGCATTCGCAAGCCCCATGCATAAGACAACCCCCACTTCTTGACGTCAGTGACACACGAATGGAAAACCAAAGAGTGCCGATAACTCCGGAGCACAGAGTACTCTCCCATTGCGCGCGCAACAGGAGCAGAGGGTACAAAGCGCCGCCATATTGAAAGGCAATCAACCGTGACCGAAACTTTTTTTTTTTCTTTTTTTTTTTTTCGGGGAGGGGAGTGTGTGGTAGCGAGGAGGACAAGAGGAGGGGAGGGGAGAAGGAGTTGGGAGGGGGCCCCCTCTGTCTCCAGGTTGTCTGCGAGGCACTGTTCGGGGGGCTGAAGTCTTTGATGGTGGCAATTTCTCCATTACTGGGCTGAGAAACCCGAGACTCGCGTGCCAGTCACCTTGTAGCGCCGACAGGGCCAGTGTGACGCCTGCCTACCTTTCACAGTAGGACGGCCACTAGATCTACTACTGCGACTAACCACGGCGACTGCTAGACAACTGCCGCTTTGCACGCGTCTAGAGAACTTGGAAAAAGAAAATATAACGAGGGACAACAAGAGCAGGAGGGGCGGGGGTGGGGGGTGGAGGAGAAGAAGAATAACAAGCGTAAAAAAAATAAAATGAAATTTAAGAGGTAATTCCGCGCTTGAACTGGACACCGTACTGTAAAAGCAGATCAGTGACTCCGAGTTCATACCGATTGTAATGATGCAAACTTTTTTTTTTTTTTTTGCTTTTTGCTTTTTTTTAAAAAACAAAATAAGCATCATGTACTGAGGGGTGACGTGGTTCTAAATGAAGCGAATGTGTCCCAAGACTGAATTCTCATCTATCACAAACAACAAAGCTTTTGACTAGTGGACTTTGCGTCGCTAGGTATTTTTTTTTCAGTCTTTGAAAAACAAGTCCTGAACATTAAATCCTTCATACAAAGCGTTACTTAGTGATACGATCTGTGTGTGTGACACTTGTGTCTTCAAATCCAACCAACTCATTATTTACCTCCCCTCCCCCTTGGAGGTAATGACGAAGAGACAGTATGAACTGAGAGAGAGAGAGAGAGAGAGAGAGAGAGAGAGAGAGCGAGAGCGAGCAGCCAGTGTTGAAGTTTGTCATTCCCTAAAACTCGATCTCTCATCCTTCTTGACGACTTCCTCCCGTTGGTGATCTTGGTCCATACTGACAAACAGTTCAGACCTGCCAACACACTTGCATTGGTTGCTACTTTGACCCAAAAGTAAATCACTCGGCAATACTCTCCCCCTCTTAACAACGATTTTAGACATCTGATCAACAGACCACAGTCATCAAGACACTTTGTCATTTGATTCATGGTTCTATATTCCGAGTTCACCCCGAGCAGTAGCATCTCTGGGGCGGCTTACCCTGCGGCTGCTACCAAACAACCCTGTCTTGACCGACACCGTCGAAGACCCGGAGTTCGACTCCCGGCCTTTCAACCTTTGATACACCTATAACACAACCGGCGGAGGGAAAGAAGATGGAGAGACGATGGCTCCCGTTTCCGCCCAGACCGATCAGATCGTCCCGCCGGTGGAGCCCCCTCCCTCTCTACAGTGGCGCTTCTACCGACTTGGTTTATTTTCCGACCCGCACAATGGCGTCGGCGTGCGGCGACGGCTCTCCGCCAGTCTTCTGTCTTCACTTGGTGCCGTGCTGGCGTCGCCCGCGCACTAAACAGCAGCACGCCCAGAAGACGTCCTCGTGTTGGCGGTACCGCTGAACCGAACATCGGGCACAGAGAACAAAGCCGAGGGTCGAGTTTTCGCGTTATTTACGTGTGTTCCTTCTGACATCCGAGTTCTTTCCCCCTGCCCGAGTAAAGGCCCCTTGTTTATCGCCCAGCCGACTGCGGAGGTCCTTCCAGACTCCGGCTGCTGGTGATGAATGGAACCAACATTAGGGAGGGGGGATCCTTTCTCTCCCCTCCCCACCCCCATACTCCCCATACCACACCAGAAGCTGGTGGAATAAACAGCGACAACTGCCAGTGTTTACTGGCATACAGCCGATTGTCAAGCGTAGCTCATGCATTCGTCGGGGAAAAAAAAAAGAAAAGAAAAAGAAACGAAAAGAGCCGTCAAGTGAATTGTGTCACTGGCAACGAGGCATCACTGATAGGGTTCGACCATAAGAGGCAGTCAAGAGCTGGCGTCGTCCGGAGAGGGGAAGCAGACCCCAAGTGCACAGAGTGTGATTGGGATTGGAGTTGAAATAGCGGAAGGCAATACGTAAGGTCTGCTTGACCTACAGAAAAAAGAAAACAAGGATGCATGCACCACTTTACTCGTAAATTTCGCCTCCCTCTCTCTCTCTCTCTCTCTCTCTCTCTCTCTCTCTCTCTCTCTCTCTCTCTCTCTCACGCACACACACACACGCGCGAGCACACACAAACAATAAAGCGATTTCAAAAGAAAACAACCAAAGTTTTATTCCTAACGCAATTATCAGCAACGAAGTGCTGACAACGCCAAAACAAACAAACAAAACATCAGAAATGTAAAACAATTGTCAGCAACGCCTATCCACCCGGCCATACCACAGCCGCCATCGAGATTACCCCCCCCCCCCCCCCCCACCACACCAGTCACAAGTTTTATCGGTTTTAAATCCAATCAAGCAAGGCGTGACCGAAACTGCACGACATCTTGTAAGACGTCGTCCCCTGACACCAAAGCCCAATTCCGAGCAGGCGTGAAGACAGACAGGGACCTTCAGTCAGACCCCCTCCCCCAACAAACACCCCGAGGGTCCGCACGCTCCACTGCACGGAGCTGCTCTGGGACCCTTGTCAAAACAAACCACTTCGACACGGGCAGAGAAGGTGGGAGAAACAAGACAACTGGGTGACAAAGAGAAAGGTACACATCCTTCACAATGCGAGCTGAAAGCTCCGTGGCATGGGGCTGTTTGGGGCGGCCAGCGAGGCGGGGCACGGAAATGAACCGAAGGCACTGCTGGGTGTGGTTGTCTTTACAGCAAATTCGAGTTAGAATACGGGGTGGGACACCTCTCCAAAGAGCGGATTGAACTCCGGTGGTGGTTTGTTAGAGACCGGTGGGTGGGATGTTTTGTTGATTTTCAAAGCGCTGTTTTCGAACTGGACACGATATTGAATAAAAAAAAAAAGAGGCGAGAATACGGCCACACTTGTACAGTATAAGCACACAATTTCAAGTGATGCTTTCTGCCGAGTGCCCTCCACAAAATCTGTAAACAAGTTTAGAGGCAATTGCCCGTGAGGCTGGAGCCTTCCCAGTGCAAGTTACTGTGAGGGCGGAGTTGACAGCAATGACCGCTTGTCATGGGTTCTGTCCCTTTTTGTTAGTATCCTCTCTTCGTTTCCTGCCTCAACTCTCTCACTTATTTCATCAGAGACCATCCCCATTTCAGGCTCCTCCGGTCACTCACACGACTTCTACACGGTTATTCTCCACATCCAACCTAAGATGGCGGGATTAAGTACGAGCGACTTCTGTGCCAACTGCTTTCTACTTGTTCTGTTTGCTCATTATTCATTTGTGCTGATTACTTATTTCAAAGGTTGATTTCATCCCCATCTTCTTTCTTCTGCAATCTGAATGTAGCCCGGGGTGGGGGAAAAGGAACACACAGAACAGGACCGCCTTTTAAAGTCCGTGATATCTACATCTTTCCACCCTGCTGAAAGGACAATGCCGTGCTTGTTTTGATAACACGTTTGAGCACGATCTACCAGAAAACGAAAGTTGGGTCTGCCTCCCTGTAACCTATCCGAACTTCCTTATTTTGCAGCGAGTTATTTGGTTCCAAAGACATTAAAGGCAGGGCTACAAACAGTCGATGAGACTTCTCCAGAAAAAGCTGTACACCTTTCCCTCCTCGGCTCCCCGATCCCTACCATGTCTGGGGACAAGAAAAAAAATGGGCCCATTGTCTCGCTGGCCCCCTTTCCTCCGCCATCCACCCTCCCTCCCGTTCCCCCCTCCGCCCCCGCCCCCCTCGTTTCCGCCCCAGTCTTGCGAGCAGGCGATCAGATGGGAAGAGATACCCGATCTGAGTGTCGGGACGTCCCGAAGAGGGGCAGCAGTACGGCAGAAAGGAAAGATGGGCGTCCCCTCGCCTGACACGTTAATAAGGGTCGAGGGCAGGTTCCGAGCCTAAACATTTACCTGGTAACACGCGTCATTGTGTGGTGGGGGCCCCGGCCTGGCCCTGATTGCCCAACAATTTGTGTGCCCCCGGGCACACGCCGCCGCCACCACCGCAGAAACAATTTCCGCTAAACTGAGAGACAGCTGGGCCCCCGAGGTTCTAGCGATACCGAAACGTTGCAGGAGCCTGGGTTGTTCGAAACCGACTCCTGTGTTAACTCGGCTGCCCAGTGATGCCTCTCTCCTCCGAATCCCTTCGGCCCTACCCCTTGCACTGCCAGCACCCTCATGTGACTGAACGTGTTCCACGGGTGCCCGAAGGTTTATCATGTTCGGGCTGGGGGAAGGGGGAAGCGGGGATGGTTTATGCCAAAGCCTGGCAAAGTCCCCTACGGGAGTTAAACTCCCGCGCCCTGGAACCGTGCGGGTAGGCGGGTGGGTGGGTGAGAGAGAGAGAGAGAGAGAGAGGGAGGGAGAGAGAGAGCTCAGAGAAAGCGAGAGTCAAGAGAGAGAGAGAGAGAGAGAGAGAGAGAGAGAGAGACCGCGGAAGAGACTGAGCAGCCCCGTTTAGATCCAGCAGCTTGCCCCTGGTTTGTGAACAGCCCCTAGGCTACCATTCCCCAGAAAATTGGACTTCACACCTCCAGAAACGCCGGCAAGGTTCTGGGAGAAAGGTGTGGCCCCGGCCTTGTATTTGCCTTTTAGCTATGGCGTGTTTATTGTCCCAGTCGTTTTTGTTTTGTTTTGTTTTCCTTTTTCTTTCTTTTCCTTCACGGGTCGGGGGTAAAGGGGGGGGGGGGGGGGGGGGGGGGAGAAGGGTCCAAAAGGGGCGGAAACGGAAGGGTGGAGGTGCAGAAACGGGACGACCCATTTTCATATCACCTGTTTTGGGAGTTTGGTATACGGGCATGTAGGCCTAGTGCCGCCACTCTCCGACAGACAAGTCGCACAATATCACGGCCGTGTAGCTGCTTTTAATTAATGACTTGCGCGTTTTATTTATTTTTTTTCCCGAATGCGATCAACCAGCCAGTAAACTTGCTTCGCATGCGGGTGGCTGGACAGTGATGCAGCCAGCTCACGTTCATAGTCTTTCGAATCGTCGGCTTCCCCGGGGCACGTCTGTCTTGTCTCTTCCTCTCTCTGTCAAACTTCTGCCCTCCCCCCCTCCTCTCCCCACCACCCACATACACACCCTCTCTCTGCGGCGTGCGTGGGCGTGCGTGCATCATGCATGCGCACGTGTACGTGTGTGTGTGTGTGGGTGTGGGTTTACAGGTCATTAAACTATGTTCACAGGTCATTACACTAAATGCGGGGCTGAAATCACGTACACTAAACATAAAAGAGAATGCTCTAATTATGATACTATACTATCTGTTACAAAATAAAAAGTGAGGCGGAAATAAACTTTACTTCATTACAAAAATAACAGGCAACAAAAACACACACACAGACAAAAGAGAAAGAGAGACAGAGAGAAAGAGAGAGAGAGACAGACAGACAAACACAGACAGTGGGGGGCGCATGGAAGCAGGATGTAGAGGGGGGGGGGGGGGGGCAGAAACGAGACAATAAGAGTAAAACACAATGAGAGTTACGATAACATATATGCTATCAGGGAAGGAACAGTGGTGGTGGAGAGGATGGGTGTGAGACGATTCGATTGCCCCCCTCCCCCCGCCCCTCCAACTCTAACCTCCCCTCGTCCCCATGTGGTTCACGTTACCGCAGTCGGCACTGAACAGAAGAACATACCAAAGGACACCAAGGATTAACATCCTACAACTCTACGGCCTCTCCACCCCATAACCCCATCTTCTGACCACTGTCTACCCGGCCCTACGGGCGACAGATCGTCCGACTGACCACCCGCAGCCCATAAACTCATTGCTGGGCTTCTTCAGGGCTACTTAGCGGCTTAGTCGTGTTGGTTAAAGGGAATCGTGAAGGGGCTCGGGTACCACGTGCTTCAGACCTTGTGAGGGTGGGAAGTCGTCATTTGGGAGGGGACGGGGGGGGGGGGGGGGGGGGGGGGGGGGATGCCGCCGCCATGATGGTTCGTCGAGTTTTCTTTTTATCTCCTTTTCTCTGTGAGTTGCTGCTTTCAACAGAATTTGGTTTATCCGTGTTTCCACTGGACATACTCCTGCTGAGGGTCATTCTGGTCCTCTGACTACAGTTTGTGACGGTCATTTGCGAATTTGTGATGGTCAGAGTGGGCATGTTTTCCTTCTGAAAGGGAGAAGCAGGAGGGATTGGGGGGGGGGGGGGGGGGGGGGAGCAGTTGTGAGTTCAGTGGTTTCGCCTGAATAATTGCAGGCTCAGTTGGGTTTTCTTAAAGGCACTGTGGGAGGGACATGCTCGTGCACTCAAAAATAAGCACAGAGAGAGAGAGAGAGAGAGAGAGAGAGAGAGAGAGAGAGAGAGAGAGAGAGGAGAGAGAAAGAGAGAGAGGAGAGAGAGAGAGAGAGACAGACAGACAGACAGACAGACAGAGAGCATTGCCTATCAGACAGTATACAATTCCCTGAGATCAATTTAGTGTCTTCCTGTGTAATTCCAACTAAATGCCAATTAATCTGTCGCTAGTTCCGGTTCGAAAGATAAGATTTCATGGTATACAGACCGATGCTGCCACATACTACCTCATGCTCGCATTTATTACTGGTCAGCCATTGCTGGGCACAGCGCTACGATACCGCTTAACCTCTATGAATGAAGAGTGATCCGTACCGAGTGACGATGAATATAATAGTCATGTTATCGATTACACAGAAATGCTATTTTCTTTATTCATCGTTGACCAAAGTTTGATTTTGGTTTCTCTTACGAACGGTTGTTGGTGCGTTTATTTTGTTACTGTGGGTAGGTTTGTTATCTTACTGGTTGATTACTCGTGCCTTTCCAAGTGTCCCCTCTCTCTCTCGCCCCCTCTCCCTATTTGTTGGGTGTATTAACATTGCTCACTTCTAACCAATGTTCTTTCTATCTCCATTATTGCAGTCAATTTTCGATCGCCGTAAAAAACAAAAAACAAAAAAAAAACATTTGTCGGAGGCAAAGGGGCAACCAAACTCAACAACAATTTGATTTATTCTCCCGTCTGCTTATCAGACCGCAGTCTCGAACAACAGTGACAGCAAGAAATAACCAGCCCCAACAACAAAACTCCCTTACCTATGTTTACCCACCTCCCCAGCACCACACTGATAACGGGATTTGTACCGGTAAGCCACGCGTTTCCCAACCCGCGGTCCTAATCCCTTCAACAAGGTCCTTCTCCAGCTCCTGAGAAACCCTCGCGGCAGCCACCCGCAAAGATGAAGAGCCAGGCTTCCAAACACACGCCGAAGCCTGGAGGCGGGCCGGACCAGGCAGCCACCGTGGGCCAACATCAAAGGAAGACAATACCAATCAGACGGCTGAAAGCGCCAAAGTCAACATGACGGCCACACGCCTTGTGGCGATCGTCTCTTGCTTTCCTCCACCTCGAAGTACCTTTCGGTCCACTGCCGCGGTCCTTTAAGTTGAAGGCAAACACCTTTTTGATGGACAGATCTGACTGCAGGGTAGGATCTTCTCCCCCCGCGCCGCAAAAGACATCCACCCGTGGGTGGACAGGTAAGGGCAGAGGGGTGTCGGTCAAGAGTCTCGCGAAGTCTGCCCTCCATCATTCTGCCACCCTCTTCTGTTCACCCGCCGCCTCCTCTGAGGTTAGCGCCGTAGGAAGGGCGGCACGAGAGCAAAAGGAGGGCGATGGAGACGTTGAGGGCTCCGAAGGGAGCAATCTAGCCTCACAATGTCCGAGGTGTTCTACGTCATCACTTGCAGCGCTTTCGTCACGAAACACTGACACGTCAAGCACGCGACTCCCCCTGCTTCTTGGCGAGCGCGGGCTTCCAATCTGGGTGAGGAGGAGGGATGGATCTGTCGGGTTTTTCATGCTGCCCCGTGTTTGTGTGGACAACGTCGCGAGGGATGGAAAACTTTTCGACCTTCAAAAGAAGAGGTCCAAGAGAGAAAACAAACAAACAGACCGGAAGAGACGTGTCCCACCTTGTTTGGTTCTAATCGTTCAGAGGCGCCAACTTACAAGCGTCAGGCTGTCTCTTAACACCATATCGCCGCCGTTCCAATTGCATGTCGTCGACGAGTTACTCCGAGTTTATAAAAAATACCGCGTAGAGTGTAGACCAATCAGAGGATGTTTCTATTTATGGTGGACGGGAGGAAAGCGGGATGAGGTTGGGATGGTAAGAAGAGGGATGGAGGAGGGAAGGGGTAGAAGAGCGGCATTTAACCGGGAAAGATTTCCTTATTGAATTCTAACCACTTTATGATGTACCGGGAAAGATTTCCTTATTGAATTCTAACCACTTTATGATGTCAACAATTGTATCAAAAACAAGCTAATCATAAAAGGGGCTGAACTGACTCTGGATTAACCATCGTGTGTGTGTGTGTGTGTGTGTGTGCGTGTGTGTGTGCGTGTGTGTGTGTGCGCGCGCGCGCGCGCGAGCGAGTGTGTGCGCGCGTGCGCGTCCGTGTTCATGTGTGTGTGCGTGCGGTTTGTGTCTGGCTACGCTATTAGTTCAATTCTGTGTATTGGCGCGAACTGGTGGGACCGTACACACATCCTTGCCTTGCTCCTTTTCCAGTGCTCCCTGCGACATCCGTGACAAACGCGTCTCTGCCACAATGTGTACAAACGGACGTTATCCGCTACAAAAATCCACAATGACCGCATAAAAACAAACATCGAAACCGTCGTCCAATCCTAAAACGTTGCAGCATTCAACACCCTGATAAACGTAGTGAGGGGGGTCAACACTCGCACACAGATGACCGTGGAAAGGCCATGTTTTGTATCGCATTGCGTTCTCAGTAATGTACGCCATGAAATCCGATTCAGCCTCTTTTGTCCGCCGTATTAATATCGCAATAAATGTGTGTGTCGGCCCGGGAGAGGAGAACGCTAACTAGAGGTGGTTCCCGCCGTTTATGGTTTCATTAAAACACGGCAATAAACGAGTATATCAATATGAATATATTTGCTTTCCGTTTTTCGCTGTTACTCTGTGTGTGTGTGTGTGTGTGTGTGTGTGTGTGTGTGTGAGAGTGAGAGAGAGAGACAGAGAGAGAGAGAGAGAGAGAGAGAAAGAAATGTATACACACGTTGTCCATGATTGCATGTAGTAATGGCATATTATGACACTGTGGACCCCGTTATGTGCGACAACAATATGTTAATATACGATCCGGTTTCCTCTCGGTGAACTCTATCCAATGTGCAGGTGTTCTCTCTCTCTCTCTCTCTCTCTCTCTCTCTCTCTCTCTCTCTCTCTCTCTCTTGTGTGTGTGTGTGTGTGTGTGTGTGTGATTTGATATAGGATTATTTCTGTGAAACAGAATTAAAACGTAAGAAAAATCAGTTTAATGATGGATTTGTCTACGGGCGTTTCAAAGGATGCACAATAAATGTGAAAGTTTTATGAAGTGACCATCTTTGAAAATGAATCCTTTTGTCTATTTGTTTCTTTGGGGAAGAGGAGCCTAATTACCCCCCCCCCCCCCCCCCCCCCCCCCTTTGTGTGTGTGTGTGTGTGTGTGTGTGTGTGTCTGAAAAGATGAAATTCGACCCCTCTTTTCGATCAGTCGCCAAGAACTTTACTGAATTCGACGAATGTAGGCATCCGACATAAATGTTGACATTCAAAGATGTGAGAGACCAAGATGAAAAATCAAAATGTTTAAAATAAGACGTTATTTTATTTAATTTTTTTTTTGTCTTTTTATTCCAAATCCACCTCATCCTTCACATAAATCTGATAATAATTGTCTTTCATGGCGGGAGGTTAAAAAATCTTATCTTGTTATGTTCAAGCATTACCTCTTTATTTTTCTATGCTTTTCATGATTGACAAAGAGATCTACCTGATTTTTTTTTTTACCCTTCATATGAATATTGATGGCTTTGTTGCTGGAGGTCGCGTGCTTGATTTTGTCCAAACCGATCGTAACTCATCACATGCTTGATTTTGCCCAATCGAGGTATTTATTCGTCATGTTATTTACAGCCAAGCCAATGGCTTTTTCGTCTTTTGGACAAATAAAATTGTTATCCTGTTAGTGAGGCGGGGCTGTTCGTTTTGTTACCAGTATGCCGTTTTTATGGTCGATGTCTTGTTGCTGCTCAGATCTTGCCCCTGCGTTTTGGTTGTTCGCACCTTTGTTTTGTCGTCAATGCCTGGTGTTGGTCATTGTGATGGATGGTGCGGGCGCGTTCGGTTTTGAGAGCCTGGACAAAGGGGCGCAATCTCATAGGCGAAGACTTGTGCTATTCTTAAACAAAACTACAAAAGCAGGCCCGACAAAACCGTTCGTTCTTGATCGTTTAATAATAATAAAAAAAAAGTTATGTGAACATATGCTTAAATTTCTTTTGTAGTGGTAGCAACAAATGAATGCCTGCACCTTTATTTACAGCGTTGACTTCTTGCGTGCGGATGCTTTGCTCCACAGTACACTGACTCATAACTCTCAGACAAGTTCATGTCATAGTCCCACTGTATGCGCAAAACGGCAGAAGTACCATGCTCCTTTGTCCAGTTTTGCGATCCCCAAGGTCATGCACCCGTAAGGTCCCTTTATGTACATTTTCTTAAATGTTCAATTATGCATCAAAACATGTTTACATATAATACTTGACAGTTTCACAAGTCTTTTTTTTTTCCTTTTCTTTTAGCTTGCTTGCTCTTGTGTCTTTGGATCGAGTACGTTATGTTAGTTATAACAGAACATATTTGTCTGCGTGGTTTTTTGTTTTGTTTTTTGTTCCTTTTTTATTTATTCATTTATTTTATTTATTTATTTATTTGTTATTATTATCATTATTTTTTTTATTTTATTTTATTTATTTTTTTTTTTTTGGGGGGGGGGGGAGGGTTGATCTACTGACTACAAATGTAATTGCGCTTGGATATAATTATATTTGTCTGGGTTTCTCTTAGCTCAAAATTATATTCCTTGTACTTGAGTTATTCCGCCTGCCGTGAACGTGTGGTAAGCTGTCACAAAAAATATAACTTTGAATTTATGGATAGATTTGTGCAGGAGAAATAAGTATTCGAGCGTAAGAAAGTGTGTGTGTGTGTGTGTGTGTGTGTGTGTGTGTGTGTGTGTGTGTGTGTGTGTTCCTTCGATTACCATTCTTTTCACTGCTTCAACATGTGCTTTTCAACGCCGACGGCTATGTACTCACGTTGTGCAGCTTGTAGTACAGGCCACAGGCGTTGCAGACGGGGTCGCCGTTGGGGTTGCGTCTCCACAGGGTGGTGGTGGTGGTGCTACAGTTAGCGCAGCTCGTGCCGGCCCTTCTGGCGGCGGACTGCGAACAGAGAGAAACAAACCTTGTTAGTTCCACGCTTTGTATATATAATCTGTGTGTGTGTGTGTGTGTGTGTGTGTGTGTGTGTGTGTGTGTGTGTGTGTGTGTGCACGCTTGTGTGTGCTCAGAAGACCTAAAGGCAAGAAGGGACACAATACAGCTGGTAACTCTTACAGGCTCACCAGTATTGCCACGAGCGGAGCAGATATTCGACAAAATAGTGCTTGACAGTCTAGCCGCCCTTGACTATTTCACAAAACAACACTCTTGCCAACGGTTTTGGGGCTTTCGTGTTTTTTTTCCCCCTGTGACATGTTTCCCTCTTCAACCTCCCTTCGCCGCCCTCCCCGCTCTATCCCCCTTGGTCCCCCCCCCCCCTCCCCTTTTCCGGGCTCCATCGCGTTTGAGAAAAGCGACCCAAGGTTGCAGGTAATATTATCACATAAGCGACCCCCTCCCTCCCCTTTCCCGCGTATCGCACCCCACCCACTCCCGTCTGTCCGTCTCTGTGCTTGGAGTGGTTGTAAATTTGGAGTCGGGGTTTGCAAGGGTCTGCAGAAGTCAGGGGAAAAAGGGAATCGGTTACCTCAGAACAATGCAACGGGGCAGGGATGGAACCAGCCAGACCTAAGACACAAGAAGCCGGAGCTTCCGGCGACCCTCCTCCCCATCCCAGCCCAACCCCACCCCCTCGGCTCGAATCTCGTCTGCCCCAGGTAAACAGGGCTTGGTTGCCGTGGCGACTGTAATCCTTAAAATGGCAACAATCCCCCGTCAAACTACCAGGTTGAGAGAGGGAAGGGAGAAGTGTTTTTTTCCCCCTGTATTTCACTTTTTTCTTTTTTAACCAGCGTTTCATTTTTTTTTTTTTTTTTTTTTTTTTTTTTTTTTGGCGTCACATTTGTCACGCGCCGGAGCTTTGGGCGAGACAAAAGGTAAGGCGGGGGGGGGGGGGGGGGGGGGGGGGGGGGGATTGGAGGGGGGGGGGGTTGGGGAGACTGAGCGCATCAGACTATATACAATATGGCGGTCAAGACCCCCCCCCCACTCACCCCACTCCCGCGCGCACGCCCGTGGGTCCTGTGTCTGCCTGGCGGACACAAAGAGCCATAAAGAGATGAATTATCTCTCCCCCCCCCCCCCCCCCTACACCCTACCCGCCACCAGCCCGCTCCGACGTGTGTTCTCTTCTACCACAACGACTACTACTACTAAGTACTCTCCCTTGACGTAATGATCATATACCTCAAGGCCTTGATAAATGGATACAATGGCGGGCGAGAGAAGATGGGGAGTAGGGGGAAGGGCGAGGAGGGGTGGGGGGTGGGGAAACGACCGAGAGCTGGGGCTGTCGGGAATAGGGATGAAGATGAGATGCGAGAAGACGACGAGGAAAGGGCAGGGGTGGGGGAGGGAGTGATGGGCAGACTTCAGACTTTTAACTGTCTCGAAAATCCACAAAGGTCTAGACTCTCTAGACAAAACATGAGCGCGGATGATGAACGAAGTTCTCTTTGTCTGTCTGTCTCTCTCTCTCTCACGCGCGCACACACACGCACGCACGCACGCGCGCGCGCACACACACACACACACACTCTCTCTCTCTCTCTCTCCTCTCCTCTCTCTCTCTCTCTCTCTCTCTCTCTCTCTCACGCGCGCGCGACAGAGAAAGGGGCGGAGAGAAAGAATTTAAAAACCACGGTCAATGTGAATTCTCCTCTGAAGTTTTGAGCCAAACTGAATATTTCTTTTTTTATTTCTTAATCAACTTAGCGCTTTACGCCTTTCGTCAGCATGTTGGAACCGAGGTACTTCCAACTGCCTGGACCAAATAAACTTCACACAGACGTCAGCGTCTTCTCTAAAATACGCACTCGAGTCTTTACCAATAGCATACCCCGTCCCCTTTCCCGCATGCCATCAGCTCCCCACCCATCCTACACCTAAACTCTGACTTTGAACACTGACCGGTAGCAAATCACATTTTTTTTACGCCAGTCTTTTATTTAAAAAAGACAAACAAACAAACAAACAAACAAACAAAAAACCCAGAAGTACGAAACTGCACTATGCTGTGATCTACCATTTATCTAGTAATCTACTATTATATAGTCATTGTCTATCTTATTCTGCTTGGGCTCCGAGGGAAAAGGCAATGATATGCGAATTAACAGTGAAAACCCACAACCTGGAGCCAGCCAAACGAGTCCTAATAAGTTGCGTGTCTATGACCGTTAGAAACATGGACAATATTCAAAACCCGGGGGGGGGGGGGGGGGGGGGGGGGGTTTTAAACTCTACACGACCCAAATTTGGAGTCGCTAATAGAATTTTTCAAAGGATGTTTTGCGCGCGCGCGCGCGCACACACACACAACACACACCCTCTCCACCCGTACTTCTCTCCCTTCTCCCATTTGTTTTCCCGCTTGCATGATATTGTGGGGTCCCCGAGTGGAAAGGGATGACGACCAGCAACTGCAGAAGGCAATTTAATGGAAGAACAGCTTTATTGTGCAAACAAAACTTTATCACCCATGTTACAACAACAGCGCAAAACAGGATGAAGCGCGTGCGTCCTCTTGCTTTCTCAGCCTCCCCTCCCTCCCTCATCCTCATCCCTCCCTCTTCTCGGGTTTATTAGTGTGATTCAATCGACAATTGTTGTTTGGATTATTATTGTTGTTTGGATTATTGCCGCTCTCTGTGTGTGCTTTTCCCAGAGAGAGAGAGAGAGAGAGGAGAGGGGGGGAGAGAGAAAGTCTGGAAAGGTAATTTCATTTGAGAGAGAGAGAGAGTCTGGAAAGGTAACTTTATTTGAGAGAGAGAGAGAGAGGGAGAGAGAGAGAGTCTGGAAAGGTAATTTCATTTGAGAGAGAGAAAGTCTGGAAAGAACTTCATCTGAGAGAGAGAGAGGAGAGAGTCTGGAAAGGTAACTTCATTTGAGAGAGAGAGAGAGAGGAGGAGAGAGAGAGAGGAGTCTGGAAAGGTAACTTCATTTGAGAGAGAGAGAGAGAGAGAGAGAGAGAGAGAGAGTGTGTGTGTGTGTGTGTGGTGTGTGTGTGGAAAGGTAACTTCATTTGAGAGACATGGCGAGACATTTAATTCGGCGAGGGGCAAGCGCCCGTGTGTGAAATTAAAAAAAAAATCACAACAAAAACAAAACCGTGCGTGCATGTGCAAATAACCCCTCTCGTGTTCCCTCATGTGCAAATAACCCCTCTCGTGTTCCCTCTTTTGATTTACTTTCTTTTCCAGATTCGCACGCAAGAGATGACTTCGTACAGTTAAAAAAAAAAAAAAAAAAAAAAAAAAAAAAAACCCACACTACATGCACCTTCGCATGCTTCGAACGTTCCAGATATAAACGACAGCAAGAACAAACAAAACACAACCACAGCTGACACTAATTCTAATTTTCTCTCCATGGCATATCACCTTTTAATATGACTTTAAAAACACACACACACACACACACACACACACACACACACACACACACACACACATGAACGCAATCAGTCAAGACGGACATAAAGGGAACACATCTCAATACCTCGCCGCCGCACTTTCTTCCCCGCCCCGATCGCCCCCCCCCCCCCTCCCCCACCGACCCCAAAAATATACAAAAACAAAAATGAACTAAACAGAGAAAAGGTGAGGAATCAAATGAGAGACCAGCCCAACAATAAATACGGAAGGTGTATCATTTCAAGAGAATGCAGCAGCGGAGGCGGGATAGGATGGACAAGTAAAAGTTATTGAAAACAAGGAAGAGAAGTGAAGGGGGAGAACATGGGTGTGTGTGTGTGTGGGGGGGGGGGGGGGGGAGCAATAAGAAGTAGATGAGGCAGAAGACTGAACGCAAGAGGCTCTCTCTCTCTCTGATTTTAAAACAGGACAGAAGAGAAACGGGGGAGAGCAAGACGCAGTATCTCTCCTCTGCACCCGTCCCCCACTCTCTCCCCCCATCCCTGTCTCCCACTGCCTCTCTAGGTTTGAGGAAGACAAGATGAGAGGTGGGGCCGAGAAAGAAGCAGTCTCTCCCACCACCCCACTCGC
>CM065721.1:36085585-36120585 GCA_033310375.1 Conus canariensis | reverse complement strand
AAACTACATCCGCTTCTGATCAATGCTGTCGGTAAATTTTCTTTTTTCTCGTGTTGTCACTCTTCTTTTTTCTTTTTTTCATTTTTACAAAATCGCTGTTTACTGCACAAGTATGTAGACCATCCAAAGACTGGATTGAAAAAAAACACACCCATATATACTTTGGGGTTTTATGCATATGTAAAAGAAAAGGGGAAAAAAAGTCTCTCTCTCTCTCTCTCTCTCTCTCTCTCTCTCTCTCTCTCTCTCTCTCACCAAGTTCTACGCTTCTATCCAAGTATATGAGCTACTGCATAACGATGTGCATGCACTTAGTGGACCACGGAAGTGAGCGAAAAACTTTGTTGTGGGACAGTAGTGTAGAATGATAATAGCTAACGCCCCGTCGCAGAGAGTGGGCAGCGAGGGTGGGGTTAGGGGTGCTGGTGGGAGGAGTGTTGTGTCACACAGTGTATTTCAGTCTAAACCCTCTAGCTCCCTCACAGTCCGATGGACAGATTCCGATAGGCCACAGTATATTAGAAAAACGAACGAACAAACAAACAAACGCACAAACACACATACACGCTGTCATGTGCACCATATTAAGTGCACATGTTTGAACAAAGTTTCCCTTTTTATATTTTTATTAATCATTAAAAGTTACTTTAGACTTTAACTCAAGGGGATGGTTAGTAAACCTACAGTTAAAACTGGTAGTGTCCCTTGTGTTACAAGGTTCAAAATGTAGACAAAGGTAAAGTGTTTATGCTTCCACTCACACTCCCTTAGAGGGTCAGTGATTCAGTTAACTTGCCTGGCAGGTTTTAGAGGTGTCAGTTGGGGGAGTGCAGTGCAAGTAAAGCGTGATTTTGGCTTGACTGCAGTCAAAAGCATGATTTTGGCTTGACTGCAAGAAAAGCGTGATTTTTGCCCGTGATAGGATAACAGTGCTCACTGGCTGGCTAAGACAGCAGTCAGTGTCAGCGGAGGTGTTCGAGAGAGAGACTGGCCTCAACTGTGCTAACATTTTAAAGGGGTTGTTTTTAGAGGTGCTATACGGGAGTCATCCTCACCTCTCTCAAAAGTTTAATTGTAAAATAAGGCATTGAATTGCCAGTATAGGCCTAAACGTGACAACGAAAAGGTAAGCATAAAAAACACATAGGTTTCTTGATTTTACAAAAAAGGGTTAAGATACATAAGAACTCCAAAGGGAAACTGTCTCCTAATAAGAAGAAAGGTTGAATGCGGGAGATTGTGTAAGACTGCGAGTGTGTAACACACACACACACACACACACACACACACACACACACACACACCAGCCGGGAATTATATCAATTGCAGGTCTTCGGTGTTTTTACTCTTTTTTTATATTCACTCTTAACAGGTGCGTATGTGTTGGCGTTTTCCTTTAAACGGTTTGGGGCTGGGTTTGGAATATCAGATTTAGAGAGAAAAAAAAGTCGGAATGGCGTGGGGTGGGGGAGAGAGAGAGAGAGAGAGAGAGAGGGGGGGGGCAGGAGAGGTAGTTCAGGCAACGCAAAGGTATGATCCTTCAGAGTAGTACACCTGTACAACACAGCTCATCTAGTTTAGGAAGAACAGACTCGTAAAACCAGCGATTCCATACTATAAGCAGTACTATCCTATCCTCTCTCTCTCCCTCTCTCTACACACACACACACACACACACACACACACACACACACACACACCACACCACCACCACCACCACCACCACCAGCCAGGTAATTAGGAGCAGTCTGCTAATGATCTGACCAACCTGGGCAGGTACGGAGGAAAGGTGGGGAGAGGAAGGGGAGAGGCGGACAAAATGGTGAGAGGGGGTGGGAGAGAGGGCAAGTATAGGGTACAGACACGTTGATGGGGGTTATGGGTGTGTGATGGAGAGGGGGGGGGGGGGGGGGGGAGAGGGATGATTGCAGTAAGTGGGTAGGCTAGTGACTTACTGGTTAGTCTCACCACTAACAGATGAGTTACGTCTCCGAGTGAATAGGGGTTTGTCTTGTCTGGCGTAGGTGTACGGTGTGTGTGTGGTGTACGGAAGGAAGGGGGATGGTGATGGTAAAAGGGCGGGATAGGGGGGGGGGGGGGGAGTGGAAAAGAGTGGACGAGTGGAGAAGGGGACAGGGCAACGTTTTACAGAGTCGTTTGGAATTTGTTCATGGGGTTCTAAACTTAGCCTTCGTTATGTCTTGTCTCAATTAAATGCCCCCTCCACCTCTCTCTGTCTGGGATCAGGTAGGACACCAGGTTTATGTAGGTAGGTGTTTAAGCAGCTAAACGGTCTGCGTACCTGTGTGTGTGTGTGTGTGTGGCGCGCGCGCGCGCGCGCCCCGCGCAGATAGGCAGCCAGGGGTGTGGGTATGTAATGAACGATGGACACAGAAGAGATGGATGGTATGTCAGTGTATGCGTACGTCTGCAGACATGAAAGTAATGTATGTGGATGTATCTGCAAGTGTGTAGTTGTGCGTGTATGTATCCGAGCGTGCATGCGTTCGTGCGAGAACGTGCGTGTGTGTTTGAATGTATGCGACAGAGTTCACAGCACCCAGATTAATATGAAAGTACGAAAGAAAAGAATGTTAACAGGAAACCGCAGGAAGAAAGGGAAAATCCTGTAAACGTAACGCACGGCTTCAGTTCCTCTACAAGAGAAATAAAGCGTGCGAGGAAAGCAAGCACGCAACATCAGCCCTTTCGCCAGTAAACGACTGTATAATACTGCCGTATTTAGTAAAATGGAAAATACATGCCCGTTTTTGTGTGGTATATTTCGCTTTCTTTTTTTTTGCCAATCTGTTATACGCGACTGCAATTACAAAATAATAGACACTCCCACCCACTCACATAATGACAATAACTAGAAAGACTGTAGGCAGAACTCCCGCCCACACCCCCCCCCCCCCCCCCTCCAACCCCTGTCCCCCATTCCTCCCCTCTCCCTTCCCCCCGCAATGCTAATGGACCGGATTTTGGAGCAATACCTATCGATTGTTCCATCTGACTGACCTCGCTTGTCCGCCCATGGCCTATGGTCCCACCGCCGGCCGATAACAACGATGATACTGTGACAGCTGCGACGACGACAACCCGGGGACCGTCCAGTTTACTGTCAACCTCAGCATCCCTCTCTATCTATATAATACTGGCTGCTGTGATTTGGACACCCAGGCCGGGTCAAGCCCCCCCCCCCCCCCCCCCCCCTCCCCCCTGGGGCGGGTTCAGCCGAGGGAGGAAGATGGATGTCTATTATTATGGACTCGTCTCCGACACTGCCGCCGCTCTTGTGCGTCGTCCACTGCTGTTCGGTGGCTGGCTGAGTTTTTTGGCCCCCACCCCCCAGCCCTATGCCTCGCGTTCCGCTCCAACGCACGGGGTCCCGTTCCGCTCAGACGGGTGCGGTGTTGGTTGGTTGGTTGCTGACATGAACATTATACAGACGCGGAAAAGAAACTGAGTAATAAACCGGACATGGGTAGGAAAACAGAACCACCTTAGGAGCTTGAAATAATTGATAAGCGACCACATAGCAAGTGCCCGCTGTCCAAGAATTGGTTACCCTTTAAAACAGCTCCAGTGGCTTCCAGCTGAAGAAAGAATAAGATACAAGACCTCCTGGCTCTTGTTTTCAAACCACTACTGGAACTGCGCCTCAATATTTTTCTGACCCGAACATCTTGTGTTCCATCAGTCTCTCTTCGTTCCAATGCTGACGACACGGTTTTCTCTCCCAAACACACACGAATTGGCGGGGGGATCTTTTTTCTTTCTGGCGCCCCCCCCCCCCCCCCTTTTTTTTTTTTTTTTTTTTTTTTGCTGCTGCACAAGTGCCCGCTGTCCAAGAATTGGTTACCCTTTAAAAGAGCATTATTTTTCATTCACCAGCCCGTCACTCTCATCCTTTAAAACAAATCTAAAAAAAAACATTTTTTGTCGAGCAGTCTTTTGTTTCCAGAGGACCTTGTTTACGTGCTTGTCTGTGGTCCTGTCGAGGTGTGCGTGCGTGCTTGAGTGCGTATGCGCGCTTGCGTGTATACGTCTGAGAAAGAGGGACGTTCGTATACATGCGTGCATTCGTCAAGTTGAGAGTTTAGAAAGTGCCATATAAACCTCCTAGCATTGTTATCTTGTTAGTAACCGAACAAAGAAGGCTGTGGCGACGCACGTATTTTATTCGTTTTCCGCTGCTGTTATTATTGGTCAGTCAGGCCTGCATGATGGGTCATCCCGGCACATCGTTTTCGAAAGGAAGTTGATGCCAGTTAAGCCCCGGCCTCCGGTGGCCATTATTTTTCATTCACTAGTTTAACAAAAAAGGTCGCGATTCTTCTGGGGGACACACGACATCACAATAAGAGCCATCATCCTAGGTAGACAAAATGGCCGGTGCTATATTTTATTTGTCTCCCAAACGGATGAAAAGGCTCGGAACACGCAGAAGGGCGTTTTAAACGTCCCCCAACCTGTTGCAATCAGCACACCCACCCCCTGTCCCAGCTCGCCCCAGGTAGCCCCGGGGTCGGGCGTCTGCCCATGCGCGAAATAAGCGTCCCCCCCCCCTCTCCCTTCCCCTCCCAGCCGACGGTTGACGTGAGAGCTGCGACACGGGGCACGCACGTGCATCGCGCATAGAGATGTTACTACGTGTGCGCCAAAGGGTGTCTTCTTCACAAGCTGCTGCCACCGTGTGTGTGTGAGAGAAAGAGACAGAGAGTGGGTGGGGGAAGGGGTTAAGAGAAGCGGTAAGAGTGTGTGCGTGGGGGGGGGGGGGGGGGGGGGGAGGTAGGGGGGTTAGAAAAGCTCAGTTGACTACGGTGTGGGAGGAACCATCGCGCTGTTCTTGAGGGGCCGGAGACGTCCAGGCAGGCCATGAAGTCGCCGTTTTCGACCAGTTTATTACTTCCATGGGGGCATGAGCGCTGCTTGGCCCCAGGCGGTTATGTTCCTAATGAAGTTTGTAACCCTCCACCCCCACCCCATCCATCTCCCCAACCCTCCCTGCACCTCTCCACACACACACACACCACACACCTCCTTTCCGCCCATCTTTTTACATTATGAATGTGATTGCTGTGTTATCTATAACAACAATAATAATAATAGTAGTAGTACACATGGATCAAATTGCACTTTACAAGTGCTCTGTCTCTCTCTGTCCGAATCGACAGTGTCAACTTGTCCGATCCATGTGCGTCCAAGTGATTTGTTTTGCTCACCTTCTATAGCATACCTTTTGCACTTATTTTCGGTTTTTGTTTTATCCTTTGTTTTGCTTTTGTCGTTTTTACAAGCGTGCAAAGTTCCTTGGACTTAATAAACCTTAATAAACCAACTCACATAGTTTTGTCCACTGCCTCACTGACCATTTTTCTCGTCAGCTTTGAGGTGAATTTACCGCAATTAGAAGTCCACAGAAAAATGACTTAACGACTACACGCGTTAAATGGGCTAAAATTCACACTTAGGTTTATAAAACAAACAAACAAAAACAACAGAAAACAGACTGTAAAAAGACCGAGAAAAAGAATGCAATGAAGAAAATATGGAGAAAAATACGAGTGATAGGAAAAGTCAGAAAGAAATGGAAAAAATAGACGAAGTCATCCCTCGGAGATACAGACTAAGATCGAAATTAATGGGGAAAACGCTAATCAATTTTAGAAGAATACTTCATTCAATTCAGGAAAGTTGCTGTGGGAACTATGTTTTCTGTTCCTTTTCCGATTAAAAAAAAAAAAGGTTTGTTTTTCCTTTATATTGGGTTTAGACAATGCTTCCTTCCGTTAGCTTTGACTGCTAAAGCTTACGTCTCTGTAGGTTTTAGATCGATTCCCCCAACCTTCCCCTTTTCTTTTTTCTGTTGCTGTGTTTTCACTTTGCTTCCAGTATTTTCTTTATCTTTTCTTTTTCTTTCCTTTTCGCATTCTTTATTTTTCTCTCGTCTTTCCTGTATTCATTTTTGCAACGTTATTACAGATATCTTTTGTAAATCTAGTCCCTGGTCATTCAATTACAGCAGAAGGCATAGGTTCTTTTTGAAATGGACGCCACTCTGTTCATGCATCGTTCTCTTCTATCGCATCCTTCCCTTTTTCTCGGCCGCAGCGGTGGACAAATATCATAGATGGATACGAACAAAGATCGTCGGCCAGCGAACAGTCTTTGGTGGTGGTCAACGCAATAAAACAGGTTGCAGCTGGAGTGCAAAATAGAAATAATAATAATGTTTAGTTTCTCATCTGAAGGAACCAGCGCGATTGTCGTTTCCAGAGAATATTTTCACATGCGAACGAAAACAAAAGAGAAACGCACATGCCAGAGAACGAACTTTAGGACAGCTACGTCCCCCTTCTCTCTGTCTCATGTGCGCGCGCGCGCACACACACACATTCTGAATCCCCATATACAGTAGCAGATGATAACGGAGCTGTGACCGACGTTGGCACAGTCGGGTATCTCTCTGGTCCACAACCCTCTGCCCTCAGGATGTTTCTATAAGAATGAACAGCTCAATAGAAGGGGGAAGGGGGCGGTTGGGGGAGGGGGGGATCGAGAGTCCAACTGCTGCCAGAGCAGTAACGAGCCAAATGACGCCTCGTGACACGGCACTTAACTGCTCCTTCTCGCCCCCGATATGAGGGCCCCCGAGAGCGCCCCCGACTCCCACACCACCTGGGCACGTGACCCTTCCCAGATGTCCCCGCCACCGGAAGCCTCCGTGTGACGCGCGGTAAGTGACGTGTTTATGAGGGGGCCCCCAAAAAACCAGCTGGAACGCAGCGGCGGTCAGATGGAGCACCGGTCGCTCTGGGAGACGATTTCGGGGGGAGGGGGGGGGATGACACCTAATAGATAACCGTCTGAGGCACCGCCTCGCGAGGAGGCGAGGAACAGCCATCCTGATAGCATCGATCTCGGCCGTTTGTGGCTCATGAGGATCGTGAGAGGGGAGAAATAAGAGCAATGAAATCAGAGGAGGAGGAGGAATAGGTTGACTACGGAGGGAGGTGGTGTATGGTGGAAGGTGGGAGAAAGGAGTTAATGAGGGGTAGAAAAAGGTATGTGTGTGTGCGTGTGAAAGCTGTGGAAACTTGGCAAACGAAGCGACTGTGGGAAAAGAGCGGGGATAGAACGTGGGTGTGTGGATATCTGTGTGTGTGTGTGGAGGGGCAGGTGGAAAGAGTTTGAGGTGGGGATGGGGATGTCTGGAAAGTTCAGAAATCCGTCTTGCATCTTTCTCCGAACAAAATGACAACAGCAGAGGGAGAGAGAGAGGGTACAGCGACTGAGAAAGAGGGGAATGGGGTGAGGAAGTAGACAGAGTTGAGTGTGGAAGGAGAGGGAATGAGGATCGAGAGAATAAGCCGCAGGCGGGGGGGGGACGGAGTGAACAGAGAAAGAGAGCGGGAGAGGGTAACAGAAAGACAGGGATAGACAGAGAGGGAGTAGATAAACGTCCACGAGCTCGCCGCTTAATCCCGACCTATAATGAACCCACCCCGCTAAAAACCATATATAGCAGGGGGCAAACTTTCCGCATCACGAGAAAAGCTCCCCCCCCCCCCCCCCCCTCCACCTCCCCCTCTCCTTACTCCGTCACTCTTTAATCAAAAGCCGGGGTCGCGCCAGGCTTGTCATCTTACTCCTTTCCACCCCCTTCAACTAAACAAACCCCTAACACAAAACAAACAAAAAAAAAACGACTTTGCACAAGACCGGAAAGTGACGGCGACAGGGTGACCCGAGGGAAGGTAAGATGGGAGATGGATGCGGGCGGGAGGGGGAGGGAGGAGAGAGAGAGGGAGGAAAGGGAGGGGGGGAGGGGTCGAATCCCCACACTTAACTCCCACCCACCTCCAAATGACGGCAGTCCAGCTATTGACCGCTAATGTCAGGAAGCGGAGTCTTTGAATTAATACCGTGGCCCTCCCTTTGAAGTGACGTGTCTTGGACTCGGGCATGCAATGTCGATCACCGGGGGAAGCGGGGGGCCGGGCTTTCTGCATGGATGCTGGCAATGATTGGAGGAGGGGTGGGGGATGGGATGGAGGGGTGAAAGGTGGAGTCGGAAAGGGGAAGGTCGCGAGAGAGAGAGAGAGAGAGAGAGAGAGAGAGAGAGAGGCAGGATTTGGGCGGTAGGAGTGGAGGAAGGGCGGAAGCGGAGAGGCATAGACATGGATGTTGAGGTGACGTGGAAAAGAGTTGCATGTATTCTGGTGTACTTCTCTCTCTGTCCCACCGTCCCTCCCCACCCCGTCATTTGGGAGACAACGTGTGTTCAGGATCAACTTCATACACTAAAACCTCTTTTCATCATACGTTGCTCAATAATTATCTTTCCCTGTTTTCTTTTCTCTTTTAATTGTTATTGTTCTACAGTCCGTGTACTGTTTTTCTATATAGCTTCTGATCCGAAGTCGAAATACCCGGTATCGTGACTGCAGTTTGTCGGTCGTTGCGTTCATTTTTCCTTACATTTTTCCTCCCTCTGTTTCTGTTCCCCGTTGTTTCGGAAACATCAGCCGTCTTTGAAAGCCCCCCCCCCCCCCCCTCTCTCTCTCTCTCTCTCTCTCTCATTCATTTAGATTAGAGACAAAGGAACTGACGGGCACAGAAAACCAAAAATACACACAAGAAAAACGCCATCGACCGTTTAACCAAACAAGCCCGAAATAACAGTCCCCCCCCTCCCCCACCCCATCCCATACCACCCCCCACACACACTACCTCCCCATCCTTCCCTCGTGTACTTCTCTCTACTCTCCTGTTCCTTCCTCTCCGAAGCGATCCAACTCGAGCCCACAACCACACGCTCTCTCCCTTGTCCCCCCCCCCCCCCCCCCTCTCACACATACACACACGCACATTCCCCGTCCACTCCTCATCGGCACTAGCAGACTTTCCCCATCCCTGTTGCCAGGAACTGTCCCCCCTCTCGGACTAAGCCCCGCCCTCCTCGCGTGCTCTCGTAGCATCCAGACGCTGATCGATTTTCGTTTTCTCTCTCTCTCTCTCTCTGTCTGTGGCCCTAGTCTCTTTCTCTGGAACCGCGGCAGAAAGGACTCAAAACGATGTTTGCGGCCGGGTTTTGTGGTGCCTGTGGTTTTCGCAAACGAATGGCAAGAAAGGCAAAATAAGAGTTAGAATGTAAGCACTGTACACAAATAAGCATTCGGAGCAAACGAATGTCATTTAATGATAACAAGAGTAGAAGTAATAGTAACTGTAGTAGCAGCAGCAATAATAATAATTATAATAATGAATAATGTAACAAATAAACGTTTAACGAAACACATTAATATAAAAACACACTTTAAAGTTAGAAAAGCTGAAAATAAACATGCCTCCCACATACGAACACATACGCATATGCGCGCGCACACACAAACAAAGCGCGCATGCACGCACGCGCAAGCACACGAAAAGATCCAAATCAGGTACCTGCTCCAAAATTTATTTTAAAAAAAGAAAGGGAAACCACTTTAAACAGAATAGTAGTAGTAAAAATTGTAGTAGTAGTAGTCTATAACAAATATGTATTTCTAGACAATCAGGTTTCGCGCATCCGGTCGTGAAGCATTACAAGCATGTAACACACGTCTCATCACTTCCATCTCTCTCTCTCTCTCTCTCTCTCTCTCTCTCTCTCTCTCTCACTCGCACACGTTTCCGTATCCCTCTCTCTCTCCCTCCCTCCCTCTCTCTCATCATCATCATCCCCATCCTTCGCATCTTCTCTCTCACCACTGGGGTTCCCGCTTCTCTTGGAAGTGGGGAAGCATAACAGGTGATCTGTCGACAGACGGGTTTGATAACGCTCCCAGATTTTCAGGACAGAAGTTAAGAGTGGAAGCTTACTTCAATATAGGCTCTATCTCTCTTTCTTGTTTTAATTTTTGTTGTTCAATAATGTTATATGAAAGAAAAGCAGTCTTGCTTGTCGAGGCATTAGGTCATGTTTGGAATATTTGTTTATATGTTTCATTTGGCGCGCGCGTGTGTGTGTGTTCGCGCGCGCGCGCGTGTATGCACACGCGCGTTTTCGTGTGTTTGGAATTTGTAAGCGTACGAGCAGCCAAATATGCACACACGTGGTGCTGTGTATCTTTAAAAGCGTGAAACCGTGAGCGTGTGCGCGCGCGCTTATGACCGATCGCCTCCCCCCCCCCCCTTCACCTCCCTCCACCTGCTGCCTCCCCCACGCTCGCCCCCTTTCCTTCCACCACCTCTCTCTCTCTCTCTCTCTCTCTCTCTCTCTCTCTCTGTGTGTGTGTGGGCCAATCCAATTACATTTCGTAGCAAATGCCATCGAAACCGACTGTGCAGGGTGATATCACACCGGTGTCTCTTCAACGGGCTCTCAGCGGTCTGATCATGATGAACACACACCTTCCCCCCCCCCCCCCCCCCCCCTCCTACCTCATTATCCCACAACAACTTAACGTTGGAAAGCATTATCGGAAAAATCGCTCCTCCCTTGTCTCCGTAATCCCATCCGTCCCCGAGGACTCCTCGCGCGCGTCCGTGGCAACGACATCCGACCTCACGGGTCGACCCACACGTGCAATGATACTTTTCTCCTGCCCGGTCGCCTTAGACTCTGCGCGGTGGTGACCGACGGGAAAACTTGCTCCCATGTAGTTTTTGACCCTCCAGAATATTTCGAAAGAACCGGAAGGAGAGAGATACAGGGTTCATTCATTCCCCCTACAGCCCCCGCCCACCTCCCCCTTCCCTTTTTTTTCGAAACATTATAGATGCTGACTCTATATTTCAATCTTTGATTTTCGGGGGTCCAATTCTAAACCAACATTCGTAAGTCGAAAATGAACAGGTAAAGAGCAGAATATGACATTCACGCAGTCACTAAGTCAGTCATTCACTCACAGAGAGAAAGAGAGAGAGAGGGGGGGGGGGGGGGGGGGGGGGGGTCGTCGATGGTGTTGAATGTCTTACTTTTTTCTATTTGCTTTAAAGTTGGAAACAGGGTCATTACGACCTCAACCACTCCCAGTGTTTCCACAGAACAAGAACGGAAGTAAAAGCACACCAAAAAACCTTTTGTTATATAGCAGAATTTGTGAGACAGATTTCAACATGCACTCTGCTCTTCAATTTTGTAGCGAAAACAAGTTTCTTGAGAAATAACGCGCGGTGTTCAACGTCTGCTGCATGATTCGCCGAGTCTCTGTTTACTGACAAGAGATGATAGTATAATTCTTGTGAAGCGGTTTATTATACTGAATCAATTTATGCATTTTTTTTAGTAAAGATTTCTTCAAAATGGTTCATAACGGGCTGGGTTTTAAGCTGGAATCTGCCTAGAAGGTAATGAGAATTTCAACTCTGGAATGGACTCCAGCGGTGTGTTCAGCACTGATGTCTGCCTATTTGACCTTCGTTGTGTTGTTGCATTCAAACACGTAAATGACCATCTTTTCTTTTTTTTTCTGTGCGCTTTGAGCTGGCATTTTTGCTGGGTGATTTGGAGTTATGAGCGTGTAATCATTTCATTGTGGGAGTAAGAAAACGCACACTAGTTTCCAATGAATTGAGCAGGATGGTGTTAAAAAAAAAAAAGGTCAAAATGGCCAAAATGTTCGGTTCCGACAAACCATGGTAATGTCCTGTTTGGTTGTTAGAACCACGGAACCATACAGCTGTTGTTGTTTTGTCTTTCAAACCAAAACTTCCTGTTCTGTTGGAAACATAGACGACCAAATTCAATTTTTAAGTATTTGATTTGTTCCATTTTAATGTAATCAACAGCAAAATTGTAGAAAATCTAAAAACAAATTGCTTCTTTCTTTATTTCATGATGACCACAGCTACAACACATGTCATGACGTCAGACTCGAAACATGCTAAAAATAAGATAAGGACCCAGGTGAGAAAGAAGCATAATGAAGAGCACCCAACAATCGATAAATAAACCAATATAAAGGAAAGAAAATAAAGAGCCAACTGAGAAAGATGCATGACACTGAGAAGCATAAAACACTAAAATATTATGGTTAATTTCAGAAGGCAGTTGTCGGCTTTGGTTTATTTGAGAAGGCAGATGCCGCTTTCTTGTTCAGCTGCATATGCTAGGGGTGAATCCTTGTGGGTGTATTATCATTGCCGAAGAAGTGGGGACGGTGTGGGGTTGGGGGTTGGGTAGGACGCAAAATGAGGCGGAGAGGTGGCAGAGGAGAAAAGCCAGGGAAGAGGGGGGGTCGTTCTGACCAGTCCTAGCTTCAGACAGATCGGAACGTCATCAGAGCCAAACGCCAGTTCGTCACCTGCCGCACGTCAATTGCGTCAAGTTGTAAGGTATCACCATATCGTTAGAAACAAAACCAGAGAGAGAGAGAGCTTGGGGGTGGGGGGGGGGGGGGGGCAGAAAGTGAGGGAGACGGAGGCAGCAGCAGACACATGAAGCGGACCCAGGGGTGGTGGGGTGGGGTGGGGTGGGGTGGGGTGGGGTGGGGCGGAGGTCGACAAACACCTATTTTGTTGATTGAATGTGACCGATGCCGCCCCAGGGAGTCGTGCGGATCGTCCCCCCCAACGCGCGGATCGGGTTTGAAGGGGGGTGAGGGGTGGGGTGGGCGTGTAATTGTTTTGCTGCTGTGTTGCGGAACTAGAGAGAGAGATAGGGTGGGGGGGGAGGTGAACAGAACCCGAGAGCGAGGGGGGGGGGGGGGAGTGAGGGAGGTAACGATGGAGAGGGAGGTAACGATGCAGAGAGAGAGACTGTACGCATGTGTGTGCGCGCGCGAGTATGCTTGGCATCTGGCAAAAATGTCTCCCCCCTCCCCCCTCCAATCCTCCCCCCCCCCCCTACCCATTCCACACTCTCAAACATATACCTCTCTTCCCAACACAAACACCTTAACCTTTCACCCAAGTAATTTCTCCATCTGTTTGTTCATTTTTGCCCCCATCGTTGTTAATGTTTTTATTTCCATGACCCCTAAACTGAAGCCCTGCCCGCAGCAGCAAGCAGTTAGATGGGAGGCATCGGATTCATTTGCAATGCAATGCTGTGTTTGCCTTTCTCGTGCCGTGGGGAGTTTTACATGCGTGGGGCAACGGCGGGGCATGGGTTGCGTTTGAAAATATAAATACTGCCCGCGGATGTCTCGGAAGAAAGCGAAAGCAAAGGGGAAAAAAACTGGAACAAAACATAGGCAGAAAAGGAAACGACTTTGGGGTATTGGAAACAACACATAGGCCTAACAAAAAAGACACCCCCCCAAAAAAAAAAAATAAATAAATAAAATAAAAATAAAATGTGAGGAAAACAAAAGGAATCGAAGAAGGATAGGGAAAAAGAGAGGAGAGGGCATTGTGGGTGGGGTGTGGCAAAAGAAGGAACGGAACGGCAGGACTGGAAAACGGGTGGGAGTGAGAGGGCACATAAAAAAGGAACTTTTTAAAAATGTAAAGATAGAAAGCTGCAGGTCTGTAGCTTTCTGAGTAAAAAGAGTTACAGAAAATCATCTTAAAAACCTTAATATTTAATTCCAATCGAAAACAAATTAATTCCTTTATTATCATCAATCTGGCGTTTGGTCTCAAGTGACAGAAAGAATGAATTCTATATTTGTGGTCTATATTTGTTTTTTTCCTTCGTGGCTTTTCGCCCCACCCTCTTGTCTTGTAAGATTCCATACACACAAACACGAGTACATAAAAGTTGTGCATTCTATTATTTTACTGTGGTTATACAGTCCATGCTCTGAAGTCAGGCAGGAATACAACACAGTAGCAATGGTGTCTCTGAATCAGCATCTTTCCGTTTAAAACAATGCATTTTCCTCCTAAAAAAAAAGAAGAAAGGAATATCGTCTTTACGAACCGAAGGGTCAGTATGGAGAAGAATGTCCCAAGTATGTACCGCCAATCACGCTGTTTATCACCTTTTCTTTCTATTTTTCTCTTGATTTTGTTTGTTGTTGCTGTTGTTTTAAAGGCAGGTGCTGTTGTTTTAAAGGCAGGCGAAGGTAAACCGCATTGCTGCTAATATACCCGTCTACAAGTGGATAATGGCCTGCGCCACGGGTGCTTTTTTATGATGTGATGGGCCGCGGTCTGTGTGGTCTGGTATAAAGTGCACTGAGTGAGTGACGCGTGTTTACCTGTGCGCGCGCACGAGAGAGAGAAGTGAACTATTTTTTTATATACACACAGTGTGTGTGTGTGTGTGTGTGTGTGTGTGTGTGGAGAGAGAGAGAACACACACACACACACACACACACACACACACACACACAGACCCCGTCAGATAGACAGACCGAGAGAAGCTGGCAAAACAGATTAGCCGGCGCCTGGCACGTGATCAGACTGCCAGACGCGAAGTCGGAGACTCGCCGGAGACGTAGTCGTGGATTACTCTCATCTCCCCCGCCTCCTCCCCTCCCCCCTATTCCTATCCCTCTCCTCTCCCCCCCCCCTCCCCCTCCTTCGTTTTCCTTCACACCTCCACCATCTCAATGCTTCCTCCACCATTCAGCCATTCCTGCTTATGTTTGTTTGTATGTTCTTCTCTGCCCAAGCAGAAACAAGAATTCGGCGGGTAAGCCTTTAACGATACACGTGTTAAGAGAGAAAAGAAACAACACAAAAAGGGCTTTGTCGTTCCGTTTGTCGGGTTGGTTTCGAGGTGACTGTAGATATAAATGCTTCAGAAAGCTATGTCAAATTGTTTGCTTTAATTAAACAGCAAGGCAAGTGTAAAACTTATTCTGTGCGAGTGCGCGCGAGCGCGCGTGTTTGCGCGCGCTTGTGTGTGTGTGTGTGTGTGTGTCCTTCATTTAACGTCTATCCACTATTCGTGATATTTTTAAAAAAAAGTGAATGTGTACGGAAGTAATTGCGAGCGTGCACATAATGTGTGTATGTGTATATGTATGGGTGCGCGTGCATGCGAGTGTGTGTGTGTGTGTGTGTGTGTGTGTGTGTGTGAGAGAGAGAGAGAGAGAGAGAGAGAGAGAGAGAGAATGTGTGCCTGTGTGTGTGAGTGAGAGAGTTATGGATGTGTAAGTGTAGCCAACAACTAACTAATCCACCATTAATAACGCCCATTTTATCCACCGCACCCCACTTCCTTTCTTATCCCCCGCAAATAAAGTTAATAAAGAATATTATAAGTATTTTCCAATAGGGGTGCGTTCTAAGTGTACAAAGAATTCTTATGCGTACTTGCAACGGCCGTTGTAACATCACAATCCGAGTACCGGTGTATTAGAGAGAGGGAGGGATGGAAGGAAAAACACAGCTAGCTGGCTAGCTTTGGAGGAGTGAGAGAAAGGAGACCAAAAAAAAAAGGGGGGAGAGGAAGGGGGAGGGAACATACAGACATACACAAAGACGCACGAAGACACACACACACACACACACACACACACACACACACACACACACACACACACACAGCGCGAAGGGGTCCCCTAAACATAATGGTCCCAGTCAGGACGACGACATGCAAGGTTTGCACAACTATCCACTCTCGTATTTTTCTGGGCCGATCGGGTTTCCCCGGACTTTTTTCTAATCCTGCACCCGATATCCCTTTCCGATTCAGCCCGTGTGTGTGTGTGTGTGTGTGTGTGTGTGTGTGTGTGTTGAGAGAGGAGGAAAAGGAACGGCAGCGGGGGAGGGGGGGGGGGGGTTGAAAAGGCAGACACGTACGTACGTCCGTGCTCCCGCTTCCCTCACACCACTCTCCTTCATTCCGTAGTTCTGCCTCGCTCACTTAGTCCCCCCCCCCTCCCCCGCCCCCCTTAGTCACACACATTCTCTCTCTCTCTCTCTCTCTCTCTCTCTCTCCTCTCTCTCTCTCTCTCATGCACACACTGCCCGCATATATATATGCACACACTTGCATGCACACACTCTCTCACTCTCTCTCTCTCTCTCTCTCTCTCTCTTGTTTCCCAGCGGCCGGCAGTCAGGTGGGCACATCAAGTATTCATGGGCGGCCCGCCACAGACTTTGTTCAAACAGCCTGGCGAGATGGACAAACAGCCCGGCAGGACAAGATAGACCTCAGGGAGGGGATCGAATCCCGCCACCCGTGGATCGGATCCCTACCCTGTCCTGGGCATGGAGGAGGGGAGGGGAAGTGAAGAGAGGGGGGAATGGGGGTGGGAGAAGAGGGTGGGGTTGAAGTAGTGGAACAGGGAGTGAAGGTTTGAAGAAAGCCGGGAAATAAGGGAACGGGGAGACTTTTGGGAACACAGGCCGGGGGAGGGAGAGGGAGAGAGAGAGAATACCACGCATATAGTTGTCTAGGACTTGACAACTTGTATATATGTAAACATGTAAAAGCCGCATATCAGATTTTTCAAAAAGACCTTATTCTACAAAAAGACCTGTTAATGGCTGTACAGCAAACTTTGCACAAGACTTGCACGTTTGTTTTACGATTTGAACTGCTCTGCAAATCGGCTCTGGAACTGTAGGGGTTTACACATCTTCGCCCCAAGTCTTGCGGAAGCGACACAGTGTCGCCGGCATTCGCATACCGCCCGTCGGGTCGCCGCGTTCGTGACGCGTGATTCCTCGCCCTATTCTCTCCAACACCCTCTTTCTCACTTACTTTACGGGAAAAAAAGGTAGAAACTCCCCACTCCAAAGTTTACTATCAACTACCCCAACGTTCATTTTTTTTTAACGAATCATGATCACTATCATCACCACCACACCATTGTCATTACATTCCTTCTAATCATCAGTAATACGAAGTGTGCGTTCCGTTCGCAAAACTAACTAGTTGCCATTAACTAATTTTACGCGGCTAGATTGGACGCAGTGAAGTGACCTAGATCTTATCTCGATTTGGCGAAAGTGAAACTATATCTGTCGTGGTCCAGTCTAGTTGCAGCAATTTCAGTCGTTAAAGCAGAACAGGTTTATTATTTATAGCCCCTGTGGACTGCAATAGAGAGCCCTCTATCGAAGCTGAAGAAAATCAGTCAGTCGTTTAAGATTTTGACTTATAACGGTACTGTAACCGTCAGTGGGAACAAACCTACATTCTTGTCTTCATCACCACTCCAATCCTTCCTCTTCATCTCCCCCCCCCCCCCCCCCCCCCCCCCCCACACACACAACACGCTCTTCTTCCCACAAACGATACCCAAGACTCGCGCAAAAAGGGTTTCACTTTTTAAGATATCCGGCTGTCTCTGTTTGCCCGTCGTTTTGCCGTCTGTTTACAATCGCTACAGTTCCAATGGAAAGGCGGCGGCAGCTGATCGATTTTGTCTAAAAGGTTTTCGATCTAAAACTGTTCGGTAAAGAGGAAAAAAAAAAGGACAGAAAGCTGGGGAAAGAAAGAAAGCACTACTCGAAGAAGGGGGGGGGGGGGGGGGGGAAAGGGAAAACTAGAGAGAGGTATGTACCCAAGCCGGTCATGAAGCCACATCTGGGGATATGTGCGGTTATGGTGACAGAGATCAAACAAAGGAGAGAAGAAAGAGGTCGAGGGTGGGGGAAAGTGCATAGGGGTGTGTGTGTGAGAGACAGAGACGGACAGACAGGGGGAAAAAACGAGAGTTGACGATGCATACTTCCACAAACTTTAAGACTCGTGTTCATCTTACATTGTGGTGCAATTGCTAAAACCTCGCCCCCTTTCAACTTCTGTACCCAGAGAGCAAGAGGAGGAAGCGGCCCGCAAGAGAAGACGATCTTGCAGCCACCGCAAGAGAAGACGAGGAGGAAGAGCGGTCTGCACTGGACATGAGCAAGATAATTAAAAAGGGGAAAAGAAAAACGGTGTGCTTTGAGGGACAGGCATTTGATTGAAGATAGCCGCCTGGTATTTCTTACCAAGCCACAAAAATTGTCACCAACTGTTATCGTGTGCCATCGTGCACCGGTGGAAATTGACATCGCATGCATCCTATGTGAGAAACTGGAGGAATAAATGAAAATGAGTGACTGATATTTGAACGGTATGGGAAACGACTGAATGAGCGTATGAATGGGTAGGCAGCCCGTTGAGTGAGGTAGTGTGTTTACTGTAAAGCGCTTAGAGCTTGGTCTGTGACCTAGGATAGGCGCTATATAAATACCCAATATATAATTTGACCCGAGTAAGAAAAAGTGTGTGCTTTTGAGGTACAGGTACCTCAAGAGTAAGATGATCGATTTCATTTTCCCCTCCCTCATGTCAAGTATGTCCCACCCTTCGTTTATGATTACTGATTTACGTGCGAGGGACAGGCAGCTGTCATGAGTAAGAGAAAAAAACGCAGTAATAAAAAGGTAAAGAAAGTGTGTGGATTGATGTGTCGTTTGAAACTAGTATGAATGGTGAAAGATTTGATTCCATGGTAAAAGGAGCAGGAAAAAAAAATTTGGAAGCGGCTACAGCCTATCATTCAGAGGTTCTTTTGCCTGGTAAAAGGAGCTGGAAAAAAATTTTGAAGCGGCTACAGCCTATCTCCAAGTTGGAGATTCAGAGGTTCCACCCCATGGTAAAAGCAGCTGAAAAAAATTTTGGAGCGGCTACAGCCTATCATTCAGAGGTTCTTTTGCCTGGTAAAAGGAGCTGGAAAAAAATTTGAAGCGGCTACAGCCTATCTCCAAGTTGGAGATTCAGAGGTTCCACTCCACCATATAAGCGATTTTTCCTCTAACAGAAAAAAGTTGGGGTCCGAACGCCCTATCTCACGCGCTTTGCGCCCCAGTGAAGCAAATTATGCACGTTTAGGTGAATGCTCAATAGAAGGCAAACAAAACCCTACACACAGCGAGTCAAAACATACCGCAGCTCAGACAGCGATAACGCACGGGAGCCAGAGCACCCTCAGCAGGCTTCCGAGTCATTGCATCAGCGGCTCCATGGCAGACCGACTACGCTCTGGAAGACGTTTGGCAACAACTCCAGCTCAAGACCGCTACATCCAGGTCAGCTACATGCGAAATGGCTTTCAGTCAGTCTCAGCAACCGCCCAGCAATAATAATAGCAGGGCTATGGGCTTGTGGACCTGTCCTCACACAGCATCATCGTGGGAACAGGCTGCAGTGGGCAACTTGGCATCGTCCCTGGACCGTCAGGAACGGGGTCTGGTTTTCAGACGAATCTTTCTTACTCCTCCAGCGCCATGACAGCAGAAGGGTGTACCGCAAACATGGAGAGCGCTTTGCCCAGAACTGCGTGGACGAGCCACCTGCCCCCCGGGGGGGGCATCCACTACGCTGGCAGGAGTCCCCTGGTTCGAGTTCGAGTCACGATGAACGCCAGTATGTGGCTGGAATTCTCCAGCCTCATGTTCCATCTCTTATGGCCGGGCCTCGCAAGCTGTTCCAACAGGACACCGCCAGGCCTCATACTGCGCGACTAATAATGCAAACCCTCGCCTATGTCCCTCAATGTCGCCAGATCTCAACCCCATTGAGCTCATATGGGATGAGCTGGACAGACGAGTCCGGGCGCAAGTGCTCGCTCCTGACACCGTCAAAGAGCTGTTCACCTCCAGGAGGAGTGGGACACCATGCCAGCAGAGGTGATCCGCAATGTGATCCGCTCCAAGGAAGTCAGGTGTTGGGCCGTTGTTGCTGCAGGTGTTTATCGGCGATGTGAACTGTACAGACACTGGAAATGAAATCCTTAACAAAAGGCTGTTGTGAAATGATTTCAATCGAATTTCAGCGAAAATAATTAAATCTGAAATACATTTTCTTCAGCAAAAGTATGCGTTTCTTTTTTTTCCACAGTAGGTAGCGAGAAGTTAACTTCTAGAGTGGGAACACTCCATTCGCTAATCTGCTGGTTTGTTGTTGTGACCGTTGCATTCGGCGTTTATTGTTGACTTTTTTTTTCATGTAATTCTTGTAATTTTCTTTGTAATTCTTGCGGGCGGTCCTTTGTCTTTGCCATTCCCTGCAACTAGTAACACTGAGAAAGGCTGCGGGAAGGCAAACGAAAGCTACGCTTGTGGATAAAGTCCGCATTTTCTCTACTCTTTGGAGATCGGTTTCGTATCCACCCCACCCTCTCTCCTCTCTCTCTCTCTCTCTCTCTCTCTCTCTCTCTCTCTCCCCCCCCCCCCCCCCCCCAATGTAGAAAGGGACCAGTGTGGTTTGCTAAACAATAACGAAACTGCCCCACGTTGACCCAACCACTACACGCTCTTTAACTCCACCAGTCTACTGTCTTGACCTGACAAGCACTTCCGTCTGCCCCCTCATCTTAGCTCTCTTTCAACACACGATTTAGCAAACATGGCGAAGAGTACACACACACACACACACACACACACACACACACACACA
This sequence comes from Conus canariensis, assembly GCA_033310375.1. Lineage (NCBI taxonomy): Eukaryota > Metazoa > Mollusca > Gastropoda > Neogastropoda > Conidae > Conus > Conus canariensis. The sequence goes on along the minus strand of CM065721.1, from coordinate 36,100,298 downwards.
CACACACACACACACACACACATCCATGCCAGAATGCTGTCCACTTTCAGAAGGGTGGGGGTCGCTGACCTCACATTTCCATAACGAAGATAAGACAAAAAAAAAAAAAGTTTTTAGCCAGTGGCATTATTTGACGACTTGGGTGAGGTGGACTATGGAAGCGGTGGGTGGATCAGTGTGGATATTTTGTCCGTCTTTGTTACTGATTATGTCACTGTCTAGCATTGTGGTGGCATGGCACTGCTTACGGTCGCGAGTGTGTGAGTGTGTGTGTGTGTGTGTGTGTGTGCGCGCGCGCGGGTATGCCGGAGGGAGGGGTGAAGGGGTGCGTGCGTGTGTACGGTAAATGTGCATCATCGCCAGATCACTAGAAAACAACTTAGTAGATCGCCATTCGGTTTCACACAATCGTTTTGCCTGGTCAGTATAAACACGTGATTAAATCTGAAGCCTCTAGAATGGGGGGGGGGGGGGGGGGGGTAAAAAAAAAAGAAAGAAAACGAAGCTGTTCGCAAATGATAATGTGGCGAAAAAAATGATGTGATTTTCGGTCGTGGATGTAATTGCTTTTGTGTGCGAGGGCTGTGGTCTCTCCCAGGATGACCCCTTTTTTTGTCCCTTTTCTTCTTTTCTTAGTCATTTGCTCCCCCTCCCCCCACTCTTTCTCCCTGTCTTCTGGGCCAATCTCCCTCATTCCCTGCTCTCCTCCTCACTTCCACTAAAAGAAAGACAAGACAAAACAAAACCAAAACACAAAAACAGAAGATCCGTCAGCTAGAGATAAGGTTCAGTTTTCGTGCCGTGTTCATCTGTATTGCATCGTACGAAATGGGGTGCTTTACGGTAGTGCAGTGCTGTTATCTTGCGTGCTGCGTTGCGTTGTACTGTGCCGCGAAATATTGTACCGCACGTAAAGCGTCATACTGTGTCAGAAAAATTGAAGACTGTGGAATAATGCAGTGCGGTCGGTACAGTATTACGCAACACAGTACAACAATATTTACCCAGTACAATATTTCCATACTACAACACAGCTGAACAAGTCAATATTATGGCACTCAACACAGACCATGTCGACAGTGGCCCCCGGAAGAGAAGACAATCGCTTGACGGAAAGAAGCTCAACGAATGAGTCTCCTCGGCTACTTCTTGTCAAAAGATCTTCGCTTACGGGGGCAAATGCCGAAACGGCCAACATATGGAATAGCACTGATGTACAAATATTGAGAGGGCAGAGGGACTGCATTGTTAATCTGAAGGAAAGAGAAGAAACTGGGTTTACAACACCGCCAAACGAAAGGGTCGAACGCGTGACAACGCAGAAGGTAAGGTAAGTTGAGGCAATGCTGTTCCTAGCCCAGGCCATCGGTGTCCAGCTTCCATATCAGACGGGAGTTGACCATCTTTTCCATCAGCTTGCAGAGACAGCTTGTCGGAGCTATTGGACGATAGTCTGAAGGGTTGGTAAGGTCTTTTCCAGTCTAGGAATCAGAATGATCAGGGCTTTTCGCCAGGAGGGCGGAACGCACCCTGTGGTCCAGATATGGTTGTAGACTTTCAGGAGTGTCTGGAGACATCTCTCTGGGGGATGTTTCAAAAGCTGATAATGAATATCATCAGGCCAGGAGCAGAATCGTTGCAGGTTTGCAGAGCCGATTTCAGTTCATCATTTGAAAATGGTAGTTTATACACTTCAGAGTTGTCTGAAGCGAAGTTGTATGAAGGTTTTTCTCCGAGTTGTTTCTTTAAAAAAAGACAAACAAAACCAGCAGATTTACTTCAGAGTTCTATTGACTGTGGAGGCCAGCAGACTGGCAACTGCTTGTTTATCAGTTAATAGAGTATCGGCAATTTTCAGGTGATGAATTGACGGGTTGGTGTTCTTCCCTTTGATTTTCTTGATGTTCCAGACTTTCTTGGATGTTTTAGATGTCAGCCTGGCGCAGATGATTTTCCAAGACTGACGTTTAGAACTTTAAAAAAATGTGTCTCTCTTTGGCTCGGAGTTTTCGATGGGCTCGAGCACTGGGAGCTGAAGGTCTTTGAGGAATATCCGACGCTGAGCCCGTTTGCGTTCTCTTGAGATCTGTTGGTAGTAAGAATCAAACCAAGGTGTTTAAGGCAGTTCTGCTGGGTCTTGACTCTGAAGAATGTCAGTTTTCTGGAGCTCCTTTCCAATATTTGCAGCTAAAAGATTCCAGAATTATTAGCCTTTTATAATTAAAGTGTTCCGGAACAGAGGCGTTTCCAGTGGTTATAGATTTTAACGGGAAAATGGTCACTTCCATGCAGATCGTCACGAACAGACCACTTACAGTCCAGGACCAGCGACGGTCGCATATCGACAAATATGAATATACAGATGTACCCGTAGAGGATATCTCTCATTCAGACAACACAAGTCCAATTCTGAAAAGAGGTCTTCAAGAAGCAGACCTGTGGATGAAGAATTCACACTACCCCTGTGAGGATTATGGCCAATAAAGTCACCCAACAGCAAATAAGAGCGAGAAAGTTCTTCAGACTGACAAGATCGTGACGACAAACCGAGACAAGCAGTTTCGAAGCAAGGAAGTCGGTCTCGAGGCAAAGCATTTTCACTCGAAGTCTTCCACAGGTCATACAAACAGAAACTGCATTGCTATTCATCTTTCCGTTCCTTTGGCGGTGTTGTAAAGACAAAAGAATGGAAGGACGAAGCGGAAAACAAAACAGGAAAAGCCCACTGCATGACACAATACTGGTTACAGTAAAAACATGAACACAACCCAGTCATCACATCACACCATCATCAGTACATCATGACTTAAAACCGTCAAGCATGTGTGTGTGTGCGTGTGTGCGTGCGTGCGTGCGCGCACACAAAGGTATACATGTCTGCAAGTCTGTACTCACCAATCGCCGTTTGGGCTTGATGAGGGGCCGGTTCTGGCCGTTCATCTTGTGGTAGAGGCCACAGGCGTTGCACAGGTAGTGGCCAGTGCCGTTCTCCGCCACAGTGGGGTGGAGGTGGCCCCGCAGTTCACACACTCTCGGCCCTCTGCACACGCACGCACGCACGAACACACACACACACACACACACACACACACACACACACACCATCAGCGATCAGAATGCGAGGAGGAAACTGAAAAGAAGGCACGAGGAATAGGATGAAGAGGGGAAGATGAGGTTGAAGTCGAATAGGAAGAGAAAGATGAAAAGGATGAGAAGACAATAAGCAGGAAGAGGAAGAGGACGTGTACAAGGACGAGGACGTGTACAAGGACGAAGACGTGGAGGAGGCGGAGGAAAAGAATAAGAAGAGGGATAGAGAGAGAGAGGGGGGGGGAGTGGGGGGGAGGTGGGGAAGGGAGAGAGAAGAGGGTGGTGGCGATGGAAAGGAAGAAGCGGAGAACACATAATCGTGCAGGACAACAATCACCAACCTAACTTGAAGCCCCAGTTCTGATCGAGACTAAACGTAGTTCCCATAATCATGGGTGGCTGCATACCGAACATGGTTTTTGTTTTCACTTTATAAGGTAAGAACTACTACAGAACGACTTCTCTGGAGCAAAAACACTCTTGCACACTCGTCAACCGCTGACGCTGACGCTGGACACGAGTCACCTGCGTAAAAACAAATTTTGAATCTGCAGTCCACAAGACTCTCCGGCCGGCAGATCTGCCACCATCGACGACATGACCATCCAGACAACCGGCTCAGGCTTTTAACTCCACCACGTCCCTAGAAAAACAAGCACCAACGAACGGAACTACGTCAACTGGCCTGCGTGTCACGCGAAAGACGCCACAAACGGAGGTCGCAGGTCACCACCAACACTACCACCACCCCTAAAAAAAAAGCTTGAGAAGTCGCGCCGCTTGACTTGCCCACGTGTCAGAGCCGCTCGGCTCAAATCACGGAGCTAGAGACTTGTACGAGATCGTACAGGACAAGCCAGCACTCGAACGCCACCTGGTTCCGGCTGAAGCCGCATACCGGAAGAAAGAGAGAGAGAGAGGAAGAAAGAGAGAGAGAGAGGAAGAAAGAGAGAGAGAGGGGGTGGGGGTGGAGGTCGTGGTCCAGTGAAGTGGTACAGCAAGGGAACCATCTGTGCGGAGCGGAACAACGCCCTACAACCCCACCCTGGCCCAAGCCTCGGCTCCCTCATCCACTGTCGTCCTATCTACGGAGAAACAGCCCCGCTTCATCAAGCTTTCGCTTCCTTCTGTTGTGGTTGTACATCTGATCGGGGGCCCTCATCAAGCGCTCGTTTCCTACTATTACCATGCCGCCAAAGCAGAGCGCCCACAGGCGGATCTTAATCTACGTCTCGCCCTGGTCCGATTATTACACCATCGCGGGCTTTTCATCTCTGTGCGCTTCAGATTGCGCATCACTTTTGCGCTGCGCTGATCTCAACGGCTGACTGACTGAAATCTGGAGAACCCTGCGGTCTCTTCGAGAAGAGAGAGACTCTGGACCGTCAGCAAGAGGGACAAGGTTAGAGATGGGTTTTAGAGGGTAACTTAAGTCCCTTAAGTAAAAAGCACCTTTCCATGGATGCCGGGAAATCTGTCAATGAAATTCTGATCTCAGTATAAACGAAAAGGTAGAAAAGTCCAGTCTCAACTCTTCCGTAAAATACTGAATGCAAGTAGGAATTACATCCAGTGTCAAAATAGATGTGGTCAAGAAAATTTCTGATCTTCGACTGAGAGGAACCTGCCCACATCTAGAACTCTGAAGATGCTAGTTCTGGACACGTCCTACCTCCACCACCACCACCCCCAGCCCACCCTTCCATAAAATATGACGCAACAACAACAGGAAGAAACTGCTGAATCTGTTCATTTTGACAACTTCCAGGATGACAAGGAATAATCATCGTGACGAAACAAGCGGCAAGACAATAGTGGTGTTGTTATATTTTTCTTCTTCCAATGTACTGTTTCTTGGCAAATCGAATCTGGCAGAGCATGATCGGTTTTTTCTCTTGTGTGTTGGAAATTGAGGCGGGCATTACTCTCCATGTGCGAAAAGTATTTACTGGTTGCTTGGCTACCTACCAGTAGTACCTGGCCAGCGTGAGACAATGCTCATGCAGCTCAGAGAGAGAGAGAGAGAGAGAGAGAGAGAGTGGGTATATGATAGAGAGAGTGGGTATATGACAGAGAGAGTGAGTGGGTATATGAGAGAGACAGAGACAGAGAGAGAGAGAGAGAGAGAGAGAGAGAGAGAGAGAGAGAGAGAGAGAGTGTGAGTGGGTATACGATAGAGAGGAGAGAGAGAGAGAGAGAGAGAGAGAGTGAGTGAGTGGGTATACGATAGAGAGAGAGAGAGAGTGAGTGAGTGGGTATACGATAGAGAGAGAGAGAGAGAGAGGATCAGGACAGAGAGAATTAAGGTCCCAGAAAACGGTCCGTCGCCAGTGGTCGGCATGAGGATGTGGCAACCAGCCGACAGCCGCGTCAACTCGACAGCGAAGCGGCCGCTGAAGAGGAGGAAAAATGTCCTCAACCATCGGAAGAGAGACGCGCCAGCCGTTCTGTCGCCAGAGTTAAGTGCTGCGCCTGCTGGGAGAGGGGCGGAGGGCATTGGGGGAGGTGGGGGGTCAGGAGAGGAGGGGGTGGGGTTAGGGAATAGGAGGGGAGAGGGGCAGGAGGCTACGGTCCATGTCACTGTACTCCTGTCCGTGTCCGTTGGCGTCTTTTTTTTTCCCCTGTGCCAGTCTTCGGAACTTAGAAGAATGTAACAGACTTTCGTTTTGGGTTTCCATAGTAGTGCATCTTCTGTAGGGGTGTTTGACAGCATTGTACTGTACCGTTTCCTTATTGAGGTTGGTTGGTTTTCCAAAGATCTTGTCAGGTCCATAGCCCTCAGATGAAAAGCAGTGGCTGTCTTTATTTGCTGCGCATTTCAGAGACTGGGACTCGGGAGTTCGTTTCCCCTCCGCCTTCTGATACCACCTTTCAAAAACACTGTACCCAAAGTTGTAGGTATATGACTTTGTACAGCCTTTTCTCTCCGCTGCCTTCTTCCCCCTCTCCACCCTTACACCTTTCCTATGCTTAGCGTAACAGCTGATAAACGTTGTCGACAAAATCGCACCTCTACCCACAATTCTGATACTCTTGACTGCAGAAAACTCGGCCTAAAAGTACTGGCTTGGGTAGGCGTCGTTAAAAACAGGTTCTGGTCAGTAATGATCGAACCATCAGCACGCACAGCGTTGACCACTTTGGTCAATATCTTCTCTGTCGGACGGTTACGAACATATCTCACAAAGCTCCAAACAGATGGAGGGGGTTGGGGTGGGGGTAAACACCACCGCTTTGTAAACCGTTTCACCCACAAAAATTGGCGTCACCGATTTCCGGATCCTGCTTCCTCTCCACCGTATGCTACGAAGTGCATTTTAGAATTTTGATTTACATTTATTTTTCTTTTATAAATTTTTTTTTTCATTTTTTTTTTTCCATCTTTTTTTGAAAACGAACTATCTCGCCCTCAAATCGCCGCGCGCCCAGGCAGAGAGGAATCCCTTTTAATTACGATTCTAAATGAAACAAAATTCCCGGGGTTCCCGGGGTCAGAACAACATTGAGGCCGGGCGGGAGAGCTAGTCCAGAGCCGGTGAGGGGAGGGGAAAGCTCTATTAGCCTATCGGAGGGCCATCTCTGACGATGTGACAGCACAGCCTCACGTCGCATTAACTGCCCGCCCAAGCAGCGTTCGTCCATTTGGACAGAAAACTAACCAGGAAAACGAGGGCCGACCGCCAGTCCCCGGCTACAGCAGAAAGCCCACTTTCATCACCCAACCTTCACCCCCAACCATCCCAACGGCTTGCCCAAACTTGTGGGACATTTTTGTGTTGTGGCGGGAGGAGATTGAGAAGAAGGGGGAGGGGGACTGGGGGCACAATAAGCGGGAGTTGGTGGTAGAGTGCGAGGAGGTTCCACTCGCTCTCGCTTCACAACCTCCCTCCCTCCCCCTCTCACCACCCCCCTCCCCCTCCCTCCCCTACCCTCAAGCACACAACCTTCTGCCCCGCTTCCCTTAAATCTGTGTATGATATTTCCTCTTTTTAAACTTCCATCCTAAATTAAGCCCCTTACTTACGCGTCAATTATTTGGAAAGTTTCAGTATGCACGCCCGTGCATCGAGCGGGTCTTCTGTGTTTGCACAGACCTGCAGATCTGCAGGCCACAAGTGCAGTGCAGTGCACTGCAGTGCACTGCAGTGCAGTGAAGTGTTCTGTACTGTACTATACTTCACTGTACTGTACTGTACTTAAGGTAGGTAGAGTAAGGTAGAGTAGTGGTACAGCAGTGTCGTGTCGTGTCGTGTAATCTGGCGTCGTGTGAATGTTTTAAGGTGTATTAAGGTACAGTGTCACGCCCCCCCCCCCCCCCCCCCCAAAAAAAAAAAAAAAAAAAAAAAAATCAACGAGCGAACCAACCGTTAAGCTGAAAAAAAAAGCCCATCGTTCCCCCCCCCCCCCCCCCCCCCCCCCCCCCTCAAAAAAAAAAAAAAAAAGTTCCGCGGCAAAATCTCGCGAGTTGCCTCTACCGTGCACTAACTAATGGCGTCATTTCCGGCCCGAGTCAGGCGAGTTTGATGCCTCCCGCCACACTCCCGCCGCCATCACAGCCTCGCTTTGCTTAACAAGGGCGACAAGCCTGCGTCACTTCCTATCAAACGGACATGCGCACACCAGTCCCGGGTGCCTGTCAAAAAAGAAAAAGGACTCGGACGGTAGGAGAAGAGCGGGGCGCAGCACTTGTGGGGTGCGGACGGAAGGGGCTGAGCAAGTGTGGTGCCAGATTAGCCGAGGGTACCTCCGACCCCCCCGCCCCCCCCCCCCCCCCCCCCCCCCCCATCCACCCCTCTCCGCCATTCTCCTTTTCCTCTCGTCTCCTCCTCGCCAAAATCTCTCACGCCCAGCCTTGCAAGGAAATTGTACAAGAGAGCTGACAAGTGATTTCTCTGTCAGGGGCGGCAGGAGACAAGATGTAAGAGATTTTTTTTTTTAATGAAAGAAAAAAAAAAACGGTCCCACAACTGCTGCGTTTAGTAATCACTTTTTGATATATGCGAGGAATGGGGAAAAGATAGCAGTCGGGGTGAGGACAGAGAGAGAGAGAGAGAGAGAGAGAGAGAGAGAGAGAGAGAGAGAGAGAGAGAGAGAATCCGATAGATGAGATCAGGTGGTAGAGGGGAGATAGCCCCAGCCCAGCCCAGCCCAGCCCCCCCCCCCCCCCCCCCCCCACAACACACACACACACACACACACACACGCGCGGCCAGCAATGTTTTCGTGCAGAGAAGCATCTGTTCCTACCTTTCACCACTTGAAAGTAGTTTTGATTAGAGGCGATGACGATAACGGCAAGATCGTCGGGCGACAAACAAAAGGCTTATCAGACAGATAGAAGGCGAGAAATACATCGTCGCTTTTTTTTTTTTTTTAACCCCTCTTACCCCCTCTCCCTTTTGGCTTGCTCAAAAGCCTGACTGTTCTTGGCGTTAGCGACTGTTCTTGGCGTTAGCGTCTACCTCGAGTTTCTTTCTTTTTACGCAATTTTCAACACCCTGTCTGCCTTGTTTTTCAGGCCAACAATCCCCCCCCCCCCCCCCCCCCCCCCCTCGTGGTAGGAATTCCAGGCACGCATGCCAATATTCTCTCATCGTTTACAAAGAAACATTACGTGGCAGAGTAGTCCACCCCCGCCCTCTGAAAAAAAACAGGTCTCTTCATCAATATCCTTAAACCCAACACACACACACAACCACACACAACACAACACACACACACACGTACGTGTACATACGCACACCCGTACACATACATCGAGGCTTATGAAGACATGAAAGGAAAAAAAAGGTCTCTACAGAACATTAAATAATTACCTTATTTGTTCTTTCTTATGGCGTGCATATAAGTTTCACATCAACTGTCTATTGACTCGTTCATTGTTTTACTTATTTGTTTATTTTCTTTTTTTCGAAAGTCGAATATCACGCTCAAATATCTATGGTACACAATATGGCCATTCCTTTCCCAAAACAGAACAGCGTCAAAGACATGTTGTAGAATTCGGACATTGATCTTGGTCACATTCAGACTGGACAGTTTACGTCAATGACATCGTCTACAACTCGGCCACTGATCTCGATCATAATTATTCCACAGAAAATCGTCTCTTCTCCCGCTGGAATCTTTTGTTTTGAATCGAAACTGGAATTTCTCTCACACTCCGCCCAGTCCCAGCTTCGCTCCCCTCATCACTAGAACATCCATACAGCCCTCACGCCGATCTCGGCCAAGTGCAAGTATCATTCTCCTGCATCGAGGTCAAGATTTCCCTACCGCCTCTGCCCACACTCAGCCACCTCCCCTCCTCACCACTTTTTCCCCCTTTAATATATCAAGGGTGAGATTCTATCCCGTTCCGTGTCTTTTCTGCCCCTTTGTAGGCCAGCCCGGGAGTGCGGGGGAGCAGCCAGTGGTAATTACCAAAGAATGACCTCGCAGGCCGATGGTTAAACAGCAAGGGTCCAGTCCCTGATTGGCTCGCCAGTTCCGGTTGGCGCAAGCCTCGGAACTGTATAGGTTCCACACCAAATTTAATTGTACTAAGACCTTGCTTAAGGAGTTTATTTAAAGATCACAATCGTACTGATATGAGAATTTCTATCACTGCTTCTCTTTTCCTTTCATATGCAAATCATGATACATGGAATCTCGATTCCAAGCAGACGGGTGGAAATAAAAGGAATGGGACTAATTCGGGTAGAACAGCTGGCGCAAAGATAGGGAGGGTGCACAGGTGAGCGCGAAGGCCTGAACTGTGACGTCAGCTGATGGGCAGCTCGTGTCTTTCTAGATTGAGAATAATGTTATCGGTACAATCCGTTATGACCAAGTGACACGAGTATTGATGGATGTGGGGCATTCATTTCATCTATCAATTTTACGTTCATCAGTGGTTCAAATGTATGCTATGCCTCAAACGCTTTCTTTGATTTAGTCTACATACCTAACTGTGGCGTGTGGCCTGCACTGCCCCCGACGCAAAGACGTGGGCATGCGCGAACCAGATCCGGAACTGACTGCAGGGGTTTGTGGGTGGGCCACGCCTGGCGTAAACTAGAGGCCCGTATGGACGACTATGGGCTGATTGAAAGATAATTCCTCTCTCTCTCTCTCTCTCTCTCTCTCTCTCTCTCTCTCTCTCTCTGTGTGTGTGTTGTGTGTGTGTGTGTGTGTGTGTGTGTGTGTGTGACGGGGAGGCAAACAGAGGGAGAGCAGGGTGAGGATGGAGGGTACTGGAGAGACGAGAGGTAAGAGGGAGGGACGGGGAAGAAGAGTGGGTCGCGGGGAGCAGCGAACGTGTACTGGATGGCCCACTTTTCGAGACGACATGGTACCCACTTGACCAAGTCACCAGCGACATTCCACACACACCCCATTACCTCAAAGGCTAATCCTGATCCTGGCGTATAGAAGACGAAAGCAGTTCTTACCTCGAAGTTAGTAGCAGCCCGTCATCCTCCCACCCCACCCTCCCTCTCTCTCTCTCTCCCTCTCTCTCTCTTTTTCCCTCCCTGTCTTTCTCTGTCTCTCCCTCACCCAATCCTCTCCCTCATCCTCTCTGCCTCTTTAACACTAACCATTTCTTTTATTTGCTTTGCCATCACATTAATTTTCATCGCATTTGCAGCTTAATTTAAGTGATTGTGTGTGTGTTGTGTGTGTGTGTGTGTGTGTGTGTGTGTGTGTGTGTGTGTGTGTGTGTGAGAGAGATAGAGACAGAATATGTGTGTGTGAGAGAGAGAGAGAGAGAGAGAGAGAGAGAGAGAGAGAGAGAGACACACACAGATGCTTCACCACCTCCCCCTCTCCCTCCCGCACATTCCTATTTGGTCGTCACTTTCACCCCACTTTCTCCATTCCCTGCCTCCTGTCCTCCTTCCCTCCTCCAACACATCAAACTGGTACAGAGACCGATCGATACCTGAAGTCAACTTGGCGGGAAGCAACAAGAGTTAATGGACGATTTCGTTTTCCTCTCTCTCTTTCTCTCTTTTTCCAGAGAGAGAGAGAGAGAGAGAGAGAGAGTGTTGTGTGTGTGTGTGTGTGTGTGTGTGTGTGGGTGTCGTGTGTGTGTGTGTGTGTGCGTACGTGCGTGCATGCGTAATGAGCGCGCGCGCGCGCGGGTGTGTGTGCGTGTGTGCATACACACAAGAGCTCTCTGTCTTGATACTGATGGCAGATAACTTGACCGCCAAGTCAAAATTTGAACAGTTTCGGATTGCCCGTCTGCGGGACGGGACTGCAACTAGAGAGAGAGAGAAGACAGAGAGAGAGAGACAGAGACAGACAGACAGACTGTGTGTGTGTGGTGTTGTGTGTATGAGTCGTGTGTGTATATGAGAGAGAGAGAGAGAGGGAGAGAGAGTTCATTGCTTTGTCTCATTTTTTCCCTCTACTGCTGCATTACACACACACACACACACACACACACACACACACACACACACACAGGGACAGAGACAGACAGAGAGGAGAGAGAGAGAGAAGAGAGAGAGAGAGAGGGCCGACAGACAGACAGACAGAACCAGACCAGTGCTACCAGAGCCAACAAGCGTAAGCTTATGAATATTTGATCGTGGATATACCGTTTGGTTTGCGGTGCAGAAGCAAAAACTACAGAAACCTATTTCTCCCTATAGCTGTCTTCATAAACGTGTGTGTAGGCTGGTGTGTGTGTGTGTGTGTGTGTTTTTCGCGCGCGCCCGGATATGCACGTGTTGCGAACAGAGAGTGAGTGTGTTTTACTTTGTGCCGATTCGCGAGAGAGGTCTAATTTGCCAAACGGTTTAAAGTTACACCCGTTCCTGTTTGAACTTTTCCCCTGTCGTATCGATCAGCGATCCTGCCGCATTGTACGCTTGTGTGTTTTTACTGCACGTGTGTGCTAGTCCCAATCCCACCCCCCTCCCTACCCCCCTCCCATTTTACTCCCCCCCTGTCCCGTCACCCTCTCCGCACACCGTCTCCCCCCCCCCCCCCCCTTGCCTCCCACACACACAGCCTTCTTATCTCCACACACATCCTAACCTCGACTAACCCAATGACCCCCACCCCCGTGCCTCCTGTCCGTCCACCCTTCCATCCCCCCATCCTTAACCACATCCTTAATATCGTCTTCCTCCTCCACCGTCCTCCCCCTGTTCTGATTTGTTGTTGACCTCCTTTAATGTTCTCTTGGCATGTTTGTTTTTGTTTCGAGAATGAAACGAAGATGTGGTATAACTGTTCGAGAAGGCCTTTTCTTCAATTTAATGTAGAAGACATTTTTTTTAATTATGAAAAGGTCATTAAAGTCTCCTTTAATTCGAGTTCATTGCTCTAAAATTGGTATTGCTCTTGTATTGCAGTAGAGCGTAATGGTACTGTATCATACTAATTTGATTTGTGTAATGAATTGTGTGGTCTCTATTGGATCAAATCGTATTGCAAGATAAATATTTTGTGACGCATCGTTCTACACGGTGCTGTACTGCATTGTGTGGGATCGTCCACTATCGTTATTTCATTGCATCGTCTTGTGTCGTATAGTGTTCTAATTCAGCGACACGTTTCTCTCTTCTGCGTCTCGACATCTCTATGATCAACTGTGTCCATCCTTTGCTCTGCTTTGCTTGCACGCAACTGTAATCATCTCCTGCTGACACGGCGGTACGCTTCAATGACAGTGCTATGTCAACCATATCTTTCTTAACGGCCAAAGAGTACTGTATTCTATGGTGTCTAGATGTTCCGTTTAACAGTCACTAAATCGTATTCAAAAGTTTCTTAACGGTACTGAATTTTTCTCCATCGTGTCTATCAATTCGGCTGAACATTTCTAGTTTGTTGTTTTTTCCAGCCTTGCTGGTGACTGCTTGATTTTATTCCTGACATACAGCACCAAGGAACAATGACTCTCTGGCAGTGCCATCTGAAACTTTTTCTTTTTGGCTGCAAATTTATGAGCTCTAAAGTCACCACTTCACGGAACTTACGATGTAATTTCCATTGCAGTGAAAGGAAACATTTAGAAGAGAAAAAAAAACATTGTTTTACCACCGGCTATAATTTTTGGAGGAATACTTTTTAAGACGGCAAAAGAATGATTAAAAACAAAAGCTGACACGAACTTTACAGGCCTGAATTCTCTACACAGTGACGCATACAGCATCGTCTCGAATCCGACATTTATAACCCCAACCAGCCCACGAGACACAGAGTGGGGAAAAAGAAGGGGAAGGGCGAAAGCAGAGGGAGGGGAAAAAAAAAGAAAGAACGAAAGAAAGAAAAAGAAAAGCTCTCCACAAATACTCCGACAGTCGCACGAGAATGCCAAATGGGAACCGGAACAAATCCTCGTAATAAGGCAGTTCCTGACTGACCCCCTATAACAAAAGTGGAAAGTCTGCTCGGCGCGTCAGTGTCGAGATCTGGCAAGGGCTTTTCAGTGGGCCCGTAAGTAACCCGCGAGAGTTGACCCCCCTTCTCTTTAAAGCGTCGCCTGTCGCCAAACTGAGAGAAGTACTGGCACAATACCATTCACACACACACCGAGACGAGAGAGAGAGAGAGAGAAGAGAGGAGAGAGAGAGAGAGAGAGAGAGAGAGAAGATGTTGGTTATGGCCTAGCCGATCGCAAAGGGGCATATCAGGCCTGATACTCAGACGCAAAATAAACGCGCGCAAAAAAAAAGAAAGAAAGAAAGAAAGAAAAAAGTGTATGCCAGGAATCCCGGCGAATTCTGAATGTCCATTTCCGTTTACTTTGTAAGGAATAAGAACTCTTGATCCAACTCATTCCACATATTGAGATATGACAGATCATGTACAACAGCAGTTAAACAGAAATACAAAAAAAATGTAGTGGGTTTAAATCAACATTTATGTTTACATTTAATATAAGAACATCAATATTGCAGCGGAGAGAAAACTAGTGATTTACGTGATCATTCCAAAACCATTCAAGATCACTCATACCGAGTAGAGACAATCATAAGAAATTGTGTATTCAAAAACACATGTATTGCTCTTCACATTTTCTTTGCGTTTCTGTACACGCACGCACGCACGCACGCACGCACGCACACGCGTTCTTTACAAGAGTATGAGAGACACACTGACACAGAGAGAGAAAGAGAGCGAGCGAGGGAGAGACAGACATGACAGGCAGGCAGGCAGACAGACACAGACATTGAGAGACGGAGATGGTGAAGGACAAAATGGAAGAGACAGACACACAGACAGGCAAGGAAAGACGGAAAGTAAGACATACAGACGTATTTTACTATAACGCTCGCGTGCGCTCTCTCTCTCTCTCTCTCTCCTCTCTCTCTCTCTCTCGCGCGCGCGCGCGCGTGCGCGCGCGCGCACACATACACACACACATAGCCAGGAAGAACAATTTTTTCTATCATAACCTGTCTGTCACGCAACACCTTTTATCCATTCACCCCTACACCAATTAATCCCGCAAGATAAATGAGAGAGGAACTCAAGCGTGCGTCACCCCTAACAAAAACGTCCAGCAGTATAATACAGAAGCGGGCTGCAGCTGCGAGACAGCCAGACCGTGAGAGAGAGATGGAGATGGAGAGAGAGCGAGAGAAAGAGACAGAGAGAGAGAGAGAAAGACAAGAGAGAG
>CM065721.1:36080585-36083085 GCA_033310375.1 Conus canariensis | reverse complement strand
CCACCCCCACCTAACTATGGTTCCAGACCACGGGTCCTGGCAAGAAAGGACAGCAACTGATGCCCGTCACAATCCCCTTTTCCAAGAACCAATTCCATCTCGTTGACGCCAAAACTCCCCTTTAGCACCGACCACTTTCCCGAACGAGTCGGAAGGCGAGAATGAATGGCACTGCTCCCCGAAGATGACAGGCACAAGGGCCAATGGAATGGGCCTGTTGCTGATTGGGATCTGGAGTCTGTCCGGACCCGAAATGGGGCGTCTCCGAGATGGTGCGCATATACCGACAGACTCACTCTGAGAGAGAGAGAGAGAGAGAGAGAGAGAGAGAGAGAGAGAGAGAGAGAGAGAGAGAGAGAGAGACAGACAGACAGACAGACATATACAAGCAGACAAAAGAGACAAGACAGACAGAGAGAGTAAGACAGAGAGACTAAAAGGCAGACAGACGGGCGAGTACAAACGAAACAGAAAAAGGGAGAGGAAACCACACACACACACACACACACACACACACACACACACACACACAGAGCTGGTGGAGATGCAGAGAGAAAGAGAGGTGGGTGGGGAATGGACACACACAAAAAGAGAAAGACAAAGAAACAGAGAGACAGACAAATAGAGAAGAAAACGAATAAAATGAACACACAAACAAAATGGAAAAAAAAAAAAATCCCACAAACGCTGACTCCCCTGCCCTCTCACCTGTACTAGAGCGGGCCTTGCTGCGGGGCCGGTTGCTGGAGCTGCCCGACTTCAACACCGAGGAGGTGGCCGCCGCGTGGAACCCCAGCGAGGCGGCCCCGCCGTAGTCGCCGCCCATGTAGTGCGTGGGGTAGGTGGGCACGGGGTGGTGGGCTGTGTGGGAGAAGGGGGTCTCCGCCGCGTTCAGCTGGTTGACCCTCACCTGCGTCAGGTTGAATGTATAGTTTATGGACGGCTCCGCGCCGCCGCGGTCACCCAACCCGCCGCAGCTGATCCCGCCCACCCCGCCGCCCGGCAGCGCCAGCGCCGAGGTGGCGTTCATCTCGGACTTGGTCACGGGCTTGATGTCCACGGAGGGGGCGTAGTCCCCAGCACCCGTCGGCGGAGGAGGAGCACCAGACCCCGTGACGGAGCCAGGGTTGTTGTTGCTGGAGGTGGTGGAGGAGTTGTTGCCGCCGCCGTTGTTGTTGCTGTTGTTCGAAGCCCCACCCGCCGCGGCGCCGGCGACGTTCTCCGGGGTGCCGTCTTTCGGGGGCGTGGGCGGGAAGGCGAAGGAGGACGTGGCGGAGGAGGAGGAGGAGGCAGAGGAGGTGGTGGAGGAGGAGGTGGGGTGGTGGGGGTGAGGGTGGGAGGAGCTGGAGGGGTGGACTGAGGGCAGCGGGGCGGCGTGGTGGTGATGGTGGTGGGGGTGGGGGTCGGTGCCGGGCGAGGGGTGGCTGGTGGGCGACTTGCTGCCGAAGGAGGAGGCAGCGGCCATCCACCCGGCGGCCGCCGCGGAGGAGGCCCCCAGGGAGGTGGCCGGGTGGTGGTCGGAGAGGGTCGGGGCGGTCGGGGACGGGTGGCTGAGGGAACGGTTGGAGAAGTGCGAGGCCATCGAGGGCATCCAGCCCGAGTGGGCGTGTGGCACCATGGACTTGCTGGCCGCCGACTCGGCGGCGATCCACGAGTGCAAGGGCGAGTGGAAGTGGGGTCGGCACATAGGGGAGGCGCTGGAGGCTGCAACATAACCAGTCATTTTGTTGTTGTTATTGTTGTTGACATTTAAAAAAAAATAGAAAAGAAATTCGTGGGCGAGCTTACGTCATTGTCGGCTACGTCATCAATGCCGTCACCGGTGTGTGTGTGTGTGTGTGTGTGTGTGTGTGTGTGTGTGTGTGTGTGTGAGTGAGAGAGAATGTGTGTGTGTGTGTGTGTGTGTGTGTGTGTGTTTTGTGTGTGTGACGCTGAACTTTATAGAGTCTACAAGATTAACATTATTTTTAGCACCGCTTACTCCCTTCGCATGTGAATTCAAGGGAAATAAGATTAACAGCAACTTTTTGTTGTTACTGCAGGTTTCGTTTCAATGTCAAAATGGTGGTGACAATTAGGCTACTATCATTTTTGAATCCGTTGTCGTTCATCGTCGACGTCTTCCTAATCACTATCATCATCAACATCCTCGCCATCACCATCGTCATCAAAATCAAAATTATGAACACCTACATCAATCATCAACGTTTTTATCATAATCGCTATTTTTGTTATCGTTTATCTGTTTGTCTGCGTCATGACCATCATCATTAGTCTTATGACTCCCGGAGTCAATATCGAATAAAAACATCTACTACTGCGACCACTACTGTTGTTGCTGCTGTTCACAAGCATCCCTACGACGACTACAGCTTCCATCCAGCATCAGCCTAACAAGCGCCATCCTCAGCTTCACAATGACCGGCATACATCAGCATCGACACCAACAGGATCGTCGAAAGGACAACATTCTCTCATCGGTCACTGTAAACTCTGTGCC
>CM065721.1:36070585-36075585 GCA_033310375.1 Conus canariensis | reverse complement strand
GTTTAAAAAAAAAGGTGGAGGGGGGGGGGGGGGGGAGAGAGGGAAGGGGGGAAAAAGAGGGAGGGATGAATAATATGCACTGAAGATTTGTCGCTCTCAGAACGTGCCACACTCCCATTTAAGAATGTTCGAAAGACAACCGCCACTCTCCTACCCCCCCCCCCCCCCCCCCCCTCAACATCCCACCCCTCCAATCATTCAATAAGAACATAACACACACAAAACTTAAACATTACAGAACGTATTACAAAACACACACACACACACACACACACACACACACACACACACACACTTATAGCGTAGCAATACAATACTGCACAACTATGCGACGCAACATGTTTGAACGTATAGTATACTGTGACACAATTTTCAACATGCATACAACACACCATGTAACAATATATACTTTAAAAGACAATATTCCACAATTACAAAATAGAAGTCACAATGACGGAAAAATCTCCTTTCGTACACCTCTGCCCTTAACAAAATATTCTTCTCGTTAAATAAATACAAAAGCTGACGTAACTCAAATAGAATGGCACTGTATGTTTCCTTAACATTTTACACTAGCAATGATTCCCCCCCCCCCCCCCCCCCCCCTTTCAAAAATGGGTCATGATCATTTACGGAAACTTTGAACAAAGGATTCCGAAGGGAAAGCTTTTCAAACAATAGGCCACACAGTACATAACACGTTGCAACTGCAATATCCGGCAAGCATACAACACAGAAAACGGTGTTCAAAGACAGTAATAGACAGGTAGTAGTAGTAGTAGTAGTAGTAGTAGTAGTAGTAGTAGTAGTAGTAATAGTAGTAGTAGGGACTGGCTTCATTAGCCTAGACCTCGCGGTCTATCATGTGTCCCCTCTAAATGTCTTCACTTTTTTGGGGGGGGTCAGATGACATGCTACAATTAATCAATATCTTCATTGCAATCCATCATAATCATAAAACAGTTCTCTAAATTTTGAATCATTATCTAGAAAATTCTTTAAAGTATTAATATCAGGTGCAAATTTAATGGTAGCAGGTAATTCGTTCCAGTGGTTAGCAACTCTATATGAAAATGAAAATTTACGTTGATTAGTATTACAGGGCTTTATAAAAATCTTTCCTTCAGACTTTCTAGTACTCGAAAGTTGTGCAACAGAAAAGGAAGTCTCAATGTCAATATCATCATAGCCATTAAAGATCTTATAAACTTGAATTAGGTCACCTCTGATCCTTCTTCCCCTCAGCGAGTGCAGATTCAAATATTTCAATCTTTCATTATACGATAAGTTTTTGCAATGCTTTAGCAATTTGGTAGCTCGTCTTTGAACTTTTTCCAACATTATTGATTGACGCTTTAAAACAGGGCTCCAAATCACATTAGCATACTCCAAATGTGGCCCGACAAAAGCTTTGTATAATTTCAAAAAAGTATCTTTATCTAAATAAGTAAAACTTCTCTTTATGATACCTAACATTTGGTTAGCTTTATTTACCACTCTCTGTAAGTGGGGGTCAAATGACAACCTGCTATCGAAGGTAACACCCAAGTCTTTTTCTTCAGTCAGAACCTCTACTTGGTAATAAACATCATTCTCCATCATTTTATATTCATTATTCTGATTATTATTCTCGACATGCAACAACACGTCCAAGTCTAGAATACGTGGCCATACCCGAGGTACGAGGTAAAAGCTAAGCGAAGCACCTCGCGCTTGTCGTGGGAAAGTCTGCACTCGGTGAACCTCCTTGGCCGGACCTAGATCCTGACCAACTTACCTCGATGCGGGCGCACATCAACATATTACCGACCAACGCACCAGCTAAGAAAACGCTCCACCAATTCAGTTCATGACCTCCCATTCACAACAGCTGCTGACGCACGTGATTCGCGGGCGACATAGCTCACTCTACTCTCTCGAGTGTTGGTGTTCACCCTCTCAGTTCTCGGGAAAAGAGAAAGGAGGTGGTAAAACCCCCCCCCCCCCCCCCCCAAAAAAAAAATAATAAAGTGTAGTGGCCACTCTAATGACCTGCATTTCAAAACAGTAGGTGCTCTCTCTTGCCATTGGATACACTTGATTTAATTGTTGGTTTTGCTATCCGGTGAAAAGTGAGATGGGGAAGGGGGGGGGGAGAGATGGAGGGGGAGGAGGAAAGCGGATAGGGAGGGGTGAAACGCACAAGTACTGATTCTTCATCCCCAGTTACTTTACAAAGTCTCCCTGAATATGTGAGCGAGTAAAAGCAGGGAAACTGACCGGCTACGCACTGCCTGCACATTTCTAAAGCTGAAACCCTCAAAATTCAGCAGAGAGGGAAAAAAATCGCGAAGGAAGCAACAGCAAGCAGCGACTGAAAAAAAAAAGTTGCTTACCGTGTACTCCTTTTTTGCTAGTAAGATATGCAAACGTTTATGTCAATGGTAAATGTAAATATTCCATAAAGAAATGTGACTACTTTGTCATCAACCGCGTGGACAAAACCACCACCGCGCTCGCGTTCAGCGGAAATTCTGTAAAGATAGTGCTGAACTGATCTCGTTTGACCCGGGTTCGCAGCACAGATCCGCACCACAATTCCACTGTAAGACCTGGCGCGTGTTTGTGGAAGAGCGTGGGGAAATGGGTGCTAGTGGTTATTATACAACAACAGCGTGATGTCGAAGCTGGAGTTCTGTTGCCCACAGTATCTTATGTCATAGCCGGTCCTGTATGACAATGTACTTGTGCCCCCTTCGGTCACAGTGATGGGGTGATTTTAACCATCGGATTCGAGTATTCCCCCTTTCCTTTTGAGAAGTATGTTTGTGGGATTCATATTACGGAGTAATTTCCCACCTTTTCACTTTAAATCCGTTTAAAACAAAAATCCGCAATCATTTTTTTAGACGCCTCGAATGTCGCTTACCAGAAATTCTTATCCGAGTTCAATGTCAAGTTTATTGTTCCAGAACTATAATAGCGCACGGTTTGATCTGCGAAGCTAATAGCTTTCGGAAGTCTTTGCCTGTAAACATGGCAATGGATGATATTCGGAAATCTGGAAGGGTGGGTGGGGGGAGAGAGCGGGGCAGAGTGGTTGGGAGGGAGATGTAGGAGTGTGTGTGTGTGGGGGGGGGGGGGGGGGGGGGGGGGGGGGGGTAGGGGGGTAGGTTAATCTGTGTCAGCGCTCACATTCAGCGTGAGTGACCCAGCCGTTTTGATACGACAGATGCCGCTGGTGGACACGCCCAAGGCAATGTTGCCCCATCAATCTGCTTAAGAGTTTAATCAGAGAGAGAGAGAGAGAGAGAGAGGGGGTGCCAAAACACGGTTGTGAAACGCTGCGCCTAGAATGCTGACAGTCGATATCCCGATCATTGTTCTGGTGTGCGCTTCAAATAAATATTTTGCTTGGCCTATGAAATGAGAAAATCTGACCCGTAAAATGAGAAAATTTGACTCTACTTGCAATGGAAAGAGGCGTTATCTTCCCCTAACCCCCCCTCCCCCAGAACATGTCCATTCGTTTTACTTTAAGGATGTTATCATTTGTGACGTGTTCTTCGTCGCAGCTGATGGTATTTTACGATGTTCTGTCTGTGTGTCAGTTCGAAAACATTAAGGTGTGCGTTGTATTCCACTTGTTTACGGAGTTTCTAACTACATTCTTAGTTAACTGAAAGCGACCATGTCATACTTTTCTTTAATAATGTTCTTTAATTTGAAAATCCCAGTACTCATCCATTCTTAACTGAAAGCGACCATGTCATACTTTCCTACAATAATGTCCTTTAATCTGAAAATCCTAGTACTCATTCAGTGATACGAGTCGACTGGTCCTTTCCGGTTTATCCAGTTTTTAAATGTTTTCTTCTAGAAACTTCCGTCTGTTTGTGGGCATCCAATTAAACCTGTTTCTAACTGCAAGGTGTGTGGCATATGCTAATTTCTTTTGACGTTCGTGGTTGGAAGATTTATGAGGAAAATCTTCCGTTTGTCTGGGCCCATGGTAAACGTTTAGGTTTACATAAGAAATTTGATGTTTTCATGGACATAATTTTATTTTAAGCCTCCAACCCGGAATCTCTGTACAAACACTTTACGCTTTTCTTCATTTATTATAGTTGTTTATTTATGTGTTTATTTATTTAATTTATTTATTTATTTATATATCTTCCTCCTCATTAATGAGGAAAAATACAGAGTTCATCTCGCTCAGGATTATTTTCTGATGGCCCTATTGATTGGGTAGTCTACTTAAACTGTGAAATGCTAAAACTAGTAAAAGCTTTCTATAATTATTTTTTCCCGATAATCTCCAGGTTCCTTCCATTCCACTGACTGTTTACTCTTTTTGGTGTTCTTTATTTTGTGCCCGATTAATTCCCAGTTCGCCAGCTGGTTTATCATTTCGAGAGAAAACGCCAAGAAATTTTTATCTGTTACTCACGTTGAATTGATGTGTTTCTGTACACCCTAACCCGGCTGGCTCGAGGGAGGACAGAACCGGGAACCCTTGAATCGAGACAACAATGCACCATCTACTTGGCCAACCCGACCCCGGAGGATGGAAAGATGAGAAATAGGAAGAGAAGGAGAAAGGAGGAGGAGGAGGGAAAGCAAGAGGAGGAGAAAGAGGAGGAGAAAGAGGAGGAGAAAGAGGCGGAAGAGAAGCAGGAGGTGGAGAAGGAGAAGGAGGAGAAGGCCGATGAGGGGGAGGAGGAAAGCGATAGATCCAGGAAGACTTGGACCACATGATGTAAGCGGTGGGCGGAGAGAGAGAGAGAGAGAGAGAGAGAGAGAGAGAGAGAGAGAGAGAGAGAGAGCGAGAGGAGTAACCCAAAGGGAGGGGAAGGGGCGGGGAGCTCAATTTCTTCTTGATTGGAGGGAGACGCCCTTCTCATCATGTCCAACCCCTTTTCCCGTCTTCGTGACAGTACAGGAGCAGCGAGCCAGGGGCTTAATTGCCCGAAACGCGTTACGCACGTGCTGGGGGGGGGGGGGGGGGGGGGGGGCGT
>CM065721.1:36063085-36068085 GCA_033310375.1 Conus canariensis | reverse complement strand
GTCAGTACGGGACTAGAAGTCAGAGAGGATTTTTTAAATTCTGTTTTTCTTTTTCCAATTACACACCTAGCATTATCATTATCTCTCTTGCGCTACTCTCGAACTGGTAGGAGAGAGACAAGCGAGCGATCCAATAGGAAACGACAGCAACCGTGACGCAACCATCTGCTGGAAACATTAGCAGCCAGTCAACTGCTTATCATAATGTGGTCTTGTGTCTGTGATGCGTTCCTGGTTAGCATCATGCCTGGGTGGGTTGTGAGGGTGTGGGAGTGTGTTGTGTGTGTGGGGGGGGGGGGGGGGGGGGGGGGGGGGGTGACGGGTGCTGCGAAGTAGGAGACTAGAACGAACCCTGCCCCGTCTACCATCACCATCTCTCTCTCTCTTTGACTCCGTCTCTCTGTCTCGCTGTCTCTCTCTGTCTCTGTCTCTCTCTGTCTGTCTCTCTTCTCGCCCATCCTACCGGTTGGTGTGTAATCCTCACCTGCCCTGTCCCAACCGCAACCGACCGTGGCCGACTGATTGCGCTGACGAGCTCGGCGTTAATTATAGGTGTCATTTGTTGGTTGCACTCTTCCTCTTTCTCTCTCTCTCTCTCTCTCTCTCTCTCTCTCTCTCTCTCATTTAAAAAAATAAATAAACTTTCAATCCTCAGAGGTTTGGATGGAAGCGTGTGGAGGGATGTTGTAATGCACACTTATTTTGTCTTGTTTTCCATGCTTTCAGTCGTAAGCTTGCACTCCTCCCTCCTCTCTCTCTCACACACACAACATATAGAGGAAGAGAGAGAGAGAGAGAGAGAGAGAGAGAGAGAGAGAGAGAGAGAGAGAGAGAGAGACAGACAGACAGACAGACAGACAAACAGAAAGACGCACAGTGAGGGAAGGATGAAGGGGCACACAAACACACAGACAGACACGTACACTTAGGCAGAGAAACAGAGAGAGGGGGAAATGCATTCTTTTCTCTCTCTCTCTCTCTCTCTCTCTCTCTCTCTCTCTCTCTCTCTCTCTCTCTCCTCTCCATCTCCGCTTTCTCTCTCTCCGCTCCTTCCTTCTGTTTCTTCTGCGGTGCCGCCAGGCAGACGACACAGAGGCAGCCTTCGGGGCGCCAGTGCCGTTGAAGAATGGAAGGCGAGTGGGGGTGGTGGAGTAAAGGGAAGGGAAGGGAAAGGTGAGGAGAAGGGTAAAATGGGAATGGTGGGGTTTCACATCGGTTCCTCAAGGGAGCACAATTTAACCGCTGCCAGATCATATACACATACACTATTTCTTTTTTGGCACCCCCCCCCCCCCCCCCCCCTTCTTTAATCTGTGTGTGTGTGTGTGTGTGTGTGTGTATGCGCGCGCGCGCGTGTGTGTGTGTGTGCTCAAGTGCGTGTGTGCGTGCGTGCGCGCGCGCGCGTGTGCGTGTGCGTGTGTGTGTGTGTGTGTGTGTTTGGGATGCGAGAACAATTAAGGCTATGTATTCGGCGCCCGCATACACATTCACGCATGCATGCATGGGTCTCTCTGTCTGTTTGTCTGTCTGTCTCTCTCTCTCTCTCTCTTGGTCACACACAGTATAGACATACCAAAATACGCATACATAAGGAAAACTAAAAAAACATTATGAAGAAAAGAGTGCGCGCGTGCTTAAGCTTGCGTCTCTCTTACTTCTTTCATTGTTTTGTCTGTACGTCAATATACCCTTAACCCCTCACCCCTTCCCTCTCCTCCCACCCACACTCTTTTCCTGTCATTTAAAGAATAAATAAATAAATAAGGGGGGAAAAAAACGATGGAAAGAAAGAAAAAGAAAAGCGTAAACTGAAACGCAACTATAAGAACCCAAATCATTCTTCAGGACTGGTTCGCTTATTTTTAAGTGAATCTAAGGTTCGAACAAAATCCATCCGCGCACGTCATGGTTTTCCTTTCCGCCTCCTCTATCTTGAGAGAGAGAGAGAGAGAGAGAGAGAGAGAGAGAGAGAGAGAGAGAGAGAGACAGAAAAGAACAGACAGACAGACAGAGAGACGGGCAGACGGACCCGACAGACAGACAAAAGGGAGAAGAAAAGATAGCGCCCGCACACCCGCGTGTGTGTGTCTTTGTGCGCGCGCGTGTGTGTGTGTGTGTGTGTGTGTGTGTGTGGTGTATATGTGTGTGGCGCGTCTCTCTCTCTCAGGGCGAAGCGGTTAGGATCGAATCTTGGTCATATCTCTCCGTATGTTGGCGAATCAACTCTATAACTCGTGTTTTTTCTTTCTTTCTTTTTTTTTTTTTCCTTTTTCTTTTTGCGGCTACTATCAGGTCCAAACCCAATGTGAATCCTCTGGACGCAGAAGTTCGGGCATCGCTCCTTCGACAATTGATCCTCTCCCCTTTTCACCCCCCCCCCCCTTCCTCCCGCCTACTCTGTATACCCCAACCAACTTCGATGGACGTAGAAACCTTGTGACAGTTGTCCTTTGTTTTAAACATGAAATGTTAATGAAAGGAAGTGTACACAAATAAAAAAAAAGGGGGGGGGGGGGGGGTGGGGGTGAAGAGGAAAGCGTTGAATACGAAGGCCAAATGCGCAAGGTTTTAGTCCCCTCCTCCGCTCTCCGCAACCCTCACCCCCCCCCCCTCCCCTTCTCATGACCTCACCAACCCCTTCTCTCCCACCTGCTTGGAACCGTTTCAACATAAAATTTGAGATCAAAATGTTTGATGTCCCTGCGTCTATGTGCGATACATTATGTGTTCCTCTTTCTCTGTGTGTGTGTGTGTGTGTGTGTGTGTGTGTGTGTGTGTGTGTGCGCGCGCGCGCGCGCGCGCGCGCGCGCCCGCGGTGTGTGTGTGTGTGTGTGTATGTGTGTGTGCGCGCGCGCGCGCGTGTATACGAGCATGCAGAGAGACAGAGACAGACAGATGTGGGCGAGAGGATGGAAAGGGGGGAGATGTGGTGTCAAAAATGATAACAATATCAGATTTTTGTATCCGCAACCAGGCCGACCATCATCGCATAACTCTCACATATCTTGCGGCGATGGCAAGGCGAGCTATCGTCCAGATCGCGGACAACAGGTGTGCCCTCCCCCCTCCCCCTATCGCCACTCCTCTCCCCCCCCCCACCATTGCCATTCCTCCCCCCTCCTCTCCCCCCTAAAAAAAAAATGAAAAGAAAAAAAATCAACACATGCGCGTATCCTAACCCGTTGAAATAAATCGATACGGAAAATGTACCCAATCTGAGCATGCAGATGAAAGCAGAACCTCAATCCTATAATAATGTACAAACCAAAGCCGTATATTACTGTCCCCTGCCCTTTTTCTCCCTCCCCCCCCCCCCCAACCGCCCCCCTCCACACACACAAAACGTACCTGATAAAAACCCTCCCCGCGCGCGATGCTATCGAGGGCAAAACACTTTAGATTGAGTAATTTATATCTCGCCATGTTGTTCAACCGGATCCTCCTAAACAAAGCCACTTCATTTCCTTCTATCGGTGGAGCACATCAGCAACAGATGTAATCTATCGGCCCGGCCCGCTGCTCCTCCCACCTGCTGCTCCTGCCCCTCCCTCTCGCCCTCCCTACCTCCGCCCCTAAACAAAAAAACACACCCCATCTAATCATCATCATCATCCTCCTCTGTCCTGCCTCTTCCTCCATCAACCCCTTGCCCGCATGTCCTCAGCTTGGGTGGTGGGAGCTCCCGGGCCTGGTGGCCCCCAGGGTTATCGCCCCTTTTCATCTTCCGACAACAGGTGCGCATTTTCAGCTTTTTTTTCCCCCCCGTCCTTTCGTTTGATTGCTTTTGTTTTGTTTTTTAACGGATGTGCGTATCGCTAACCCTCTTCATTTCTTTATCTTGACACATATTTTATCATACATCTGACTTTTGTTTTCACCCTCGAAATCACAGCTTTAATATCATGTAAGCTAAGCCTATCCACCCCTACCCGTCCCATCCCACCCCTACCATTTCCCCCATCCCCCAGCCTCTGCCAATCTCCCTCTCACCTGCATCTCTCCCCTCTCTTTCACCCCTTCCCCCACAATCAAAACAGAGTGGGAAAAAAAGGATACTGTGGATTGGGGGGGGGGGGGGGGGGGGGGGGAGTGTCCACTCCAGACTTCGCTTACGTCCCAGTCCCCCGGTGATACGAGGGAGGCTGGAGTTGGCGTGGATGTTCACTCTCATCAGAACTTGTCTAATTTCTCTCTCTCTTTCTCTTTTTTCTCCTCTCTCTCTCTCTCTCTTTGTCTCTCTCTTCCCCCAAAATTCTCTCTCTGTCTCTCTCTCTTCCCCCACCCACCTCTTTGTCTCTCAAGCAGGGATCGAACCTCGACCCTTGCATCAAGAGAACAAAGCTTTTATCCCACCAGGCCAACCGAAATCCTGTGATTCGTTATGTCCCCTGTTTTCACTGAATCCGGCAAACAGTCGACGAAGCTGGCTTTTTGTTTATACATCGTCTCACAGACATGATTTATTTTCCATGGTTATGCTTATTTTGTGTCAGTTTAAAAAAAAAAATAAAAAATAACAACAAAAACAAACGATCAACCGTCAGACTTCGGAAAAATAGCATACAAACAAACAGTCGTTATTCTTAAAGAAAAAAACAACAACAACAACAACAACAAAAACCCACTTCAATCTGCAAATGCCTAGTTCTCTGAGTGTTTAGGGAAAGTTCTAGTGAGCAACCAGCTCAGACACCTTCAAATTCGACCACACGCAAGTGCTAACCCCTCAAACCACCCTGTGTAATTGGACTGCGATTCACCCAGTTTTCCCCTTTTCCAGTCATCGTGCGGACTGACAGACAAGAAGACAGAGACACTGTCAGACAGGACCAAAAACATACCCTGCTCCAGAGAGCCATGCCTGTGCGCAGATATGATGATACTTAATCCAAAAATTATTAACTCACACTCACACACATACACCCACGCGCCGCGCGCGCGCGCGCGCGCACGCACACACACACTAACACACACCTGTTGATAATAAGGTCCATGACTGT
>CM065721.1:36053085-36060585 GCA_033310375.1 Conus canariensis | reverse complement strand
TTCGGAAGAGGACGGAGAGGGGGAAGGGAGAGGAGGGGAGGGGGACGGGGGGAGGGCAAGTTACGGGGCACTTATTTGGTTGGGGGGTTGAATTTCAATGGGGCTTCGCTCGGGGGCAGCCAGACTGTCGACTTGGGTAATTGCAGGCAAGCTCTCTTGCACGCACGCTGGCCATAAATACGGCTGGCTACGACATGCAAAAGGGGGCTTGGCTCGCCAGAGTGTGAGGGAGAGCTTCGAGTCTTGGATAGTCCGTCAGTCAGTCAGTTGAAGTAGTTGTAGACTTTACTGTTCTGCCAGAGCTTCAGGGAGTTACAGGTGTGTGTGTGTGTGTGTGTGTGTGTGTGTGTGTGTGTGTGTGTGTGTGTGTGTGTGCGTATGCTTGTGTATGTGTGTATACGTCTGTGTCCCAGTCTGTGTCAAAAGGGGAAGGATAGGGATGGGGGATGACGAATGGGGGTGGGGTGGGTAGCAATGGGGAGGAAGAGTAGAGAAGGCGGTGCGCCTGGCCGAGATTGTGTGTGAAAGTTCCCACACTCTCACGTGTTTGTGGTTCATGTCCGTGTGAGTGAGTGTGTACGTTGTGTGCGTGAGTGTGAGTGTGTGTGTTGTGTGTGTGTGTGTGTGTGTGTGGTCCGTCGGTCTTTCTTCTAAACACACCTATCACCTACATTACACCACCCATTACTCTCTCTCTCTCTCTCTAGTAAAATCTCTGTCTAGTTTCGTCTCTCTCTCTCTCTTTGTCTCAGCCTCATACTCCAGTCCTACAACGTCATTTCTTCACATGCTTGCTTTATTTCGCGCGGCGCTGATTGCATCATTGCCTTTAAGAGAGACAAGGAGAGAATAGGGAGCAAGTAAGACAGAGAACGTGAAGCACAGAGAGAGAGAGAGAGAGAGAGAGAGAGAGAGAGAGAGAGAGAGAGAGAGAGAGAAGAGGACAGAGGCAGAGACAGAGACAGAGGTGCAGGTATGGGCAATTTCTAGCCGTCTTAAAGATAGATGGAGAAGAAAAATGGAAAGAGAGAGACAGAGACAGAGAGAGAAGAGAGAGAGAGAGGGGGGGGGTGAAGAGGAAGAAAAAGGGAGAGACAGAAAAAAAAAACCGGGGGGAATGGGTTTTTTTTTTTTTTAGTATTAGCATTACCAAAAAGAAACAACACAAACAAATAAACAACAACAGAAAGACAGACGGAAAAGAGAGAGAGAGAGAGAGAGAGAGAGAGAGAGAGAGAGAGAGAGAGACAGAGAGAGAGACAGAGAGAGACAGAGAGAGAGAGAGACAGACAGAGAAAGAGAGAGACAGAGAGAGGAGAGAGAGAGAGAGAGAGAGGGAGGGAGAGTGATAAAGAGGAAGAAAAGAGAACAGAGCAACAGAAGAGGAGGGGGGGGGGGGGCGACTTTTATTAGTATTATTAGTACCAAAAGGAAACAATAACAGAAAGACGAGAGAGAGAGAGAGAGAGACAGAGACAGAGAAGAGGAGAGAGACACGCACGCACGCACGCACGCACACACACACACACACACGCACACACTGACAGACAAACTGAGAAAAAGAGAAAATGAGACAGGCTAAACGGCTGAAGGGGGAGGGGTGGGGGGAGAGGGACAGAAAACGGGAACGGGAGTTTGGGCATGGAAGCAATCTGTCTGGGTTGATTGTTTATATATTGGCGTCAGTCTGCAATAATGTACACTTACCATAGCTGTAGCGACTGGTGCCGCGAACAATGCGGGTTCTGGTGAAAGTTCTCCAAGCGGACTCATTCTTTCTTTCCTTGTTTTGTTTTAGGGTTGTTTGTGTTTTTTTTTTTTCCTGCTGACTGTTTGTTGTGCTTTGTGTTGGGTTCCGCACCGCCGACAGATGTTTACGCTTCATTCATATTGCCTCAACACTTGTTCATGCGTGTACTACAGCTGGTAACGACCCTTGGGCTCGTAGTCAACATGTCAGCATCTGTCAATGACGCCCTTTCTCTCACGCCCCCCCCCCCCCCCTCCCCCGACAGACAGACAGACAGACGGACGGAGGGCGAGAAGAGAGGCAACAGAAACACACAGAAAGTGTTACGACGGTTGAACAGTCGAGCACAATAACCATTTTCCATCTCCCTGAAGTGGCCAACCAAAGCATGGGACAAACGGAATAATTCACAAAGTCATCCAGTGCGCGCACGCGCGTGGCAGACAGACAGAGAGAGACACAGAGAGAGAGAGAGAGAGAGAGAGAGAGAGAGAGAGAGAGAGAGAGAGAGAGAGAGAGAGCATTTTATAAGAATGAAAGGTAGTAGCCTCAGTTCATTACCACCATTCCATACTTGCCGTTACGGACGTGTATTTACATGTATGACATGATTCTTCACAGCAGAGAGAATTATTTATGAACCCTGCCAAGTGAATGCTAGCGACAGAGACAGACACAGAGAGACAGGCAGGGTTGTCGGCAGAGGGAAACGCAGAAGATGAATACAGCGAAAGAGGCAGAGACAGTGGCAGACACAGACTGATCGAGAGACACCGAGGCATGGTGGGAAAGATGTGAACCCAAATCCGCAAACTGGCCTCATCATTTTGACAACAACAAAAAACACTACTGACACAACAGACTTGCGATGTCCAATAAGACCATACATAGACTGAAAGGCAGGCAGGCAGGCAGGCAGGCAGGCAGACAGTCACGTTCATGATCCGCACACACACGAAGTCACTACGGTTGAAAATCGAGGCTGAGAATTCATGCCGCTTCATCTACCAAACAGAGAGCGCGACTATTTATGGTATATGAAAAAAAAAAATAAAGATAATAACTGCTGAACATTATTTTGGTATATGTACCTTAAAGACAACATTTACCATGATTGCATCGAAGATGAAGCGGTCTTTGAATGGAAATCAGTTAACTCGGAAATTTGATTGTTCAAACCTTTTTCGCGTCCCTCGCGCGCGCGCGCGCGTGTGTGTGTGTGTGTGTGTGTGTGTGTGTGTGTGTGTGTGTGTGTGTGTGTGTGTGTATTCGAGCGCAAGAAATGTCGCGTTATTTCTTGCGCTCGAATACACACACACACACACGTTATTGAATATTTCACGCAAGTTACCTGCATGTTAAAAACAGTGAAATTCAATATAATCAAAAACTCTGAGCTCAAACTTACAATTCTGAGTTTTGAAAAAAAAAAAAAAAAAAAACCTTGAAAAGGTACTGCAACTAACGTCAACCGTTCAAGTTCTCCAGACTGGACTTAAAATGTCGCATCACTGAAAGGAAAAGCCCAAACACTTCTTTGATTTACTTCGATTTATCTTTTGGGGAGAGTTCTGACCATACTGGTCAAGGAAGGAGGACATAGCAACTTATCTAAGAATATCTGTTGTTACTGGCCACCACGTTTGAAGTCAGAAACCCAGTTTGGAGTTGTGCTATTCTGACCAAGTTTGTCGACAATCTTGTTGTCCATGTAACCGTTTTGAACGAATCTATGTAGATCAGCCATGTTATTAGGTTCTCTGTATGACCACACAGAACATAGTCTAATACTACTTTTTTCACATTATAAATACGCAAACTTGATTATTATCAAGCCCTTCACCGAAGTCAAGACAATTAAGGTCCGTTTGGGGCCATCACGCAAGAAAAATGTTGAGATGGCTAATGGAACAAGCCCATACATAAAATAGAACTACCAAAATGATTTGCGTTTTGAGTTTCCTAACTTTTCACTGTACGTATTATTAAAGGACGTAACATGGCTGTTTGCACGCGCTCACGCTAAGAGGTCGAAACGCTTCGCGTTTTGTCTTGTAATTTGCTTGTCCACGTTAACTGGCAGAGTTATTTCGAATACCTTTCAAAATCTGTCTTTCTGTTGCTGTTGTTGTTACTGAAGCAGGGCAAAATATTTTTTTGTCAAACAACCACATTTTTTTTCCTGAAGCTACGACCACATATTTTCCTGAATCAAGACCAGGAATGATAATTTCCGTAAACAAAGTAAGGACAACAGGACGTCTCCCCCCACCCCCCCCCCCTCCCCAAATTCAAGAAGACTGTCCTAAAGCAAGACCAGTGCGGTTTTTCCTCTCTAGAGCAGCGAAATGAGGACATTTCCATGTGACCATCCAAGAATATTGACCTGGACGACAAGACCAGGACGTGTTCTTGCACCAGGTCACGACATTTTTCGAAAAGCAAGGGATGGACCTTTTCCTAAAACCAAGACCTCATTTTTTTCCCCCCTGAAACAGTGTCAGGCATTTTTTTTCATGAAACAATGTCACGGCATTTTCCCTGTAATAGTGTCAGGCATTTTTTTTTTCATGAAACAATGTCACGGCATTTTCCCTGTAACAATGTCAGGGCATTTTTCTTGGAACAATATCCAGACAATTTTCCTGAAATTTCAGGATATTTTTCCCGAAACAATGTCAGGACATTTTTTTTTCTAAAACAACGTCAGGGCATTTTTTCCTGAAACAATGTCTGGGCATTTTTCCTGACACAATGTCAAGACATTTTCTCTGAAACAATGTCTGGGCATATTTCCTGAAACAATGTCAAGGCACTTTTCCTGAAACAAGACCAGGACGTTTATTCGAAGCGAGAACGGGTCAATTTGCTTTTTATACCGAAATGAAACCAGGTTACTGTCCTTTAACAAAGCCTGGTTACATATCTGAAAACGGATAACCACACTTCACTCACGTACATAGAAATCTAACACCGGCTATTTCTTGCGACAGTTTTGTCGTCAAGTATCCCTTGATCTTTTTTTTCTTGTATTACTTTTTGACCCCCACCCCTCTCTCTCTGCCCCGCGCACCCTCCTCCTCCGGAGAGCAGCGGAGAGAAGTAAAACACCTCACATACGTACTTTCAACACCTCATTCTGTGTGAGAGCATGGAGTCCCCACTACATGTTACTTATGTACACCCGACGTTCTTGCCTTGTAGGCTTGTGTGCGTGCGTGCGTGCGTGCGTGCGTGTGCGTGTGCGTGTGCGTGCGCGCGTGTGTGTCTGTTGCCCGAAAAGCCGCAAGAAGGTTAAGTCAATAGATCACAATGGTTCCGGAGCGATTCCTCGCGGTTTTACCACTGCCGGAGGTGCTTGGATGGCAAGACAGGGAGACAGCGGGAACTCTGTAGACGGGGGTGAGGAGAGGGGTGGGGGTGGGATGGGGGGGGTGGGGGGTGGAGGGGCATTGCAGGAGTGGAGTGGGGGAATCAGAAGGGGAGGGGTGAGGGGGTGATGATGCTATATACATACTAGCACAGACAAATGTCTCTGGGGATTTTGTTCTCCAAACCCAACCCCACCCTCTCGCACACACCCGCACTAACTACTTAACTGTTGACTTGATGATCGTCAGTTTTGTGAAATTGTGCTACAATGTCTATCGATCATTTTTTTTTCTTTGTCTCCGAGAAATGTTACGTCATGCACATGCAGTAATACTGCTCAAATGTCTGTAAAGTACAATTTGTCGCTTCGTTTTAAGCTTAATCTCAAAACGTGTAACCAAATAACACAAATTTATACATGCACGTGCTCACACTCGCACATAGAGAGAGAGAGAGAGAGAGAGAGAGAGAGAGAGAGAGAGAGAGAGAGAAAGAGAGAGAGAGAGAGAGAAAGAGCAATAAGACAAAAGGGAGATGAAATGAAATACAAAATCAGCGATCCATCCAAATACACCACACAAGACCATCTACT
The DNA here is from genome assembly GCA_033310375.1 of Conus canariensis. NCBI lineage: Eukaryota > Metazoa > Mollusca > Gastropoda > Neogastropoda > Conidae > Conus > Conus canariensis. Next base: position 36,054,871 of record CM065721.1, on the reverse strand, counting down.
ACGGAATGAGTCTGGAATCACATTATGGTTATGCCAGTACAAGAGTCTTCCACTGCTTCTCCGTCCTCGTCCTCATCCCCCCCCCCCCCCCCCCCCCCCCCCCACTAAATAAAGTGAAATAATGTGAATGATCAATATCTAGGGAAAATTTTGATTCACCCTTTCTCCTACCCATCACGTCTCTCTCTCGTTTTCTTTTTTTTTCTTTTTTCTTTTTTTTTTTTTTTTTTTTGGGGGGGGGTTACTGTGGGAAGACATTCTGCATATGTACTGACCAACTGGCTTTCTTTTTTACTTCTCAGGAGTTTAAACTCAATATGACTACTTTAAAAAAAGAAAACGAAAAACGGACACACACTTTCCTCTAACAGAAAATGAAAGTTGGGCCACTCGAACACACATCGCATGGAACGAGCTAGCGACCATAATAGAAACAAAATATGCGATTCGACCCGCAGGCCCTCTACAAGCTAACAAAAATAATTTGGGAACAGACAGAAGTAAACCTATCTTCTTCGAAAGTATAGCATCTCTGATATTGTTGGTCAGGTCTGAAAGCCATAACATTTTGCAGCGTTAGAAAGGAAATAAAAACTACTCTAATGGCGTATAATAATAGTAACAATTAAAGAAAACAAAAATAGTGGTAAAATTTTGTCTTGCAACTTCTTTGTCCTCTTTTTGGAGGGCGGACTCGCAAAGAATTATTCTTTAAAAAGTGAAAAACTAAAATTGTGTCGTCAGACTCATGTCGCAGGAGAAGATCACCCATAACCAGTCCGCACAAACAAAACAAAACAAAGGGCAACTCACCATGAGGGCTTCGGTACGCCTGCACGGCCCTGGCGGCCGGCGACGTGTAGTAGCCCGCCGGGTTCATGTGGCCGGCGTTGGACTCCAGCGAGTGCGGGAAGAACATGTCGCTGATGTCCTCCGAAGGCAGCATCCCCGTGGCGGCCGCATCGTACCCGTTGGCCACCCGGCTCGCTTCGTGGGGGAGCCAGGCTGGGGCGTGGTGCTGGTCCGCCATGGCACTCATCGTGTGGGCGTCCAGAGTTACGGCCCTTTTGCCCACTTCTCTTTTAGGCCGTGGAGAGGAATTTTTTTTTTTTCCTTTTGAGACAGTGACTTGACCGCTTCCCTCGACGAGTTTGTTAGGCTGGGTCCTGCGTCACACGTTGGAAAGCTTTCGCTTCATCGTGAATGTTTTATGGTCTTTCACTTGGTGTTGTGAGCACCAAACGTTTTTTGTTTGGGTTTTCTGGTCTCGAACCACAATTGTGGAAAAGTTTTCCCCACCCCCTCACTTCCTATTTTCTATGTCGTCGTTGTTGTAATTGTTTTAAATCGGCGAACCCTCAATTAGCTCCTCTTCCTGTAGGAGTTAGGCTCTCACTTTTATCGCCCTCGTAATCAATGAACCCGCCTTTGATTAGTGAGAAAGCGGTCAAAAGTTCAAGAAGGAGGACAGCAGAACTCGCCCTTAGCTTGGCAACAAAACATACGTTTGTGAACTCCACACACTGTGACGAAGCGGTGGGTGGCGAATGCGGCGAGAGGGAGAAAAAAAAAATAGGACACGCACAGAGATAGAGAGAGAGAGGGGGGGGGAGAAAGAAATAAAAAGAGAGAGAGAGAGGGAGAGAGAGAGAGAAAGCGAGAGGGGGGAAAAAAGAAAAAATAAAAGAGAGAGAGAAGAAAAAAAACAACGGTTGTCTTTTTAACCTAAACAAACAAGAAAGCGACAGAAGTGTGCGGGAAGGGTGGTGTGGTACGGCCCCTGTGG
>CM065721.1:36043085-36050585 GCA_033310375.1 Conus canariensis | reverse complement strand
TTTGCCGTCATTAATTTGATCAATTCCCTTTATACCCACTTCTGCTCATTTTTTTTTTCTGAGTTGTTTCCCCTTCTATTCCTTTTCTTTCATGTTCGTTATTTCAGTTATCTTTTTTTTTTTCACGTTCGTTATTTCATTTATCTATGTATTCATCTATCCATCTATTCATTTATTCATTTTCATAGAATGGTTTTATTTTCATTTTCTATTTTCCACTCCGATTCAAACGAGCAGCTGTGACGACACTTATTTACCGAGGACCAGTGAGTCAAGTGCTTTGTCAATAAAGGAAAAAGATTATAAAAAGAAAATGATAATAATAATAATAATGTGCGCTACTTGCTTGCGGTAAATCCATGAGAGAATACCAATGACAACTCCGCACGGCTCTCGGTGCACATATTACAAAATAAAGGTTTATTCCGTGCGCCAGCGATGGCACAGCACAACAGGGAAAGATCTGTAGAAAGACAAGTGCAAATGACACACAGATCTGTAAAAAGACAAGTGGAAATGACACACAGATCTGTAGAAAGACAAGTGCAAATGACACATAGATCTGTAGAAAGACAAGTGCAAATGACACATAGATCTGTAAGACAAGTGAAATGACACATAGATCTGTAAAACCAGTGCAAATGACACATAGATCTGTAGAAAGACAAGTGCAAATGACACAGATCTGTAGAAAGACAAGTGCAAAAGACACATATCTGTAGAAAGACAAGTGCAAATGACACACAGATCTGTAGAAAGACAAGTGCAAAAGCCACATAAATCTGCTGAGCAACACTTGCCGCTGATCGTACAGAGAGCAACACCGCGTGATCACATCTTTCGTTTTCTTGCAAACTGAATACCAATTTCTTTCTTTCTTTCGTTCTTCCCTTCTTTCGTTCGTTCGTTCGTTCGTTCGTCCGTTGTTTTTTTTGTTTTGTTTTCTTTCTTCGTTCCGTGACAAATCCCCCAACATTCACCACCACTGGTGAGATCTGTGTGTGTGCGAACGTTTTGAATCGCATCGCATCTTTAAGGCAGCCGTATTCCGTCTTGGGGCGGGTTCAACATCAAGTTTCGTTGTCGTGTCTCTCGTCCTACCAGCACACGACGGCCTACTCTTCTCCTCCGAAAGATAGAATAGGAAATTAATGTGCTTGCAAGACTTACATACGTGTTCAATCACATGTCCTCAGTTATTGTCCGAAGAACTAGGAGAGGTTGGGGTGGGGGAAGGGGGGGGGGGTGTCCTGGTCAGAGTAGGAATCAAACCCCTGACCATGGACAAAACCTGACGCCTTACTCGGGCCCTCCAGGCCCACCAGAACACTTCACACTGCCTGGCCTCACATGCTGACGCTGCACGTTATACTCTCAACATAGGGCACTGCACTCACCGGTTACGAAAGTAAACGGCATTGTTATCCCTGACATAATCAAAAGTGATCCCTGAGGAATGTGTCAACAACAAAAACAAAAAACAGAACGGCGTTGACGCGATTTAATTGCCGTCAGGAAAAAAAAATAACAACAAGAAGAACAGATGAAAAGCATATAAACGTACTCCCAGTTTATCTTGAATGCGCGTAAGATATTCCATAAAGAAGAAAAACCGTTTTGGGCCGTTACAGTCGTTAGTGACGGCTATTCTGGTAAAATAAAACATCGGGCATCATCCGTGACCCATAATGAACATACCTACGAATTTTCAGAAAGATCGGCCAAGTACTTTCTGAGAAATTCCATAAAGAAGAAAAACCGTTTTGGGCCGTTACAGCCGTTAGTAACGGGAAAAAAATCGTTTTGGGCCGTTATAGTCGTTAGTAACGGCTATTCTGGTAATATATAACATCGGCATCATCTGTGACCCATAATGAACACAACTACAAATTTTCAGAAAGATCGGCCAAGTACTTTCCGAGATATTCTATAAACAAGAAACATCGTTATGGGTCGTTATAGCCATTAGTAACGGTTATTTTGGTAAAATAACACATCAGGCATCATCTGTGACCCATAATGACTACATGTTTTCAGAAAGATCGGCCAAGTACTTTCTGAGATATTCCATAACGAAGAAAAACCGTTTTGGGCCGTTATAGCCGTTAGTAACGGCTATTCTGGTAAAATAAAACATCGGGCATTGTCCGTGACCCATAATGAACATACCTACAAATTTTCAGAAAGATCGGCCACGTACTTTGAGATATTCCATAAGAAGAAAAACCGTTATGGGCCGTTATAGCCGTTAGTAACGGCTATTCAGGTAAAATAAAACATCGGGCATCATCCGTGACCCATAATGAACATATTTACAAAGTTCCAGAAAGATCGGCCCAGAGGTTTCGTCTGGAGCGAGTGGAACACATTCTGACCACGAACAGACACACTGAGACAGATATCCCCTGTTCTATAAGAACTGGGAGTACAAAAACCGGCGTTTGTTCATACCAACAGCCTTGATGCCGTATTTTGAGAAACTACCCGGGAGGTCAAAGTAAGAACACGCTGACTTGGACTGGTCAGCAAGCCACACATATGGCGCGTGCAAAACATCACGGCTTCTCTCTCTCTCTCTCTCTCCTCTCTCTCTCTCTCTCTCTCTCTCTCTCTCCCTCCCTCCTGGGGCGCGGGAGGGGGGGGGGGATACGGAGGCGGCGGAAAGGATGGTTTGGTGTGTGTGTGTGTGTGTGTGTGTGTGTGTGTGTGTGTGTGTGGTGTGAGAGAGATGGAGAGAGAGAGAGAGAGAGAGAGAGAGAGTGGAGAGAGGGTGTGTGGGAAGTGGGGGGCGAAGTGAGAAACAGGGAACGAATGAGGAAGGAAAGGGGGCTGAGGAGTCGGAACAGGAGGAACAGGGCCGTAAGAGTGAAGCGGTGATCATTTTGTTGTTTCTTTCCCATTAACCGACACGGACTTTCAAATGCTTCACTGTTTCCCATGGTGCTGACAATTACAATTAAAAACAACAATTTTACAAAAGCATTATTAAACAGGAAAAAGAAAAAAAAAAAAAAAAAAAAAATATATATATATAACACGGAACGAAGCATGTGTCACTCATACGTTTGAATCATTCATGACTTTCCTTTCCCGTCCTTTTTCTTTTCTTTTTTTTTTTCTTTGTGTCAATGTTTTCAATGCGTTCATTTGTTTGCTTATTTACTGATATGAATTTCTACTATTTATGGTCAAAACTCCGTCATGTTCCGAAGAAAACCTGGACACAGGAATGGGAATGTGTCGTGAAGAATGGAATTCCTCAGCCAAACACTGACAATACCCGTGTTGATTCCACACCACAATCCTTTGAATAACAACAACAATGCTAATGAAAATGATCATTACCACTTCAACCCTTCTGAGGGTTTGGTATCACCGGCGAAACAAATGATGGTTTCTTCGTCATGTGTGTATTACAATTCGACTGGATTTCAGATCAGATTCTTTTCTGTGGCAGGACGACCGGAAAGACAGAGAAAAATGTATATTTTATTCGCTCTGTTTCCGAACCAGAAATAAACTTGGAAGTGGTGTGACTGACATCGTTGTAAATCTGTTCTCTAATATGATAAAACGTTTCCTTCTTCTTCTTCTTCTTCTCGTAGTATGTAAAATCATTGTAATCATGTTATCGCTGATATTCATGTTGCTGTTGAAACAAAAACGGCGAAGCTGTGTGTGCCCCCCACCCCTTTTTGTAAAAAAAAATGTTTATTTATTCACTCATTTATTTCTTTATTTTTTGTTTTGTTTGTATTCTTTTAATTCGCTTTAACAGCCCACAAATCACTGGTGGTCAGTTCATCTTGTTCCTAGCGAGGCTGACCTCAAGATCTTGTGTCGGGGTTCAAAGTATTTAAAAAAAAAAAAAAAAAAAAAAACAATCAATCAATCCACCAATCAATCAATCGAACTAGTCAGAAAGCAAACACTGTATGTCGAGAGGCCTGTAGCTGACGTTCACAAGTTCCAACCACTTGCGGGGTGGGTTTTGTTCGCCTTGAAAAGCCCTCCATCTACCCTGCTGTAGACCGACAATGCTGCCTGAGAAGTCCGCTTGGCTTGGAACAACGTCACGAAGTATCTCCTGGCCCTTAGCCTATAAAGAATGAACACTGTCTATTATCCTCACTGTCTGTTATCCTTTTAATTGTTATTATCATATTTTTTGGTGGGGAGGTGTTATTCAAAAGGAAATATAAAGTATTGTTCATCTTGTAAACACTACGAATAAGAAACGGCCGTCATGTTATATTTACAATAGTTGCCTCTGCGAAGAGAAATCAAATACGCACGCTATGAAAGACACACACACACACACACACACACACACACACACACACACCACACACACACACACTTTTAACCCCTTTTGACTCCATCCGTCTGCTGTAACACAAGTGGTTCAAAAGAGAAACGAGACAGTGACCCTGTGGCCGTCGCCTCCTAGATCAAAGGAGTGAACGGCCTTTTCAGAATATCAATCGTGAGAAATTTGACACTGTACGACCAGCCTCGTAGCCCGGGACATGCGTTAATGTAATACGTCAATCACATTCTGATTTATCACACACACACACACACACACACACACACACACACACCATAGTTTAAGCAACTCTGTATCTAATTCAGGTAAGTCTTACCGGCGTAAATCGACTTCAGCCTCGACACACAAACAAGACAAATTCCTGATACCAGCAATTGAAGGCCAAACGGGAAATCTTTTCTAATCGTGCACCGCCCTTATTTTTCGTACTCCATGAAGCCATAGACCTGTGCGCAACCCAGTCTGCGCGCCAGTTTTACGCCCCGAAATCTTGCGATCAAGGGTCAAACACAAAACAGACTATCATATTCACGGTGTGTACGTTCGTTTGTGTCGCTGTGAAAAATCATTCCAGTGTTAAAAAGAAAATAAAGTGTTGTGCACATTATCTCATTCATAAAAGGAAAGCACTCTTTTTTCCCCTGTTAAATCATAATAAAATACTTCGCGGTGCATAGCTTACTTTTTCTATGGCGAATATTTACTCTCTCGGTTACGAAGAAAATAATTAGCCGTGCATGATTCTTCTTTTGATGATAAAAGCCACTCTTTCAGCTGAAAAAAATAAAATAAAATACGAAAACCGCCTGATGCACATTAAAAAAAATGGTTTAACATATTCTATTACACAGAAAATAATCCGTTACCTGTAATACGCTCTCGTAATAGTGAAACGTACTCTCTCCACTTAAACAATTTGTTGTGTTTTCAATCCGCCTGATGGAGAAACTTACTTCCATTGTTAAGAAAGCAATGTACTATGAAGAATTAAGACTTTGTGATGGTAAAACCGGCTCCTTCCAGTGCGAAGAAGACATTGTGCTAGGCATAATTACACTTTTGTTGATGAGACGTACTCTTTCCGGTGCCAGGTTCTGACAATGAAACGTGAAGAAGAAGTGCTGTTTAAATTGAAATAACGACTACCTGATTTGAACCGGTCACTCAGCTGGGAAACAAGCACTTACTTAGAGAAAGCAAGTGCTTGTTTCCCAGCTGAGTGACCGGTTCAAATCTGGTAGTCGTTATGTCTCCACCTCAGCAGTTAAAATTAAAGTTCTTCATTTGAAGGCGAAGATTTTGTTAAAGAACAAGTTCCCTGAACGAAATGACCAGAATTCTGCCATGTTGACACTTGCAAACTCTCGTAATAGACTAGTACTGTACTTCCCCCACTCATCCCACCCACTCCGTGCCCACCCTCTCGACCTTTCCCTCCCGCCCCCCTCCATCACACGCTCATCACTAGATAGCCCCACAGCCGTCTTGTTCGAGAGCATCAGCAACATCAACACTGCAGACCACGGCAGCCCGAGGTGCCAGAGGCGGGAGGAAGAGGGGCGGGGTGGGGGGAGGAATGGATCGGGGTTATCATCAGACCCATCTTCACCTCCGAAACGAAGGAGGTGATAACAGACGACTATCTCTCTTGACCTGCGGGCGAACGCAAGCCGGCGCCTGTGTGTGTGTGTGCGCGCGCGCGCGAGGCGCGCGTGTGTGTGTGTGTGTGAGTGAGGCGTGTGTGTGTGTGGTGTGTGTGGGTGTGCGCGCGCGCGCCCCGCGCGTATGTGTGCGAGGCGTACGTGCGTGCGTGTGTGGTGGCGCTTGTTCCATTGGGTTCATCCTGGTCAGTTGGTCTTGCGGTGCTGGGGAAGTCATCATCGCAGGCTTGTTAAGTGCCTGCCTAATAGAAAGGACCTGCTGCTTGTCAACGCTTGTCTATTTATTTTCCTCCCACCTCCCGCTCCACCCTCCCCCTTCCTCCACTTCATCCATTCCCCCTCTCCACCCTGAAACCCTACCACCCCTCTTTGCTTCCTCCGGGTCCTCTGCAGCCCGTCCCCCTCTTCATTCTATAGCGATTTACTTTTCGCCCCCCCCCCCCCCTTTTTTTTTTTAACAGTGTACAGGACCTGAGATTATAGCCTACCCTCTTTTGTCCCCCCCCCCCCCCCCCCCCCCTTTAAAAAACAAAACAAAACCCCATCAAATCGGAGATTTTAATTTAGCCATATCCACATGTTCCCTAGTGCACTCATCTGCTTGAAGCATGGAAAAAGCAACTTTCTCCACTTTCATGAACCGGTGAAAAGTGCTGCTTTATGAAAGTTGCTTTTCCATTCTTCATGCAGGAGAGTACACGGGGATACATATGGATACTGCCAGGAAAAAAAAAAAGTTAGACAAAAGGAAAGAATGAAACCCAAAATTCTTCACCGATCTGTCATCAATCTAAGTCTAAACCTCGGAGGCATTGAAAGAGGGGTTACAAATTACTGGCACCGCAGTTACGTGTCTATGATTTTCTTTTTCCTTTTTTTTTCCCCCTTCTTTTTTGTCCAGTACACACCAACTGCATTTAAACGAAAGTGAACTTGCGATGGTGGTGGTGATAATAATGATGAAGACGATGTGGTGTGTGTGTGTGTGTGTGTGTGTGTGTGTGTGTGTGTGTGTGTGTGTGTGTGTGTGTGTGTGCGTGCGTGTGTGTGTGTGTGTGTTGTGTGTTTGTGTGTTGTGTGTGTATGTGTATGTGTGTTGTGTGTGTGTGTGTGCGCGCGCGCGCGCGCGCTCTCTCTCTCACTTTTTCTTGAGCGCGCACACACATAAAAGATATATGTTGAACAATTTTGAAGTGGGGAAAACAAGTGCAGGCTAACAATTCCTCCGTCATTACGTTGATGACTTGTCAAAGATTTGAGATTTTTTTTTAAAAAAGGTGGCGGGAAAGGAAAAAAAAATGAGAATGAAGAATCAGAGAAACATTATAAATATAAGATCCTTCTCTGACAGCATATGGGAACCATCGTAACCTATCTCTATATATCTATATATATCTCTCTACATTTAGTATAAATTGGAATGTTTGTTATAGAGCTGTTTTTGTGACCAACACACAGCATGAATGCAAGAGCCAATGACATTGCAAGGTACGGTAGCCAAAGCATTGG
>CM065721.1:36038085-36040585 GCA_033310375.1 Conus canariensis | reverse complement strand
GTTACTATACCTACAAACAAATTCAAATGTCAAATGCGACAGTCGCGAAAGGCCAATTCGGGGAGAACGCGTTTTAAGTTCCGAAGTCCAATTCCGCCGGTGCGCTAATAAGTTTAGAAAGCGCACAATCTTGGTCATCGCCGACGCACATTATCAACCAAACAAACATACTCGGCTGTTCATCGGCGATGAACACTTATCAACAAAACATAGCTGTTAAGTGCCGACACACATTGTCAACCTAGTTGTTCATTGCCGACGCACATTATCGACAAAAGATAATTATGTATTTCATCACCGACGCACATTATCGACAAAACATACCTAGTTCTTCATCACCGACGCACATTATCAAACGAAACACACCTAGCTATTTATTGCCGACGCATGTTAACAACATACCTGGTTGTTTATCGCCGACGCACATTATCAACGAAACATACCTAACTTTTTATCGCCGAGGCACATTAACGACGAAACATACCTAGCTGATTATCGCATATCAACGACGAAACATACCTACTTGTTTATCGCCGACGCATATCAACGACAAAGCATACTTAGTTGTTTATCGCCGACGCATATCAACAACGACAAAACATACCTAGTTGTTTATCACCGACGCATACCAACAACAAAACATACCTAGTTGTTTATCGCCGACACATAACAAAACATACCTAGTTGTTTATCGCCGACGCATATCAACAACGACAAAACATACCTAGTTGTTTATCACCGACGCATACCAACAACAAAACATACCTAGTTGTTTATCGCCGACACATAACAACAAAACATACCTAGTTGTTTATCACCGACGCATACCAACAACAAAACATATCTAGTTGTTTATCGCCGACACATAACAAAACATACCTAGTTGTTTATCGCCGACGCATATCAACAACGACAAAACATACCTAGTTGTTTATCACCGACGCATACCAACAACAAAACATACCTAGTTGTTTATCGCCGACACATAACAACAAAACATACCTAGTTGTTTATCGCCGACGCATATAAACAACAAAACATACCTAGTTGTTTATCGCCGACGCATATCAACGACAAAACATACCTAGTTGGTCAGCGCCCACGCACATTAACAACAGAACAAAACTCAGAAACTCGAGCTTTTGGCTCGGAAGATTAAAGGTTATTCGATGGAAGTCGGTTGAGGTTTTCCGGTTATCTTGTCGACAACAACAGCAACAATTCTGGAAAATTCTCCTTAAGCACATCTTGTGAGGAAAAGGAGGCGGTGGTCGGGGTGGGAAGGGGCTGGGGAAGGGGCTGGGGAGAGGGGGGTTCGTTCATCAAACCAAGTCATGGGGTAACTGCTAGTTCACAAGGTTGAGAAAAGAGGGGGAGGGAGGAGAGGGGGGGGGGGGGGAGCGAGAGAGAGAGAGAGAGAGAGGGTGGGAGGGGGGGGGAGCAAGACTGCCAGACCCCGGTTCCTGAAACTACAATCCGCAGCTAGCAGCAGCAGCTAGCAGCAGCAGCAGCAGCAGCATCATTATATATGCAGCATCCCTAATGAAACGACCCCCACCGTCGCAATCGCCCTGACCACTAAAGTGGTGGCGACAGGCCCAAGCCCTCCCTCAATCAACGGAACCGATTGAAATCTAATCAAGCCGCTCATTATCCGTGCATCATCGAGCAGCCCCCCAGCCTAGGAACCTCTCACCGGGGCCGCGCTCGATTTGATAAGCAGCGGCGTCCAGTTCGGCTCGGCCTTCACGGGCCTTCGGACTGCATTAGTTTCAGGCGCGGCCTGCTTGTGGTACGCTTTTCCGAGTCGTGGGCCGACTTGGCCCCCCCAGAGTCTCCCCAATTTTCCTCCCCAGATTAATTGTAATGGATAGGCACGGGGGAATAACAGCACGGCCGCTGATGAGAAGTCTAGGGGGCGAAAGGCAAACAGAATGTAAACACCCATTTTTTTTTATTTAGTCCATATAAAAAATTAAAAACGTGAAAAAAAAATCAATGAAACCAGAACGGTATTACCGTTTTGCTTAAACCTTATAAGTCTGAGGATTGTGAAGAAAAGGACGATTTCTTTTAACTAGAATGAAAATGGATTAAATTCTCAAATTCCGTTAAAATCAGACAGAGGCCTGCATGTACAGAAAACAGTGAAGGACTGATATGGTTTAAACAGATATAACAAATGCGAAAGTCAGATTTAAGCCACACAAGCTAGTGTATGAGGTTAAAACTAACACTAGCTATACGAAACTATATAGCGTCATAAACTAAACTAAGTAAGCCAGATAAAACTGGCTTTTGATAAACGAGGTAAGCAAAACAAAACTAAATTTGGTTAGAAATAATCTAATTAAAAAGAAATAACAGCATGAAAATAAACAGAAGGTTGAATTACAAATTCTATTCGTTGGAAAGCAACCAGACTCAGTTGAAGGGATTTAGTGTGATTAAGGAGGTTAGCCTGGTAAATGAAATAACTATCGGGATAAATAAAACACAA
>CM065721.1:36030585-36033085 GCA_033310375.1 Conus canariensis | reverse complement strand
TAAACGATGATGTTTAGTATTACTGTTGCTAATACTGAATCTTTTTCAACGAGAGTTTATTTTTTTGAATGAAAGTAACAGTTTGATACTTGTGACAACGCCCAACATGCCTTTCTGCTTCAGAGGCTTTATCTAAACTTTGCTCTCGGTTCGGGGTCTATTCTCACACACACACACACACACATACACATACATACACACACGCACGCACATACACGCACGCACGCACACACACACACACATACACACACGCACACACACATGCACACACGCGCACACACACACACACACACACACACACACACACACACACGCACACGCCCGCACGCACCGTCTCCCTCCCTCTCTCTCTCTCTCTCTCTCTCTCTCTCCGGACAGATAAGCTCTTATCTCCGTCTCGCCAGACAGAGCACAGCAGTTCCGTGAAGGACCTCGCCAACATGCTAATAAAGAACGACCATGCAGTCAGATCCTGTAGCCCATGTCATCTTCCGCCCTCTGGCCCCTGAGAATATCTGATGGGCACGGCGCGATGGCCAATACGCACACTGGAATTTATGTATTTATTTATTTAAACCCGAGTCGTTCTGTATTAAAACGACGTGCTCTCGCCCGGGGAGAAACCGCCCGAATTTAAGACAGAAAGGAAAGCCGTTGTGACGATGAAATTTGGCGATGCAGCAGAACACTACACAATATGAAACAATGCTTTACGATACAAAACAATGCAATACTATACGATGGAATACGATGCAAGACGATACAATATAATGTAATACAATACGGTTCATAATTATGTAATGCAAGACGGTACAATCTTATGCAATGCAGGAGCTGATACCATATGATACCGCTGTGGCACGAAATTGATCGAGACAATTCCATTAAACACACAATGCCAGACAATCAATCCAAACAATACAATAAAATACCATACAATGTAATAAATACAACGCAATACGGTTCAATACGACATATGGCAATACACAACATACATATAAGATACGATGCAAATAAAAATCGATGCAACAGGATAGCATACAATGTAATAAAATTCAATACGATACTGTACAAAATGATACGATTCAATACAATCTAGCCATGGATTGAACCCAGAAACACACACACACACACACACACACACACACACACACACACACACACACACACACCATTTCTATTTGGCGGTACAGCCACACAGCAAACTAGGAATGGATGGATGGACGGATGGATGGATGGATGGACGGACGAGGGGATGGGATGAACGGACGGATGGATATACATGCACGGATAAATGGACGGACGGATGACGGCTGTAATCACATACGGTGAGAGCACCCTTTTCCGGAACAGCCGAGACCTGGCGAGGCTGGCATGACTGAGCTGGCTGCAAGTGCCAGTTGTGTAAGACTACAGACAGGGAACCTCTCAGGATCTGTCGGGTTCCGCCGCGATAACCGCTAAACCTCTCTCGCTCCTCTCGTCAAGTTGGCGGATGAGCGTGTTTGAAGTGGTAGGAAACACCTCGGTTACATGTGTCTCTTTCAGTGCTTTTTTTTTTTCTCCCCGTTTGGTCCTTTATTTTTTTTTCTTTTGCTCTTTCTCTCTCTCTCTCTCTCTCTCTCTCTCTCTCTCTCTCTCTCTCCATCTTCTTCTTCCTCCTCCTAAATCATGGGAAAAGGTGAAGAGAAATATCAGTGAGAAAATAACGTGAAAATTTTAGCCAACCCGCACCGGAACACTTACGTTTTTAAAAGCAACACGGTTGGGGGGAAAAACCACCACCACCACCACCAAAACAACAACAGCAACAGCAACAACAACAGCAACAACACACACACACACACACACACACACACACACACACACACACACACACGGAACGGGGATGAAAATGATATATTAGCTCCTTAAAGAAGGCTACAATCATAATAATGTAATTAGAATGTGATGGCGATGAATGCAAAACATGCCATAAAACAGGCCTAAAAAAAAAAAATCTTGGAGAGGAGGTGGGCGGAGGGTGGAGGTGAATGATTGTGGTCAGGTATACGGGTATGACAGAGTCGATCAAATTTGTGTATGAATCATCTTGGTATGTGTGCACATGCATGATTGTGTGTGTGTGTGTGTGTGTGTGTGTGTGTGTGTGTGTGTGTGTGTTGTGTGTTATTTGCATGCTATGAACAACGTGTGTTTGCGAGTATGTACGTTGCCCACATGGGTTACACATGTTCAAATTGTTCGGCGTGTTTATACGCAATCTAAGTGAAAAAATGGCCATGCCCGTATGTGTTTAGTGTGTGCAGGATTTGTTCTTTCGATTATAAACATATGTAAACTGAAACACAGATTAATTTCAATACACAGTTGATGTTCTTTACAGACTTGGGTGGTGGAATGCTAGTGATAATATTAACAACAAGGTTATCGATGATAACGACAGTCAAAACAACAACCCCCATACACACAAATATTGATAAACGAACAAACAGTACAG
>CM065721.1:36014669-36030485 GCA_033310375.1 Conus canariensis | reverse complement strand
CCCCCCCCCCCCCCCCCCCCCCCCCCCCCCCCCCCCCCCCCCCCCCCCCCCCCCCCCCCCCCCCCCCCCCCCCCCCCCCCCCCCCCCCCCTCTTTCCACTTTCTCTGATGCTAACCCCGTTGGCCACCATCCCCCACCCCACCTCCAAAACAGTTGTGGACAATTCATCTTGTTCTTGCAGAACAGATTTTAAACTGTTTTATTGATCGTTTCGTCAAAAACTGAATTTTTAAAGGTCTCTCTCTGTATAAGTGCTCCGCTGCGCTGTAGTCGAAAATTAAACTTTTCGGTCACAAGGGTTTTGAGTTTAGCTATACTTTTTTTTTTCTGTGAGCTAGCCCGGTTGATGACTTGAAAGAAAAATGTTTTATTACTCTGAACAGACCAAGAAAACAGATAACCTCGGAATAATCAAATGTTAAAGGAAATCTCATGACCGTTAACGGATTTTATTTTGAGAAAAGTGAAATAAAATGACGGATTTTAATTCACGAAAAATAAAATAAAATGAAAATGAGTAAGAGAAAAGAAAATACGGACACAGAATTAGATAAAATTGCAGAAATTGTGCACGATCAGTGATGCAAAATTCGAATGGTTACAGGATGAAATGTGTAAGCAGTGGAAAGACTTCAGAGTGGACCCCTCTCTTCTGGTAGCAGCTTCTTTTCCATTGAGTAGAGTCGATTTCAGGATTAGTTTATTCATATACTAGCTTTTTAACCCGGATTTGCTTGGTTCATGACATTCCTCATTGCTTCCCCACCCCCAACCGCAATCCGTCTCTCTCCTCCTGTCTGTCTCTGCCAAAGACTATACTGATGATTAGTGGGAAGAACAGGATGGGGGTTACCCACGACCACAGACATTTAAAGGATGTCTGTATCCTGGACTCGTTCAGAGAGAGAGAGAGAGAGAGAGAGAAGAGAGAGAGAGAGAGAGAGAGAGAGAGAGAGATGGGGCGGGTGGAGGAGGGAGGAGGGAGGAAAGTGTTTTGGGGGCTGAGGTGGGTCTTCTTAAAATGGTCCGATAACTGGAGGGAGAGGATCGGAGTGAGGTGTGCAGGATGGGGTTGTAACGGAGGGATGTGATGGAAGCTCAGAGGTATTCGAGAACTTTTTCACACACACACGCGCGCGCGCGCGCGCGCACATGTCATACACACAATCACACTTACCACACAGTTGAAATTCATAACCAAATCAAAGAGCTGACACCTTGGTTGCAAGAGCATTTCTCATCAGAAACGAGAGTTCACCAATATGCTGTTCAAAGAACTGCGCTCAGTTTATGTGAATTGGCGAGTTTGTACTGATTCGGAGGCTTAGTTTGAGTATTTTCTGGTATAAAGTCCAAGCAAATAAAGGAACATAAAAGCCTGAAATGGCCACGCCTGCTGCCGCCGCACGCTGTCTCGTTTTCAAACAACTCCATGAATATCCTAGAATACCGGTGTAACGAAAAGTTTTAACTCCCCAAATGGTTTAACTCCCAGGGAGTTAAACTCTTCATTTGTAAATTTTAACTCCCTGGGAGTTAAACTAGAATATAAAAAACTAACTCCCTCTGTGTTTCAGTTTGACTCCGGGGGAGTTATTCTGACATACCACCAGAATGACTCCCACCCACACCCACCCACCACCCACTCCCCGCACCTCGCTACCACCCATGCATCTTATATATATATATATTTTCGAAGTGTGTGTGTGTGTGTGTGTGTGTGTGTGTGTGTGTGTTCTTACACCAACTTGCCACATCAAGACTTGTCAGGTAGAATTGTTTCCTTCGATATTATTGGTTTCTGTGAATTAGTCATGCGTCCTGAATTTTATTGAAAAATGTGTTTTTCTGATTGGCTGGCCGACTTTCATTTTTAGCTTGGCACACGCACACCACCACACCTGTGACGAGTCACTTGACAACTTCATCAGATCAGTCCCAAGCAGCCACCCTCTTGTACAATTTGTACAAAAACAGGCACCCCCCCCCCCCTCCCTTCTCTATCCCACGTGTCTCACACACAAATTTCTAATCTATGCCAACCCTTTTTCTCCTTCCTTCTCTCCCAGATGTAGCGAGTCAATACAAACAATTTTACGTCACGTCGCGACTACTCGTCATTCCCCCCCCCCCCCCCCCCCTCTCACTCTCTCACCCCCCCCCCCCCCCCCCCTCACTCCTTAATTTGGCGGTATGACACAATGAAAAATTGAAAATTTTCCATTTCTACACCATTTGAGTGTAATGGCCTACACTTATGGGTGACTGATAGTTGCACAGATTCCATGAGAGAGAGAGAGAGAGAGAGAGAGAGGAGAGAGAGAGAGAGAGAGAGAGAGAGAACGCCAAAGACCGAAGGTACAGTATTTCTACCAAAGGCATCAAACCATTAATTCATGTATATACAGACTTTACATACAGATTATATACAAAAAGGCATAGTAAAATATCAAGGACATGCATAGATGAGCACATGAATATGTACACGGACATTTCCTTTCCCTGTGATGATGATCATGAACATTAAATCCCCTTCTCCATTCTCTTACCGAAAGACACCTGGGAATAGGTGGGTGGGGAGTCATCTTAGTCATGATCAGATTAACTCCCCCACTGTTACAAAGGAACTCCCTGGGAGTCAGAAAACACGTGTACACATTAACTCCCAGGGGAGTTATTCTAAACTGTGAAAAACTGACTCCCCTTAGTGGGCAGGGAGTTAAACTTTTACACGCCCGGATTAACTCCCGGGAGTTAATCTGTACTAACTCCCAGGGGGGGTCATTCTGTTACAGGGTGGGAGTTAAGTCCGATATATGTACAAAATGACTCCCCCCCTTAACGTTTCAAGAATTTGTTGAGACTTGTACAAAAAAAGATTTTAGAACATTTCGAAGTTTTACTGAGTGGAGTTATTTTGGCACAGGGTGGGAGTCATTCTAGTTTAACTCCCGGGGAGTTAAAGTTTACGTATGAACAGTTCAACTCCCTGGGAGTTAAATCATTCGGGGAGTTAAAACTTTTCGTTACACCGGGTTATCTTTTTTCACTGTGTCGTTTTTCTTTTTGTAACCAGCACATTGCGTCGGTGTAAGACGTGTTTAACCTAGTATTGGATTAACTCTATAAATGTTTACAAAATATACAACTTTTTTTTTTTTTTTTTTTGGATTAAAAAAAAACAACTGAATTCTCACTTAATCATAAAACAAAGTTTTGCTTTTTAAATCAAGGTAAAATGTCATATATTACTTGCTGAGTTATAAAACGTTTAATTCATTCAACGTTTCGGGTTAGAATCTTACGACTGCTGTATTATATACAAATTATCTCCCCTAAAAGGCATCCTTTCACTCTGTGGTTGATTTTCAAACCAGCTGTCACGGTCCTTGTCGTTTGAGATGCGTTCACTTTTTCAGAACTAGTGCTTCAGGTCGAATTCGTGTGCTGAGTGCTTCTTTTCTCGCGATCATTCTCTAATTTTGCCAACAATACCAAAAGACATTGTGTCCCTGCCTGTACACGCGCTGTCTCTGCAATCGCAGGTCACTGTGTGAACGTATGAAGAGGCTGCGCGATGTTCGCGGCTGAGCAATTCTCTCTCCAAACTCAACAGTCTTGAAAACGAATCGGGCTTGCTCTGCGCTGTTCAGTGTGTAAATGGCCGCAACTTGCCGACAGAATGTGTCAGGAAGAAGTAAAATCAGGGAACTCCCTCATATCTGATTTGGCGATTCTGGCGGATTTTAGGTTTTGTTTACCCCATGTACGCGAGAGTGTGAATGTGTGTGTGTGTGTGTGTGTGTGTGTGTGTGTGTGTGTGTGTGTGTGTGTGTGTGTGTGTGTGCGCGCGCGCGCGTGTGCGTGTTGTTACCGTTTTGTTCAAAGTGATATTGTTGGCTACTTTATTCGGAACCAAATTTTCGCTTGACGTTTCCCTGGACATACAGCTTAGTGGGCTGACAATTATTAAACAGTTTTTCGGTGAACATGCCCTTGCATAATACCGAAAAGTAGGAAGATAGAGGTGGGTGGACGCCCCACTGTGTGTGTAATGTAGATAAAATGTAGGGTGGTGTTTGTTGAACCCACGACGAATTTCACGGACGCGAGAACTCGCGAGTGGCTAGCTCATGCTAGCGGCGAAGGACGTAAGAGGCATAGGGAGTAATGAAGCGATGAGTGCTAGACAACATTCAAATGGACAACGTGACTAATTCTTCATCGAGCTGGTCTTGTCAAAGGGTCAGTGTTTTTGATCGTTTTATGCAACAACCAGAGAACATCAGTTACAGCCTTCGGCTATTTCTTCTTGCACGCGAGAGAGCCCCAAGACAGTCAAGCGAAGTCTCTCGTATTTCTACCCTCGCTTGCCGCTAAGACGAACGCCGACACTCGCCAAGCTAGCGAGAATTTTTGCCGCTTTGCCTGTGTGAAGCCAGAGATATGGGAGCTTAGCTTGTGAACCTCCATTTCTCTGCATGAACCGCGTCGCAGGGTAAGTCTCTATGCGCAACATAGTGAAACTTAGGGGGAAGTAAAACGAGTCGATGGGCTGGAGCATGTCGACGACTTGGACGCACCACTGAACTCACGTGTTAAGTAGGGAAAGCAGTGTGGCTGAAAGCTTCTCAGAACTTCTGCCCAGTCCCAAGAACGAAAGAGCAAGGTGGTGGACGGCAAGCGGTGGCGGTGGGTGGGTAGTAGGGGATGGGGCGAAAGGATGGGGGTGGGAGAGAAGAGGGGGCAGGGGAGGGGGAGGCAGCAGAGGGAGGGAGGGAATGGTGAGTAGGGCAAGGGGAGCGGGGGAGGAGGAAAGTGACGTGGGGGAGTGGGGGTATGGGTAGGGGGACAAATGGACAGCCCTGCGCTGCTCAGGGTTCAGCTTCTGGACATGCCTCCGTTTATGAGATGAGGAGGGGATGTGGGAACACGGGAAGTGGAGTGGTGGGGATGATGGTAGCAGTGATGGTGATAATGATGATATGAATGATCACGACGACGACGACGACGTTGATGACGATAATGATGACGACGACGACGACGACGACGACGATGATGATGATGATGATGATGATGATGATGATGATGTCATTTCCGCTGTTGTATTGTACCTTAAATCTATCGTATATTCTATTGTTTTCGTCACATTTTTTTTTTCGGATCAAATTCGGCTCAGCTGCCTTCCCCGAGGACAGCGGCTTGCCACAGTATACGGACACACACGTTTTTCCCTTTGTGTACATTTGATTTTTTTATGTTGCTGTGGTTGCTGCTTACTTTATTAACGTGTTGCGGTTTTTTTCCAAACACGCATTTGCCAAAAGAACTCTCTTTCAGTCAATTAGGTTTAACATCGAGATCCACCGAAGGTGGGGTGGCAGACGAGGATCATAGCCTTCCCAGGAGAGTGGGGTTTTGGGGACCCATCGAACACTACACCTGAACCGAACACATTGAAAAAGCCAGGGCTTTTGTTTGTTTCTTTTCGATTTAATGCTGGGCATTCGCACGTTCTGAACTCGTCAAACTGTAAATTCGTTGCTCTACCACCGAGCAAACTAGATATCCAGAACTGCGCGACCGTCATGGGTTCTAATGAGTGCAGATTGCACATTGGCCTATTGTCTCAATAATAATCTAATCAAAACTGATACGTCTTGAGACGATTCCGGCAGAGGTGAGATGTTGCGCAAACTAGATGCCAGAGAGTTCCAGAGACGTGGTACAGAAGAACTGAAATTGAGTTCTCCCATCGTCGTCTTTTGTGTTTTGGAAGTCTGACGAACTATTCACTGGAGGTACAACGTGCACCAGAAAAAACAATACGCGCTGAGCGAGGCAGACAAATACAGAAATAGTCACCATTAATGACGGAAAGCGAGAACGACAATCTTCCACCGGCACCTGAACTTAACAGCATGCCAGTTGGGTTCTTTTGTCAGCGATGTTATGTACATCCTTTTTTCTTTTCCCCTCAGTTCTAGTCTTGCAGCGCTGTTTTGAATTCTTTGCAGACCGTTAATCTGTTCTGCTGGAAGACCACAGAAAACAGACTTGCAGTAATCTAGCTTTGATGTGATTAAGGCAGTGATGATGCGCATCAGTGAGTTAGGGGACAGAAATGATCTCATGATACTTGCTGTCAAGAGAGTCTAATGGAAAGGGACGGGGGTAAAGGGAGGGAAAAAGGAGACTCAAACGCCCGGGCCAGCTCCTTCATCTTTCCTAAGGGGATGTTATGCATTATCTACCAAACCGCCGCCATCAAATGATGTTGTTGCTGCTGTTGCTGTTGTTCTTGGTGTTGCTTCTCTGGCGTCAGCGCTAACTGGTGTCGATAAAAACAGTGCCACCGAGGTCAAACTCTAGAAACTACTCGCATAACAAAACATTGCAACTTTTGGCATGTTTCTTGCTTGCTTGTTTGTTCCTTTGTTTGTTTCTCTCTTTCTGTCTTTTTTTTCCGTGGAGGCTGGGTGTTGAGAAGCTTGAAAATGAAAGTGGAATTACTAGACCGCCAAATGATTAATACAACCCTTATTAAACCAGTCACTTCAATATTTCATTCCCTAACTTCTAATCCCGACCCAAGAAATGTAAATCTCATCCCGCTTCCAGCCGATGGAAAAACTCCCGTCTCTCCCCCCCCCCCCCCCCCCCCCCCCCCCCCCCCCCCCCCCTTTTTTTTTTTTTTCTCTTCCTATGTCTTGGTTTACACAGATCTGTATTCAGAATATAATAGCATAGGATTATCTCCATCGAAAGAGTAGCAATAAGCCGATTGCTTTCATCGCGCTCCGAAATGCACATTACACTGTCAGTTTACATGGCAACTGGCACACAAAATGCAAAATCAATGACAAAAATGAGACAGGTTTTAGATACATGACCTGCGAATACATGAAGACAATGGTCATCTGATCTACGCAGAAAGTTAATGAATTAATACATAAGTTGATAACAACATCAAGAAAGGAAGAGGTAATGAAAAATGACAGAGGAACCAATCTCCCCAATGCGATTGAAACATGCATTCAAAAGCCCTATAATCTCATTTGTTTCTCTTGCTTGAAGAATGCTTAACGATTGAAACGCGTCGCTTCTACATTTGTGTGTGTGTGTGTGTGTGTGTGTGTGTGTGTGTGTGTGTGTGTGTGTGTGTGTGTGTGTTGTTGTTGTTGTTGTTGTTGTTGTCGTTGTTCCCTTCATTTCGTGCTCTTCGTTTAACTACTATTTTTATTCTCAAAAACACTGCCAGGCAAATCGGGAAGCCAACGTACACCTACAACAGTAACGTAGGCCAGAAATATTGTCCGCAGCCAAGCCTGGCGACTCCCAGTTTTCATGGGCGAAAGTCGTGTTATTTTCAGAGCTCAGACGACCGCGATAGGGTGAAGTACTTGACCAGGGTGACACAGTGACCGCCAGCAACGACCAGCTGTTATTTCGAAACTTCATAGAGGTCAGACTTACTACATGTATATAAGTCCATATCGCGCCACCGTTTTGATTTCGGCTTCGTCTGTTCCTTCGGTTGGATTGTTGTTGTTTTGTTCTGTGAACAGGGTTTCTTTTTATTTATTTATCTATTTCATTTCTTTATTTTTGGTGGGGGTGGGGGTGGGGTGGGGTTGGGGTGAGCAGTGGGGGCGGAATGGAGGATGTGAATAGGGAAGGAAAGTTGGGCGTTAGAGAGTAGGAAAACTGTTTTTATATATATATATATATATATATATATATATATATATATATATATATAGTGTGTGTGTGCGTGTGCGTGTGCGTGTGCGTGCGCGTGTGCGCGTGTGTGTGTTTGTGCGCGGCGCGCGGCCCGGGGGTGCTGTGGTGTGTGTGTGTGTGTGTGTGTGTGTGTGTGTGTGTGTGTGTGTGGCGCGTTTTACCAGAAATACTTAAGTCAATGCACAATAATCACGTATTTTACTAAAATAGGATTGTTCCAAAGGAAGCTGTGAATTTTACTCATATGATACGATCAATATGATCAGAGACATCCATTAATAATAATGATATTAATAATAACAATAATGTCTCTTAATGAATTTGACGGCATAGCTACATCAAAGCAAAATAAATGTCAAACTTGAGAAACAAAAACAAAGAGGTCAACCTTTTTTCACAGACGAAAGTTTGATATGTCTTCTAAGTGTGATTTTTTTTAAGCGCTGATGATTTATCACAAGGAGTGACATGTTCTCCCAGACAAAACATAAGATCGCTAGACATTATACCCCCCCCCCCCCTACACACCCACACAAACAGACAGAGAGGGAGAGAGACAAAGAGGGATATATGGAGAGAGAGGAGAGAGAGAAGAGAGAGAGAGAGAGAGAGAGAGGGGGGGTATAAAACCTGCCCCTGATCTCTTCCATCTCTCTATAGAGAAAAATGTAGCTAATCTGAGCCAGTAAACCAGTAACAATGTAACGTATAACTAGGTAAAATCAAAACGCATCAATATATGTTATATATATATATATATATAATATATATATAATACACATATCATACACACACACACACACACATATAATATATATATATATATATATATATATATATATATATATATATATGCATGTATATGCGGCAACAAACACGATATCAGATCTCTTGATTTTCAAAAAGATCAGTCAAGAGACAAACGGGTCCATGAAAACACACGGAAGTGGAAGGGGGGGGGGGGGGGGGGGGGGAGAGAGAGAGAGAGAGACAGACAGACAGACAGACAGAATCGCAAACACTTCAATAAACGACTGGTGCCTTACATGCACATGAAAAAGAACGGTCTACGGACAGATCCTGAAGTGTGAAGCGAACCTCCTCGTCAGACGGTTATCACCATCATGATTTACCCAGTGATACAACTAGAAGGATAACACCCTCAACGACCACATACACCGATCACCATTTCGATAAATAACAATCAACATGTTATCGATGTATTGCCCGTGCTGGGGATAAGTTGCAAGTTCCTGTCAACACGTACTTCAAGCACAATTTCCACCCTACGTCCTAGTTATATAATCTCTCGGTTCTATCTTTCTGCATCAGTGGTGCTACAAACCACACGTACTTTACTCCTCCTCACCCTCCGACCCCCTCCCTCCCCCTTCCCCCTCACCCACCTCCTCCGCCCCACCCCACCCCCATCTTCCCTCTTCCTCCTGCTGCCCCCTTCTTCCCTTTCTCTTCTCCTCCAGAGATGAAACCAAATCACAAGCTTCTTTCCCGGGCCTCTACCCCTCCCCGGTAAACGACGCAGAAAACCGTCCCGTCCACGGCGTTAGTTGAACGGCCGAACCGATGCCACAAACCCACACACACACTTGCCCGCCCTGTACAATTGGACAGTCCAAGCGACCGACCAATCTTGATGAGAGATCATAAATTCAAGGACAGAAGAAGAACAAGAACAAAAAGGAGGAGGAGAGGAAGAAAGCGATCATCACACTTACGGTTCTGACCAAATCTTCATATCTGCATCCACTTCGCAGCTCTGCAAGTCGGCGGTGAAAACATTGCCTTGCCATCGACTTTTTTTTTTGTTTGTTTCGTTTTTTCTTCTTTTTTGTTTCACGGCGCGTGGTTTCGGGGGGCGCGCTAAGCCGACTGGGCGGAGCGTGCGCAGGCGGAGGTTTGGTGCAGGCCACGCCCACTGTCTGGCCCTGTCGTGGTGGTTATTGACAGCTGCCACGTCGGAGAGGTGTGATGAGTTATGGCCCTTTAACACTCGGAGAGACATGCTGTATGCGTGTTTTGAAATCGAACGGTTAACAGTTTTCTTTGTTTTTCCCCCGTCTCTTTTATTCCTTCTATCTTTCTGTCTTTGCTGGTGTCATCGTTTACAGGGTTGTTGCTTTAGCAGTTGCTGTGATTTTCCTAATCTTCACTTGCATGTCGCCTCTGACCTTATTTCACGCGCTTTGTGTGTGTGTGTGTGTGTGTGTGTGTGTGTGTGTGTGTGGAGCGAGTGTGCGCGCAATATTTGTCTTATGCGTGGATTATTGCTATTTCACGTCATAATGTCCTTGTTTATTCACGAGTGAAGCCTCGGTCATGTTTTCGCCGAGGCCCTCTCATCATTTAAGATTCGTTCTTTTCAATTAGGCCTAAACCCGTTTTCTTTTCTTTTTTAAAGTGTTTTTTTTTTTTTTCGAACTCGATATTGCCGTGCATTTCAAGTTTAGAAATAAAACGGTTAAAGTTCCGTTAGCCTACTGGCCGTAGGGGCAGTGTGAACTATCAGAGGTTCACCCTGTCTTGGGCATGACATGGCGGACTTCGTTCCTGTCCTTCCGCTGCTTTTAACATTCTCTGCACTGAATCAAGTACCCATTAACTACTGGATGGACAGACAGGGTTTTCAACAAAAGCAAACAAACAAACAAACGAACACAAACCAAGCTCCACGAGTGAGTGGTTCGAACTCACGACCGTCGTCAGCTCCGCGGCGAAACGCTCCAAAACCAGTTAAGCGCGGGGCCCCTCTCACGCATTTCAAAACGAGCTTCAAAAACGTCTTTCTGAAAGACTACTGTCACGCAACACATTTCCTGGTGAAATACCTATACCAAAAAAGGCCTACACAATTCACAGCAGTGGGTATGTTTAAGCTGTTTCCATTCAGCCATGTTCACATCTTTAGTCAAAATGCCACACGTTCACTCCTTCGAAGGCTGTTGCACTCGCTGTACCGTCGACTGTTCAACTGGTGCACAAAATTATCACTTAAGATGGGCCTACTCACTTTTTTGGTGCCTGCTGCTTTCCATTTTTCAGTAAAGCGCCCACACACAAGTTTCAGCGAACGATCCCAAAACAAAAGTTTTCAACTTGTTAAGAATTTGAAACGGGGTGTCCACTATGTCGTCTGCTGTCTGATTGTCAAGCGAGTCGCAGTCACGTGTCCACCAACAACGTCGTTGATTGGTCCATGACGCGAACTGCAAGCAAGGCAATCAGAAGAGAGGATTCACCCGAAAACTAACGTGGAATAACTGTTTTCTTGCACAAGCTCGGGCAGACGGGAATCACGTGAAACGTTCTGTTCAAGACTTTGTTGATTCGAAATACTGTTTTGTGAAATACGTCTGACTTTGCCCTAAAAAAAGAGACTGATTTCAACCGGCTTTTGTCACAACGATGACAGATTATAGGACACGAGGAGGAGGGGGAAGGAGGGGAGGGGGCATGAGGGAATGGGAACCGTGGGGGAGGGGGGGGGGAGGAAAGGGAGAGTGGAAACTTCGCGTTGGTGTGGGTCGAGCAGAGGACGGGTGAGGTGATGGGTGGGTGGGTGGATGGGTGAGGGGTAGTGGGAGGGGGAAGGGGTTTGATTTGCTAAATGTGTCGATAATCATCACATTTCACCTTTGAAAACACATACTAAAAATTTAACTTGAGCAAATAAATGTATTCAAATGGACCACTGATTTTAAAATTCTATACTTTTCTCTCTATTGTTTATAAATGATACTTGAAGTGGGGGATATAATGGGAAAAAACGGTAGGATATCAAAAACAATGGGCTTTTTTTTTTCTTTGTTTGTTCCAATCCAATCCAATCCAAAGCTTTCCGTGTTCATTTGTTGTTATTCTGTGTATCTTATCCTTGGTCCACGAATGTTTTCGTGTCTTTCATTCACATCAACTGATGTCCACGAAATTGTGTCTGTAAGTCTCTGGTAAAATGCCACATGCACATGCCTGCATTTTCACACACACACACACGCGCGCGCGCGTGCGCGCGCGTGCGCGGGCACCACACACACACACACACACACACACACCGCACACGCACTCACGCACGCGCGCGCGCGCGCGCACACACACAATACACACAAAACACACACACACACACACCACACACACACACACACACAGAGTTGCTATTATAAAGTAATAAAGAAGTGGTAGCACTAGTAATAGAACAAGTGATAATAATATTAGTAAGGATGAAAATGATGATGATGATGATGATGATGATGATGACGATGAGGAGGAGGAGGAGGAGGAGGAGGTGGATGATGTGATGATGATAGATGATGATGATGATGATGATGATGATGATATAAAAAGAAGAGAGAAGAAGAATAGAAGAAGAAGAAGAAGAAGAAGAAGAAACTGTAATTGATACAGATAGAAAAACACTGATGATCCACAAATATGAAACCAGTAATTATTACTGATATGAGAACAACAGTGAACACAGATATGAAGTGAGTATTACTGATGCGGTATAACTGATGCGAGTATTACAGATGCGAGTATTACTGATGCGAGTATTACTGATGCGAAAGCAGTGATTAACACAGGTATAACAACAGTAATCTATCACAAATGTGAACACAGTAGTGATTATGGACGTTAAAGCAGTGATTATCACTGATATGAGAAAAGTATTTAACACAGATATTGAAACAGTGATTATCGTTGATGCTAAAACAGTAATTAACACACACGTACAAATATGTAATTAGTCCAGGTGTGAAAACTGTAGTTGCCACTGATGTGAAAACAGTAAGTACCACTGATGTGAAAACACACTGGTGTGAAAACAGTAATTACCACTGGTGTGAAAACAGTAATTACCATTGGTGTGAAAACAGTACTTGTCACTGATGTGAAAACAGTACTTATCACTAATGTGAAAACAGTAATTACCACTGATGTGAAAACAGAAAGTACAACTGATGTGAAAGCAGTAATTATCACTGATGTGAAAACAGTAATTATCACTGATGTGAAAACAGTAATTACCACTGGTGTGAAAACAGTACTTATCACAAAACGTGAGAACAGCAATTATTACAGAAGTGAACAGTTATCACCGATGTGAGTACAGTAATTGTTACTAATGTGAAAAAGTAATCATAACAGACACGAAAACAGTAATTATGGTGAAATAAGTAACTATCGCAGATATAAACATACTCATTTTCACCTGGTGAAAACCTAAATATCAAAGACAAGAACACAATAATTATCACAGATGTGAAAACGGCCGTTATCACTGATGTGAAAATATTACTTCTCGAAGATGTGGAAATAGTGATTATCACCGATGGGTAAACTGTAATTGTAACTGGGAGAAATCCCTAACTGTTACAGACAGGAAAACAGTAATTATGATCTGCCGAATACTAGTTATCACAGTCGTTATCATTTAGGTGAAAATAGTACTTATTTTTGATGTGGTTGCTTCATAACTAAATATAATCGTTTCGCTTGCGCACCTGGTATGGCAGTTACACGTAATCATCATTAAAATCATAATTAGGAGTCACGAAAATACATGATCGTGACTGAGGAAAACAGATAGCTGTATCTTATGCGCACGCGCTGTGGTATCCCTAATATCAGTAACGTGGACGGAAGAAATCCTGTAACAAAGAAATGTGTGGAAGGAGCGGGTGGGTGGGTGGGGGAGGGTGTGTGTGTGTGTTTGTGTGTTTGCTTTGGCTTTGAAATAAAACACCATCAAACCCAACAAAAATGACGTTTGCACGAAATGTTGTTTTCATGTCATGATTACTGATGTTATTGTTCATTGATTTTTTTTTTTTTTTTTTTTTTTTTTTTTTTTAGCGTTGTTGTTCCTGCTGCTGTTGCTGCTGCTGCTGTTGTTGTTACTCTCTCAGCGACAATTACTCATTCCTTCCTTGTAGAACCGAATATATTTTGTTCAAAAATGGCAAGAACACCCCGCTTCATGCATGAGTGAAATGGCTGCTGCTGCTGTTGTTGTTGTTGTTGTTGTTGTTTTTGTTGTTGTTGTTGTTACTTCCTCTACGACAATTACTCATTCTTTCCTTGTTGAACCGAACATATTTTGTTCAAAAATGGCAAGAACACCCCGCTTCATACGTGAGAGAAATGACTGATGCCGTGAAGTCGTCGTGACTGCACCAATTGATGGCAGGAACTCGCTGCATAGTGGACACAGTTTATATCATCACCACCAGCCTCCGCACCCGTCCCTTCTACGCCACCACCATGCCCTTTTCCCCCCATCGATTTACAGTCTTCCTGTTGTTGTTGTTGCTGTTGTGTTGCTGTTGTTGTTGTTGTTGTTGTTGTGATGATGATGATGATGATGATGATGATGACGACGTTGTTGATGATGATGATGATGATGATGATGATGATGACGACGTTGTTGATGTGATGATGATGATGATGTTGATGACGACGTTGTTGATGATAATGATGATGATGATGATGATGATGATGATGATGTTGTCGTCGTTCTCGTTGTTGTTGTTGTTGTCGTCGTCGACGTCCAAGGTATTTCTCTTCATCTACACCAAATTTACATCCCACGTGAGAATCCGACAATTCAAAGATGTTGCTGTTGCTGTTTTTCTCCCAGATGATTCCTTTTATCTGTACCATATTTATCTCCCAATGATCGCTTTGATGACATGACGTGGTTGTTGTTGTTGTTGTTCAAGATTTTTTTCTTCAGTTTTTGTCGGATTTACCTCCAAATCAAGAAAGCGTTGATTCAGAGACTTCGTGTTGTGCTTGTTGTTGCTGTTAGTTGTTGTTGTTATTGTTCAAGTTTTTTCTCTTCACCTTCAGTAAATTTATCTCCCAATAAAGAATCCGTTGGTTCAGACTTGTTGTTGTTGGCGTTGTTGTGTTGTTGTTGTTGTTGTTGTTGTTGTTGCGGTTGTTGTTGTTGGTTAAGAATTTTGTTTTCACCTATACTAGACTTATCTTCCAATGAACAATCCTTTGATTCAAAGACGTGTTGTTGTTGTTGTTGTTGTTGTTGTTGTTGATGATGATGACGATGATGATCATGATCATGATCATGATGGTCATGATGATGATGATGATGAATGATGATGATAATGATGATGAGGGAGGAGGAGGAGGATGTCGCTGTTGTTCTCCAAGATTGTTCTCTTCATTTGTACAAGATCTACTATCCTAATAGAGAACCCATCGATTTAAAGACTTGTTGGTGTCGTGGTTTTTCACCCATAAAAGTTTCTTTATCTATATCTTCTAATAAATGATTCATTCTTTAAAGATTTATCATCGTTGTCACCGTCATCCTTGTCGTCGTTGCTCTAGATTTTACTCTTCATCTTTTCTAGATCGATCTCCCAATCATGAAAAAAAAGAGTCCATTGATTCAAAGATTTGTTGTTGCAGTCGTTGTTGTTGTTCTCCAAGATTTTTCTCTTCCTCTATACTAGAATTACTTCCCAGTGCAGAATCAACCCTTCGAAAGATGTTGTTCTGTTGTTAAATCTAGAGAATCCATCCCTTTACAAACAAGTTTTCTTGAATAGTTTTTTTTTCTTTACCGGCACCAAGCATATTTCAAGAAAAAAAGGGGAAAATACTGTCCTGTTTTCATGGAATAGTTTTTTTTTGTTTTTTTTTTTGTTCCTCTGAACATGAAAAGGCTGACTTCCCAACGAAGAATTCCGTCTCTCTAAACACTCGGTTTCATGACCTTTTTTTCCCATAAATCTCTTCGTCTGCTTTAGATTAAGTTCCCAGTAAAAAGATCCGTTGTTTTAGAGACCTTCTTTTCGGGAACGTACTAGATTAAGTTCCCACCAAAGAATCCATTGTTTTAGGGACCTTCTTTTCGGGAACGTACTAGATTAAGTTCCCACCAAAGAATCCATTGTTTTTAGGGACCTTCTTTTCGGGAACGTACTAGATTAAGTTCCCACCAAAGAATCCATTGTTTTAGGGACCTTCTTTTCGGGAACGTACTAGATTAAGTTCCCACCAAAGAATCCATTGTTTTAGGGACCTTCTTTTCGG
>CM065721.1:36004669-36009669 GCA_033310375.1 Conus canariensis | reverse complement strand
CAGGAATGAGATTGTTCAGCCTCTCATCCAGCCAGCTGTTCAAGCCATGGGATCGCGGGCAGTCTTGCAGGACGATAACGCCCCTCCTCATCGAGCACGAGTCTCGTCACTGACTTCATGCATCAGCAAGGGATCCCAAGGATGGACTGGTCACCTCGTTCACCTGAATTGGCACCAACTGAACACGTGTGGGACGTTCTAGGACAAAGGGTGGCCAACAATCACCCCCTCCTGGGGATGTCAACCATCTGGCACAATTTCTGCAACAGGAGTGGCAGAACATCCCCCAGAACACTCTCAGGAATCTTGTGCATTCCATGCGCCGGCGCTGCCTTGAAGAACAAGAACAAGAACATATTTTACTGCCATATGAAAACCAGAGGTTTTGTGCGGCACAGATGATAATGAATGTCTGGCGGCTAATGGGGGTCACACTCGATACTGACTTTGTTGAAATGTGCTTACCTGATTCCTGACTTTTGAAAGAAGGGGTGTGGTGATTTGAACTTGTAATGTTGCTCTGTTTTGCTTTTTTTTTTTTTTTTTTTTTTTTACTGCACTTGATCGCAGCCTCTATGAAATCGTTGGTTAGCGATGAAATTAACAATTTCATATTTTAAATTGCCTGGTCTGTGCCTTTCCTGTCTTTGGTGGCGCTGTTGTGAGATAGCCCTTAATTTGTGACTAGTCTCTCTCTCTCTCTCTCTCTCTCTCTCTCTCTCTCTCTCTCTCTCTCTATATATATATATATATATATATATATACATATATAATGGGGGGGGGGGGGGGGAGACAGAGAGAGAGAGAGAGGGAAAGAGAGAGAGACACACACAGACAGACAGACTGACAGACATACAGACAGAGTGGAATGAACGATCCGTTGCCGAAGTGCAAATGTGTCTGTGAGTATGACGTACGAATCTGCGCTATTGCCAGTTTATTGTGTGACACTCCGTTCCACCGGACTACTAATGGGCGGCCAGGCCCTCGAGCTACGCATTCACATCGCTTTAGTATGCGGATTGAAAGGTAACAGGCATACATACATACACACAGACAGACAGACGGACAGACTGACTGATGGGGCAGACAGACAGGCAGGCAGGCAGGCGTGGCAGACAGAGACGGGTTCAAAGAGGAAAGCGAGCGAAGAGATAGGTTAGCGTATATAAAGACACAAAAACGTACGTAAGCATACTCGCAAGCACGCACGCATGCACGCACGCACTCACGTACGCACGGACGCGCGCACTCATGTACACACACACACACACACACACACACACACACACACACACACACACACACACACACACCACACAGGGAGGGAGAAAGAGAGAGAGAACTAGACACTGCCTCTCTCTTCTCTCTCTCTCTCTCTCTCTCTCTCTCTCTCTCTCTCTCTCTCTCTCTCTCTCTCTCATCTCTCTCTCTGGGTGTTTCTGTCTGTCTGTTTGTCAGTCTCTCTCTCTGTCTCCCTGTCTCTGTCTGTCTGTCTGCCTGTCTGTCTGTCTCTCCCCCTCCCCCCCCCCCCCCCTTCTCTCTCTCTCTCTCCGTGGGTGTTTGTCTGTCAGTCTCTGTCTGTCTGTCTGTCTCTCTCCCTTACTCAATTAAACAATGTGGAAAAGGCAAGGAAGGGAAGGGCGACCCACATCACATCACTTCGTTGGCATTCTTCGAAGAAGAAAATGAGGTTACCCTAATGAATGGCGTGAGAAACGATCACATAACGCACGCAAAACACGTTCGGACAAAACATCTCAACGACGGCGAGAGATCTCCAAGTCGTAACTGAGGAACGCGCAGGCAAGAATTGGTCAGCGCATAGACATCTTTTGGACCAGAGGGGACGGAATGGAGATGGGATGAAAGGGGAAGGAAGGAGCGGGAGGAATAAGGGAAGGCGATGGGGGCAGAGTGGGTGTGAGCGAACTAGTTTCTTGATTGAGAAAAGCCCAGGAAAAACGGCGAAAACAAGAACTAAAAACCAACACACACACACACACGCACACTAACACACACACACACACACACACACACACACACACACCACACACACACCACACACACACACACAGCCCTCAGAATATGTTTTTTTCATCTCTTTCCTTCCTAAGGGTGGTACTGGGCTGGAGGTGGGGATGATGCGCGCGTGCGCGTGCGTGTGTGTATGTATGTGTGTGTGTGTGTGTGTGTGTGTGTGTGTGTGTGTGTGTGTGTGTGTGAGAGTGTGTGCGTGCGTGCGTCCGTGTGTGTTGTGTGTGTGCGCGCGTGTGTGTGCGCGTGCGTGCGTGTGTGCGTGCATGCGTGCGTGTGCGTGCGTGCGTGCGTGTGTGCGTGTATGTTTCAGTGAAGAAGGTTTATAAAATTTTAGAATGACAACAACAACAATGAGAAGGAAAATAAAGAAAACAAAATTGCGCCGTGAACTACATGTCACCGAAGATCATCACGCGTTGTCTGACTGTGTGGGGAATAAGACTTTTCACGAGGGTACAGCCCTAACATGACCTTTCGCGGTCGGCTGAGCCAAGACGGACGTGAACTACATGTCACCGAAGATCATCACGCGTTGTCTGACTGTGTGGGGAGTAGACTGTCGACGAGGGTACAGCTGAGCCAAGGGCGACGTGAACTACATGTCACCGAAGATCATCACGCGTTGTCTGACTGTGTGGGGAATGGACTGTCGACGAGGGTACAGCCCTAACATGGCCTTTCGCGGTCGGCTGAGCCAAGAGCGACGTGAACGGAACGGAACTGAACGCGCTGTGTGAAACTTTTTAAACACTTTTTTTTTTCTATCCCGGTTGTGGCGACATTCCGACACCAGTTGATTTGACGGTCACTCTTTTGACATGCTGGCCACCGCTTCTTTGGTGAAAGAGTTCTCTCCCTCCCGTGTGAGAAGTAAAATGACTGGTTTCAAATCTGTCAAGCGTGTTTATCTTCTCCTCACAAAACAATGTTTGTCCAACTTCTTACGAGCTGTAGCATGGTGTTAGAGTCAAGGAAGACAGGCAGCATCAACTGCCGATCCTGTCTGCGACGTCTCTGCTATACTGGCGCTGAGAGAGATGAAACCATAACAGCACCATCCATCTACATCTTTCATCAAGACTGGCCTCTTAAGTTATTACATTGATTCGTTTGAGTGGATGTCTGCCGCGTTTCGTGTTTTAAACCTTGTGAATTCCAAAACGTTATTATTTATTCATTTATTTATTTATTTATTTTTATTTTTTTTTTAATTGTTATTATCATTGGTTTCCTGATGTGCCCCCTCTGTCCAAAACCATAAATATGAAGTGTTGTCACAACATTCTACTCATTGCATGTGGTGATCAGGTTACCGATGAACAAGTGCGTCAAGCCATCAAGCATCACGTCGGACCATATGAGGATCCACTGCCATCAGTTAAGAAACAGAAAATGACGTTGGTAAGGGCATGCAGCAAGGTCCAGTGGCCTTGCTAAAAACAATCCTCCTGTAAACTGGAAACTGAGGGGAAGACAGAAACAAAAGGCTGGACTGCCCACGTTGCAGAAACGACAGGTAATACGCTTGCAGAGACCTAGGCCTTGGGACACAACCCACAGAACTGGAGGAACCAGGTGAACAGTTCCTCAGAGCGGCGCCCCAATGACTCTTCACACATACACACACGCACACACACACACACACACACACACACACACACACAAGAGAGAGAGAGAGAGAGAGAGAGAGAGAGAGAGAGAGAGAGAGATCATCTCAACTTTCCTGGCGAATGATAGAAACCTGATAAAATGGGGGGAATCAAATGACGACATGTGTCAGCTCTGCAAGAGACAGCAAACAATGGAACATATCCTGCGTCCATGCAAAGCAATGCTAACCCAAAGAAGGTACGCATGGAGGCACAGCCAAGCGTCCAAGCAGATCGCACATGCGGTGAGCACCGCCAGAGGAAGCGCTACAGAGGAGCCACCACAAAGCTGCGGCTACGACGCTCTACACGGCTGGAGGCCACAAATCATGTTCTCGACAGCTTTGACATCTAAAGCAAGGAAGCCGGGTTCACTGTATGGTGGGAATGACTGGGAAAGCACAGGAGAACTTCCAGAGTGAGAAGACAACCCATGGGGTCATCAGGAACAGCTGGATGAGACCAGACTTAGAGCTCCACCTCCGGTTCATCCACACAGATGATTCTGACAGAACTCACTGCAAAAGCAGTATGGTGGAAGAAGCTCACATCTTCAAGGCTGAGACGTATGCCAGTATGGTCAGCCTCTCGCGAGAATCTTTGGTTTATGAGCCCGAAGTCCTCTCCACTGAAGTCAAAGCTAGAAGGTGTGTAGGCGTATCTGTCTATGATCTCACGAAACAGCTCTGTATTTCTGGTAAGAAGAGGACCTGCGCTCCAAAGGCAATGGCAGATGCAGTTGAGAAGAGTTCAAGATCGGTCTGGTCCAGGATGAAAGAAAATGAACTTCGTAAGGCTTAAATAAAATCAGTGTCCAGTGTCTATGTGGGTAAGATATCCATCACAAGGTGACTTGGTCTTCAGACGCCCGACCGTCCAGGTTGCGGGTTCGAACCGTGGCGGCGCAAGAAAACAAACACACACAAAATACCCTCAAACAAACAAAGAAAAACCTCATTCGAACAGTCGAAGGGCACATAGAAATCATGACCTGGATGTGGCCTAGCCTTCTTAGACAGTAGGGAGTTCAGGGCCAAAAAACGTTTGTGGTCGGGGTTGGGGCTTCTTCTCTTCAGACCTTCAACTGTCAAGATCTCTTTAGGGTTTCTTCCCACTGTGTTGGGTTACCATACTTGACCTGTCATCATTAAATAGAACGAGATAGGATTTGTAGGATAGGACAGGATATTATGGGATAGAATAGGATGTTATAGGATAAAATTGGGTGGGATAGAATGGTGCATTATAGAATCCGATAGGATCCATGTCATAGCACCGAATGAGGTGTGATAGGATAGGATAAGCAAGATA
>CM065721.1:35982169-35999669 GCA_033310375.1 Conus canariensis | reverse complement strand
GCATCCTCTCTCTCTCTCTCTCTCTCTCTCTCTCTCTCTCTCTCTCTCTCTGCTCTCTTCTCTTCTTTCTCTCTCTATCTCTGTCTTCAGACACAGTGTGTGTGTGTGTGTGTGTGTGTGTGTGTGTGTGTGTGTGTGTGTGTGTGTGTCTGTGTGTGTGTGTGAGAGAGAGAAGAGAGAGAGAGAGATATCAATGATCAGGAAAGAATGCTAGATAAGAGAAATATGCATCGTGAACAAGGCATAAAGGAGTGCGCTGCTTGCTTAATGGGTTCGCGTAAAAACAACACCCCCCTTGAAACCCTGGTCATTGCTCAGAGCGGCGTTTTACCCTGCAGGAAAAACCCGCCACCTGCAGGACATCAGATTCAGCGTCAGGAAAGATTGCCATGCCGCCCATAAACATGTCACTGTATCCCCTGCATTGCTGACATTTCATAGACAGGAAAAAAACCCGCTAACACAACTTTACTGGAGGCAGGGGAAAACCAAAATCAGATGATCCGTTTGAGAAAAGGAAACAAACAAAACAGGATCAATAGTCTACCTTCCGTCCCTCCACCATCTAGATAAATCAATGCTGATCAGCAATAATGAATGATCTTTCACGCACCTTGTGCTCAACGATTTAGACAGTGAACACAAGGAAAATGTTACTCTGTTTCTGGTGTATGCATCTACAACAACATGGTCTGAACCACAGACTGCAGATATAAATAAATTCATTTGGCCAAATGATTATACTTATACTCACGGCATTTTGAATACGTCTCTGAACCAAAGACTGTAGATATAAATTCATATTGGCCAAATGATTATATTTATGCTCACGGCGTTTGAATATGCCTTTTTTTTTTTTTTTTAAATAACACTTCTTATTAATTTCGCGTAATACCCCGAGAGAAGTAGCCTTGGTCAAGTGGTTACGACATTGCCTGCGAAGCTGACGATCGTGAGTTGGAGCCACTCGTGAGGTCGTTTCTTTTTCGGCTATATAATATCCACTCTGTCCACCCAGCAGTAAAGGAGTACCCGATTCAGGAAGGGTAAAGGCGGCTTCATAATATCCACCCTGTCCACCCAGCAGTAAAGGAGTACCCGATTCAGGAAGGGTAAAGGCGGCTTCATAATATCCACCCTGTCCACCCAGCAGTAAAGGAGTACCCGATTCAGGAAGGGTAAAGGTGGCGGAAGGAGAGTGATCACACAGCATGATGGAAAGTGGGCTCCGCTTTCCACCACGCTGTGCCCCTAGACACGGTAAACCTCTGACACTTCACTGCCCCGACCGCCAACATGCTGTGGGAATTTTAACCCTTTTTCTTCCCCCCCCCCCCCCCCTCCCAAAGCATCCATTCAGAGCATGCAACTCGATTGGGATTCCAGCCTTCTGATCTGAGCCCATAGCAAGCTCAGCAACTCTGGGAAGGAGCCAAACAAGGGAGACGAACACAACCGAACCAACATCTATGCCTTTGAATGGATTCAAACACAAGATCTCCCAGAGCCCAGCCCGCAACTCCGGTGACGCTAACCGCTGCACCACTGCCACTGGACTTCCGTTTCTACGTCAGTACAAAATCGACCAGGGAACTGTCCTCCGTAGCTAACTCACGGTTTGTTTTATTTTTCGCGCACGAAGGACAAAGTATGTAGACCCATAACCCTGCGAATAAATACCCATGAAACATTTCTCTGAGGGGAAAGGGGAAAAACAGCCACCTCTCCCCTTCCACTTCTATTAACCTCTCACAACTCTGAGAAAGAAAAGAACGTTACGAGGGGAGGGTTAATGTTACATCCCTCAAATCTTTCCGAAAATGCGCGACGATCGATGACGATGTTTATAGGGTTAATGTTGTTTCCAACCCTGTGGGAGGAGGAGGGGAGGAAGAGGGGGTGGGGGTTGGAGGAGGGAAGGCGAGGACGAAAATGGTTCTATGGAATGAGGTGGGTGGGTGGGTGGGGGGGGGGGGAGGTGATGGGAAGATTTGATGCTTAGTTCTGTGCGCCAGTTTGGGTCAGTGCGATGGCTAGGAGACATATTGGGGCAGGCACAGAGGTAGTTCATAAAACGTGGATTTATCTTGTCTGGCTGGATGATAGGAAAGGGAAGGAGAGAGAGAGAGAGAGAGAGAGAGAGAGAGAGAGAGTGTGTGTGTGTGTGTGTGTGTGTGCGAAGAGTGAGAGGCGAGGAGGGGGGGGGGGAGCGAAGAAGAGGGGGAAAGGAGAGGAGGTGTGAGGGGTGGTGGGGATGGGGCAGGGTGGTGGTGGAGGGATTCGGGAGGCTGATGACTCGTGGCGAGGATCGAAAGGCGATCAGTGCGCAGGAGGCGCTGCAGCCGCTCATCTGTTGTGTATCAGTCATCTGTGTGTGTGCGTGCGTACTGCTTGAGCCGTGCGCTGCTGAAGGGATGCACTAAGTGTGTGTGTGTGTGTGTGTGTGTGTGTGTGTGTGTTGTGTGTGTGTGGTGTGTGTGTGTGTGTGTGTGTGTGGTTTCTCTCTCTCTCTCCTCTCTCTCTCTCTCTCTCTCTCTCTCTCTCTCTCTCTCTCTCTCTCCCTCCCTCTCTCCGTTCACCTTGCTCTCTTTCCCTCTAGCTGAATAAAACAAAACCATCTATCCATGTTCAGAAAGGCAAAACGCTAGGAATCGGAAAAAAAAAAAAAAACATTGTGCAAAAATCAGAACACCAAAGAATTGTTTGTTTGACAGGTTGGGGGAAAGAAAACAACAGAAAAAAAATCAATTGAAATCTATTGAAATTCTTAAATTGGTCCTGCACGTCAGGACATTACTTCTGAATGTGAAAAAGACACAAACACACAAACAAACAAAAAATCGGTTCATTGGCAAATAATATCGACATAGACAAAGATGCCTTCCAGTGACCTGTCAATATTTCATGGACAAGACCTCACAATGCCGTAATCAGAAGCACTCATTAAAAATATCTGATGAGTTCCTTGATGGAAAATCACGAAGCATTAGCAGCACCTCCACATCTCTCCTCTCTCTCTCTCTCTCTCTCTCTCTCTCTCTCTCTCTCTCTCTCCTCTCATCTCCTCTTTCGTTTCACTCTCTCAGCACCTCAAAACTTTCTACTTCAATACCACGCTGACCAAGAAGATTTTGGCCACCAGAGATCTTAAGTCTCTCCTTAGCTTACTCATTTTTTTTCACGCGAAGAAGACAAGTATATATTTTAAAAAATGACCTATTCTACATCACACTACAAATAACTGTCCATGAAACATTCCTAGAGAGAGAAAATGAAAGCCCCCAAATCACAGCCGCGAAAGTCCTTCTACTCCTAACAGGCTGTCACAACTCTGCGCAGGAAATTAACGTTTCGAGGAAAGGGTTTAATGTTGATGCCTTAATTTTTTTTTTTTTTTTATAGAATAAAAGGATTTGTGTCGTCTCCAAACTTTTTTTTTCCTTAACAGGAAGACAGGGGAGGGGAAAGGGTGGGAAGGGAGAGGGTATGTGTGAAGAAAATGGGGAGGGGAGTGGTAGATGTAGTTCTGTGACCTCCCCCACTCTCTCTCTCTCTCTCTCTCTGTTTCTCCCTCCATCCCTACGCCCCTCTCTCTCTCCGTCCCGCCCTCTCTCTCTCTGTCTCTCTTTTTCTCTCTGTCTCCTTACTCTCCCTCCCTTTCTCTTTTAAGATCTTAAGTCTCTCCTTAGCTTACTCATATTTTCTTTCACGTGAAGAAAGACAAGAATAAAGACAAACCCTATACTACATCACACGACACATACATGTCCATGAAACAATCCTACGGACAGAAAATTAAAGCCCCCCCCCCCCCCCACCCCACCCCAAATCACCACCACATCAGTCCTTCCACCCTTGATAGGCTATCACGTCTCTGCGCATGAAGTAAGGTTTTGAGGTAAAGGTTTCATGTTGCATTTCAGAATGAAAGCGCAAGAGTCAAAGGTAACGCTTGTAGAAGATTTGTGTCGTCTCCAATCTTCTCTTCCTTAGGGAAAAGGAAGGGAGGGAGAGGAGAGGGGGGAGGGGGTGTATGTGTGAAGGAAGTGGAAGTGGGGGTGTGAAGAAGTAGTTCCATGACCTGGAGGAAATATTTCTTATGCTCCAATTTGCAGGGCAGTGGGACGGCTCAGAGACATACTCGCCCAGGGGCAGGGAAGGGGAGGGAGGGGAGGGGAGGGGGGAGGGGAGGGGAGGGGGTGGGGGGTGGGGGCTCCATGAACTAGGGCTGTATCGTCTGGGTGTGGGAAGAAAGGAGCGGGGTAGATGATGCTGATGACCTGAGGTGACCATCGTAAGGCGATCAGGGTGGGGGCGGGCGGAGATGCAGCCTGCCTTCCTGTTCTGTGTCCGTTATCAGTCGCGGCTCCGATGTGCTTTGCTGACGTGATGCACTTGTTTTTGTCTGTCTGTTTGTCTATTGGTGCATCGGTCGCGCCGCGTCTCTCTGTCTGTCTGTCCGCCTGTCTGTGTCTCTCCCCTCCCCCCTCTCTGTCTCTCCGTCTGTTTCCGTCCGTGTGTGTGTGTGTGTGTGTGTGTGTGTGTGTGTGTGTGTGTGTGTGTGTGTGTGTGTGTGTCCTTCTCTGTCTTTGTCTCACAGTCTGTCTGTCTGTCTCTTTCTGTGTCTAGGTCTGTCTGTCTCTGTCTCTCTCTGTCTCTCTCTCACTGTATGTGTGTGTGTGTGTGTGTGTGTGTGTGTGTGTGTGTGTGTGTGTGTGTGTGTGTGTGTGTGTGTGTGTATGTGTGTGACGCGCGCGCGTTTGTGTGTGTGTGCTTGCGAGCGTGCGTGTGTGTGTGTGTGCTTGCGTGCGTGCGTGCGTATGTGCGTGCGTGCTAGCGCGCGCGGTGTGTGTTTTGTGTGTGTGTGTGTCTGTCTGTCTGTCTCTCTGTCTGTCTGTCTCTCTCTCTTTGTCTTTATCTGTCTGTCTATCTGTCTGTCTCTCTCTCTCTGTTTCTCTCTCCTCATAGATTGTCTTAGAAAACAAAGCGACACACATAGTGCTCACAAAAGCAGAAGACAAACAAGCATTGAAGAAAACGAATTCGCAACACACTCACACACTCTGTGGGCTGCTCGCTTAATGGGCCGGTGTTGAAAGAACAATAACAACTACTACAGCAACAACAACAAACGTGGCTGTTCGCCTGCCGCGGCATTTTACTGCCTTGTCACACATGTGCCGAGAAAAATATCTCTGCACGTGCACAAAATCAGAAGCACTGTGTTTGAAAAGATATTCGTCAAACGCAAGCCCATCGTCTTGGTAAGACGTTCCTCCCCCCCCCCCCCTCCTCTCCCCCCCCCATGCCCCCACTCTCCCCCCCCCCACCCCCCACCCCCACTGTCTTGTCAGTATTTGAAGGAACGGAAAAAAAATGCCTTGATCTTATCATTAGAGGCAGAGGAAAGCAAATCAGATCGTTAAACAGGAAGCTTTTTCAGCATTTACATACGCCCACCTTGTCTCCTGCATTTAGATGA
The DNA here is from genome assembly GCA_033310375.1 of Conus canariensis. Classification (NCBI taxonomy): domain Eukaryota; kingdom Metazoa; phylum Mollusca; class Gastropoda; order Neogastropoda; family Conidae; genus Conus; species Conus canariensis. The sequence goes on along the minus strand of CM065721.1, from coordinate 35,994,187 downwards.
ATGGCAATGTATCAAATCCTCACAACTTCTCCAAAGCCTATGTTTTTTTTTTCTTTTTTTCCACACACGCGACGCAAGTACATAGCTCCATCACGTCAAAATTAAGCACCAGTAAAACACTTCTTGGATGGGGAAAGAAGCGTAAACCTTTCCATTTCTATTAACCTTTTATGACTCTGAGGAGAGTTGACGTTACGTGGGAAGGGGTTAATGTAATGTGTCTCTACTTTTTGATTGAGAAAAAAAAGGATAACGATCGATGGCGATGCCTATTGGGTTAATGTTGTCTCCAACCTTTTTTTTTTTTGAGGGGTGAGGGGTGGGGGAGCAAGGGGGGGATTAAGGTAGAGGGGGTGGGGGTGGGTAAAAGGGGGATGTGGACATGAAGGGGAATAATTCTGGAGGTTTCATTTCTATGAGCAGATTGTTGGGGGTCAGCGTGTTGTGGGTCAGTGAGTCGGCAGTGAAACATGAAAGTAGGGAACGGGTAGGGAGATGTCTGCATGGAATACGGATTTATCTCGCTGAGGAGGAAGGAGGAGGACATCTGATGCTGATGACGTGTGGCGAGCGTAGTAAGGCGGTCAGGGTAGGGAGTGGGGAGCGGGGAGCGGGGAGTGGGGGTTCGGGCGGTGATGCAGGCTGCCATTTTTTTCTGTATATGGCTGTCATTGATGGCTGCCTCTGTGGTGCTATGCTTTGGTCACGTTTAACACTATTTGTTTTCGTCTCTGTCTGTCTACTGGCCGTTCTGCCTCTTCTCTGTCTGTCTGTCTCTCTCTTTCTCTCTCTGTCTGTCTGTCTCTCATATTCTCCTCTCTCTCTCTCTCTTCTCTCTCTCTCTCTCTCTCTCTCTCTCTCTCTCTCTCTCTCCCTATTTGTCTGAGGAAGCAAACCAACGCGCACGTGTCTACAAAGACAAATATGTGTTGAATAAGTCAAGTGTCTTTCATTTCACATCACTCACACACACACACACACACACACACACACACACACACACACACACACACACACACACACACACACACTATGATATGCTTACTTAACAGGTGAATGTTAACAACTCACAGTGGCGCTCAACTTGCTGACCCCTTGTATCAGGAAAAATACTTCTGCACGTGCAAAAAATTAGATGCACGTGCAAGAAATCAGATTCAGCGAGGATAGCTCGCCCACCCTAAACATGCCATTTTTCTCCCATTGTATTGTAAACATTTCAAGAGTCAAGAAATCTCATGATCCCGTTATCAGTGGAAGAGGAAAACAAATTAGGCTGTTCGTTTTGCTAGAAAACACCGCAGCCGTTATCTCCACCCACCCTGTCTCCATCACCTAGTGAACGTTGATCTATCATTTATACTACTACAACCGCAACTTCAGTGCAAAAGCTTTCTCTATAGCCAAGTAATGTTTTCTGCCACGCAAGGGAGACAAATACCTAACTCCATCACTTTACAAACAAGCAGCAATACACCACTTCTCGGATGGAAAAAAAAAGAAAACAAGCCCTTAACCATCCACTTATTAACCTCCCAGTACTCAGAGAAGGAAAGTTGAATTACGAGGATATGGTTTCTGCCATGTGCTCCACATCTGTCACAATAAAACGCAATAATTGATGGTGATATTTACAGGGTTAATGTTGTCTCCAACTTTTTTTTTTTGTGAGGGAAGGTGGGGAATGATTCTGTGGCCTGGAGGATTTATTGCTATGTGAGGGTTGTGGGTCAGTGTAATGGCTGTGTGACACGTTGGGGGTACGGACAGAGGGGCTTCTTAAATACAGATTTATCTTGTCAGAGAGGGAGGAAGGGGGTAGATGATGCTGATGACCTGTAGTGACCGTCGTAAGGTGATCAGGGTTCGGGGGAGGGGGTGGAGGGGGGGGGGGGAGGAGGGAGGGGGGGGGGCGATGCTGCAGTCTGCCATCCTGTTCTGTATCCGTTACCAGTCAAGTCTGGGTCTGTGGTGCTGTGCTCTGCTGTCGTTACCTCCTTTTTCTTCCTATCCGTCTGTCTGTCTGTTGCGCTCTCTCTCTCTCTCTCTCTCTCTCTCTCTCTCTCCTCTCTCCTCTCTCTCTCTCTCTCTCTTCTCCTTATTTGTCTGCGGAGGCGATACAGCGCACACGTGTGTCCACACAGGCAAAACTGTGTTCAATAAGACAAAGTCTGTCGGTCTGTCTGTCTCTCTTCTGTCTGTCTGTCTGTCTCCCTCTGAACTCCCTGCTTTATGGAGGAATGGAAACAAAACAACAACAACAACAACAAACGTTGCTCATAGCTTGCAGCAGCGCTTTATTTGCTGGTGTGGCATGACAACACTTCAATACGTGCCAAAAAAATCACAAGCATGTGCCATAATCATATTCAGATTCATTTTCATCCGCTTTACTGTCACTGTTTTGAAGGTCAATAGATGTTCTGGTGATCTAATTCCAAGAGGTATAGAAAAGCCAAGATTTTTGTTTGACAGAAATTTTTGTAGCCATTATATCCTCCCTGTCTCTATCGCTTGGGTTAACGTTAATAATCTATCGTTTCCTTACAACCCACAATGTTGTTATCTCAGTACACAATCTTTCTCCATACATAGCTAATGCTTTCGCTCACGCAAGGAAGACCAGTGCACGCACCAGTAAAACACTTCTTGGGCAGAAAAAGAAATCGCTTGACGTTCAGCTTTTATTGATCTTTCACAACTTAGAGATGGAGAGATGCAATACTACAGGTGGAGTTACGTTAAATGCGTCAAACCTTTCAAGGTGACAAAAAAAGCACGCAACATTTCGTGGTGATATTCACAGGGTTAATGTTGTCCCAAACATTTTTTGAGGAAGGGTAGAGAGGGTGATGAGGGGGTTAGGTGGGTGAGGGTTCCACGGATTGAGAATAAATCATTTCTATGCGGAAGGGTTGTGGGTCGCTGTATTGGCTGCGAGACGTATTGGCTTAGGAATAGAGGGAAGCTTCATGAATACAGATTTATCTTGTGGGAAAGTGAAGAAGAGGATAGATGATGCTGATGACCTGATGTGAGCGTCGTAAGGTGATCAGGGTGGGGGGAGGGGGGAGGGTGGAGGGGGGGGGAAGGTGGAGAGGGGGGGGGCGATGCTGCGGCCTGCCATCATGTTCTGTATCCGTTATCAGTCAAGACTGGGTCTGTGGTGCTGTGCTTTGCCTTCCTTCTATCCTTTTTTTCCCCTCCTGTTCATCTCTCTGTTGGTCGGTCGGTCAGTAGGTCGCTGTCTGTCTGTCTGTCTGTCTGTCTGTCTGTCTGTCTGTCTGTCTCTGTCTGTCTTCTGTCTCTCTCTCTCTTCTCCCCTCTCCACCTTCTTCTCTCTTCTCTCTTTCTCTCTATTTGTTTGAGGAAGCAAAACAGCACACACATGTTCATAAAGTAAAATACAAACACACATATAAACTCAGGCACAGACACATAAGCACAGACACACAGACACAGACAGACAGACAGACAGACAGACAGACAGATAGACAGACGCACACACACACACACATGCACACACACACACACACACACACACCGCGCGCGCGCGCGCACGCACACACAGAGCTCTTTGATTAATGGGTAAACGCAAACAACAACAAATTCCTAACAGCTTGCTGAGGGTTGAACTTGCTGGTCCCATGCGTCACGAAAATACTTCTGCACGTCCCAAAATCAGATGCACGTGCAGAGAAATAAATCTGTGGGGGAAAGCTGACGCTCCCAGAAGTTCTCATTTTTTTCGGCTGTATGGTCAATGTTTTGAAGGCTCAGAAATCTCGTGATCCAGTTATCTGGTGGAGAGGAAAACATATTGGATTGTTTGTTTGACAGGAACGGTTTTTGCCATCAAATCCCCTAACACCCCCCACCCCATCCCCCACCGATCTTGTCCCTATCACTGGGGTGTGAACGTTGATCTATTGTTTCCTTACAACCCACAACGTTGGAACTTCTCCGGTCTCTCTCCATATCTAAGCAATGGTGTGTTTTTTTTCTCGCAAGGAAAACAAGAACATAGCTCCGTAACTCCACAAATAAGCATACACAATTCACTTCTTGGGTAGAAAAATAAAGGCTCAATCTTTCGGTTTTATTAACCTCTCAGTATTTTGAGAGAGAGAGAGAGAGAGAGAGAGAGAGAGAGAGAGAGAGAGAGAGAGAGAGAGAAGAGACAGACAGACAGACAGACAGACAGACAGACAGACAGACAGACGGATTAAAGTCACGTGCTTCGAACCTTTCAGATAAAAGGAAAGTTCGACGACTGATGATGATGTTTAAAGGGTTAATGTTGTCTCCTACCTTACTTTTTTTTTTTTAAGGGAAGTTGTTCTGTAGGTTGGAGCATCTGGTGCTTATCTCTGTGCTCATGTTGTGGGGGTCGTATGACGACTGCAGTACGTATTTTGACAGGGACAGGGCTGGTTCTTAAAACGTGGAATTATCTGGTCACGAGAAGAAGGACTAGCCAGGAGATGAGTGGGAAGAGGGGTTGTGGGTGTTGGTGTGTGTGTGTGTGTGTGTGTGGTTGTGTGTGTGTGTGTGTGTGTGTGTGTGTGTGTGTGTGGGTGTGTGTGTGTGGGTGGGTGATGCTGATGACATGATGTTGACCATTGTAAGACGATCAGTGTGCAAAGGAGGGGGGACGGAGAGGAAGGTACAGGAGGAGGAGAAGGGCCGGACGCTGCAGCCAGCACTCTGTTCTATATCACTGGGTGCTGCTGGTACCATGCGATTCTGTATTCTGCTGACATAGATTTTCCTCCGTATCTCCCTCCTCTCCCTCGGTTTCTCTCTCTCTCTCTTTCGCTCTCTCTTTCTCCTACTGTCTGCCTGTCTGTCTGTGTCTCCCTCCTCCCTCCCCTCCCTCCCCCCCCTCTCTCTCTCCTTCTCTCTCCTCTCTCCTCTCTCTCTCTCTCTCTTCTATTTGTCTAAGAAATGAAACGGAGCACGCATGTCCGTAGAGACAAAAAATGTATTGAACAAGGCAAGTCTGTTTGATGCACACACACACACACACACACACACACACACACACACACACACACACCACACACACACACACACACATGCACGCACACGAACACACACACACACACACACACACACACACACACACACACACACACACACACACACACACTATGAGCTGCTTGCTTAATGAGCGAATGGAAACAACAACAACCACCACCACCACAAATATAATAGATTGCAGCCGCACTTAATTTGCTAATCCCGTGTGTCAGGAAAACTCGTCTGCACGTTCAACAAATCAGATGCACGTGCAAGAAATCAGATTCAGGGGGTGTGGCTCAGCCTCCAAAAAGACGTCACTTTACCTGCTGTCTTGTCAGCATTTTGAGCGTCCAGAAATCTCAAGACTGAGTTATCAGAGGTAGAGAAAAACACATCAGATTATTTGTTTTGACAGAAACCTTTTTAACCGTTATATCCACTCACACTCTCTTCCCCCTTGGAGGGAATGCATCAATGTTTTCTTGCAATCCATAATTTTGTTACTCATGCAGAGTCCTCCTCCATAGCTGTCTAAAATTTTCTTTTCAGGTAACATTTTTTTTTCCTTTCTATGCCAACTCCATCACTCACAAAATAAGCATAAATAAAACAGCCCGGGGGGCAGAAAAAGCCCTCGACTTTTTACTATCTCTCGGAACTCAAAGAAGAGTGTTATATTAGGAAAGGGGGGAAGGGGGGTTAATTTACGTCCCCCAAAAATGTTTGGAGAAACGAAAAGCGAAATTTGTGTAATGTTTTGGGGTTAACTTACCTCCCTTCTTTTTTTTGGGTTTATGGATGTGAAGTTGCCATGCGGGTTGGAGGCTTGGTGCTTTTTTTTGGCTCTTGTTTTGCGGGGGTCAGGTGAGGGGGGAAAAAGACAACGGGGGGAAGTGGACGTTTGGCTCAAAAAACTGGCTTTCCCCGTCCCCAAGAGGGGAGGGGTTTGGGCGGTGGAGGAGTGGGGGGGAGGGGGATGGGGCTGTGACCGGGGGTGATAATTGTAGACGATTAGGTGCAAGGGAGGAGAGGAGGAGGAGGACGAGGGGAGGGCGAGATGTGCAGTCTGCAATTTTTTCTACTCAGTCATCACTGGGTTTGCTCCTGTGCCGTGTGTGCTGACATCATACATTTTTCTTCTGTCTTCCCTCTGTGTCGGGGACCAAAAGAAAACACTCTGTGGTGGGGTGTGGCGCGGGCCCCGCGCCCCGGTGGCTGTGGTGTGGGTGGGTGGGTGGGGGGGGTTTTTGTGGTGTGGTGTGGTGGGTGTGGAGGGGTGGTGGTGGGGGTGTGTGTGGTTTTTTTTTGTGTGTGTGGGGGGGGGGGGGGGGGGGGGGGGGGGGGGGGTGGTTTTTTTTTTTTGGGGAGGGGGGCCCAGGGGTTTTGGGGGGTTGCTTTCCTTTTTTTTTTTTTTTTTAACCCTTTTTTTGTAAAATTTTCTTTTTTTTTTTAAAAAAAAAAAAAAAATCGCCCAAAACCCCCCAAAAAGGGTTTTTTTTTTTTTTTTTTGGGGGGGGGGAAAACCCCCCAAGTAAGGATTTAAAATTGCCCCCCCGGGGGGTTTAAAAAAAAAGTAAAAAAAAAAAAAACCCCCCCCCCCCCCTTCCCCTTTTTCCCCCCCCCCCCCCCCTCCCCCTTTTTTTTTTTTTTCCCCCCCCTTAAAAATTTTTTTGTTTTTTTGGGGGGGGAAAAAAAAAAAGAAAAAAAAAACAAACCCCCACCCCCCCAAAAAAAAAAAAAACCCCACCCCCAAACCCCCTTTTTCCCCCCCCCCAAAATTTTTTTTTCCCAATTTTTTTTACCCCCCCCCCCCCTCCCCCTCCCCCTTCTGTGGTGTTTTTTCCCCCCGGGGAAAAACCCCCCCCCCCCCAAAAAAACCCCCTTTTTTTGGGGTGGGGAAAAAGGGGAAAACCCCCCCCCCCCCCCCCCCCCCCCCCCCCCCCCCCCCCCCCCCCCCCCAAAAATTAAAAATTATTCCCCCCATTTTTTTCCACCCCCCCTCCCCCCCCCCAAAAAATCCACCCTTTCTTTCCCCCCCCCTTCCTTTCCCCCCATAAAAAAAAACCCCTCAAAATTTTTCCCTTTTTTTTCCCCCCCCCTTTCCCCCCCTTTCCCCCCCCCCCTAAAAATTTCTTCCACTTTTTTAAAAAAAACCCCCCCCCCACCTTTTTTCCCCCCCCCAGCCCCTCCTTTTTTAAAAAAAAGGGGGGGGGGGGGGGGGGGGGGGGGGGGGGGGGGGGGGGGGGGGGGGCAAACACAAACCCAGAAATAGACACAGACACAGACAGAAACCCACAACACACACACACACACACACACCCACAAAACACACCACACACACACACACTGTCATTTTCCGCACACAATATTCTTCCCATCAAACACTTCCCTTCCGCTTTTTTACCGTAGGTCGTATTTTGACTCTCTCTCTCTCTCTTTTCCTCTCCCTTTTCTCCCCCTCTCTCTCTTCCTCTTTGTCGCCCGCTGTTTCCCCTTTTGTCGCTCCGGGAAGCCTCTCCCCAGCTAAGGGGGAAAAAATCTGGAATTTGGGGTCTTTAGAAATGGAACCGCCCTTTGTTTTTCCCCGGCGCGCACTGCCCGGGGGGAAAAAAGGGGGGGGGGGGAGGGGGGGGGGGGGGCCCCCGGGGTTGGGGGGGGGGGGGGGGGGGCCGGGGAGGGAGAAAAGGGGAAAGGGGGGAATCTGATATGAAAACCCAGGCTTTTTTAAAACGACAGCGACCCTCCCTTCCAACCCCAAAAGGGGGAAATGCGTTTAAACCTGGCTTTCTTTAAACCCTCAGCATTTGCCCAAATTAACCCGGGCCCCAAAGGGGCAGTGGGGAGAAAATCCCTCTGCTGGAAATTTTTACATCGGCCCGCTTTTCACGACCTTTGGCGCGCGTGTCTTTTTCCCGAAGGGGGGGGAAATCGGCAAACCAATCGTAATCAGTTCCGACAGTTTCCGGGAAAAATGCCCGAAAGGGGGCCGGCCCGCGGGACTTTTGGAGTTTTTTTGGGCGAACCCTTCGCCCAGCCCCGGGTCTGAGACTCAGGGGTTAAATTTAAAATTTGGGGGGGGGGGGGGGGGGGGGGGGGGGGGGGGGGGCGGGGGGGGGGGGGGGGGGGGGGGGGGGGGGGGGAGGGGAACGGGGGAAAGGGATTGACTTGGCCGGAGAGTTATATTTGCATGTCATTCTAGTCAGCCAATGAAAAGCAAATGCACACACACACACTGAGAAAAGAAAAGGCTGCGTGGAGCAGGAGGAGGAGGAGAAAGAGGAGGGGAGGGAAACAGCAAGGAGCGAAAGGGAAAGGGAAGGAAGCGGGGAGGAAAGGGAGGGTGGGGGTGGAAGTGGAAGTGAGAGTTGCTGCAAGAAGGCGGGAGAGGGGGTGGAGGAAGGGTGGGTGGGGGGGGGGGGGATGGGGCGAAGAGGGCAACGAGTTTCTTTTTCCTGATTAAAGTTTGCCGATCAAGCATGTCAAATGTGGTTGAATTACCAGCTTGCTTAAACGGATTCTTGCAAACTGAACAACCACCGCCCCTCCCCTCTCTCTCTCTCCCCCCCCCTCTCTCTCTCTCTCTCTCTCGCCTCTTTCCATTTACATAAATGAAGACATTCTGATTGAGATCTATCCACTATTTGGAGAGTCCATGAACGTATTAATGTTGTAGCCAACTAAATCATAAAGCTTTCTTCTTCTTTTCCTTCTTTACTGTTGTATTCGGATTCCATGGCATTTATCATGTTTCTAGCCAGCCTGATTATAAAAGCCATTTATAGGCAACAAAATAATGCACACACACACACACACACACACACACACACACACACACACACACACACACACACACACATATATACCTATGTATCTATCTGTCCATCCATCTATCTATCTATATACACAAACGTACAATTATATATCTATATATATGTATCTATATATCTATATATAATTTATAATAAATGAGAGAAAGAGAGAAATATGTACACACACACACACACGCACGCACGCACGCACGCGCACACACACACACACACACACCCCCACACACACACACACACACACACACACATCGTCCCGTAATGGAAGGTGGGGAAGAGAGGGTGGGAAAGAGATGAAACAACAGCAACAAACAGGATTGGAGGATCGACATCTAACAACAGCGGTGTGACGGACAAATAAGTATAAAAAGCTTTCCCCCCCTTATCAGACATCGACCACTCGCCGCGCCAGGTAACACAATACATGCACGCGCGCCTTTCGCTTTTTCCCCGCGTGTTTATGGCCCGCCCGAGCGCCCTTACCCAGCAGGTATATATATGCTGCTTTTCTTTTTTCTTTCTTTTTTTATGTCGACAGATTTCGTGAAAACGTGCCTCAGTGGCAGACTTAACCCGTATATACATGGTAGTGATGCATGAATAACTGTTGACATGTGTGTGTGTGTGTGTGTGTGTGTGTGTGTGTGTGTGTGTGGTGTGTGTGTGTGTGTGTGTGCGAGTGCGTGCGCGGTGAGCGAGCGAGCAGAGAGAGAAAGAGAGAGAGAGAGAGTGAGTGAGTGTGTGTGTGTGTGTGTGTGTGTGTGTGTGTTGTTTTCTTTCCGTCAGGTTCGACTGTTCTCACTTGTGCCCTTTTAGCGGGATTACTTCTGATTCTCCTTTGTTTCCCTGCTTTTGTTTCCAAACCCTCAGCCTTCCCTTTCTCTAGATAACAGTCCGGTTTGATCCGGTTTTCAACCTCATACCAGAGTACAAAATAATCAATACGTGACTGAGTATCTGTTTGTATGGAACCCAAACTTCTGCACTTGAAGCACTCTTCAACGGTCTAGTGTCGTCTTCATACTTGTGGAAGTTACATTTGTGTAGGAAAAACACATCTGACAGTGGCTGCGTGCATGGAACAAACAGGACAGGTCCTAGCACTGATCCCCAGGGACCCCCCCCCTCCCCCCTCCCACACACACACACACACACAGGAGGGCTTGATGCTAATGAACAATGACCGAGAGGGTCCGGTCAGTGAGATATGACGAGAACCATTGGAATATTGCTCTGTGAATACCAAAATGCTATCTTCAAGCTGTTTATCTCCATGTGGAATGGTCGAGCATATCAAATGCTCCACTGATGTCTAGCAGGGCGACGAAGGTGACAGGCACCTTATCTGCTTTCGTTGAAAGATAATAAGTGACAATTGATACAGCAGTCTCTGTGTCATGTCCTTATCGGAATGCCGACAGACCTGTCTCAATGGGAGCTTTTTTTGTTTGCATGTTTTCTTTTTCTTGTTTTCCTCTTTTCTTCTTCTTTTTTCTTCTGTTCTTTTTTTGTTTTTAAGATCTGTCGTTGTTGAAAGAAGTGGCTGTGCTAGGTGTATGGGTTGTCCGGGTGATCAGCATAGGAGTAATAACGCTGAGAGGGTACGGAAGATGAGGTATCCATCCACTGAAACAAGCAAATGAACAAACAAACAAATAAACAACAAACAAACAATGTAGTTAGGGAGGCACTTCGGAAAGCGCAGACGTCCACCATGGTCGATTCAAATCTTGGATCCATCCTCTGAGTCAATTCATGTGTGAAAAGAAAACTAATTTTTTTTTTAGCGTGGGAATTAATTCTTGGTACGGAATGCAGGAGTTATTGCCCGTGTGCTTTTACATTATAGAAAAAAGAAAAGACCGTGGAAGTTCACGAAATATCAACATTTATTCAGCACTGGAAATTTTTTACATTACATTCCAAGAAAATTTACTACTTCTTAGTATGTGAACAATTTGTAACGATATCTTAACAGTTTTCATATTCAATGGAAAGCTTCTGATACATTTTATCAATAATGTACGAGTCGAAGTAGTCATTCCCAGTGTACTGGTGAAGTTTGTCGAAGGATCCTGGATTTGGCGTTTCCTCTGGATCATCACTACGGATTCTCCCTATAAATACAATGGATTCGTCCTTGGGCTATATTCCGTCTTTTGGCGAAGATTGGTTGAAAATTTTGTTTAATCTTTGTTACGTAATTGTGTCAAGGTAGAAACAAACAGGTGCGGGTTAGAAGGGTAATGACAGGACTAAATCACAGCGAAACATCGTTTGACACGATTCAGGTCAAGTGGGAGTAAAATCACAACACACACATACACACGCACATACTCATGCACGCACGTACACACACACACACACACACACACACACACACACACAACACACACACAACATATATATATATATATATATATATACATACATACACACACACACACACACACACACACACACACACACACACACACACACACCACACACACACTACAAGTGCTCAACCCCTTGGGGAGCAACATTAAAACAAGTGTTAAGAGGAATATTGAAATTATCTACAAATTTGTTTCTCAGCGCTTGGCTATCGTCAGGATGGCGTTTGGGTTGCCACTGCCCATCTGGTTTTGAAGTGGTTTTCAGTGATCCCTATGTATGTTTCTTTTTCATTTTCTGATGTCACGGTAGCCTAGTATACAATATTGTTGTGAAGACATTTATTGCTTAGTGGACACTCCAACAACACAAATAAAAACAAGAAAAATAGAAAAAGAAAAATCATATGGTACAACCCCCCCCCCCCCCCCCCCCCCCCATACGACGGGAAACTCAAAACAAACATACGAAAAGAATTCTTCAAAATCTTAATAACTTCATTTCCAAAAGAACCCAAACTGTCCAAAATATTTAACAAAAACACTGTAAAACTATCGTACTCGTGTATGCCCAACCTCAAAAACCTAATTGATGCATCCAACAAAATGAAAACCAACACAGCAAAGAAGGGTGAAGAAAGGAAATCTTGCAATTGCATAAAAAAATAGCAGTGTCCACTAAGCAATAAATGTCCACTAAGCAATAAATAAACTTCAAAACCAGATATGCAAACCACAAACAGTCATTCAACAAAGAAAAATACAAAAACCAAACTGAATTGAGCAAATACATT
>CM065721.1:35967169-35977169 GCA_033310375.1 Conus canariensis | reverse complement strand
CAGATCCTCAGAAGGCTGGATTACTTAGATCATCGGAAGGCTGGATTACTTCAGATCCTCAGAAAGCTGGATTAGGTCAGATCCTCAGAAGGCTGCATTACTTCAGATCCTCAGAAGGCTGGATTACTTCAGATCCTGAGAAGTCTGGATTACGTCAGATCCTCAGAAGGCTGGATTAGTTCAGATCCTCAGAAGGCTGGATTAGTTCAGATCCTCAGAAGGCTGGATTAGATCCGATCCTCAGAGTGCTGAATTAGGTCAGATCCTCAAACGACTGGATTACTTCCTATCCTCAGAAGTCTGAATTACTCGAGAACTCAGAAGGCTAAATTAGTTCAGATCCTGACAGGGCTGGCTTAATACAGATCATCAAAACGCTGGATTACTTCAGATCCTCTGACGGCTGGATTACTTCAGATCCTCAGAAGACTGAATTAGTTCAGATCCTCAGCGGATTACTTCAGATCCTCTAACGGCTGGATTACTTCAGATCCTCAGAAGGCTGAATTAGTTCAGATCCTCAGAAGGCTGAATTAGGTCAGATAATCAAAAGGCTGAATTATTTCAGATCCTCAGAAGGCTGGATTAGTTCCTATCCTGAGGAGGCTGGATTAGGTCAGATCCTCAGAAGGCTGGATTACTTCAGATCCTGAGAAGGCTGGATTACTTCAGATCCTGAGAAGGCTGGATTACTTCAGAACTCAGAAGACTGGATTACCTCAGATCCTGAGAAGGCTGGATTACGTCAGATCCTCAGAAGACTGGATTACCTCAGATCCTGAGAAGGCTGGATTACTTCATATCTCAGACGGCTGATTACTTCAGATCCTCAGAAGGTTGGATTAGGTCCGATCCTCAGAAGGCTGAATTAGTTCAGATTCTCAGAGGCCTGGATTACTTCAGATCCTCAGAAGGCTGGATTACTTCAGATCCTCAGAAGGCTGGATTACGTCAGATCCTCAGAAGGCTGGATTACTTCAGATCCTGAGAAGGCTGGATTACTTCAGATCCTGAGAAGGCTGGATTACTTCAGATCCTCCGAATGCTGAATTAGTTCAGATCCTCAGATGGCTGGATTAGTTCAGATCCTCAGAATGCTGAATTAGTTCAGATCCTCAGCGGGCTGAATTACTTCAGAACTCAGAAAGCTGGATTACTTCGGATCTTCAGAGGCCGGGATTAGTTCAAATCCTCAGAAGGACAACTTGAGCATTAGTTTAGATTTCAACAGCAAATATACGGAAATATATGAACGGAAAGTTAAAAACGTTAAAGACTGTTATGACTGGTTATACTGGCTCTACCAAAGTCGGTGACAAAGAGCAACAGTTGCATAATAAGCACATTCAAAATAGAATTTGCGCGTTATACGCCTGCACATTATAATAGCACAAGAACTCAGCAACAGATGAAAGCATAATGTAATTCGTGTATAGATAAATGTTAAGACAGACCAGACGTGATTCCCATTAGTTCTAAGCGTGAATCAAAAAGTAAGAAACAGGGAACAAATAAAGAAATGGAAAACAAAATGAAGACAAAGGAGGAATTCTCCCCCCCCTCTCTCTCTCTCTCTCTCTCTCTCTATCTGTGTGTGTGTGTGTGTGTGTGTGTGTGTGTGTGTGTGTGTGTGTGTGTGTGTGTGTGTGTGTGTGTGTTTACGATGGGGAAAGGCATGTGATGTACGAGGGCACGGGAGGGGAGGGAGGGGGGAGGGGCGGAAAGAAAGAAGAAAGAAAAAGCGCTTCATGGACTGGACTGCGTACCACGGAGTTATTTCCCTTTCCCCTTTAAAAAGAGAAAGAGAAAAACACCACTCCCACTCGTGCACCTTGCCCCCCCCCCCCCCCCCCCCCCCCCCCCCCCCCCCCCCCCCCCCACACACACACACTTACATACATACCTGTACGTATCTATCTGTCTATCCATCTGTCTGTCTGACTGTTTGTCTATCTGTCTGCCTGTTTGTCTGCCTGTCTGATTGTCTGTCTGTCTACCTATCTATCTGCCTGTGTATCTGCTGCCTCTCTCTCTCTCTCTCTCTCTCTCTCTCTCTCTCTCTCTCTCTCTCTCTCTTCTCTCTCTCTCTCCCTCCCCATCTATGTACCTATTTGTAATGCATGATCATATCGCTCGAGAACTGCACACGATATTCCATTCCATGTGTGCAAAAAGATTTCAGCCATATATTTCGTCCTCCCAGTCTCGGGGTCGAAAATTAAACGAAACAAAACTAGTTGCAAAGCGAGAGGACTGCAGGCGGAAATCTAAACAAATCTTAAATAAATGTTAGCGAACCGCCCAGAGAACGTGGACAAACGAGTCACAAGACGAAACACAACTAGTTTCGACCTCTTAGGTCTTCATCAGGTGAGACATTAACGAATAAAACAATGAAAATTCACTTAGCTTTGATCGCTTCAGATCACTTGGTAGGGTTCAGCGCAAGGAAGAAGGCGTACTTCCTTGCGCTGAACCCTACCAAGTGATCTGAAGCGATCAAAGCTAAGTGAATTTTCATTGTTTTATTCGTTAATGTCTCACCTGATGAAGACCTAAGAGGTCGAAACTAGTTGTGTTTCGTCTTGTGACTCGTTTGTCCACGTTCTCTGGGCGGTTCGCTAACATTTATTTAAGATTTGAAACAAAACTAATCAAAAATCATACCACTCGAAAAACCAAGGACTGCGGAGAGGCGGAGAGTTATGGGTGATTACACCACCACCACCGCCGCCGCCCCCATCCCGCCCCCTTTCCCGCCCTCAAACCCACCCCACACCCCTTCTCCATCAGCCCTCTCTCCCCGAAAATATTGAAGACGATGCAGGAAGACATAAATCCGACCGAAACCCCCCAAATGGACTGGCCACCTTCCTGCTTGTAATGCCATTTTCTCAGAATTAACCTCCTTCTCCTCCTCGACTTCCTCCGGTTCCAGATTTCTCATCCCGAGAAGCCGTCGTTGCCATGGAAATTATCACAAGTCCTCCATCCGTTGGGCCGACCTCTGAGGTCATTACCATTCCAGAACGTCCGCTCCATCCCTCCAGCTTTCGACGCGACCGTGTCTTTCTATGGTGCCTCGTTGATTATTGGACTCGAAAGGTTGGAAAGGAGATAGTAGTCAGCGTGCAAGTGTCTGGGATCCCAGTCGGCGGTGGTGACTTAGTCCTGGTTCTTTTTGGCTTTTTTTTTTAGTCGATAGTGATTGGAATACAAGTGATGGGATAAACGAGCGGGGGTTGTGGGTTCTGAAGTAGATACTAGGTCCGGAGTTGAGCTGCTGGTATAAAGCAGGCGTTTCTCAGAATTATGGCGCTAAGGCTGTGGGGGTTTTGGTCTGAAAGTGAAGTTATGAAATAAATCAGCCGTGTAGTGTTCCTCACGCTCTCTCTTTGATGAGATGTTGGACTGAGTACAAGTGCTCGGATATGAAGCCGGTTGCTGAGAGTGGTGGCTCTTAAAAAAAGGTATCGGTCTGAATAGGAATGTTCGGATAAAGCGGCGTAGAGTCATATTACTGTGTCGCTGAATACAGATCAGTCTGAATGCAAGTGTTGGATCAAGTAGTGTACGATTGTAGCCGTTGCTTCTAGGTAACGTGTTGGTCCAGATGCAAGTGTTCAGATAAAACAAGTTCGGTTGAGTCGGAGTCACGGGTGGTTAAGAAAATGGGTTGTCTGTGTGCCAGTCTTTCGGATAAACCGAGGTCCTGTGCGCAGAATGGTCTTCAGCACGTAGAAGAACCCATGATGACAAGTTGTCTGTGGAAATGAAAAAAAAAAAAAATCTGTAGAAAAATTCACATTGTTAAGGAAACAAAAACATACGCCAACAAGAAAAAAAGCAACAACAAAAAAGGAAGGAAAAAAAAGAAAGAAAAGAAAAAAAAAAGCGTAGCGCTGGACTTTGGAGACCGTGGCTGTTCTCAGGAAGAGCGATCCGAACTCCACATAGAGATATGATATTACGTCAAACATATACAAAACCAGTACAATGCAACA
Organism: Conus canariensis; assembly: GCA_033310375.1. Classification (NCBI taxonomy): domain Eukaryota; kingdom Metazoa; phylum Mollusca; class Gastropoda; order Neogastropoda; family Conidae; genus Conus; species Conus canariensis. Next base: position 35,973,165 of record CM065721.1, on the reverse strand, counting down.
CAGCACGATTCAGTATCACACAATAGTCGATACATGAAATGCAAGATTGCTGTCCATTAAAGTTTTATCATGATTTGGCGTCGGCGTTCAATGACGTTGAAAGTTAAAGGTACAAGAAGTCCCATAAAACTAATGGCCCGATGAGGCGGCGAACCGTTACAGGGTCACTGTGTCCGGAGCACAGCATGACGGAAGGCGGAGCCCATCCCTGTTGTTCCCTGCGTTGACCTCTAACCCGCCGAGTCAGGTACCCATTTACTGCCGGTTGAACATAAAGGGTTTTTACGCCAGGGAAAAAAAAAAAAAAAACGTCAGAAAGACCTACCCCACGAGTGGTTCGAACACTAATTTGCCCGCTCCACAGGCAAACGCTCTAACCATTTGTCCTTGGGTGCCATTCAATATTTTTTTAAATGAAATAGCAATTATTGAGTTGTTTTCCCCCACATTTCCCTCCCCGTCCTATGTAAAAAATTATTGAAAGAAATGATTCAACATAAATGTGAATAACAATAGAACTGTTCTCTCTCTATATATTATTTGTGTGTGTGTGTGTGTGGGGGGGGGGGGGGGGGGTGCGTGCATGCGTGCGCGCGCGCGCGCGCGTGTGTGTGTATGTGTGTGTTTATCTTATTCCAACTCACGTAAGTGGGCATCGTGCCATCCCTGACACCTGAAATTATGAGTTTGATCAAAGAAAGAGAGGGCACAGGACCAATATCTTCACTTTTCGTCACTACTTTCTGTTGATCTGATCGGCTCTGTATGTATTCACCTCCTGTTCACAGGGTGGCTCTCTGTTCAGCCCACTTCACAGCTGTTATACTGTCAAGTTTGAATCACACACACGTCGGTTGGGTCGCGGAGCAAAATGCTACGTGAAGGTGGCATGCCGACTTCGTGGAGCAGTGCACAAGAAAGCAGCCAGCATACATGATATCGTAAAGGGCAGCGCATCCTACTGAACGATTCTCTCGCTCAAAGGTGGTTAAAGTTACTAACACGAGCGACCGTGGAGTCCGACAAAGGCGAATAATGGAAAAGAGAAGCGAAATACCGATCCTTCCTCGTCTACATCTTTGGTTGGATGAACTTCTTGCCTGATGAACTTTACTGAGTTCAGGCTGGTACGTATGGAATTCAAGGAATGAAACTTCACGTCGTGTAGACTTTAAATATGTAATTACTTCAGCGAGTACACGAACCATGTCCCAAGTGAAACAAGACCAGATCGACAGTGGTATCTGGTGACTCGATCTGTCTGGCCCATCCACCATCCCATCATAAGGGTACTATACTGACGGTCTCATATTGGTCTGTCAACGATGGCCGAGTGGGTTGGAACACTGGACTGTCAGATTGACGGTTTGGAGTTCGAACCTCCAGAAGTCCCGGTGGATGAAAGATGGAAGCCAGACATGTGTTATTGCTGCGGTCAACATGATGAAGTTCTACAGGCCTGCTGGAGTCTTAACACTTTACGTATGCACGTGTCTTCTTCTTCTTCTTTCTTTCTTTCTTTCTTTCTTTCTTTCTTTCTTTCTTCTTCTTCTTCTTCTTCTTCTTCCTCTTCTTCTTCTGTCTTCCTCTTTTTCTTCTTCTTCTCCTTCTCCTTGTTGTTATTGCTGTTGTTGTTGTTGTTGTTGTTGTTGTTGTTGTTGTTGTTGTTGTTTTTTTCTTCTTCTTCTTCTTCTTCTTCTTCTTCTTCTTCTTCTTCTTCTTCTTCTTCTTCTGCGTGAAGAGTCTCTGGGGCACCACACAGAACAGTTCACCAGGTTCCTCCAGTTCTGTCGGTTGCGTGGCAAGGCCTGGGTCTCTCTAAATGTTCTTTTTTTTCAGTGCGTTCTACAGTGTTATCCATCCATCGTTTTTTTTTTTTCTTTTTCTCTTGTCTTCCATTCTGTCTCTCCAGCTCAACTGTTCCGTGGAATATTGTTTGAGTGAGGTCACTGGATCTTCTTGTTCATGGCTATACCAACACAACTTCCTTGACTATACTGACGTCGGTAGATCCGCATATGACCCAATGTGCTGCTTGCTGGTTTGACGCTCTTGTTCACCGGTAGCATGAGCTGCGAATCTGATGTTTAGTATCTTGCTGTAACACCTCATTTCCGTGGCTTGCCTTTTTTTTTCAGATCCAGAACGAGTGTCCATGTCGCACATGTGCACTGGAAGATGGACTATACCACTGCATACAGGAGCCTGATTTTGTATTTCATGGGGTGTTATGGTCCTTCCATACACGTTTCAGTCTGGACAAGGCTGATGTGTGTGTGTGCGTGTGGTGTGGTGTGTGTGTGTGTGTGTGTGTGTGTGTGTGTGTGTGTGTGTGTGTGTGTGTGTGGTGTGTGTGTGCGTGTGTGTGCGTGTGTGTGTGCGTGCGTGCGTTCGTTCGTGCGTACGTGCATACGTGCGTGCGCTCGTGTGTGTGTGTGTGTGTGTGTGTGTGTGTGTGTGTGTGTGTGTGTGTGTGTGTGTGTGTGTGTGTTGCCCTTGGGGGGATTTCTTGTTGGATCCCTACTTGCCAATTTCTATGACGAAACCTGGCTTAGTGGGTTCTCTACTTGTATCAGAAGGGAGACGATCCTGGATTCGTAACTCCGGTCTCCCAGCAGAAGGAATATTGTTGTACGTTTTCACTAGATCTTGCGTGGTTGTATGAGTGCTAGTCTTTCGGATGGAACGATAATCCGAGGTCCCGTGTGCAGCATGCGCTTTGCACATAGTAGATGGTCCCTGACAACAAAGGAGTTTTCCTGACGAAAAGTCCTGTCCACAAATTTCACTTTGCCAAGTAAATGGAAACATGGATTATACAGACAGGAGAAAAAAAAATATGGGCGTCACTGCACTATGGGGACGCGCACTTCCAGAGGAGATTAGCCCGAGGCTGATGCAATACACTGTACTTTATGAACACTGAAGGTCAAATTTCCACTCGACTTACTTGACTTCACCCTTGAAATTCCCTCACGAACAAAGGGCTGCGGCAACACTCCTCCAGCGGACTGGGTTCGGGGCTGACCTCTTCAGCTGGGCCAATATGTTGTTGTTGTCGTCGTCGTACCCTGGCTAAAAGACTTCAGGGGTCATCCGAACAGCCGAAGTATTTGAACACTATGGTAAAAATGCATCAGCTAGAGGTGAGAACATTACGTGCATGACCGTTTTTGATTACCCCGCTACACGTGGGCAGCCACACTCCGACTTCGAGGGATTTTGGAGACTGATAATGTTATGCTAGGAGCTTGTCACGACTGAAGACAATCCCCGCATAACTATGCAGAGCATAACAACATTTTGATGAAGCCTTGGTGTTCTAGCCTATGTCAATGGATCTGACACAGCCTTAAGCCAAGGCGGGAGCTGAGCCCCTATCATTCTGAGTCTCTTCTCTGCGGAATTCGTGCACCAACGCCATGTCTGTCGAGGTCTTCCCACCTTCTTTTTCCTCTTGGGCTCAAGGTGAGTACCTGTCTTGTGATGTTGAGAGAAGGTTTTCGTACTGTGTGACCAATCCAGCCCAACTTCCTCTTCCTTTATCTCTATACGTATGGAATTTTGTCTGGTTCTCTCCCACGGGCTTTTCTATCGGAATGACTTCTGGCGATCTGGTAATGAGGATGAAATGACGCGTTACTTGACCGTGGGTTTTTTTTTTGAGTTTGTTGTTCTCCGTGTCCCTGAACCATATAACAGAACAGAGGTCACATTCGGTTCAAAATTCTGATCTTGGTCTGGAGCGCAAGGGCGGTGAAAGCCCGTACAGATCAAAGGGTGTTGCTGACAGCGTGCCTGGCTATGTTGATGAGGCTGTTATCTACGTCTGTTCCACCATCTTTGCTGACGACACGATTTGGTCTCTCATGCGTCATTCTCGTCAGGATCTTGCCGGGAATTGACAATTGCATGATTCCTCAACAGTAGCTGCAGTAGAAGAATTCCCTTCCTTTGGTTGTTTTACTAGATACTTTTTTGTGATTTATCGAAATGTGCGTATGAAAGATCTTGTCAGTGTTCAGTGGACTATGCGCAAGAGGACTGAAATATCCAGCATCATATCCTAACAATATTTGAAGAGATGGGCTTTGCCTTGCTCTCCTTTGCTGTTCACTGAAATATTACGATGGGCTCTCAGTCAGGCAGATACCTATAACACCTCTAGCATCCTGCCCCTGACTTCAGAAATAGCGTGTGGTACGGTCTGCGAGCCGTTCGACAGTATCTTATTGGGTGGACGTCGAGCTTTTGGTCATACCCGCGAAACACACACACTGCCTCTTTTGACGCTGTTTTGGCTGCCTACAACCACCTCTCTCTCTTCTCTCTCTCTCTCTCTCTCTCTCTCCCCAAAGACGATTACAATGTCTGTTGCAGATTTAATACCGCATGCCTCCCCATCCTTCCTTCCCCTTACCCATCGCCGAATTTCTCGTCAGTTATTTGGTTCATTTGCTTGTTAGATTACCCCCCCCTCCCCTCCACTTACCCTCATCCCCACCCCCACTTCCCTGTTTTTGGGGTGGGTAGGGTGAGTGGGGTAGGGTGGGTGGTGGGTGGGGAGATCGGGTTGGTAGGTGGGGAAGGGGTGGTGGGTGGGGAGTGCAGTTATGAGATTTATTGTGTCTTGTATCCCCCTTCTCCCCGTTCTCACCCTGCCCTGTGCATTACTGGTGCCTCCATCGTCCAGTAATGTGTCTACACCTTTCAACGTCAAAAAGGACAGCAACACAAGAAGAAGAAGAAGGAGGAGGAGGAGGAGGAGAAGGAGGAGCAGGAGGAGAGAGAGAGAGAGAGAGAGAGAGAGAGAGAGAGAGAGAGAGAGAGAGAGAGAGAGGAGGGGACATGACACTGACACTGACATCTTTTATTGACATTGGCTAATAGCCTTTTTGTCAAGGGGGTACAATGTCTTTTGTTTTTGCATAGAAGAAAAGAAAACTAAAGAAAAACTGCAAATTAGGTGTCTACACAGCTAAGCAACATCAGAAAATTATTTCCATTTCCATCACTCATTTGTGTTTCCTGTCTATGTTCTATAACAAAATCATTCTCACACAACTACCATTCCCTTCACATGCGCACACTGATCCATCCTAACTTCCATCGACTTGCACGCACGCATTTATATCCTTATCCTCCCTTCTCCGCATTCACACATATTCTCTGTACAGATAATTATCTGACTTGATATTATGAAAAAAAAAAAAAAAAAAAAAAACAAAAAAAACATTCACTTGAACCATCAAGCTTCGAGGTCAAATAAGTGTTCCACACAATAAAAATGAAATATAATTGATATCCCTTCAGTGCTTTGAACTTTTATTCATTCATAATTTTCTTTCGCGTGTCTACTGCTTCTGTTAGATATTTTGCCAGCATCTTTAACAATGTTTCATCACTTGTTTGCAAAATACTGTTAAGGTTTCGACTCTTGATTGTGTTATTTTCAAATAGTCTTGATTTTTTTCTTATGTTCCCATAAGCAGGACAAGTGAACAAAAAATGTAACTCATCTTCTCTAATTGCAATATCATTACACAACGGACATGAATCATCAACAGCATCATTATTTAGATACCATCTTTTATTAGCCTTTAATCCCAGTGTTCTATTTCTAAATCTTGCAAGGATGCCTCTTTGCCACCGATTAGATACTAGATGTAAATATTTTTCTGCCTCCAAGTTACTTTTGAAAGATAGGAACCAGAAATATCTATCATGTTCTTCTAGTTGGCTGTGCCAGTTTTGTTTATACGAGGAAATTAATCTATATTTGAATTCAGACATAAAAGCGGTTTCGTTTCCAACTCCCTGGCTCAACCACACTATTCCAAACCCATTCTCTGTTAGCACTTTCTTAATCTTTGAGGCCCAGTTAACATTTCCTAACTCACACTGTTGTACCATCATGTCGTAGGCTTGCCTGCTCAGTCTAGCTACTGGTAATCGTATTACTTTACACCAGTATCTAACACACTTCACAATACATC
>CM065721.1:35944669-35962169 GCA_033310375.1 Conus canariensis | reverse complement strand
TGATTCATCGTCCAGAGGTCTGGGAGTAGGCGGGTTAAAAGAGGGCCGCGCCGCCGCTCCAAACTTCTCGGCTGGTTCTAAACGAATGACGCAGGGTAGATAAGAGATGAAAACGAATTGGTTCCCAGAAACAGAGGGAGACGACGAAGACTGATTGGATGAAAGAGGTGCGGTGGTTGAAGTGGCTCGCGGCTTCCTGCTGCTGGTGGCAGGCAACTCGGTCTGAAACCACGGACTTCATATCGATTCGTTTTCTCACAGGTCTGTGGTGAACGATGCGCGATTGCACAATTTGTGTAATCTTCTCCCGGTAACAATCTCTGTCTTTGTCTGTTTCTCTGTCTGTCTGTCTGCCTGTCTGTCTGCTGTCTGTCTGTCTCTCTCTCCTCTCTCTCTCCTTATATATGTATATGTACACAGACACATACAGGCAGACAGTCAGACACACACACACACACACACGCACGCTCTTACACACACACACACACACACACGCACGCACACCACGCACACACACACGCACGCACGCACGCACAGCACGCACGCACGCACGCACGCACCACCACACCACCACACACACGTGTGTGTGTGTGTGTGATACATAGTTACATCTCTCCCCTCTCTCCTTCCTATCTCTCTCTCTATCTCTCTCTATCTATGTACGTGCGTGTGCGCGCGGGTGCATATGTGCATGTGTGTGTGTATGTATGTGTGCGTGTGTGTGTGTGTATGTGTGTGTGTGTGTGTGTGTGTGTGTGAGAGAGAGGAGAGAGAGAGAGAGAGAGAGAGAGAGAGAGAGAGAGAGAGAGAGAACTGGATGCACCGGGCCCTTTCAGTTAAGACTGCCAGAAATTGAAGGCCGAAACACTCGCATGAGAAGGACGTCTTCTCTGAGGATCTTCTGCAGTCCAGTTCTCCCTCACAGCGTCTTCCTTCCACTCTATTCGCCGACCGAATTCCTTCAACTCACCAGCCTCCGTGGCGCATTTGTTAGTGTTTCAGGCCGCGGTTTAAAAACCGCTGGTTGAAATCCCATTAGAAACCCGCTGTATCCCTGCGTGATGTTTCAGCCCCGAGCGGTTCCTACCGCGCGTCGAGTGTGCCGTGGCCTCGGCGGGAAGACCGGAACGACACAGTCCAGTTTCATTGACGTCTTGGGTGAGTTTCTGAGAGCGTTGCTTACATTTCCACACCAAAACTGGAGGTATCGCAGGTCGCTGGCAGGAATATGTATCTGCAGGGCCTAGCTGTTGCTTATGGTTAATACTCGAAAAAATTAGAGTTCAGCTCACTTACCTTGTCTGAGACTAGCGTGGAATTTCACAGCATCATCGTCATCGTCTCCGTGTTCATCCTCACTGTTCATGTTGCAGATTACATTAAAAAGAAAATTTTGCAGTGATCGACAAAGAAACCCATACACCACATAATGCAATGGAAAGCGCTTTTAAAGATCGCAGGAAGCATAGGAATGAAATTTTGACTCCGATGTCTCTGACAACAACAGATACAAAGAATGCACGTACACTCCGCTTCCTTTCCAACTCCAGGACATGGTTGTCCCACCGGACTGTCAGGAATCTCAACAGCCCCTCTGTCATGGTCATGGGCAGCAGAGTCTTTCTTACAACAAGTTGTCCATATCAGGGATTCTTCAGCCTGCTTCTGGGAAGCCAGTCTTCCTCTGTGACCTGTACACTAATCTTGGACCGCTGAGCAAGAGTTATAAATTTTATGTATAGGTCAGCGTCTTGGACAGAGAATCATGAGGGACTATATGCCCGTACTAGGGACACTTACGGCATCTGAAGACCACGAGAAAAAGGCTATTTTCTTACAACATATGGACACGCTGCCCGATCCATACAGAAGGATTAATGCCACAAGTGACATGCAGCGTTTGGTCGCGCTGATTTCACGAACAGCACACTTCTTTCCAAAGCTGGACGATGGTAACAACAGCATTATGTGCTTGGATTCCAGGTCACTTTGGTATTCGGGACAACAAGCCCGCCGACTTCATTGCCAAGACCACCAGCAGGAACGTCTCAAAACTTCTGTTCCCTTCTTCGACTTCAATTTCGAAAATCCCAACCACACATCAACGATCTGGGCCAGGGGGGTGGAACATACAGTTCTGACAATACACTTGTTCAAACCGGCGCAGATTTCAAGGAATCCCTTCCATCCATTTGCCGAGACTGGAAAGAGGAAATGGCATCGTGCAGATTGTATACTGGTCACAATTCAGTTATTCGTTGTCTCTGAAAGAGCCAGGGAGCTCCCTGGGTGTGTATTGTGTGACAAACCTTAACGCATTACACATCTTCATGGAGCATTAGGGCGGATGCTACCAAAGGCGCAAGGATTTAAATCCAGATTTCATGATGACCTTGTTCCATCTAATATGATTTCAATGTTTTATATGAAATCGATAAAATCAATCATTTGATCTGACTAAAAGGCGGCTGATGAGAAACCTGGAGAGAGAGAGAGAGAGAGAGAGGAGAGAGAGAGAGAGAGAGAGAGAGAGAGAGAGAGAGAGAGAGAGAGAGAGAGATCTACGAAGCTCCATTAATAGACTTTTTTTTTTATTCCTCTAAAGACCGATTTTGATTGGCCAGCCAAAATGTGTCACCCGTTTTCTCTTCCATCACGGGTCTTTCCTTTCCAATTTCTTCTCCGACGTTTGCTTTTCTTTCTTTCTTTCTCTTCGGAATTTTTTTTATATGTTTTTTTTGTCCTCTCTTTCTTCCTCTTCCTCTTTCCATTTTCTTCTTCCTCTTCTTCTTTTTTTTTTCTTTTCTTTCTTTCTTTTTTCTTGGTGTGATTAAATACGCGGATGCCTCCCGCTTTCGACGAGGTAGGCTTGATGCCTCGAAATCCCACCACGCCGCGCCATGACAGCTGTGACGACGTTCCGGCAAGGGAGTTAACTCGAGCAGGCCTGTCGTCTGCTGATAAGACTCGAGGGTCCCAGACTGGACGAGACGGGGCAAACCAATGCAGCGTGCCATGAATAAATTGATCTGCCAATCTTGGCCGATACCTGGCTTGTTGTTTTTTCATCTGTCCCTCCGTCCTCCCCCCCCCGCCCAACCCCTCCCAACCTCCCCTATCCCCTCCACCTCCCCTGTTCTCCCCTCTCTGTCCTGCCTTCATCTCTTTTTCTTTTTCTCTTTCTGTCGTTCTTTAATAAACGTGAGGGTTAGTAGGTTTACAAGGGGAGGCTGTCCACTGGAATTGTGTGTGTGTGTGTGTGTGTGTGTGTGTGTGTGTGTGTGTGTGTGTGTGTGTGTGTGTGTGTGTGCATGTACGAGCACATACCACTCGCACGTATACACAAGAGAGAGAGAGAGAGAGAGAGAGAGAGAGAGAGAGAGAGAGGAGAGAGTGTGAGAGAGAGAAGGCGATGACGCTGACGATAATCAAGATGATGTTACATTATTATCATTATTATAATCATTATTATTATTATTATTATTATTGTTGTTATTATTATTATTATTATCATTGTTCTTGTCGTCGTTGTTGTTATCATTATTGTTACAATGTTATTATCATTATTATTATGATTAACGCATATACTCCGCTATTATGAGTCAGCAAGCCAAGGATCGCAGAGAAAACAAAACACCAGGCAAACAAACATAAACCCCGGTCATTTTCAAAACTTGGTCCCATACTTGCACCGAGCTACAGTTCTATGCCAGGATCATCTCAGCACGTATGGCTACTCTCTCTCTGTCTCTGTCTCTCTCCTCTCTCTCTCTCTCTCTCTCTCTCTCTCTCTCACGGAGGGTTTAGAGAATATAAAACGCTGTTAGAAAAGAAAAAAAAGCTCATACACAGTAAATTAATATCATTTTACATTTGTCAAGCTTTCGGTCAGCTGGCCTTTTTCAGGGCTGGGAGGAAGATGAATCAATTTCATTCCATTTTTCAGTGCCCAGCTTACATGGTATTTTGTTCTCTCTGTCTGTCTGTCTCACTCTGTCTGTCTGTCTGTCTCTGTCTCTGTCTCTCTCTCTCTCTCTCTCTCTCTCTCTCTCTCTCTCTCTCCCCCCTCCCCCCCTGGCAGACAGATTTCACTGATGTGACCCGCTTTTTTTCTTCCCCCTTCTGGACTTCGCCGATCAATTCCTCAATAATTTATGGCTTTTGCTCACCCATGTCAACAGCTTTGAGAACAGGGTGACCGCCTCCGCTTCGAACGTGTCTTCCCGGCATGCTTTAGCATACAAAATGTCGTCTGCTCACTTCCCGCGCCCTCCCGCGCCCAACCGGTGCCGCTTATCTCGTGGAAAAAGCCGCTGCAGCCCTAAACCGAAGGCCGAAACTTGGCGATAGAGGGATTGAGCCTGCCAGGATTGTCTTCTCCTGCGTGTTATCTACAACAATGTTCCTTCTCCACCAAAAAGAAGGAAGAAGAAGAAAAAAAATCACGGTTCTCTTTCTACATTCTCTCGCTATCTCTCGGAAGCTCTCGCTCTCCGGTCCCTCTCTCTCTCTCTCTCTCTCTCTCTCTCTCTCTCTCTCTCTCTCTCTCTCTCTCTCTCTTTCTCTCTCTTTCTCTCTCCCTCCGTCGTCTCACAAGCGTCCTAAGTCGCTTATCTTTCATGCTGTCCTTATAAATTCTTGGCAGAATAAGGCCCCGTGCAGCTTGTGGGGTGTTCTCAATTTATCTGGCGGATATAGAGAAGGCCAGACCCTTTATAAAAGGCCAGGGTTCGAACGACGCAGATTACTTGCCAAAGTCCAGTCTTGGAGCGAAGAGAGAGACAGATAGAGAGGGAGAAAGAGAAAGAGAGAGAGTCAAGTCGAGGTGATGCTCTGTGGTATACAAATTACAAGCCAGCCTCCCTTCATGGGACTATTCGGTGAAGAGGGATCACAACTATCAGCAGTTTCTTTCTTTCTTTCTTTCTTTTTCTTCTTCACGTGGTGCCTTTGTTTTTCTTGGTCTCTGGATTAATGGACCTATGGCTTTCTTCAAGTGTTGGTGCCGGTTTTCGCCTTGCATGCTCCCCAGTGCCAGCCTGAAAATGGTGGTGAACGTAAACTATGCTTCACTGGTTCTGTTAGATTCATCTCAGTGACTTTCCTTGACGGTAGGACTTCTTGTTTTTCTTTTTGGATAGTCTTATTTTCCTTGACCTAAATCATGACATACTTTAACGCTGGACTACATTTTTTTTTTTTTTTTTTTGTGAGTGGGATATTGACCTGAACGCTTTAGTTTTGGCAGTATTGCCGGCGTTTCCATCATGATTACTTTTCTTTAAAAAAAAAAAATGAATGCAATCCCGAATACGATAATTCAGTTGGTCTGAGAAATTTCTTCACAAACCTGCAAGGCAAGGGTTTGCTAGCCTCACAAACCTTTATCACTGTTTTCCAATCTATGTGTGGGCTGTAATTATCTGAAAACGTTCCCCCGTTCCCATCCCCCATCACCCCCCCCCCCCCCCAACACCCTCCTCCACCTTACTCCTCCCGCCCTCCCTCGTACAACCCCCACCCCCCACCCCCACCTTCCCCTCCACAATTTCCGCATAAGAATGCCGTTGTGATTCAATATACTTGACTAGGGGAGACCTGCTAGCGGTATAGATAAGCAATAACTATGTATGAAGATCTCGCATGGAAATCCCCCGCATCAGAGATAACTTAAAAAAAAAAATCCCTGTGTGGGACAGAACGAAGGAGAATCTCTGCGACATCACCGTCCACAGCCCTTTCCCTAACCAAAAAAAAAAAAGTATATTAGTTGTATACCGGGAGAGAGAGAGAGAGAGAGAGAGAGAGAGAGAGAGAGAGAGAGAGACAGAGACAGAGACAGAGACAGAGACAGAGATAGAGGAGGAGGGGGGATGAGGAGAGAGAGAGAGAGAGAGAGAGAGAGAGAGAGAGAGAGAGAGAGAAGAGAGAGAAGCGTTGCACTGCGAACACTGAGAGGTACTGATTTTCACGGGCGAACGGAAGTGATGCACGATTTTTGTCTGACAATTGAACGGCAAGGAGTTTTTCTACATGAAGTACTAGGACCCGAAAACAGTGTCTGTACATTTACATCAATGACGTCTAACGCCACCTTTTGTATTCGGATCAGCTGGTATTCCTTGATCTTGGTCTGTGTGTTTCAAATCACTCTGCACCCTTTCCCCCCTCCCCCCCCCCCCCCCTTTCTTTTTTTTTTTTTTTTTTTCGTTTCTCTGTATTCTTTCTCTTGTTTATTCGTTTGTTCGTTCATTTTAAGGCTTGCATTGAACACTTCATTTGAGGAAGAAATATGTGATACGCACATTGACATACTAACATGGTACAACCCCCCCCCCCCCCCCCCCGCCCCCATCCCCTATCTTCCCTGTCTGTCTCTCTGTCTGTCTGTCTGTTCTCCTCTCTCTCTCTCTCCTCTCTCTCTCTCTCTCTCTCTCTCCCTCCCTTTTTAACAGGTTTATGCCGCTGATGTGCACATGTTGTCAGTGCCGCTAATTTGTTTAAATATGTGTTTTGACGCCTTCCTGAATTCGTGTTTTGTTTACGTGAACGACACTTTTTGAAGGGATTATGGCCTTAATTGTGAATATAAATGTGTATTCTCTCTCTCTTACTCTCGCTCTCTCACACTCACTCTCTCTCTCTCTCTCTCTCTCTCTCTCTCTCTCTCTCTCTCTCTCTCTCATATTTTTCTTCCAACCTGCCCCTCTTTGCATTTGGTTTCCATGAAATAAAATAAACCGTGAAAGTGAGTAATCTGGAAAAAGGGGAGGGGTGAAGGGGAAGGATAGGAGAGGGGGGAATCGGTCAGCATTTTGTCGAAGGAGGAGGCGTAGCATATGAAAGGGTCCCAATTTTTTCTTTTTTTATTGGGGGGGGGGGGGGGGGGGGTCGTGATAGATGTCTCAAACAAGCCTTCACACACACAGACACCCCCCCCCCACACACACACACACAATCGCACGCACGCATGCACGCACGTACACACACACATACACACACATACACGCATGCAAGAACGCACGCACACACGCACGCACGCACGCACGCACGCACGCACGCACGCACGCACGCACGCACACACACACACACACACACACACACACACACACACACACACACACACACGGCAAAGAGTTTCCCTAACTGCTTTCAAGTTACCTGCTGTGCAGAAAGTCAGTCTAAAGTAAAGCGTGGAAATGGCAATAATCAAGAATACGCAAGACAGTACAGCTTTGTCTCCCGTGGGGAAACGAGTCTCAGCACAAAATGTCATGCAAGTACCGCTCATGGTACCCATTCACCCAGATCACATACAGACAACTGAGAAACAAAGGAACTGAACTTACTTATATAAAAAAAAAAAAAGTAAAATTAAAGTTCGAAGTTTGCTTCTACGGTGACAATTCCGAGGACTCTCTCTACCAATCGAAAGGAAGTGTACCGAATTCAGCGAATCACGAAGCTCGGCATACTCATTAATTTAAAAAGAGGCAGACGTGAAAAACACAGAGAAAAGGTTTCAACAATGTAGAGTCTAATTCAGCGTCTGTCCGCTTAAAATTGACTTGGTCTTCGATAACAAGAAAAAAATGTTTTTGATAAGGATATAAAGTAAAAAGAAATTAATGTTTTTTTTTTCTATTCATGCTCAGTCATTCCTTTTGTCCCCTACGTTCTAAAAATAGTAACGAGCTCTGACTCCGAATGTTACTCTCCTACTTTCTCCGAGCTGACACATACCTACAGCAACAACAGGAGTAAAAAAAAAAAATGTACACACATTCACATGTATTCAAGTCATGTAAAAGTCACACGTCACATATGCGCCAGACATATACTCAGCCGTTCCTTTTTTTTCCTATGCTCTAAAAATAGTAACGACCTCTGACTGGCAGGAACAACCGTCCGAATGTTACTCTCCTACTTTCTCCGAGCTGACACATACCTACAGCAACAACACGAGAGAAAAATTGTACAAACACACACGCACGTGTATTCAAGTCATGTAAAAGTCACACGTCACATATGCGCTAAAACACTACATTCTCCATGTAAGCGTTTTGAGGCCTAGCGAACATTCAACCGGATACAGATCAAACGAACAACACCCTCCCACCTCCACCAGCCATTTCACTTGTTTTTTAGGGTTTCTTCCCATGACGTCACTCAATCTCTGGAGAGACAAGAACTACTCCTTGGCTGATGCCTCTGTCCTAGCCCGGGAGCTCGCCTTTGCCCTTATCTATGCGCCGGCTGGTCTTCTCCAAATAATGCCTTTCCTTTCAGTCTGTACTCTTGGTGCTGTCTGGCATGGTCTTCGTGGCCAGATGAAAGAAAAGCAGGGGAACCAACTTTCAGATCAAATGAAAGTTTCGAGAACAACCCAGTTGCGCCAGTCTGTAAACATTCAAGACATTTATCAAGACCTTGGCTGCTTTGATTTGTGGTGTGCGGCCATTTTTGCAAGCCGCTCGCACACAGACTAAAACAAAGAAACGAAACAGGCCTACCAACTGGGACATGACATGACACAGGCAATGCAGAGCAGAGCCCTGGCATGTCATCCCCGACCAGAACCCCGTCACATCCTCATTAACCATCTTTAAAACGGAAACAAAACGTCTCAAATTTTGTGGCCTTTCATGCTGTGCTCTTGGAATAACTTCGGTTTGAATTTCCTCCCCACGTTCATGGCCTTGGTGAGTCCGTTTGAATGTTGTCAGTAGGGACAAGTTCATGGGAACTGTCATTAAAGTGGACGTGGTGACGACCTCCCGAGCGAGAGGTTCCCTCATACGATGGCTTTTCCAGCTAGGCATTTACATATCTATTCTCTGCAGTGAGGAATAAGGAGATGAGGCGCGAAGAGTGTGTGTGTGTGTGGGGGGGGGGGGGGGGGAGGGGGGTAATGGAGAGGCGAGGGTGGGGTGAGAAGGGGAGGTTAGGAGAAGGGGGGCGCTGTTAGTATTTGGTTTCCTGCGAACGTCGGTTCACTGCAGGCGCCACCGAAAACCATGGACCGTGACTCGGCAGCAATGCAGTGTCTCCTCTGTGGGGTTTCCTCCTATCGATCTGATATCAACTGGTTTACGTGGACAACGGTGTGGGGGCTATGACATGACCGTTTGAGAATGAGGCTGTGTTCTTTGGAATCGGAATGAGCAGTGTGGCTGTGATGGCGGTACAGGGGAGGGGGTGAGGAGGAAAGGTGGGGGGGGGGGGGGGGGGGGAGGAGGGTTAGATGTAAGGAAGAGGAAATAGTATGGGTGGAGGTTTACAGACACAGAGGCGAAAGACCACAAAGCAGCATGGATGACCCCCCCCCCACTCATCCCCACTCCCAGTTTACCAAGCCATGAAGAGTGCTTTTAAGCTCATTTTAAATCCACGTTTTTTATAACATGTCCATAGAGTTACCCATGGTCAAAAGCAGTACCCTAGAGTATAACATACAGTGAACATTTAAACTCTCATATATATGGAACCATTTTACCGAGACCCGTGCAATTTCATACGTTTAAGTTCACTGCAAAATAATTTTGTATTAACATGTCAAATTTCCATGTATTGCAATGCAGGTTCGGAATGTTGATACTTTGAAAAAATCAAACACTAACTGTTTTCCCTTACAAAAAAAAATCATTTTCAAATGTACACACACACATACACACACACACACACACACACACACACACACACACACCAGTCGATCGAATTCCTCTACCATATTTAGCCCATAAGGAAGGAAGACATTTTGTAAGTTACCTCCCTTTCTTGGCGGTTTAAGGCACATTTATGGGCGAACAAAAAGTTTGAGTCAACAAGCTACTTCGCCCGAATGCTGTGCAGACACAGGTGAGAATAATGTTCAGAGGCGTCCGAATAACATTCGGGCGTAGGGCTGAATAAGTTTATTCAATTCTTGTTGTTTATAACCTCCAGTCGACCATGGGTAAAGGGGAGGGGCGAGGGTCGGGGAGTGGGGTGGGTGGGGTGGGGGGGGGGGGGGGGGAGCATATCACGATTATCTTCACGTCAGTCGATTTTTCTAACATTGTAGTTAAAACATACACAGACACACACACACACACACACACAAACGCGCACGCACGCACGCACGCACCCACCCACCCACCCACCCACACACACACGCACACGCACACCCATAAACCAGGTTGGAAAAAAAAAAAAAAACCATATACATACACACACAAAAATTGCTTGAAAACCTTTCTTCCCTAAACTCTTTGATGAAAATGTCAATGCTTTTCATGAATTCACGTATCACGTCCGATCGAACATCTTTAAAAGAAAAGTTTTCGTGGAGTATGATGTGAAAAAAACAAGAAGTTTATGTCTGACCACATCAGACGGTCTACCGGTCGTATGATGATCCATACGTGATGGTGTCTCAGCCGTAGGACAACAAATCTCCACACCCACCTAAACTGATCTGACGTGTATAGACGACAGACAATGACAAAAAGTTGATGTTGTCATAAAAAAGTTATAAATGCAGCACGTGTGTCAATGTGTCAGTGTGTGTGTGTGTGTGTGTGTGTGTGTGTGTGTGTGTGTGTGTGTGTGTGTGTGTGTGTGTGTGTGTGTGTGTGTGTGTGTGTGTGTGTTGTGTGTGTGTGTGTGTGTGTGTGAGAGAGAGAGAGAGAGAGAGAGAGAGAGAGGGGGGGAAGGGAGGGAGTGTGTGTGTGTGTGTGTGTTTGAGAGAGAGAGAGAGAGAGAGAGAGAGAGAGGGAGGGAGAGGGAGAAGGAAAAGGAGGGTGGGTGGGTGATGGTGGTGTTACACGAGCTCGTGTCCGCCTTATGTCTGTGTGTCTGTATGTTGGCTGGCTGTCTGTCTCCCTCCTCCCCCCACCCTTCTCTCTCTCTCTCGTTCGTGTGCGTGTGCGTCATATCCATAATACGAGTGTTTATGTGCGTGCGTTTTTGCGCTCGAGTGCGCGTGCCTACATAAATAGATGTGTACGCGCACGCACGACTTGATTTTAAGCTTGTGTGTGTGTGTGTGTTGTGTGTGTGTGTGTGTGTGTGTGTGTGTGTGTGTGTGTGTGTGTGTGTTGTGTGTGTTGTGTGTGTGTGTGTGTGTGTTGTGTGTGTGTGTGTGTGTGTTGTGTGTGTGTGTGTGTGTGTGTGTGTGTGTGTGTGTGTGTTGTGTGTGTGTGTGTGTGTGTGTGTGTGTGTGTGTGTGTGTGTGTGTGTGCGTGTGTGTCGGCCCGCCAGATCAGATTGGAGCAGAAATCGCCCGCATGGGTGATGATGATAAAAACACAAAGCCAGGCGACGTCAGGACCCCTATAGTTGTTGTTGTCTGTCCTTTCCCCCTCCGCCCCCACGCCCTACACCTACCCTACTCTATCCCCCCTCCCCTCCCCCCGCTATCGCTGACATCTCCATGTCACACATTCCGCGCACCCTGAACGGCCTGTTCACAATGGCCTGTCAACTGCTGTGATTGTAACAGTTTGTCTTTCATGTCTCGGCGCTGGAGAGCTTTCGCTTTTTTCTTTTCTTTTCTTTTCTTTATTTTACTTAGCAAGTCAAACAAACAAACAACCAACAGAAGAGCATTAAAGTGGGGAATTTCGAAGCTATGCAAATCGTGGACACAATTCAACGTTGACTGCAGATGTTCCACATGAAATAGACAAAAAAAAAAAAAAGGCGGTTGGGGAGGAGGGGGGGGGGGGGGGGGGGGGGGGCTCATCCCTTGAGTTGAGTAAGTCTAAGAGTAACGACGATGTTGAAGCTGAAACGACTATGAAATGGCAAAACAAGAAATGACAGGTGTGCAGAAACGGTATAGACAAGACCCAAATCGTTGAGTGAACATTGGCGAAATCACCAGAAACTGACAAAGAGTTGTGGTGACAAAACGTGCAAAAGTCTGTTTTGGGCCTCGTGGGTTATACCATGGTTCTCTTGACCCAGGACTCCATGGTTTGATCCCTGTTTGAGACGGTCAGGCTTAGAGGATGTTTTCTCTTCAGAGTCGACAGCTGTGGAGACTCTAACCTACCCCCCCCCCTTCCTCCTTCCAAGTCTTCGGACAAGCCTTTAATGCCAGGTCATGTAAGTGTGAATGCACGCAATACAAATCAACCCCACTCCCCCCCCCCCCCCCCCCCCGCAAACCACACACACACACACACACACACACACACACACACACACACACACTTAAACAAACAAATAAACGAGCAAATGCTGAATCCCATTCCTTTTTTTATTTTATAGAAGAGCAGACCACCATGGAATAGAAAAAAACAACAACAAAAGACCACTGTTGAGGTCATTAGACGCCATGCCTTACAACGAAATGTGGCCGTCATAATGGTGGTATTGAAAACGGACTGAAACGCGACAATCACACCAGTCAAGGAACTAAAAAAAGAAGAAAGAAAGAAAGAAAGAAAGAAAGAAAAGAAAGAAGAAGAGAAGAAGAAGAAGAAGAAGAAGAAGAAGAAGAAGAAGAGGCAGATGAAGAAGATGAGGCGGACGAAGAAGAAGAAGCTTTTTCTGTTTGGGGCAAAAATCAAACAAGTTCACGGATGTATAACAGAACCTGTATGAAGATTGTGGAAGAGACTGAAATGGAAAGACTTCGAACCAATCACACACACGCACACACGCACACACGCACGCACGCACGCACGCACACGCACGCACGCACGCACGCACGCACACACACACACACACACACACACACACACACACACACACACACACACACACACACACACGAATAACCAAGATAAGACTGCGTGCACATTTCAATAAATGAACGGGTACGAAAAGGGAAGGAGAAGAGGAACACGTGCGAACACGCTCAAAAGTATAGCGTTCAGGAGAGAGCGGGAAAGGTGGAAGGAAGGGGAGAAAGGGTGGAAAATTATTTTCCCCTCTACCAAGTAAGTTATATTACACCCCCGCCTGTTAGTTCGTCCGTCTGTTAACAACTTTACTCAAAAAACATGAAACCGATATGAACGAAACTTGGTAACAAGTTGCAGTGTGGCCCAAAGCACGAAGCTGTTCAAGCTGAATGCGGATCCGTTGCGCGCAACCACGTCAAACTGGGGATCCAGTAGCCGTTCAGAAAGAACCACGTCAAACTGGGGACTTTTGACCTGTTTAGAAGAAAAAAAGACATCAACTTGAGGATCCAGGAGTCTTTCAGTAACAAACAAGTCAAAGCGAAAGCAGCAGTCGTTAGCAAGAATCACGTTAAACAAGGGATCCTAGAGACGTGCAGTAAGAACCACGTTAAACTATGGATCCAGGAGTCGTTCTGCAAGAACCACGTCAAACTGGGGATCCAGGAACTGTTCAGTAAGAACCACATCAAATTGGGGATCCAGGAGCTGTTCAGAAAGAACCACATCAAACTGGGGATCCAGGAGTCGTTCAGTAAGAACTACGTCAAACTTGGGATCCAGCATCCGTTTAGTAAGAACCACGTCAAACTGGGGATCTAGGAGCTGTTCAGCCACGTCAAACTGGGGATCCAGGAGTCGTTCAGTAAGAACTACGTCAAACTTGGGATCCAGCATCCGTTCAGTAAGAACCATGTCAAACTGGGGATCCAGGAGCTGTTCAGAAAGAACCACGTCAAACTGGGGATCCAGGAGCTGTTCAGCAAGAATCACGTCAAACTTGGGATCCAGCATCTGTTCAGTAAGAACCACGTCAAATTGGGGATCCAGGAGCTGTTCAGACAGAACCACGTCAAACTGGGGATCCATGAGCCGTTCAGTAAGAACCACGTCAAACTGGGGATCCAGCATCTGTTCAGTAAGAACCACGTCAAACTGGGGATCCAGGAGCCGATCGGAAAGAACCACGTAAAAACTGAGGATCCAGGAACCGATCAGTAAGAACCACATAAAAATGGGGATCCAGGAGCCGATCAGATAGAACCACGTCAAACTGTGGAACTTAGAGACGTTCAGCAAGACCCACGTCAAACTGGGGACCCAGGAGCCGTTCAGCAAGAACCACGTCAAACTGGGGATTCAGGAGCCGTTCAGCAGGAGCAAAATCAAAGAAGGAATCAAGGAGCCATCTAACAAGAACCACGTCAAACTGGGGATCTTGAAACCGCTCAGCAATACTGTTAAGAACTACTAAACCGATTTCAACAGAACTTGGCGGAAAGAAAACAAGCGTGGCCCACGCATGAGCCCGTTCAATCTGGGCACGGGTCTTGATTAAAGGCAGCTCTGAAGAGGCCCAAGTCTACCAGGCTATAGGACTAAAAACTATGAATCCGGATCAAAAAGCGGAACCAAAACCCGTTCGACGTAGATCCTTAAAAAAAATCCCTTGTAGTTGGTGTTGTCATTGACTTCTTGACTTATACCAAGGGTACTTATATAGCGCTTATCCCCGGCCAGAGACCAAGCTCTAAGCGCTTTACAATCCGCTTTCTCGTTTACACAATGGGCTGCCTACCTGGGTAGAGCCGACTGAAGAGCTGCCTGCTGGCGCTTCGTTCAGTCGTTTCCCTTGTCATTCAGTCAATATCGTTCACTCAATTTAACAATGTCACCGATCGGCGGTACTAAACTAGTACGTCCACGTGTTTAAGAGTAGTGGTGGTTCAAGGTAGAGAGCGTGTGCGCGTATGCGTGCGAGCATGCATGTATGCGTGCATGTATGTGTGCTTGTGTGTGTGTGTGTGTGTGTGTGTGTGTGTGTGTGTGTGTGTGTGTGTGTGTGTGTGTGTGTGTGTGCACGCGCGCGCGGGGTAAGACTGGGGTTTAGTTAGCTGGGGTTAGGCTAAGTTCCTCGGGGTTAGGTAGTAAGGTTAGGCTAGGTAGGGGGCAGGTGAAGTAGGACATACAGTATTTTTGCCTTCCAGTCTTCATTTATTGAGGGAGTGGTAGGAGAAGTTGGTTTCGTTCCCGATTGTTACCCTTTTATTACTTTGGTTCTATACCAGAGAAGGCGGGGCAGGATATCGGCTGTTGTTGTGTTGTCAAGTCTGTGAGTTGTTGTGGTAAATTGTCGTGTTGTTGCACGAGCAATAACTAGTCCGTTGGTCAGGTGTGTCAGCTCTGCGGAGGGATACACTGCTCTGACCAATCGTTGTTTTGTGTGGTGAGTAGAGTTCGCTTGATTCCGACCAGGGCGGAATGCGTTGGGGTAGCTTCACTTCGGTCCCTGGTGTTCGTCGGAGTGGACGTACTCCTTGTAGGTGCGGCGGCAGCGCCGGTAGTGTTTTGAAGAGTGACTTCGAGTCATATAGTTAGTGCCAGGTCCTCGTCGGGTTTGGGTGCCCTTGGCCTGTGCTGAGTCGGTGTCGTCCTTGTTGGCAGCCACTGTCAGCCAGTTGCAGAACTGGTGTGGTTGATCGTCTGTATGTCCAGGTTGGTGATCTGTTAGGTTCGTTGTGTTGTAGTTCGTTGTGTTGTCTTGTATTATGGCGAGTTGTACTGTAGTTGTCTCATGTTGGGATTAGTTGTATGGTGTTCGTTGCGTATACTGGTTGTCTGGTATGATGTTGTCGTGGTTCCGTGATTGAAATTTGTTGTCAGCCGGTTTGTGTTGTTACCTCTTTTCGGTATATTCTGTAAGTAGTGTACATAGTGGTTCCTGAGTTCGATTGTCATGTGACAGTTTGGCTAGACAATGTGGGTTCGATATAATAACCGTTGATGGACGGTGATGTAGATGTTGTTTGTGGTTAGTCTATGTTAATTTCCGTGGGTTCAATGAGAAGGTAATACTAGGTTGCTTTTTGTTGAGGGTCATAATATGAGTCAGGTGCGGATGTGTCTGCGTGAATCATAGAGGGGTTTGATGATTGTGCTCAATCTCAATTGTAAATAGTAGGAGTTCGTTGAAATTGATTAACGATTTCGGAGTTGACCTGCACAGCATTGGAATCGGTTAACTGTGTAGTAAAGCCAAGGCCAATTTGTGGTCGAGTGGTTTATACTGGGGTACGGTCGTAATCATTCAACTTATATTGGTGTCTTTTCACTTTCGTTACGAGTCGGGGTTCTCGACGCGGGTGTCGTGCGCGTGCTGACTGTATCTGTGACGTACGCATTTGGTACAGGATAGTGAGTCCATAGGGTAGAAGTTTTTGTAATACAAGTGACAGTCGTCACACATGCAGGGATGTATGTGTTTGTGACAGAACGGGGTTGGAGAAAGATGTCTTAGGTGGTGGGGAGACAGTCCCATTATGAAATTTAGTAGTCGGAAAGAAGGGAAAGGTAAAGTTTAAGGCGAGTAGCTTAGCAGTCGATAGGATAAAAACGGATGATGTGCAGGAGGTAATATTGTATGAAGTGTGGTTGTGTTGGCATAACAAGGATTAACCACTGGGCTATCTGACAAGAGATGACATGAGAGTGAGGTGCTGGATGGAAATTGTGGTAAACAAATCATGATGTTTTGGATATATGATTATAATTGACAGTGCAAAGAGGGGTAAGAATGTGAAGGATTGTGGCTGCGAGCCGATTCTCTTGTGTGAACATGCTGGAACTGTAAACCGATGAAATTGATAAGTTTTTCCTCTGAGAGATGTGTATTACTACTGGTTATTGTGTGGAGACATTTCCTTGTGAAATTGGCCATTTCCTAGATTATTTAGTATGTCCTAAGGGGGCCCGTGGAGTCCGCGTTGGGATCGCTGTTTTCTTTTCTTTTCCGAGAATTGGGGTGATTCATAATTTCATATGTAATAGCGTGGATTGGCTCAGAGAGAATATTGTTTTTACTGCTGTTGTAAGGGTTGGCAGGAAATGGGTCTGATAACCCCAAAGTGAGTAATGGGTTGGGGATGTGTTCGAAATTTAAGGGGTCACTCTCATGCCCGAGTGGGAAGTAGGCAAGGGAGATGGAGAGTTAAAGCTTTACCAAGTAGCCTATGTGCCTTGATGACTCGGGTAGTAGCAACACTACAGTAGTGGCCTACAGTTGTGTCAGCAGGTATCCTGCTCCGTCCTGAGGCTGGGGCCAGATCACCGCAGTCTACTGCCGCGTGCCGGCAGGTGAGCGGCGCTTTCCAGTGCCTGTTGTTTTCCCGGGAGAGGGAGACCACCCAGGCCGTCCGCCTTCTGTGGGGCAGCTCTCCTCCAGCTACCGGTGCTCTTCCGGGAGTTCTCCGGCACTGGTTCCTCGTCCCTGTTCAGGCGTCCTGTGAGAGGGCGCTGCACCAGGCCTTTTTCACCCTCAGTGTCCGACGGGGCCTTCAGAGGAGGCGTCCTTCGAGCCCCAGACTCGTCGAGAGGGTGTCTGGTGTGTGTGTGCGTTGGGGGTCGTGCCCATCGGGGGAGGAGTCAGACTGCGGAAAGCCACGGTCAGCGCCGGGGTGCAGTCTTCGGGGAGGGTGTCGGCCCGCGGAGGAGCCACGGACAGCGCCGGGGTGCAGAGTCTTCCGGGGAGGTGTCAGCCTGTGAGGGGCCACGTACAGCGCCGAGGACTGGAGCTTTCCGGGCCGGGATGGGTTGTCCCATGTTTGTGA
>CM065721.1:35937169-35939669 GCA_033310375.1 Conus canariensis | reverse complement strand
TGTCTGTTCCGTTTTCTGTGATACAGGTAAAAAACAACATTTTTCCCATGCGCTCTGTTTTCTGCGTCAATATGTATTTTGTCTCGTCTTTGTTTCAGTAAGTCTTTACTTTTTGTTACAATTTACAACATGCTAGCTTTTTCTGTTGTAACCTGGTCGGCTGACTATCAGCAACATGCATTGAATTGTTGTATTCTGGTCGGCTAGCTATCAGCAACATGAATTGTTGTATTCTGGTCGGCTAGCTATCAGAAACATGAATTGAGCTGTTGTATTCTGGTCGGCTGGGCGAAAAGCAACATGCATTGAATGGTTGTATTCGGGTTGTCTGGTCTATAAGCAACACGAGTATAGTTGTTGTATTCTATAAGCAACATGAACTGTTGTAATCTGGCCACCAGCAACATGAATAATTTGAATCGTTGTAATCTACTCGCCCTGACTATAAGCAACATGAATTGTTGTAATCTAGTCGCCCTGACTATAAGCAACATGAATTGTTGTAATCTAGTCGCCCTGACTATAAGCAACATGAATTGTTGTAATCTGCTCGCCCTGACTATAAGCAACATGAATTGTTATAATCTACTCGCCCTGACTATAAGCAACATGAATTGTTGTATTCTACTCGCCCTGACTATAAGCAACATGAATTGTTATAATCTACTCGCCCTGACTATAAGCAACATGAATTGTTGTAATCTACTCGCCCTGACTATAAGCAACATGAATTGTTGTAATCTAGTCGCCATGACTATAAGCAACTTGAATTGTTGTAATCTGATCGCCCTGACTATAAGCAACTTGAATTGTTGTAATCTGGTCGCCCTGACTATAAGCAACTTGAATTGTTGTAATCTGGTCGCCATAACTATAAGCAACATGAATTGTTGTAATCTGGTCGCCATGACTGTAAACAACTTGAATTGTTGTAATCTGGTCGCCATGACTAGAAGCAACTTGAATTGTTGTAATCTGGTCGCCATGACTAGAAGCAACATGAATTGTTGTAATCTGGTCGCCATGACTAGAAGCAACATGAATTGTTGTAATCTGGTCGCCATGACTAGAAGAAAAAGAAACACCCGAAGGTGCTGGGGAGGACCCAGAGAAGCACTGTCTTCACCTGCCTTTAGAGCAGTCCTGTACCACCCTTGGAGGCCTGCGCTGTGTTGACGATGGGTACAGGCACGCGCAGGACACTCCATTAAGATATCAAGGGACATAACTGCTCCTGAACAGAGGTAAATCAGACTACAGGATGCAGCTCATAACAGCCTTAAAGTAGCATCCCCATGGGTGTACCAGCCCGTATTTCATGACTGCAGAGCCCACCGGCGAAAAACACCACCCTCCAGCTGCCGAGCACACCCCACAGACCCAACCACCCCTGCCCACGGACAGATGAAGACAGTGCCACTCCAGACACAGCCAAGCTTTCGCCATACGGTCTTATGTGCCCTCAAGAGAGAATCCAAAGTTGTAGTCTTTCCCACTGTCAACAGGACTTTCCCTGTGGTCAGTGGGTCTTTCCTCACCGTCACTGGACCTTTCTCCAGGGTCAGCCTAGTTAAGGCAAAGAAGAAAAAGAAACACCCGAAGGTGCTGGGGAGGACCCAGAGAAGCACTGTCTTCACCTGCCTTTAGAGCAGTCCTGTACCACCCTTGGAGGCCTGCGCTGTGTTGACGATGGGTACAGGCACGCGCAGGACACTCCATTAAGATATCAAGGGACATAACTGCTCCTGAACAGAGGTAAATCAGACTACAGGATGCAGCTCATAACAGCTCATGAATTGTTGAAATCTGGTCGCCATGACTATAAGCAACGTGAATTGTTGTAATCTGGTCGCCATGACTATAAGCAACATGAATTGTTGTAATCTGGTCGCCATGACTATAAGCAACATGAATTGTTGTAATCTGGTCGCCATGACCATAAGCAACATGAATTGTTGTAATCTGGTCGCTATGACTATAAGCAACGTGAATTGTTGTAATCTGGTTGCCATGATTATAAGCAACATGAATTGTTGTGATCTGGTCGCCATAACTATAAGCATCGTGAATTGTTGTAATCTGGTCACCATAACTATAAGCAACGTGAATTGTTGTAATCTAGTCGCCATGACGATTAGCAACGTGAATTGTTGTGATCTGGTCGCCATGACTATAAGAAACATGAACTGAATTGTTGTAATCTCGTCGCCGAGACCATAAGCAACATGAATTGTTGTAATCTGGTCGCCGGGACCATAAGCAACGTGACTTAAATTGTTGTAATCTGGTCGCCGGGACCATAAGCAACGTGAATTAAATTGTTGTAATCTGGTCGCCGGGACCATAAGCAACGTGAATTAAATTGTTGTAATCTGGTCGCCGGGACCATAAGCAACATGAATAAAATTGTTGTAATCTGGTCGCCAGGACTATAAACAACATGAATTAAACTGTTGTAATCTGGTCGCTAGGACTATAAACAACATGAATTCTTGTAACT
>CM065721.1:35929669-35932169 GCA_033310375.1 Conus canariensis | reverse complement strand
CTCCCTTCATGTCGTTCCCTTCATGACTCTGTCTGTAAAAACAGTCTCCCTTCACTGTCGTTCCCTTCATACTCTGTCTGTAAAAACAGTCTCCCTTCATGTCGTTCCCTTCATGACTCTGTCTGTAAAAACAGTCTCCCTTGTCGTTCCCTTCATGACTCTGTCTGTAAAAACAGTCTCCCTTCATGTCGTTCCCTTCATGACTCTGTCTGTAAAAACAGTCTCCCTTCACTGTCGTTCCCTTCATGACTCTGTCTGTAAAAACAGTCTCCCTTCATGTCGTTCCCTTCATGACTCTGTCTGTAAAAACAGTCTCCCTTGTCGTTCCCTTCATGACTCTGTCTGTAAAAACAGTCTCCCTTCAGTGTCGTTCCCTTCATGACTCTGTCTGTAAAAACAGTCTCCCTTGTCGTTCCCTTCATGACTCTGTCTGTAAAAACAGTCTCCCTTCATGTCGTTCCCTTCATGACTCTGTCTTTAAAAACAGTCTCCCTTCACTGTCGTTCCCTTCATGACTCTGTCTGTAAAAACAGTCTCCCTCACTGTCGTTCCCTTCATGACTCTCTGTCTGTAAAAACAGTCTCCCTTCAGTGTCGTTCCCTTCATGACTCTGTCTGTAAAAACAGTCTCCCTTCACTGTCGTTCCCTTCATGACTCTGTCTGTAAAAACAGTCTCCCTTCACTGTCGTTCCCTTCATGACTCTGTCTGTAAAAACAGTCTCCCTTCACTGTCGTTCCCTTCATGACTCTGTCTGTAAAAACAGTCTCCCTTCATGTCGTTCCCTTCATGACTCTGTCTGTAAAAACAGTCTCCCTTCATGTCGTTCCCTTCATGACTCTGTCTGTAAAAACAGTCTCCCTTCATGTCGTTCCCTTCATGACTCTGTCTGTAAAAACAGTCTCCCTTCACTGTCGTTCCCTTCATGACTCTGTCTGTAAAAACAGTCTCCCTTCACTGTCGTTCCCTTCATGACTCTGTCTGTAAAAACAGTCTCCCTTCATGTCGTTCCCTTCATGACTCTGTCTGTAAAACAGTCTCCCTTCGTCGTTCCCTTCATGACTCTGTCTGTAAAAACAGTCTCCCTTTGTCGTTCCCTTCATGACTCTGTCTGTTAAAAACAGTCTCCCTCATGTCGTTCCCTTCATGACTCTGTCTGTAAAAACAGTCTCCCTTCACTGTCGTTCCCTTCATGACTCTGTCTGTAAAAACAGTCTCCCTTCACTGTCGTTCCCTTCATGACTCTGTCTGTAAAAACAGTCTCCCTTCAATGTCGTTCCCTTCATGACTCTGTCTTTAAAAACAGTCTCCCTTGTCGTTCCCTTCATGACTCTGTCTGTAAAAACAGTCTCCCTTGCTGTCGTTCCCTTCATGACTCTGTCTGTAAAAACAGTCTCCCTTACTCGTTCCCTTCATGACTCTGTCTGTAAAAACAGTCTCCCTTATGTCGTTCCCTTCATGACTCTGTCTGTAAAAACAGTCTCCCTATGTCGTTCCCTTCATGACTCTGTCTGTAAAAACAGTCTCCCTTCACTGTCGTTCCCTTCATGACTCTGTCTGTAAAAACAGTCTCCCTTGTCGTTCCCTTCATGACTCTGTCTTTAAAAACAGTCTCCCTTCAGTGTCGTTCCCTTCATGACTCTGTCTGTAAAAACAGTCTCCCTTGTCGTTCCCTTGATGACTCTGTCTGTAAAAACAGTCTCCCTTGAATGTCGTTCCCTTCATGACTCTGTCTGTAAAAACAGTCTCCCTTGTCGTTCCCTTCATGACTCTGTCTGTAAAAACAGTCTCCCTTGTCGTTCCCTTCATGACTCTGTCTTTAAAAAACAGTCTCCCTTCACTGTCGTTCCCTTCATTCCAGACATTATCCTGCTGTCGTTTTGGAGACTCTTTCACTCCCCCCCCCCCCCCCCCCAGTCACAATTTAAGACACGCCATGTTTAAAATGATAATAATGATGGTAATGGTAATGTAATAATAATAATAATTATTATTATTATTTTATTATTATCAGTATTATTACTATCATCATTACTGTTGTCATCATCATCATTATTATTATTTTTCATTATTGTCTTTATTATTATTATTATTATTATTATTGTTATTATTATTATTATTATTCGACGGGGAGGGGTGGTTGTCGTAATATGGCGACTTCGTAGCATAAATTGCACAAACACCACACACACACACACACACACACACACACACACACACACACACACACACACACAACTGCAGAGTGTACATCCATTTTGCATGACTGTTTGCCCATAGGCATTTGTTTATACTTTTTTTGGGGGGTGGGGTGGGGGGGGGAGGGGGTGGGGGTGGGGGGGGCTTACATTCAAATGTTCTTCCATTAATTTCACGTGCTTTTTTTTTTCTTCTTTTGGGACCAACAAAGTGAAGGGGAAAGCTTGCAGTGACAACGCAACCTAGACTTCTAGTCCGCGTTTAAGATGTCATAAGCTTAGCTACCATGTCAGTATGTTTTGT
>CM065721.1:35919669-35924669 GCA_033310375.1 Conus canariensis | reverse complement strand
GGCCTAGGTATGTCCTCTGCTCTTAGTTGCCTGAACGTTTGGTTTGCCACCCAGCATTGGTAAGGTTCGTGTATTTCACTGATCGTAGGCTCACACGCAGAGGGCAAAAGGGGGGGGGGGGGGGGGGGGGGGGGCGGGAGGCTGAAGGAAGGATAGCTCGGCGTGTTCTGGAACTGTTCAGATTCGCGCAAGGCGAAATTATCAGTATGAAAGCTCTCCTGTGATAGAAATCAGATTGTGACCAGTTGACAAACTCTCCTGTGATGGAATCAAATTGTGGCTAGTGGACCTAAACGCGCATTTTCATTTCGTAGGTAAGCATGCTCACTCGGTTTGTCAGAAACTCCGATGCTTTTGAAATGTTTTAACAGTCAAAGCTTAATTTCGGACAAAGACGTCGCTAAAATCGATTTCACAGCCTGTTCAAAACAGTTTCAAGTTCAACAGTTCAGTTGAGCACCAGAGAGAAGAATTCTGGTATATTGCAGGCTCTGTTGCCTCAATTGATTTAAAAAAAATCTTTCAAACGTCAATGAAGAATCAATGTTTAGTTCATCGTAACTCTGCACAAACTAAATCGTGGATCACAGGCTTCAGCTAGGAGAGTAAATAGGGTTGGCCATTAGCTTGCGATCTAGACATACCATTCTATCATTCACATAACATCATGCCCTCCCAGCTTGGCCGTCTTTCTTCCCAACCTCACCCCTGTCTCTTGTGTGTGGGCCAGCGGCCCTCTCCCTCTCTTCTCCTCTCTCTCTCTCTCTCTCTCTCTCTCTCATCTTCTCTACTCTCTCTCTCTGCATTCATCAATACTTTCCCCTCGTCGTTTTAATCTTTATTCGGGTTGCAGTTTATTTTCTTATCATAAATGTTGTCTTCGTTTTTGAATTAATCCACTCTTTAAAGATTCATGCTTCAAGTTTTTCGGTCGTACACTTTATCTCTACTTTCCTTTTTAATGAATGAATAAGAGCAAAAACCAAACTGTTTTAAAGACCGGCGCATGAAATGAAATGAAACAAACAAGACAGCATTAAACAAATGGCTTCTCTCCCGCCACTTGATCGATCTCAATCATTATTCTCTCCTTGAGAATCAAGGAGAGAAAAAAAACGGGGGATGGGGATGGGGATGGTGATGGCGAATGAAGATAAATGGATGATGAAGAGAGAGAGAGAGAGAGAGAGAGAGAGAGAGAGAGAGAGAGAGAGAGAGAGAGAGAGTGATGGTAGGGAAGGACGGGAAGCCTGAAAAAAGACATGGATTTTTCAGATCTGTAGGCCACACGCACCCCTCCTCTTCCCCTTCCTCACATTCCCCACTTCACCTCCCCCCCCCCCCCCCCCCCCCCCCCGACACACACACCACTTTCCCCACCGCAATTATATCTGAAGAGTTAAAACACCATCTTTTCCTTTGCTGTTGTTCCCCTCTTCCCTGTCCCCTCGCACCCCCTCCCTCCCCTCCCCTTTCCCCTGCTTATACAGTGAGAGAGAGAGAGGAGAGAGAGAGAGAGAGAGAGACAGACAGACAGACAGACAGACAGACAGACAGACAGACAGACAGAGACGGAGAGAAAGACAGACAGAGAGAGAGAGAGAGAGAGACAGACAGACAGACAGACAGACAAACAGAGAGACAGACGCAGAGAGAGAGAGAGAGAGAGAGAGAGAGAGAGAGAGAGAGAGAGACAGAGACACAGAGAGAGACAAAGATAGACAGAGACAGATACAGACACAGAAAGAGGGAGAGAAAGAGACAGACAGGCAGACAGAGAGAGAGAGAGAGAGAGAGAGAGAGAGAGAGGGGGGGGAGACAGAAACAGACACACAGAGAAAGAGAAAGAAAGAGATTCTGGTCGCCTGTTGAAAAACGTTTTGCAGTGTGACAGTCATGAGAGCGGCACGTGGCCACAGTCAACAACACTCCCAGCTCGGGTCGCGCGCGTGCAAGCTGGGAGGGAGCAACAAGTACCATGGCGCGTGCTGCTTCGGTCGTGCTGCGCCCCGCTTACTTTCCTCTTGTGGCGTCGCTCGACAGAGTTCAGTTAGGATAATACCTCTTTCTTTCTGGGGGAGTGGAAGGGAGGTGGGTGGGGGACTGGGATGTCCCAACCCTGCCGACCCCCTTCCCCCTCCTCACTCACCACCACTGCATGCATTGCCCACCCACCACCACCGCCACCACCACTGCAACAACAACCACCACCACCAACTGGTTGGCGTCTCTACTGCACCCCCAGCCTTTGTCCCCCCCCCCCCCCCCCCCCCCCACCCCGCGTACATCACTGTATGTTGCAGTTGACTGCATTTGGCGAAAAGAGTGCTGCAGGTGTTTCACGCACACAGCACACACTTTAATTTTGCAGGAATGGTAGAGCGCTGTTGTCAAACGTGGAGTAGTAAGTGGTCGATCTAATGGATTATTATGATGACGCCTTTGACCGGTTTGGGAAAAGAGAGAACACAGGGTTCACCGCTCTTTAGTATCTAAAAAAAAAAACCACTTATTGTTTGACTTGACTTTGCTGAGTTGGTTGAAGGCGGCTCAAGCCTTTTCCCGATTTACAGTGAGGCGCTTTGGTCATTTCCCCTTGGGTGTCCACGAAGCTTCCCAGCTACAAGAAATCCCCGTCAACGACAATTTCATAATGCTTGTTGAATACCTCTCTGTAGCGAATGGTCGCCTCTGACATCGTTGTTTTTTGTCTTTGTTCCTCTGACGGCCAGACTGAGCCCTCCTCTAGTTTCTCCGTCAGCAGCTTCATCGTTAGCATCAATTAAAACCTGTAGACTCCGTGGACTGCCTGGCATCGTCAACAACGTCGAAGTCCCGCAGCTTGTGTCCTTCGTTCGAGTCAATACCTTTGTCGGGAGTTTCTTTTTAAGGATACATTCAATTGTCACAATGAAAAAGGAACGGTGAATGAACGCAGCCCTGACGCACACCGATGAACATTTGAGAATAGCCACTGAAGCCGTTTCCAGTTCTTACACAACAATGGGATCCAAATCATATCAATCCAATGGCCTAGATAACATTTTAGGCAATGTAATGGGGTAGAAACACTCTACACAAGGAGGTCTGTGGTTACTGTCAAAAGCCTTGCTGAAATCAATAAACTCTGATGCGTTAGAAGGATAACGCGTTCGGATGGGCAGCGACCACGACAATTTTCATGTTGGATGCCAGCCGGATTCGAACTGCCAACAGGAGGCATCCTACTCTTTCCCTAAAGGGAATACACAAACGAGCGCGCGCGCGCGCACAGCGCTCACACACACACACACACACACACACACACACACACACACACACACACACACACACACACACACACACAGATGTACGTGTACCCACACACACATAATTGTAAAAAATAAAAATGAACCTTGTTAATCATATTTTAAAAAAATGTGTTTTGTTTTCATCCAGGTTACTTACTTCGAAAAAAGATATGGGTATAAATAACGTGGATGTCCACCTTCCCAAACACCTCACGCTTTTCTCATTTTCCTCCATCTTTTTCATTTTCCTTCTCCCCCTTTCTGATCTTTTCTCCTTTTATCTTTCTCCGAGTTAATCGGCTTGGGTTGTTCTCCAAGAGGAGAGACGAGGTGGGAGACTGGTTCACATCACGGTATCAGCGGACGATCTGGGCTCCTGAGCCGTCGGTACAGGAAATCGCTCTGGGTGTGGTTGTAGCTGATTCCATATATAGCCACACAATCTTCTTCGGCCTCAGCTTGGTGAAGCCTGATAAATATACGCCTGTACGGGAATTTTCTAACAAAAACAAAAATGGTTGTATTCAAAATGAACAGGCATGGGTGCACAAATCTCGCGCGCGCGCGCACCACACACACAACACACACACACAAACAACAAACAAAACAAAACAACAATCAAACACACTTTAACACATGGTTTCATATAGTTACACACACACACACACACACACACACACACACACACACACACACACACACACGCACACACACACACGCACACACAAATGCACACTTATACATGGTCTCACACACACACACACACACACACACACACACACACACACACACACACACACCACTCTCTCTCTCTCTCTCTCTCACACACACACACACACACACACACACACACACACACACACACACATAGACACACGCACGCACACATGCACGCACGCCCCGTACTAGACTCGAATCGCCGATCTCACCATACCTTACCCCCTGTATAAACGAGTACGTTGTCCACAATGAAACGGGGCTCCTGCTTGGATTTGTGTCAGTGCTTCAAGTTCTGCAATTACACGTTGGAGTTCAAATCTAGCCAACACCCAGTTTAAAACGGCCGTCGTCGCAGCCCATCGAAACGTGTTGTCATTCTGGTAATGTGAATGTAATCTAAGCTTGTTTCCCAGTTTCCCCTCTCATTGGACGGGTTACCCCCGTGCCGTATCACTTTTAAAACAGGTGCAGACATTACACCTGAAAACTGAATCGATTTTTCAGGGAAAAATGAAACCTGAATGTAATTTACAAACAAGCAGGGTAACTCTTGCTCCCGTCATGAACGCTCGTTCATAACTCCGAACGAATGCTGCTTACGACACCGAACTGCCTGGCAAAAATGACAGCACAGAGCACACCTCATTCCCAAGACCACCATTCAGTCCCATCTTCCAGTCGCCCGAGACAAGCGAGGACGCTGAACCTGAACGAAAGATGATGACATCCCAACAACAACACAGACCTCCATCTCCGGGAACCACCACCGCGGCCACCTGCTAATGACTTGATCTCGCTGGACTGGCCCAGCAGAAATGACAACACAGAGCACACACATGTCATTTCTGCTGGGCGAGTTTGGTGTCATTAGCAGCATTCGTTTGGAGTTTCGCGTAGCCCTGTAGTGAGTTCCTCATGGGTGCAAGAGTTACCCTGCCTGTTTGTTCTTTACTGATTACTGTTCCCTGTCTCATTTCTTTTTCGTTGTGC
>CM065721.1:35911861-35914361 GCA_033310375.1 Conus canariensis | reverse complement strand
TGAATGTGAGAGCGTTCCAGCGCGCGCAGACGTCCCAAATGTAAATACGTGCGTGCATGCGTGTGTGTGCGTGCGTGTGCGTGTGTGTGTGTGTGTGTGTGTGTGTGTGTGTGTGTGTGTGTGTGTGTGTTTATGTGTGTGTGCGCGTGCGTGCGTGCGTGTATTCGTGTGTGTGTGTGTGTGTGTGTGTGTGTGTGTGTGTGTGTGTGTGTGTGTGTGTGTGTAAAACACGGCTTATTTTCAAAACATGTGACGAGGGCATTTTTTTTTTTTTTTTTAGCTTGCTTTGTCGAAAATCAAATCATATGAATGCTCCCTGTCTATCTCTCTGTCTGTCTGTCTGTCTGTCTGTCTGTCTGTCTTTCTGTCTCTGTCTGTCTGTCTGTCTCTCTCTCTATCAAAAAAAAATTCACTATTTCAAACAATAAAACATAATACATTAACAGCGTCTGCATAAATATTTCATTTTATCACGCAACTCTAGTTTATTATCTTACAATATGTATAGCGTGTGTGTGTGTGTGTGTGTGTGTGTGTGTGTGTGTGTGTGTGTGTGTGTGTGTGTGTGTGTGTGCGTGTGTGTGTGTGTGTTCCAAGTTAATGTCCTTTTGAGAAATATTGTATGCTACCTCTACCATTCCCCCCCCCCCCCCAACCTACCCTTGCCCTTTTCCTTCCCCCTTTCCTTCCCCTTGTTCGCAATGTTCACACGTTTTGTCTATTGCGTTCGTTTGTCAATGGTGTGGACAATAGCTAATTTGTATTGAACTGTACAAGATCTTGTTATTGTTTGTTCCTGTTATATGTTTTTGCATTAATTTAATCTTTAAATGCATGTTTGATCTTTAATTTGTTTTCGTTCCTTTTGCCCCAGGGCTGGGTGGAAAAAAAGCATTTGTATTGCTTATCTCATTACCCTGGTAAAATAAAATTTCGTTCGTTCGTTCGTTCTCTCTCTCTGTGCGTGCCTAGTCATGTACTCGCGCTTGCATACGCACGAGAGAACCTGCATATTATGTGTTCGTGCGCGTGTGTTTATCCTTGTCCCCAAATCCGATTACATGAAAAAGGGAATCAAAAGTCAGTTTGGAGGTTTATGTATTGCAGCTGAAATAATACCAAGAGTCCATTCTATCAAAATGGAGCGCCAGCTTTGGAGAGGCTGTGTCGTGTAAAAAGAGCATACGATAATCGTATCAAGAGGTCTGCATATCCTTGAAAAGAAGAAGTCTAGTGACCAAACAAGTGATCTATTTAAAGTGGGTGCTGAAGGATTATTTTAGGGATTATTAACTTATTTCTGAACGAGTCGATAGACCGGTACTGGCGAGCCCTCTACAGACAACAGGCACATGAGATATCTCCTATCTGGGGGAAAGTTAAAGCTCTCTGTAGAACGTGGAAAACGAGTCTAGGACAGTAATATTATTTTCTGTAATGTAAAAGATTTAGTTACTGGGTGATGAAATTATCCCCAAGAGAGAGAGGGGGGGGGGGGAGGAAGAGAGAGAGGAAGAAGAGAGAGGGAGAGAGAGAGAGAGAGAGAGAGAGAGAGAGAGAGAGAGAGAGAGAGAGAGAGAGAGTTTCGAAATACCGTAATCAGTCAGTCGTTTAAACAAAAAACCTGTTGGAATTACTGGAGTTTCCCTCCACAAAAGAAGACGTATTGCATAAACGATCCTGTGAGTGGGTACACACAAAAGACTCCCTACAATACAGATTTACAGTGCTTAGCGATTCCATGGAGAAATCATACCGAATATTTCGCAGACACAGAGAGATGGATATCGCTGATCCTTCCAAAAAGACGTACAAAGTTATGCTATACTGCATCATCTACGAAGGTCAATCCTGAACGTTTTTGTGCATGAGGTAGACAGCATCAACAAGATCACCTAAACTGCATATTTCTACACAAATCTATGGAGACTCGGCGTATGCAAACATGTCTTTTAAACCTAAGCTTTGATACCACGTAAAGTCCCCCACTCCAGGCTGAACTGAATTATGTAAGCAATATTCTCTTCTACGTCGGAGACTTATACTTTTAAGCAACCCGGTAAATACCGATGGGTTTTTCGAAAAGTTCGGAACTCAAACCACCCTTTCAGCACGCAGCATGCTGGGCAGTTGGAAGTGAAAAACATCCAAGTGAATCATTCCTACAGCATCCGAATGCAGCTCCTCTTCGGTCCCTGAAAGTCACGGAATAATATGCAAGAGTCACGG
Source organism: Conus canariensis (assembly GCA_033310375.1). Classification (NCBI taxonomy): domain Eukaryota; kingdom Metazoa; phylum Mollusca; class Gastropoda; order Neogastropoda; family Conidae; genus Conus; species Conus canariensis. The sequence goes on along the minus strand of CM065721.1, from coordinate 35,912,132 downwards.
GCACAGAGCCCCGGGTCTGAGGACAGGGGTTTAAATGGAAAGGCTTCCTCCTGCTGTCTTAAGCCTTGAAAACAAACGTGGTGCAGCCCGGCCCCAGAGTTCAGTGCTGGCAGCTTGGTGTGCACCGTGCTCGTCCTCCTATCTCTTCATCCTGCATGTAGGGATGGATGGATGTACGGCAGATGCTGACATAGTATCTGGCTCAAATGACATGGGGCAGGTTCCTCCTTTCTGTTTGGAAGGGGGGAAGGAGCAGGGAGGGAAGGAAGCG
>CM065721.1:35891861-35901861 GCA_033310375.1 Conus canariensis | reverse complement strand
TAGCACTATGATTGAACATTATTTTCAGCTGGACGAGGTAGCTTCTGTGTAAAGTAGGTGTGTGTGTGTGTGTGTGTGTGTGTGTTGTGTTCGTGCGTGCGTGCGTGCGTGCGTGCGTGCGTGCGTGCGTGCGTGTGTTTGTGTATGTGTGTGTGAAATATTATTATTTTTATTCTACATTTATTTACTTTTGAAGGAATATTAAATTTTATCCGTCGACGGTGTAAACGTACTTTACATTGCCGAAAGCAAGGATGTATGCACATGAATGAGAGAGAGAGAGAGAGAGAGGAGAGAGAGAGAGAGAGAGAGAGAGAGAGAGAGAGAGAGAGAGAGAGAGAAATGAATAGGAATTTTCCTTGGGGGTGAAACGGAAAAGTAAACAGTTTTTTTTTTACTCCTTACCTTGAAACAAATACGGAGACGATAGATAGCAGAGCAACATGTAACAATCATAATAAAGAAATTGCGATTAGAGCTCCAAATTACAAAAGGTAAACAAGGTGAGAGAGAGAGAGAGAGAGAGAGAGAGAGAGAGAGAGAGAGAGAGAGAGAGAGAGAGAGAGGAAAGAGCGTTTATATATATATATAAAAGTGGGGAAAAAAAGAAAAAAGTATATATATATATATATGAATTCGCGCATGCGTGCGTGCTTGTGTGTGTGTGTGTGTGTGTGTGTGTGTGTGTGTGTGTGTGTGTGTGTGTGTGTGTGTGTGTGTGTGTGCGTGCGTGCGTGCGTGTGTGTGTGTGTGTGTGTGTGTGTGTGTGTGTGTGTGTGTGTGTGTGTGTGTGTGTGTGTATTATACGTCAATTAGATTTACAACAAACAACAACAACAACAACAAATATATATATATATTATATATATATATATAGCCTTAGATTCTATTAAGGAAAAGTAGAGCTTTAGATTGTACAGCGGAAAGCAGTGCTATCCTGAAACAAAGTGAAGTTCTACCTATGATCTGCTCAACGCCCAAACATTATTATCTTTAGTATAATTATTATCATCATTATCATTACAACAGTTATTATTATTAGTCTGAAATGCGCTGCAACTTGAATTTTGAGAACAACTACACCAGCAATAAACTGGCAAAACAGTCTTTTTTCCCTTCCCTCTCTCTCTCTCTCTCTCTCTCTCTCTCTCTCTCTCTCTCTCTGTCCGTCTGTCCGTCTGTCTCTCTCTGCAAAATCTTTCCGATGATTGTTGTTTCTTCCAGAACTCACATTCTCTTCTGGACTGCGAAACAGCTTGGAGGGATAAGCCAAAGCGAGGACCTTCAGAGAGGTTGGGGGGGGGGGGGGGGGGGGGGGCGCTGCGATGCAAATCAGCGTCACATCCACCAAAATAACAAAAACAACAACAACAAAAACCCACCAATCGTCTCGCCGCATCAGCCAGCTCTGGGGTACTAGCTAGCATCTTGTTTCTTCTCACCCCTTGTATATGGAGAGAATGGATCGGATTTCATACCTCACCATATAACAAGACAGCAATTGTGTGATAGAGAAGAGAGACAGACAGACAGAGAGAGAGGGGGAAGGGTAGAGAGAGAGAGGAGAGAGAGAGAGGGGAACGAGAGAGAGAGAGAGAGAGAGAGAGAGAGAGAGAGAGAGAGAGCAGGAGAGAGAGAGAGAGAGAGACAGAGACGGAGGCTGAGGTGTCCAGGATGGTTGAGAGGGTGGTAGGAGGTGGGGTGGGTGGAGTGGAGGAAGAAGAAGGTCGGTAGTGGGGGGAGGAGGGGGGGGGGCGGGGTATGGAGTGATAGGGGAGAAGGGTGGGGCTACTCTCTCAAGGATCACGAGCATATCGAAGAAGAAGAAGGCGGAGATTCCGACTTGATAAGTCCCGCGCGTCTGGAACCAGCCTCGTTCTGGGGCGCGCGCTGGTCTATCTCCATGGTATCGACGTGGAGGAGACAGAGAAGAGGGGTGTAAGGGGGGGGGGGGGGGGGGAGGGATGGGGAGAGGGGTGATATCATCTCATCTGGTTTTTGCCGAGTGGACTTTCTCGTCTCTCCGCCGCTAAAGAGCTGTGAGGCTGTCGGCGATAAAGCAGGGCGTCAGGGGAAGCTAATGACGTCTCCAGCTGCATCGGTTATCACCCTTGGTAGACATTTGAAGACAAGTGCTGTATGGGGAGGCGGCGCTATCTGGGGATAATCGCTGGGAGGGGGCTGGGGGGGGGGGGTGGTTGGGGGGTGGGTGTGTGGTGGGAGCTGGGGGGGGGTTGGGGGGGAGGGGTAGGGGGGGGGGGGGTGAGTCGACTATCGGGGAATTTGCCGCCAACAAATGGGTTGACTACAAAAACAGTCCCCTTAACTCACCCTCCCCTCCCCTCCCCCTTCCCCCCTCCCTCTTCCCATTCCACCTCTCTCTCTCCAACCACTTCCTCCTCCTCCGTTACCACCTCCTTCCTCCCTCCTCCGTGCCCCCCCCCCTCCCCTCTTCGTCACTTGAGCTGCAACAACTGTGCGGACAGTCACGCTTGGTAAGAATGCTGGAGAGACGCCCAAAAATAAGAAATGAGAAATAAAGAAAGAGAGAAAGAAGCAAAGAGAGAAAGAAAAAAAAAGATAAGAAGAAATAAAACAGGATGACGCTGATGATAAAAGCAACACCAAAAATTCATCAGTTTGCCCGTTTGTTTATTTGTTCAACTTCTTACCGCTTAATCAAAAACGTGTGTGTGTGTGGGGGGGGGGGGGGAGGGAATAGGTGGTGTGGGAGAGTAAGGGCTGGGGTGGGTGTAGAGTGAGTGTATGTGAAGAAAAAAAAACTGAAATAATGTGACCGCGACTGTAAATTATTGTCTAAAAAACGCCAGCCAACATATCGGTGAGACGTGGGACTCTGACGTCAGCTGAATTTGAGAGAAGGATTCAGTCGTTAGAGATGAGATGCTTCTGCAAAATCCTTGGCATCTCATACAAAGACCACATTACCAACTTGGAGGTCCAGACCAGAGCAAGGCAAGCCACTGGACCATACGGAGACCTGTTGTCCACAGTGAAAAGAAGGAAAATGAGATGGTATGGTCATGCTTCTTCCGAGATCAACAGTACTTGCTGAAGACATTCTACAAGGAACAGTGCGAGGAGGCAGAAGGAGAGGAAGACAGAGAAAGAGATGGGAGGACAACATCAGTGAATGGACTGGCCTCACGCTCAGCAACTGCCTAACAGCGTCTGAGAACCGGGAGGAGTGGAGGAAGCTGGTTGCGAAGTCTTCTGTGGCGCCCCAACGGTCTTCAAGACTCCGGGATAGGTGACAAGTGATATCGATGTGGGGGGAAAATGATGCGTTCATATAGTTGTCACGAAAACCAGCTGACATTTGACACTGTGCCTCCCGTAGTCACTGCAATATTGAATGTTCGTGTTAAAAATCGATCACAAAACAAAACAAAAACAAACAAAATACCAGGTTCGCGGGTGTCTAAAACAGTCTTTTTTATTTTTTCAAAATCTCTTCACATACAGCCCCCCCCCTCTCTCTCTCTCTCTCTCTCTTTGTGTGTGTGTGTGTGTGTGTGTGTGTGTGTGTGTGTGTGTGTGTGTGTGTGTGTGTGTGTGTGTGTGTGCTTGTTTGCCTGGCTTTGTGTTTAGCGGAGGATGACAGCATGGAAAGTACCTGTTATTATTTTCTTATTTGTTAGTTTTATTTAACTGATTCTTTTTAAAATACTTTTTTGTTTAATAACTCATCTCTCTCTCTCTTCTCTCTCTCTCTCTCTCTCTCTCTCTCTCTCTCTCTCTCAAAAACAAAACTGGCATGCAGAAATAACTGGTAACGGTAAGTATTGGTATTCATTTTAAAAGCATTTTTTTTCAGGCACAAGAGTACTCAACTTTTGTTACAAATTAATTGCACAGAGACGGTTCGATCGGATTTAGATTGAGGTTTAGTGTCTGAAAAATCGCAGCAGACAATGATTTCTAATTTACGACTGTTCAAATCATAACATTTGCCCGTGCTTTAGGAATGAAAGTGAACAGGAAGAACACTTTCTGTTTCACTGTGCGGGGAGGGGAGGGGGAAGAAGAGCGTTGGGGAGGGGGAGGAGAAGGATTACACACAGAAGAGGACGGGTGGGTGGAGGTGACCTACCAGGTAGGGTGGTGGGTGGGTGGCGATGGGGATATGTGAGTGGGTGCGCGTGGCATTTCTGCTTTTGGCATCGGTTGTTATTCCCCTTGTCTAAAAGGTTCAACTGCTATACGGACAATAAAATATGCCAGTGTCAGACACAATCTCTCTCTCTCTCTCTCTCTCTCTCTCTCTCTCTCTCTCTCTCTCTCGTTGCTGTTGTCTTTATTGTTACAGTTTCTCTTGAATGCTATGTTATTTTAAACAGGAAGGGAATAGTGTGCTGACGATGTAGAGACAGAGGTAGGTTTCAAAGACAAAATGTCTGTACTCTCAAAGAATGGAACAAAAGAACAGACGTATGAATATACATACCTCTGTCGGTTGCCCACCCCCCCCCTCTCTCTCTCCCTGTGTGTGTGTGTGTGTGTGTGTGTGTGTGTGGTGTGTGTGTGTGTGTGTGTGTGTGTTTGTGTGTGTGTATGTGTGTTTGTGTGTGTGCGCGCGCGTGTGCGCGCGTGTGTGCGTGTGTGTATGCATGTGTGTGTATCTATCTACATCTTTACCCATTAGACTGTGCCTCCGTTTCCTCGAAATGGTGACGTGTCAGCTTGGTTTGTCTGTCCCGCCGTCCAGCGAAGACCCATATCACTGACTGTATGGATGGATGTTCTCGTGAAGGAAAACCGCTGCCTCCAATGGCCGGTTTGCTGAATGGCCAAAGGTCTGTCAAACCACTGTTCCCCTTCATGTCACCAAAGCAGGCCTGGGTACCCACGATCAGATCTCTGCCTGTCATGTCGCCGCCTGCAAGACGAAGGGAACTCGCAGACGGACAACAAACTATCCCAAATCTGTCCAAACCTGAAAGAGTTTTGACCCATGTTCCAGGGGCGGCCGTACAGAAGAAACAGTCTTGTGCCGTTTGCATACAGGCCACTCCTTTTACACCCATTTTATCAGTTAAAAGGTGAAGAAGCTCCGCGGCGCATTTCATGTCATGTGCCACTCACCGTGAAACATATTGTTTGAGAGTGTTGGGACTTGCATGATGTGAGTCATAAACATGATACAGCAGACTCCATGAAAACCTTGTTCGGGGATGTCCCACCTGATGTGATCTTTGAATTTTTGAGGGAAAATTAACATTTTTCATCCGATCTAAGATCTTACGGAGGAAACATTTTAACAAAATTTCCGGCGTGTTTAAGAAGGCGTTTTTCAAAGGGTTGAGTAAATGAGTTCTCTCTATTTTTTTGTTGTTGATACATATGACTTGTGAGTTGACTTCAACTTGGTGACAGCCCTTTGCAGTCGGCTGGGCAATAAACAACGTTACCTTACTTTACTATTTGTGCATTGAGGTTCCTATCAGGATTGTGATCTCTCTCTCTCTCTCTCTCTCTCTCTCTCTCTCTCTCTCTCTCTCTCTCTCTCTCTCTCTCTCTCTCTTGGTCCTATAAGAACTTTTTGTAACTGCTCACAGAATTCATCCTCCATTCTTGCTTCGTATTGTGTGTAGCTGTGAGACATCAGATGGCCATGGGTTTTCCTCGCTTTTGCAACTGATTCTTACCGTATGACTCGTGATGAACCTGTTCCCACTCTACCACTGCCTGTGTGCTGCTCACTTCTGTGTGGTCGTGTTCCTTGTCGCCATGCCCGGGGCAGACGACTGACTCTCCGCCGGAGTGTGGCGGGTCCACCATACCAGTCCATCTGCTCTCGCAGATTCCCAGTCCTTGGATGTTGTGTCTCCACATTTCCTAGGCTGCTTGCGTTCATCCCCTTACCCCCCCCCCCCCCCCCCCACCCCCTCCCAGTGTAATACACTGCACACATTGCACACTGACATCCAAGGTTCCACGCCTGCTTGCTGCTTTCGTTCACAGAAGATCAGTCAGCAGCCCGCCTTCCCCAACGCTTTGACGAGCCTGCGTGAGGCATCTTCCCGAGTCAAGCGATGCTCTTCTGTTTCTGCTGTTGACGTGTCTTTGGCTCTCACGGTATAACGAGGTGAGGTTGCTTACCCTACGCCCGACCTTCCTTCCTCTGCTCCGGGTTTGGACTAATAAGACGCTCCAAGGAAACCGCCGGGCAAAGTCATTTGACAGTATGCACCTCTCAGATTTCATGAGCATCTCTGATAGTTCCAGTTTAATTTTGGCGTCCAGGCATGGACATACTGTGAATTATGCCTTGAGTGTTGTGTTGTAAAATGCAGATTGTTTAATGTACCCTTGTCATGAGAGCAACGACATTTTTATGAACAATTATTCAAGTCTCCCTCTCTCTCTCTCTCTCTCTCTCTCTCTCCTCTCTCTCTCTCTCTCTCTCTCTCACACACACATACACACAGACACACACACATGCACACTTAGACACCACACACACACACACACACACACACACACACACACACACACACACACACACACACACACGTGCACACTCACACAATACATGCGCGCGCTAGGTGCACCACTACAAGTGCATGCATCTCGCACGTATAAACGGGTATGCGCACTGCGCGTGCACAATCTTACGCTTCCGTGTGACAAGCCCTCTCAGTAACACAGTCCAGTGAACAGCAGCATCAACCCTCGCAACAAACATCTTTATCCACATGCCCAGATAGCCTCACACGTCTTCGCTGTATCTCGTGCAGCTGCTCAGCAACGGAAAAACATACTTTCACCGCTTTCATGCCATTCTTTTCTGCCTCCTTTCCTAGTCCAGGTATTCCCCCCTCCCCCACCCCACCCCCACACGCACATACATACACACACGCGCACGCATGCACGCACACAAACATCGACGCACACACGCACGCACGCACACACACACACAGACACACATACACATTACATACGTGCATTACACACACACACACATTCCTTCTCTATCTGTCTCTGACTCTCTCTGCCTGTCTCTCTTTCTCTCTCTGTCTGTCTCTCCGTCTCTGTTCTGTCTCCCTCTCGCCCTTTCTCCCCTCCTCCCTGTGTGTATGCGTGAGTGTGTGTGTGTGTGTGTGTGTGTGTGTGTGTGTGTGTGTGTGTGTGTGTGTGTGTGTGAGGTGTGTGTGAGTGTGTGTGTGTGTGTGTGTGTGTGTGTGTGTGTGTGTGAGTGTGTGTGTGTGTGTGCGCATATGCGTATGTGCGTGCGTGCGTTTGTGTGCGTTTGTGTGTGTGTGTTTGCGCGCGCGCGCGTGTGTTTGTGCAAAAAACAACAACAAAAAAAAAAACTTGCCAATACGTAACACATTAACGTTTCACCAAGACAGGGGGGGGGGGGGGGGGGGTCCTTCACGTGGCATATACCCATCTTCGTATACACGGCAACACTTCCGTTTGTCACCTGTGTCATCTCCACAGAAACGTTTAACTCGGCCATCAATCTGAAGCCAAGCTAACTATCAGAGCCCGCTATCTCCGGGAGAGAGGCGATCTTTGAAGCCACAGCAATCCGGCCGGCAGTTAACGACCCCGGCATGGGACCAGAGAAGGAAAAGCCTTGAGGGGGGTCACCTCCACCGGGTCGCCACTGGGCAACATGTTTTGGAGACGCAACCCTCCTAGCTCAGGTCTTTTCTCGTCGCCATCCCCCAAACTCTAGCTACCCCCTACCCCCCAGCCCCAGTCCCCTCAGCACCCCCCCCCCCCTCCCCAATCTGCTCCGCTTCTTCCTTGCTGTCCTCTTCCTCGACTGTGCTCTACTCCTCGGTCGTCCCTGCCTGTGGCCATGATGAAAGAGATGTGAAGAGAACGTCGGTTCATCTGCGCAATTCAAAGAAAAGTGGGAGGGTTTTTAAAAGGGGAGAGACACCCTTGGGGTTTTTGCGAGAGGAGAGAGAGAGAGAGAGAGAGGAGAGAGAGAGAGAGAGAGAGAGAGAGAGGAGAGAGAGAAACAGACAGAGACAGACAGAGAGAGAAAGAGTATTAACAATGTGGAGGCTACTCGGAAATTGCGAGATGCGCAAATGTCAGAATTTTCCTAGGGTCTCTCATCCCGTCACCTCCTCTTCAAACACACACACACACACACACAACACACACACACACACACACACACACACACACACACACACCAGACCTGTCTACCTCAAAACTGAACCATTAGTATTCCTTGGAGTAAAATTTTAGTATTCCATGACAAAAAAAGAGGGGTTTTTTTTTTTTTTTTTTTTTTTTACATTGAACTTTAATATGGATCTTACATCGCGCAATTCTTGCAGCCAACTCACTGCGCTGTACTCACACTCAAACACTCACACCAACTAGCACAAGTGCACTACACACACACTGCACGTATCTTGTTGACCATCCAATAAATATCATAATGCCGTCATCCCTTTCACCACCCCCCCTCCCCCGCCCCCACACACACAGAGTGACAGTCACACACGTGTATACCCTTCATACAGTTTACTATTTCCAAAACGTTGATTTCGTTTGTCCTCTACTGTCGTTTTGTCAAACGTTGATTTCGTTTGTCCTCTAATGTCGTTTTGTCAAACGTTGATTTCGTTTGTTCTCTACTGCCATTTTGTCAAACGTGATTCGTTGTTCTACTCCTTTGTCAACGTTGATTCGTTGTTCTCTACTGCCATTTCGTCAAACGTTGATTTCGTTTCTCTCTATTGTCGTTTTGTCAACGAAAATTTGGACCCGATACCCGGACACTTCTGTTTTCTGAACGTATCTAGGACAGAATTAGGTCGGTTTGTGTTTTGCAGCCAGCAGCATCACAATTCAGTCTGAAAAAAAAAAAAACTTTCTCAAGTCGGCTCAGTTCCACTCCTCACCCTACCCACGCCAACATGCTCAATCCAAAATAACTGCTCCGCCCCTCCACTCCACCCCCAAAAAGTCTAACCTCCGCCCCCCCCCCTCCCCCTCCTACGTCCTCTTATCTTCCACCGTCACCACTCTCAGTCTCCTTCTGCTCAACACGTCCCACCACCACCACCCCACCCCCACCCTACACCTCAATCTCTCTTCTTCCTCGTTCTTTCACGGGGTATTCGTGCTTGATGAACACCCGGTGAAAGCCACGAGCGCGCCTGCCGTCGACGTGGGTCACTTCTTTATTAATCTGTATCCAAGAATCCAAACCTGTAATAAATAGACAGATAGATATATAAATAGATAGATAGATAGGTAGATAAATACATAGATAGGTAGATGAATACTAGATAGATAGGTAGATAAACAGATAGATAGCTAGATAAATAGATAGATAGGTAAATAAACTTTAATCACGGAGCAGGGGAAGACAGGGCAAGTGTCATTGCACGGGATATCCTCCTACGAGCGTGAATGAACTGGGAAGAGGTGACAAGGACAGAGAGAGGGAGACTGAAGGGTTGGGGTGGTTGAGGGATCTGGGGGGCTGGGTTGGCTGTGATGGGCAATACATGGTTATTGTGATGAGATGGGCACGTGGAGGTTGGAGAAAGAGGAGTGTGGGGTGGGGGCTGGGGGCTGGGGGTGAGAGAGGGAGAATATCTGTGAGTTGTTTTCGTGAGCTGATGACTGGATGGATACCTGGCTTCGTTCTTGTCGTTACAGTCCCCTGAGGAAGGCCTTTAACAGGTCGAAATATTGGGAATCATTTATGAGTCTGTTGATTTTATCTCTGTTTTATGTGCGTGCGTGCGTGCGTGCGTGCGTACGCGCGCGCCTCTGTGTGGTGTGTGTGTGTGTGTGTGTGTGTGTGTGTGTGTGTGTGTGTGTGTGTGTGTTATATATCCTTCATGACTTTAACAGGAGGAATGGTGGATCAGATTTGCTTTCTCCGAGCTTCTATGTGAAATGCCTCCTACTCACCCACCGACCCACCCATCCACAGGGTCCCCTACGCCTGTCCCCCTCTTCGGATTTTTCAGCGAGGAACGTTTCTCGCATG
>CM065721.1:35886861-35889361 GCA_033310375.1 Conus canariensis | reverse complement strand
GATTTACGTTTGTATAACGAGAGAGAGAGAAGAGAGAGAGAGAGAGAGAGGAGAGAGAGAGAGAGAGGAGAGAGAGAGGGAGAGAGAGAGAGAGAGGAGAGAGAGAGAGAGAGAGAGAGAGATGAAAAGGTTCAGAAGGATCATTTATTTGACGTCTGAATTGTAATATTGGACGACAAAGCGTGTTGGAGAGAGAGAGAGGAGAGAGAGAGAGAGAGAGAGAGAGAGAGAGAGAGAGAGAGAGAGAGAGAGAGAGATTGAGAGAGAGAGAGACAGAAGAGAGACAGACAGACAGACAGACAGAGAGGGTGGGGCTGGGTGGGTAGGGGGAAGGGGGACGAAATAATCAACCAACCGTAACAAATGTTCAACAAGAGAATAGCACCGTTCGGTCTAACCACCACCAAATCCATGTTGTTGAAGTATGTATCCCCGGGGTTGTTAGATATCTTTCCTTCAAAAAATCTTGTGCTTTTGATACTTATAAAGTGAAGATAAAGTAAAGATGTGTGGACTTTTCACATGAGCATATTCACATATTCCGTGTATACATCGTTTCCCACGAACTGAAGGAACAGTTGATGCGACGGTTTCCAACAAACAGTAAATATCACGAACTGACAACTTTAAGATGCTCATCCCAGTTAAGTGAAGACTTTGTCAAAGCCTTTCATTTCGCTTGTACATTACCAGAAGCTTTGCCCCTTCAAAGTCCACAATGTGGTGGAACCCAACGGTTGTCAGGATCAAAATCTTTTGAACTTATATGCATGAAGGGACTTTAAAAATATACAGTAGATACTTTTCCTTGACGAAAAAAACGCATGAAATGAATTAAAAAAAATAATGTAGATGACTTTTCCTTGACGAAGAATGCATGAAGTAAAAAACAAAACAAAACAGATGACTTTTTCTTGACGAACAAACGCATGAAGTAAGTAAAAAAAATGTAGATGATTTTTCCTTGACGAAGAAACGCAGTCTTTGATCAGCCTTTCCCCGCAAACATGATCAGGATTTCTCTGTAAGGGTCTGTAGGTTTAAAAGGAAATATTTTGTAGTTATGGACATTTGTTTTTCAAATACACCAAAAGAGAATTTTTTTTTTCTGATTGGTAGACATTCGTCCCGGAATTTCCCACTCTCGGTTTCCAAGACCTCATCGGCAGCTGCCCACAACACCTTCAGAGCGCAGAGTTCGCATCAGACGTGTCTCGCTCGAACCAGAGACGATCTTCACAGACGCCGTAATGCCTCGTGAGTGGCTAGCTAGCTCATGCCAGCGGCGAGGCATGGAAGATACGAGGGGGGGGGGGGGGGGGGGGGGGGGGGGGAGTAAAGAAAGGGGCACAAGACATTTTCACATTAACAATGTGTCTTCTCTTTTCAAGCGCTGCTTGTTGGTTAAGGGTCACTGTTTTGATCGTTTATGCACTAGCAGCGTAAACAACTGCTTTTCAAAGTATCAATGACAGGAACTTACAACTGTCTGTCATTTTTGTTTCCTCCTCGCACGCGAGAGAAGCCAACGATAACTCTAGCGAACTCTTGTCTCGCTTGCCGCTATAGATGTGCATGACACCTACCGATCGCCAAGCAAGCGAGGAGTTTTGCCGCCTCGCCTCTGTGAAACGCGTGTCCGGCTGGCACCCAACAAAAAGAAGAAAAAAAGTCTTTTTCTCCCACCCTCCGCCACTGTGCCCTTCTTATTGCTTTGCCGTTCTGGTGGACTTCATGAATCGTTCAGACAGTCAGTGCTGAGATGATGAGGTAAAGGGGAGGTGGGGGGGGGGGGGGGGGGGGAGGAGAAAGGGGCTGGGGGTTACAGCTACATCGGACGCACCATTTGATCTGGGGAGGGATCGAATGGTAGACGGAGAGGTTGCACGCGGACTGTCTCTGTCTCTCTCTGTGTCGTGTCTGTTTGTCTATGTTGTCTGTCTCTTCTGTCTGTCTCTATCTTCTGTCTGTCTCTCTTTTCTGTCTGTCTGTCTCTCTCTGTGCGTGCGTGCGCGCGTGTGTGTGTGTTTATGTGTAGCTGCGTGGCGTGTGTGTGCCTGCGTGTATGTTTGCATGTGTGCGTATGTGTGTGTGTGTGTGTGTGTAGTGTGTGTTGTGTGGTGTGTGTGTGTGTGTGTGTGTGTGTGTGTGTGTGTGTGTGTGTTGTGTGTGTGTGTGTAATGTGGGGTACAGGGTGAACAGGAGGGGAATCATATGGAGGGGGGAGGGAGAGGGAGAACGGTGAAGACTCAAGAGGGTTTGGGAGGGAAGTGTGGAAAGACCTATAGGGAAGAGGTTCCGGTGCGAGTAAAGTTGTGTGTGTTGTGTGTGTGGGGGGGGAGGGGGGGGGAGCGGAACACCTACCGTCACCTCCACCCCCTTTCCCACACCATCCTCGTCGCCCCATCAAAGCGACGAAGCCCATCATACTGGAGAAGAAGAAGAGGAGGAGGAGGGGAAAGGGGATATGACAGTACGGGAATCGGGGTGAGGGGGTGAG
>CM065721.1:35876861-35884361 GCA_033310375.1 Conus canariensis | reverse complement strand
CTGGCACTGTGGCGGCAGACAGAGGGCTGGAGATAGCAACAAAGAAACGGTACACGAAGAGGTGGTATCGTTGTTTTACTGGCCAGGAATTAATCGACAAATAAACCGTTATTTTCCACGTGGTCATAATCAGTATAACAACTACACCAGGAACTAAATAGATAAATAAAGATTAGATGTGATTTTTTTTTATCATGAAAGCTATAACAATCACAAACCAATATTAAACGAAAAGGGAACAGAAAAACTGACACAAAGAAAGACAACGACAAGCATTCCACGAATAAATGAATCAACATAACCGTCATCATCACTGTTACCACATGTAAAGAATGGAGACAAGAATGCAAAAAAAAAAAAAAAAGAAAAAAGAAAAAAATCAAACAAACACACACACACACAAAAAACAACACACAAGATCTCAAAACAAACAAACAAACAACCCCCCCCCCCCAAAAAAAAAAAAAAAAAAAATCGACCAGGACAATGAAAGGTACGTTGATAGAACGGCGTCACACCGCTGTTATTGTAATAGCATCATTATTATATTAGTATTATTGTATTGAATTATTGTTAGCATCATTATTGTAATAGCATCATTATTGTAATAGCATCATTATTGTAATAGCATCATTATTGTATTAGCATCATTATTGTATTAGCATCATTATTGTATTAGCACTATTGTATTGCTCATATTGTATACATCATATTGTAATGCATCACTATTGTACTTAGCATCACTATTGTATTAGCACATGTATTGTATTAGCATCATTATTATCATTTAGTACTAGCATCATTATTGTATTAGCATCACTTATTGTATTAGCATCATTATTGTATTATCATCATTATTGTATTATCAATCATTATTGTATTACATCACTATTGTATAGCATCATATGTATGCATCACTATTGTATTAGCATCACTGTATTGTATTAGCATCACTGTATTGTATTAGCATCATTCTTGTATTAGCATCATTCTTGTATTAGCATCATTGTGTAGTATCAGCATCACTATTGTATTAGCATCACTACTGTATTAGCATCACTGTATTGTATTAGCATCATTATTGTATTATCATCACTGCATTGTATTAGCATCATTATTATATTAGCATCACTGTATTGTATTAGCAGCATTATTGTATTAGCATCACTGTACTGTATTAGCATCACTGTATTGTATTAGCATCACTGTATTGTATTAACATCACTGTATTGTGTTAGCATCACTGTATTGTATTAGCATAATTATTGTATAGCATAATTATTGTATTAGCATCACTGTATTGTATTAGCATCATTATTGTATTAAGTATCATTATTGTATTAGCATCACTGTATCGTATTAGCATCATTATTGTATTAGCATCACTGTATTGTATTAACATCATTATTGTATTAGCATCATCACTGTATAGCATCATTATTGTATTAGCATCAATGTATTGTACTAGCATCATTATTGTATTAGCATCACTGCATTGTTTTAGCATCACTGTATTGTATTAGCATTATTATTGTATAGCATCACTGTATTGTATTAGCATCACTGTATTGTATTAGCATCATTATTGTATGAGGATCACTGTATTGTATTAGCATCACTGTATTGTATTAGCATCATTATTGTATGAGCATCACTGTATTGTATTAGCATCACTGTATTGTATTAGCATCATTATTGTATGAGCACCACTGTATTGTATTAGCATCACTGTATTGTATTAGCATCATTATTGTATGAGCATCACTGTATTGTATTAGCATCACTGTATTGTATTAGCATCACTGTATGTTATGTATTAGCATCACTGTATTGTATTGAGCATCACTGTATTGTATTAGCATCACTGTATTGTATTAGTATCATTATTGTATGAGCATCACTGTATTGTATTTAGCATCACTGTATTGTATTAGCATCACTGTATTGTATTAGCATCACTGTATTGTATTAGCATCATTATTGTATTAGCATCACTGCATTGTTTTAGCATCACTGTATTGTATTAGCATCACTGTATTGTATTAGCACACTGTATTGTATTAGCACCACTGTATTGTATTAGCATCATTAATGTATTAGCATCATTATTGTCTTAGCATCACTGTTTTGTATTAGCATCATTATTGTATTAGCATCATTATTGTCTTAGCATCACTGTATTGTATTAGCATCATTATTGTATTAGCATCATTATTGTGTTAGCATCACTGTATTGTATTAGCATCATTATTGTATTAGCACCGCTGTTGTATTAGCATCACGGTGTTGTGTTAGCATCATTATTGTATTAGCATCACTGTGTTGTATTAGCATCACGTGTTGTATTAGCATCATTATTGTATTAGCATCGCTGTATTGTATTAGCATCGCTGTATTGTATTAGCATCACTGTATTGTATTAGCATCACTGTATTGTATTTGTATCACTGTATTGTGTTAGCATCATTATTGTATCAGCACTACTGTGTTGTATTAGCATCATTATCATGATCATTAAGTTGCTACTTCTTTACGTGGGTCTTCAATTTTTGTCGTGGAGGGAGGGGAGGAGGAGGGGGGGGGGTGGCTGGAGGCGGGCGATAAGGTAAAGCAGGCTAGAGAGTAAATATTTCATGATTCGTCTGCTGGCGACTATGGTAGCACTTACATATCTAATGGGGGGAGGTCTCTTGACAATAGATCGAAGAGGTCCTTTAATAGATGCCAGAGAGAGAGAGAGAGAGAGAGAGAGAGAGAGAGAGAGAGAGAGAGAGAGAGAGAGAGAGAGAGAGAGAGAGAGAGAGAGAGTTCTCTACCGTCTACTAGCATGCCAAGGAGTCCACATCGAGAAAACAAAATTTTCGACAAAAGGATCGATATCTAGGTAACAAAGAGAAATGGGTGTGCCGTACCAACACTTTCACAAGCCTCGTCTGTACTCTCTCTCTCTCTCTCTCTCTCTCTCTCTCTCTCTCTCTCTCTCGCTCTCTCTCTCTTTCTCTCTCTCCCGCCCCCTGTCTCTTTCTCGTCATTCAACCCATCTCTCTTCCCCTCCCCCTTTCTTTCTCTCTTAACCCCACCCCATCTGTCTGTCTGTCTGTCTTCTCTCTCTTCTTCTCTCTCTCTCTTCTCTCTCTCTCTCTCTCTTTCATCGCCCCACTCTCTTTCTCTCTCCCGTTCCTTCACTCTCTCTTTCTTTCTCCCCCCACCTCCGCTCTTCCCCTCCCCACTCTCTCTCTCTCTCTCTCTCTCTCTCTCTCTCTCTCTCTCTCTCTCTTTGTGTAGCTGTCTTGTCTCCGAACACTACACATAAGATTTCCAAACGATCGATCTGGCCCTTTCACCACAGGTTTTACGCCTCATCGAATATCAGCCAGGGCGTGAAACACACAGTGATTGCGGAGTGATCGGAGATGATAGGAGGTTCGATCCGTGGGCCCATCGATCCGTGGAGTTATCGTGGCGATTAGTCGCCGACTGTTCAGAATTCACTCCGCCTATCTGACCCGAAAGGATGATATATCGAAAGGCGATGAAGCCTCAATGGAGGTGTGTATCGTGTTTCGTTTATTTTTAGTTTGTTGTGTTTTATTCTTGTCTACCACCTCTGTTATGCCCTTCTTTCCTTCCCTCTCCCAGATTATGTCGTTCACGTTGGGAAGAAGGTCAGTGATATTTCATTTTTCCTCGAAGAAGAAGAAGAAGCAGAAGATAAGATGAGACGAGACGAGACAACGAGACGAGACGAGACGAGACGAGACGAGACGAGACGAGACGAGACGAGACGAGACGAGACGAGACGAGACGAGATGAGATGAGATGAGATGAGATGAGATAAGATACTCAATGGCATCAGACAAAACGCTGTGAAGACAGGCAAGACAGGTAGCTAACGGTGACATGTCCTCTCCCACCCCTCAACTCAATGGCACCAGACAAAACGCTGTGAAGACAGGCAAGACAGGTAGCTAACGGCGACATGTCCTCTCCCATCCCTCAACTCAATGGCACCAGACAAAACGCTGTGAAGACAGGCAAGACAGGTAGCTAACGGTGACATGTCCTCTCCCACCCCTCAACTCAATGGCACCAGACAGTGACATGTCCTCTCCCACCCCTCAACTCAATGGCACTCAGCTCAATGGCACCAGACAGTGACATGTCCTCTCCCACCCCTCAACTCAATGGCACCAGACAGTGACATGTCCTCTCCCACCCCTCAACTCAATGGCACCAGACAGTGACATGTCCTCTCCCACCCCTCAACTCAATGGCACCAGACAGTGACATGTCCTCTCCCACCCTCAACTCAATCACTCAGTCAATGGCACCAGACAGTGACATGTCCTCTCCCACCCCTCAACTCAATGGCACCAGACAGTGACATGTCCTCTCCCACCCCTCAACACAATGGCACCAGACAGTGACATGTCCTCTCCCACCCTCAACACAATGGCACCAGACAGTGACATGTCCTCTCCCACCCCTCAACACAATGGCACCAGACAGTGACATGTCCTCTCCCACCCCTCAACACAATGGCACCAGACAAAACGCTGTAAAGACAGGCATGACAGGTAGGTAGCAGTGATGCGTCCTGGTCTTAAGGTACACAGACAGGAATGTCTCGGTCAAGTGGGCTTTGGGAAGACAGACATAGACACAGACACACAGACATACATACACACACACACACACACACACACACACACACACACACACACACACACACGCAAACATACACACGCATGCACGCGCGCGCGCGCGCGCACACACACACACACACACACACACACGCCACAGTACACGCATTTACTCTCTCTCTCCCTGTCACACACACACACACACACACACACACACACACACACACACACACACACACACACACACACACACACGTACACACACACGCATATTCTCTCTCTCTCTCAGACAGACAGACCAGACAGACAGACACACACACACACAACACACACACCACACCACACACACACACACACACACACACAATCTGTCTGTCTGTCTGTCTGTTTCTCTTCCCCTTCCCTGCTCTCTCCCTCCCACCACTATTCCCCTCTGCTACCACCTCCCTCCCTCCCTCCCCCCGCATTCACGCCTCAGTCTCTCCCTGATCGCTTTTAAACCTCGTGGGCCAGGTACACAACAGCCTGGTCTGGAGCGCCCCGTGCAACAAGGGCAACAGATGTGCTGATGTGGGAGTGATGTCCTGATGGACAGATAATGGGCCGTTGACACGTGATGGACATGTCCAGCACTTAACATGGTCTAACCCACAGCTCAAGACAGCTGGTCAGTTTCAAATGGACCATTTTACCCTCGGCTTTCGCGTCAGACAAGCCATTCTACGTGTCAACTATCCCCACCCCCACCCCTCCACACACACACACACACACACACACACACACACACACACACACACACACACACACAAACACACACAACACACACACACACACACACACACACACACACACACACACACACACACACACACACCACACCCATCCCTTTAATTGTGACAGTAACATTCGCCACGCTCATATCGTTAGGATTTTTTTTAAGAAATCGAAAGAAAACAAAAATGTCCTGTAGTTGCTCTTCGCTGGTGTCTGTTTTTCGCACGAGGTGCACTTAGTAACGTTGTCTCAAGTCAGAACGACATTTTCAAGTTCAGGTTTACATTAAGATAGATTGGTTTACATATACGCGGTGAGACAGACACAAAGGATTATGGTTCAGGTCCTTCTATTTCCTCTCAACCAGCACGTACTACACACTATAACCCACAGAACTTGCTATGGCTGTACTGTACCGCACTCCACAGTACTGCATCACATCGTATGAGATCGAAGCGTATCGCGTTCTGCTGCGACACACTGTGGAGTTGTGCTGGCCTTCCGTAAATCATTGTCACCTCTTCCAAGGTAACGTTGGCGCTGGCGTCTGGTCCGTGCCGATTCGGATCCATGGGGAAAATCCTGGGTCCCCCTCCCCTCACCCCCCCTCTCGGCTGAGTAAGATTATGCAAAACCAAAAAAAAAAAAAACTACGGCAGGAAAATTTTTTCTTTTGCAACACGTCGTGGAAGTGCAGAACCGACAAAGCCATTAGATTCAGCCGCAGATTCCTAGTGAGTATACGGAATATAAGGGTGGACCCAAGATCGAGATGCAGATCTGTGGTGCGGACCCAGCTCTGTGGTGATGATCTGGATCAGAGGATGCGCGCGCGCGCGCGCGCGCGCGCGCGCTGCGCGTGTGTGTGTGTGTGTGTGTGTGTGTGTGTGTGTGTGTGTGTGTGTGTGTTCGCGCGCACGCGTGCTCGCGTCTGCCTGTGTATGTGTACGCCCGCTTGCGTGTTTGAGTGGACTCGTCGGTCGATCTGTTCCACGCAATCCGGATACTGAGCTGATCAACATATCCCAGCCTTCTCATGCCTCCCTCCCCCACCCACCCCTCCTTCTCTTCTCCCCTCAACAACGAAAAGTGTAGATCCTAGATCGATCTTCTCCATCCTCCATCGCCGTCTCCACGACTTAGCAGTTGCGTAAGACGACGGCTGCTACCGTGTCGGCTGTTAAACATCTGAGGATTCAACTAGAACCTATGGCCCAGAAGGCTCGGCTGTGGGTGGGAACAATGATAGTATCACACACCATCCCTCCATCCTCCACACACACACACACACACACACACACACACACACACCACACACACACACACACACACACAGGAGGATGGAATCAGAAACGAAATGCTTAAAGCAATGTTACCTGAAATCGCTCCTCTTCTGAAAGACGCGTTTAACTTAATCTTAAAATCAGAAAAATACCCGGACCTCTGGAAAACAGGAATCACAGTCCCAGTCTATAAGTCAGGCGGCCAGTCCAACCCCAACAATTACAGAGGCATAACTTTGAATAGTTCGCTGGGAAAAGTGTTTTGCAACATAATAAATGAAAGGATAATGAATTATCTTGAGGCAAACCACCTCTTGGCAAAGGAGCAAGCAGGGTTCAGAAAGGGATCACGGACCACTGATCAAATATTCATATTGTCAAAACTAGTTGATAAGGTACTAAAAGACAGAACTAAAAGGCTTTACTGCTGTTTTGTTGACTTCAGCAAAGCATTTGATAATATATGGCACGAAGCCCTACTGATGAAAATGATGCAAGCGGGAATAACTGGTAAATGCTACCAAATCATACAGGACATGTACAACGGGGCTACAGTTTGTACAAGAAACCAATCTGGTCTCACTAAGGAAATATTAATACAAAAAGGTGTCCTCCAAGGTAATACCCTTAGCCCAACCTTATTTAACATATTCATAAATGACATTGTCGGATATCTCAGAGACCATGATTCCCCAAGAATTTCCGATCTAAAACAAGTCGAAATTCCATGTCTTTTGTATGCAGATGATTTAGCTATCCTCTCGACTTAAAAACAGGGACTTCAGCATAAATTAAACCAG
>CM065721.1:35859361-35861861 GCA_033310375.1 Conus canariensis | reverse complement strand
ATAGGAAAACGAACTAAGAAACAAAAAAAATGGATGAAAAGATAACCTCTTTGGTGGAGGTACATATACAAAAGCTACCTACTGTCCTCGTCGCCCCCCCCCCCCCCCCACCTCCCCTATCTTTAACGTTGAAGTGGATCCGGATAAACGGGTGGATCCCAGGACGACGACGGCGGAGGTCTGTCCTCTTCCAGGAGATTCATCTGACGGCACTGGGTGTCCTCTTCCAGGTGATCCATCTGACGGCACTGGGTGTCCTCTTCCAGGTGATTCATGCTGACGGCACTGGGTGTCCTCTTCCAGGTGATTCAGCTGACGGCACTGGGTGTCCTCTTCCAGGTGATTCACCTGACGGCACTGGGTGTCCTCTTCCAGGTGATTCAGCTGACGGCACTGGGTGTCCTCTTCCAGGTGATTCACCTGACGGCACTGGGTGTCCTCTTCCAGGTGATTCAGCTGACGGCACTGGGTGTCCTCTTCCAGGTGATTCAGCTGACGGCACTGGGTGTCCTCTTCCAGGTGATCCATCTGACGGCACTGGGTGTCCTCTTCCAGGTGGTTCATCTGACGGCACTGGTGTCCTCTTCCAGGTGATCCATCTGACGGCACTGGGTGTCCTCTTCCAGGTGATCCATCTGACGGCACTGGGTGTCCTCTTCCAGTGATCCATCTGACGGCACTGGGTGTCCTCTTCCAGGTGATCCATCTGACGGCACTGGGTGTCCTCTTCCAGGTGATCCATCTGACGGCACTGGGTGTCCTCTTCCAGGTGATCCATCTGACGGCACTGGGTGTCCTCTTCCAGGTGATCCATCTGACGGCAATGGGTGTCCTCTTCCAGGTGATTCACCTGACGGCACTGGGTGTCCTCTTCCAGGTGATTCACCTGACGGACACTGGGTGAGTGCAAGCGACCGTTTGTATAGGAGAGGTGGTGAGGAGGTAGGAAGATACCCCCCCCCCCCCCCACACACACACACACGTTTTGTCCGGTCACGTTTCGTCCATGAAGTGAATATCGGCATGTGCCCATGTGACGGGTGGAAATGAGCACCTGCCTTTTATTCAGTCCGTGGTGGTTGTTGATGCTGTTGTTGTTGTTGTTGGTGGTGGTGGTGGTAGTGGTATTATTCTTGTTGTGGTTGTTGTAGTTGTTGTTGCTGCTGCTGCTGCTGCTGTTGTTGTTCTTGTTCTTGTTCTTCCTCTTCTTCTTCTTCTTCTTCCTCCTCCTCCTCTTCTCCTCCTCCTCTTCTTCTTTTTCTTCTTCTTCTTTTCTTCTTCTTCTTGCTTTTAAACTCTGAACCATGCCCCCAAGTCCGGAGTGCTTTTGGAAAAGGGAGTGGGGAGTGAGGGAAATCGAGGAGGAAAGGAGCAATAGCAAGAGAAGCAGGAGGCAGAGATGGAGGAAGAGAAGTGGGAGAAAAGCACAACAATCCTGTGATTTGAGACAATGGAATGTTCTTGTGTGTGTGTGGTGTGTGTGTGGGAGAGAGAGAGAGAGAGAGAGAGAGAGAGAGAAGAGACAGAGACAGAGAGACAGAGAGAGAAAAACAGAGAGAGAGAGAGAGAGAGAGACAGAGATGAGAGAGAGAGAGAGAGAGAGAGAGAGAATAGCGGCAACGAGGCAAACTCGACACATGTCAGACTACATCACTTGATAATACTAACTGTGTCTTCCACGCACGCATGCGAGTGTGTTTGGAGAATTACATCCAGGGATTTCAGTTTTACTGATTGCGTTTTGTTAAAAACATTTTTACATCTCTATTATACTTCGTCTCCAAATGTTACAACGACCAGCTTTCAGAGGGGTTGGACTTTCATAAAACAAAACAAAACAAAACAAGATGCAAAGCATATAAACGTACTCCCAGTTTATCCTGAATACGCGTGACATATTCCATAAAGAGGAAAAACAGTCTTGGGCTGGTGTAAGCGTTAGTAATGGCTATTCTGGTAAACATCGGCCATCATCTGTGACCTATAATGAACATATTTACACATTTTCAGAAAGGTCGGCCAAGAACTTTCTGATATTTTCCATCAAGAAGAAAACCATTATGGGCGTTAGTAACGGCTTATAAACGTTAAACTTAAACGTCGGGCATCATCCGTCGCCCATAATGAACATACCTAAACATTTTCAGAAAGATCGGCCAAGTACGTTCTGAGATATTCCATAAAGAAGAAAAACCGTTATGGGCCGTTATAGCCGTTAGTAACGGCTATAACGGTAAACTAACCATCAGGCATCATCTGTGACCATAATGAACATTGCTGCTAATTTTACCAAGATCGTCCAAGTAACTTTCTGAGATTTCCATGAAGAAGAAAAACCGTTACAGGCCGTTACAAGCCGGGCTATAACGGTAAACTAAAACATCGGGCATCATCGTAACCCCATAATGAACATACCCACAATTTTCAGAAAGATCGACAAGTACTTTCTGAGATATTCCATAAACAAGAAAAACCGTTACAGGCCGTTACAGCCGTTAGT
>CM065721.1:35851861-35856861 GCA_033310375.1 Conus canariensis | reverse complement strand
CTCCTACAACAAGCAGCATTGCAATGAGAGAGACGAGACGGGGGAGAGAAAAGTAAACCACGCGCAAATAAAACCCGCCAGACTCATTCAAACCCATCTTTGACAATGAACCCATCAACTTCTCCGTCACAGCTTCTCTCTCTTCCCACACTGTCTTTACCCCCAAATTACCTCTCTCTCTCTCTCTCTCTCTCTCTCTCTCTCTCTCTCTCGCTGTACTCCCCAAATTACCTCTCTCTCTTTCTCCCCATCTCAAAGCACTAAATTTCACCTCTCCGATTCATCCTCAAAGATAATGGGCCAAAGGAGCATCCATCACGCAAACCAGGCCCCCTCCTGTCTTTGTACCTCTTTGAACCACCGCGCCTCCAGGCAGGTACACGCCACACCTGAGGTGGCGAAAACGAGCGCCGCCACTGAGCGCGAAGACGACACCCGAACAGCGGGGAGCCCCATCACATGAAAGACGACGAAAGCGGCCGAGGTGCAGACAGACCCATTACCGGAATCACCCGAAGCGGTGCGCGTGGGAGCCGAGAGCTCTTCGGGGGGCAAGCTTGATTTGTTCGCAAACGGCTTCCGCGGCGCGTTTAAAAACTCGTTTAGCGTGCGTTTTTCTTTCTGGGGTCGGCGGATTGCACTTGAGCGGTTCGCTTGTTTACGGTCAGTAATGTCGGAGGAAGTGGACGGATGTGAATTAAAGTGGTCAATGAGGGGGGAGGTGGGGGGGGGGGGGGGGGGGGGGGGGGCGAAAGGAAAGAGAAAGACAGCGGGCGGGTTGAGAGGGAGGTCCTTATTGCTTTCATGGCGCTTGACTGGGTCGCGTGTTTGTTTTCACAGTTTCCTACACTTGACAGAAACCGTCCATGTTTATTTGTACATTTGTACGTTTACATATCTATTCAGGTTTGTTTCTTACATTATTATGTATTTAGCCATTAATGTTTTTCTTTTCTTCGCTAGTCCAGACCTACTGCTTACAAAATTCACATCATCACCTCTAAATGCGATAATTTCCACATCTTTTTAAGACATCCTCATGAAGCCTATATTCATGACCTAATTTCTGATTGTCACTGTCATCATCATAATCGGCAATGGAAACATGCTGTAGCCTACTGCATTCAGATCTCCATGTAACGTCCCATAACGTCACAAAAGACGTTTTGATGTGACGGGAATGACAATCCTAAATATGTTTATACAAACCGTTCCGCTTTCTCCCTGTAACACAAGAAGTTGCTGACTGCGTGGGTGGAAAGTTGTGGCCAGTTTTCGAAATTCGAATTTATTCCATAATGAGACAACATCGGATTCATATCTCTGCATGCAAAAGCAAAACAAAAAACAACAACAAAACAACAACCAAAAACAAAAAAAAAACAACAACAACAACAACAAAAAAACAACGATGAAAGCCATATCCCCCCGCCTACACTCCTACCCCTCCCTCTCTCCCTGTGTTTTGGGTGGGTGCGTCGGTGCGTGCCTACATAGGCGTGTGTGTGTGTGTGTGTGTGTGTGTGTGTGTGTGTGTGTGTGTGTGTGTGTGTGTGTGCGTGCGTGCGTTTGTGTGTGTGTGTGTGTGTGTGTGTGTGTGCGCGAGCGCACGTGCGTGCGTGCGTGTGTGCGCGCGCATGCACTAGTGTTGATGATGGATATCATCATCACATCATCATCATCATCATCATCATCATCATCCACCATCACTGTCGTCCTTGTTGCTGTCATCGTTGTCGTAGTCGTCGTTGTTGTTATAATCGTTTGAAGATTTGACAACTGAAATACATACGCTATTATTTTCCAGAATATGCCCCGAGAATTTGGACAGTAAGCTTAAGAGTGCAAGCTAGAATAAACAAGTAAGACAAGCAAATAGGCCAGAAAGCAACTATACATAGTATACATCATCAAAAACAAACAAACAAAACAAGCAAACAACAGGAGAAAGGATTTGAGTTGAATAACCTTGGTAATGTCAATCCTGTCTTATATGGTTCATATGTTGCTGAAATTGCCATGGTTATTTCGCAGTCACAGGTTGCAAAATTGTTATAAAGATCAACAATGTTGTGTACCACTAGGGTATTTCACTTATGTAAATATGCATATATTAGATATGGGTTTGAAAGTACTCACATGGATGATAAGTTGATTGTGGAGGGTGGGCCTTTTTTTTCTTTTCAAATAAGTGTCTAATATCATCTGGCGATGAAAAGACATCAAATAAACCACTAAACTGAACTGAAGCAAACAACAAACAAACAACGTAGAATATTCGAACAGACAGTTCTACAGAAATAAATTCTACAGAGGAAAACATTTAATGAGTTATTCAACATGCACATCATGGCCTAAATGTGGTAGGACTTCTCATCAATGATCTGTGGACATCGTTCAACAACTGCGTGTACAGCGACGGTGACGAGAAGGGTGAGGGGTGGGGTGGGGGTGGGGGTGGAGGCATACTTTAGGGTACGAATCTGGTATGGACGAAGAGAAAGAAGAAGAAGAAGAAGAAGAAGAAGAAGAAGAAGAAGAAGAAGAAGAAAAAATGCTTGAACGAAGGTAAATTTCCGTCCTTGTGGAAGAGAGCGCATGTTCCACCTATTCACAGAAAAGGACCAAGAGAATTGTGTAATAATTACCGCCCGATCTCGCTCCGTAGCTGTGTTGGTAAAACACTTGAGAGATGTGTCCACAAATATGTGTACTCATTCTTAAAAACAAATGAAGTCATCACTCCTTTGCAATCAGGTTTTACACCAGGTGATTCCACAGTCAGGCTTCTGGACGCATATAATTATCTTTGTTCCTCTTTTGATCGTGGGATCACAACACAAACAATCTACTTTGATATCTCAAAAGCTTTTGATCGTGTCTGACTTTTACTAAAGCTAGCAGCAGTGGGGATCAGAGGGAAATTACTGGACTTTTTTCGCGATTACCTACATAATAGACAACAATCAGTAGTTATAAAAGGTGAAAAGTCCGAGTGAAAAGAATTCCAGCAGGTGTTCCCCAAGGATCTGTCCTTGGCCCTTTACTGTTTTTGTTATACATTAACACCATTGTAAATGGAATCCAGGCAACAATTACATTATTTGCCGACGATACTAGTTTATCGCTCACCTTAAATGATCCACACATCAGAGGAGAAATATTAAATTCTGTCCTTCAGAAAGTTGCCTGTTGGGCCAAACTTTGGAAAATTAACTTTAACGAGAATAAAATCGAACTTGTAAATATCACCCGTGATCAATGCCAATTTTTAACACTCACATTTGGAAGGAAGACCCTAGAACCGTCAAAATCTCACAAACATTTAGGAGTGACTTTTCAAGACAACTGCAAATGGGACGAACACATCCAATTCATAGCCAACAAAGTGAATATGTTAATTGCGTGTCTTAAAATATACAAATACAGACTAACCATAAATACCTTGGAGACGATGTACAAATCCTTTATTTTACCCCATTTTGACTACGCAGACATTTTGTGGGATAACTGCACAGATACTCAGTCAATTATGTTAGAAAAGCTACACCTAGAAGCAGTTCGTATCATCATTGGTGGGGTTAAGGGAACAAGTCACCAGAAATTATACGAAGAGTCTGGCTTTTGTTCATTACAAGAAAGACGGAAAAGACACAAGCTGATACAATTTCATAAAATGGTTAATGGCGTCTGTCCAAACTATTTAACTGATCTTCTCCCTTCTCTAGTCTCTGACCAAAATCGTTACCATAGGCGTCGGCCACTAGAAAGAACAGTGCCACGATTTAGAACTGAATTATACAAAAGATCATTTTTACCTAGTACAGTCATTTTGTGGAACAACCTTCCAGACGACATTAAGTCAACAAACTCTATCAGCCAATTTAAACGTTTTCTGACTACGTCAGACACCACTGTTCCCTCCTACTATTACATTGGATCGAGGCAGGATCAAATAAACCATTGTAGATTACGCTTAGGAATGAGTAACATTAATCACAACTTACACAACAGACATCTACAGGCTGATCCAAAATGTGCATGTGGCCATCACACAGAAAACGCAGAGCACTACCTGTTAGATTGTTCAAATTACATACAGATAAGAACGAATACGATATTCACTCTCAATCCTAACTGTATGGATACTAACACACTTCTATTTGGTGACCAAACATTAACCAGGGAAGAAAACGAAAGAATTTTCAAAACTGTGCACCAGTTTATCGCTCAAAGTAAACGTTTTTAATATTATAGCGAATTAATTGTTCTTCCTCATCTTCCTGTTCTTCTTCAGGTACTTGTTCTTCCTGATCTTGTTCATCTCCTTATGCTTGTTCATCTTCTTGTTTCTCTTCTTCTTCTTTTTCTTCTTCTTCTCCTCGACGTTGCTGCCAGGTTGGCCCTCGGATGGCTGTATATGGTGGTTTAGTACTCCCTCAGTTTACGACTTTGCATTAGACACACTGCGACACGGGGCTGGGCTCTTTGGTGTTTTGGCAGACGGACGCATCTCTCTCTCTCTCTCTCTCTCTCTCTCTCTCTCTCTCTCTCTCTCCTCTCTCTCTCTCTCTTTTCAAATTTGTGTAAGTTCGGTGCATGGGGAATCATAGTATTTGTTGTGTAGATTACCTGTTTCATCGCTGTTAGCTTCTACTGATCTGTTCTATCTTCTTTCCTGTCTTTCAATTTATACTAAGATTTCTACAAATTTTCCCATATGATATTCAACATTTTTCTTCTGTCTTACGTGTCAGTGTTGATTATGCAATCAGCCGATGTGTTTTTTGTTGTTAAATTTTCCGTCACTGAGCACATTAGAAGCATTTGCCTGTTGTTGCTTCAGTTCAATAAGTTGTTTATGTACACATCTGTTCATTAAAGAAATGTTTAAAAAAAAAAGAAGAGGAAGAAGAAGAAGAAGAGGAAGAAGAAGAAGAAGAAGAAAAAGAAAGTTGAAAAAAGTCTTTAAAAGGAAGGAGCCTTGATTAAGACGTAAT
>CM065721.1:35841861-35846861 GCA_033310375.1 Conus canariensis | reverse complement strand
TGCCGTTGATGAACTAACTGGGTTCTCTGCCTCCTCCTCCTCCTCTCCCCCCCCCCCCCCCCCCTCCGCTCGCTGAAGAGAGCGGCTATCTTTTAATAGAGAACTTACCCCAAACATCACTTGTAAACACGCCCTGCGCCCGCAAAAGATTGCACGGGAACACACACGCAGTTCTCTTGTGATTGGCCCCTCGTCGGTCTGGTCGTCTCTGTCTGTGTGTCTCTGTATGTCTGTTTGTCTGTGTGTCTGATTGTCTCTTTGTCTGTCTGTCTGTCTGTCTGTCTATATATCTGTCAGTGTCCCTCTCTGCCTGTCTCCCTGTCTGTCTCCCTGTCTGTCTGTCTCCCTGTCTGTATGTCTCCCTGTCTGTTTTCCTGTCCGTCTGTCTGTCTGTCTCTCTGTCAGTCTGTCTGTCTCTCTCTTGCGATAACATTTGAAAACTTATGGAAAACTTTAACGAACTATGTCTCATGATCTCGGTAGATACATTTGCCATGCTAATAAACGCCGGTAAAATTATCGTGAACCTGTACCTGGACGAATATTTGTTCGAAAGGTTGATATCAATTGTATGCATATGATCACCGTAAATATTATGAAATATCTCATTTGTCAGTGTGTATAAATATAACGCGTCACACTCCCTACACAGTGAATATACCTGATCTCTCTCTCTCTCTCTCTTCTCTCTCCTCTCTCTCTCTCTCTCTCTCTCTCTCTCTTTCATAGAATTGTCGTGGGATCGACAGGCGGTTGAAACCTTTTCTTCTTCTTCAAGAAATATAATAATAATAGATGATGACAATGCGACAATAACGACAACTCAAAGACATCCATCAACCTTTAGGCACATTCAACACTTGGTGACAGCCTTGATATGGCCTTTGCGGTCGGCTGGCTTACCTGAAGTTCATTGGCTGTTGGTTGTCTGTAACTGGCGGTTACGGTTTTCCTGTTCTACGATTTGGCTTCCATTCTGTACAAATGTTAAAATGTGCTTAAAAGAACTCCGCCGAACATCTTGGACAAACGAATCACAAGACAAAACACGACGAGTGTTGACCATGTAGGTCTTCTTCAGGCAAGATAAACAACACTCAGGACGACGAAAATGTAGGACGACCAAACACTTACCTTTGTCAAAGTCGACGCCAGATGGGCGTTGAATCAACAGGTAAACCTGCAGACAGGAGCAGGAAGAAGTGGACCTTGGATTCAACGCCCACCTCGCGCCGAATCTGACAAAGATAAGTGATTGCTCGTTCTTCATTTTCGTTGTCCTGAGTGTTGTTTGTCTTGCCTGAAGAAGACCCAAGAGGTCGAAACGCGCCGTGTTTCGTCTTGTGATTCGTCTGTCCATGTTGTTCGGCGGAGTTATTTCAAACACTTTTTAAGATTCATTTAGATTTGCAGTGGCCTCACTTTGCAAGTAACTTCAGTTCTGTAATTTTCTTGGCGGTTCCAGTCTGCTTATGATGAGTTCCTCTAGGACTCTTGTCTTCAGTAAGTTGGTCGACGATGTCAATTTGCGGAACGTTGGACTGCACAAGGAGAGATTCAGGCCGCATTCAAATCCCAGTAGACCACTGTTAAAATGTTCTCATTCGACTTCCTGATCATGACCACATTACTTAAATACGTTGGCATGTTAATCAATCAATCAATCAGCCTCTCTCTCTCTCTCTCTCTCTCTCTCTCTCTCTCTCTCTCTCTCTCTCTCTCTCTCTCCCTCTCTCTTTCTCTGTATGTATGTATGCATGTATGTATGTATGAATGTGTGTGTGCGTGCGTGCGTGCGTGCGTGCGTGCGTGTGTGTGTGTGGTGTGTGTGTGTGTGTGTGTGTGTGTGTGTTAATCTCTCTCTCTCTCTCTCTCTCTCTCTCTCTCTCTCTGTATGCTTGAGTGAGTTTCTTGTTCATGAAAAAAAGGCACAAATGGTGTCACACTTGATTTCAACTGTCTGCACCTACGCCCCACCCCTCACCTCGCCTGTCTCCCAAGTCTTCTTTTCAGTAATTGATCCCGTTGATTACACAGACAGACTGATCACGCGACGGACAAACAACGTCACGCGCGATGATTTCTTCTTCGGGTTTATTTCTCCTCCTCAGGTCGATGAACGATTAGGAGAGACGACACCACACAAAAATAAACAGTAGGGTTAAACCACGCACACACACACACACACACACACACACACACACACACACACACACACACACACACACACACATACACACACTTACACACGACTCCCCCCCCCCCCCCCGCAAGTTAAACAAAGTAACGTGTCACTTTCAAAAACTCGTGTAACACACCACAATACAAGAAGCTGGCAAGGAGATGCCAAGCTCGTCGGTCAGTGACTGACAAACATTACTTGGGTGTAAAAAAAAAAAAAAGAAAAAAAAAAAAGAAAGAAAAGAAAACAGTGTTGCGGCCACCGATAAGATACTTTCTCCCCTCTCCCCTTCCGCCCCCCTGCCCCTTCAAACCTGAGGACATGATGGGCACCAAGTGTCTGGCCTGACATCTTTATTCCAGTCCTTCTCCAGGGTGGCCTGCAAGTTGCAGGGTGATAAGGAAACAGTAAACCCCTGCCTTCCTCCCGTTCGACAAGTTTTCCCTCCCGCAACGAAAACAAACTCGTCTTTTACGTTTCTTCCATTCCATTCCGCGGTAAGAAGGATCTGAAAGCTACCTTCACCCCGTCTCTGCCCAGTCCTTTAGCAGTCTTTTTTTTTTCATCTCAAACTCTTGTCCTTATGAGCAGTAAACACTGAGTGTGACGGCATTTACAGTGCCTAAAAACAAAAAATAAACGATGATGGGGAAGTGTCTATGACTCTAAACCAATATGCCGAATATCCTGTTCGGCACTGTTCACATATACTAAGTATACGACGATGAAACGTGACCTCAAGAAACAGTTCAGTGAAGTCTGTTTGAGGGCGAAAGCTTGAAGATAAAAAAAAAAAAAACTCTGCAAGAAATTTGACCTGTCTCATTCTTGATTTAAGTGATCGGTGGCCTTTCGGCCGCAGAACAGCGCGATTTCCGCAAGTATCCTACCACAGCTGACAAATTAGTATGTCTTCTAACCACCTGTCGCAATGTTTTATTCACAATCTGTTGTAGATATTTTTCTTCTTGACCGGGAGAAAGCTGATGACACCACACGGACATCTAATATGCTCATGGATCTTCATCGTCTGGGTTTTCGAGGCCGTCTCATTTTCTTTTTTTCTTTTTTTTTTTACAAAATTTTCGGCTGATCGGCAGTTTCAAGTTCATGCTGGCACTACGCAGTCTGGCATCCACTAGCAGGAGTTGGGTGTATCCCAGGGGAGCATCCTTTCTTCTGTTCCCTTCAGCATCAACACCACTCAACACCGATGACTTCACTGAAGAGATCAGAACAGCCATCAAGACATTAAAGAACAACAAGTCCCCTGGGTGCGATGAAATAACAGTGGAAATGCTTAAAGGTGGTGGTGACTGCATCGTCTCTTGGATGTGCAGTCTCTGTAACCAGGTTTGGAACTCTGGTGTCGTTCCCAGAGGATTGGAAGAATGGCGAAGTCGTCTGTATTCCCCAAAAAAACCTCTCAGAGTGCGACGACTGGAGAGGCGTTACTCTACTGTCAATAGCAGGGAAGGTGTACTGTTAGGTCATCCTCAACTGCGCGACGTAGTGGACAATGAGCTCAGGGAACAACAAGCAGGCGTCCGCCCGAAACGATCCTGTTCGGAGATCTTCACACTAAGACAGATCATCGACAAGTGTGGAGAACACCAAGTACCCCTGGCCATCCGCTTCATTGACTTCACCAAAGCATTTGACAGTCTCCACAGACCATCATGTGAAAATCTGAAATCTTACAGCATCCCAGAGAAAGTTGTGTCGGCCATAGAGCAAATTTACATAAACTCCAAGTGCAGAGTCAGGACGGAATCTAAGTCCAACTAAGTCTTTAGCATTAAATTAACGACATTGTCAGCACCAAGGTTCCAAGTCTTCTCTGCTTATTGACATTTTGCACTCTATTTTGTTAAAGCCACCTATGCTTGCTCAAACTTTGTAAGCATAAGATCTGATAGTGGGCTGAGGAAAATTGTTTTACTTTTTTTGCTACCAAAAACACAAAGTATCCACTTTCACAACTTTTGACAATACCTTACTGACCTTGAAATTCGTCTGGAAAAATCGATCATTCCTGCTATGAAAGAAGTCACATTTCTGGGATTTATTTTCTATCCACACAGCTCAGTTTTCAATGTCACATCTCTGGGGGCCTGATTACAAAAGTTTTCTACATTTCTAAAGGGCTCTGGTCCGTTCTAAATTGGACTATGGCTGTGTTGCAATGATTTTGAAAGGCCTTCGTGCCTAAACATTTGAATCCCATATTCCAACATGGATTTCCATTTTATCTGGTGGCGTTCCGTGCTGCATTTGTGTACAGTCTGTACGCAGAAGACGGGGCACCATTTTTCTTCAACTTACTCTGAACAACTGTTTGAACGTTTACTCTCAACATCAAAACCTTGGTTATTATTGTGTTTTCGCCCGAAATTCCAAAATAAATTTGACAGAATCCCTGTTCAAGTCCACTCTTAGAAACCCGTATTCCTTTCTTTCTGAACAATACAGATACTGACCCTGGAGTCGTTTGTAATTTCTCTAAATTTCCAGAAAATCTACCATTGACGTTCCACTCACCTAAGATCCCGCTTTGATCTTTTTTTGTTGTTGTTGTTGATCTCTACAAGCTCTCTGGCGCATGAGACATTTTCCGCCGAATTTTGTTCCAAATTTCCGTCCTTTCAAAAAAGGCTTTATCGACGGTTTCAAATTGAAGAACAAATTGCTTATAAGTCAACCGTTCCCACTGACAAATGTTTATAACGCATCCCCACATTCTCCTATACAGCTCTATTCACACTGCTGAGCTCAGAGCTTTAGTCCCCAAATGTTCTCTTCGGGGAAACAGAAAGAC
>CM065721.1:35829361-35831861 GCA_033310375.1 Conus canariensis | reverse complement strand
TATCTATTAATACTCGACTCCTTAAGCAAGGCCTTGGCGCATTCATTTTTGGTGTGCAGCCAACTGACTTGACAGTGCCGCCGAGTCGGACAAGAAAGCTCGTTTTTTTGTTTTGTTTTTTTTTCTTTTCTTTTCTTTTTTTTTTTTTTTTTTGAAGGAAACAAAATGTTTTGTTAAGCAAATTATATCAAAGAGAGTGTTTTTGTTTGGTTGGTCGGTTGTTTTTTTCTTTTTTTTTTATTATCCTTTGAAGAAAACAGAATGTTTTGTAGAACAAATTACGGAAAGAGTTTGATATTGTCTGATTGGTCGGTTGGGTTTTTTTTTCCTTCTTTTCTTTTGCTTTGAAGAAAAATACAATGTTTTGTTGAGCAAATTATTGAAAAGAGTATGTTTTTGTTCGGTTGGCTGGTTTTGTGTTTGTAGTCGTTTCCCTGCACCCCTTATTCCCCCCCCCCCCCCCCCCCCCCCACTCACCCCCCCCCTCCCCCGCCTCAAAATACCGAGGGGGCTCTTTCATTTCAAATCGTATCACCTCCTTCTAAAAAACTGTGTGCTTGCAACTTCCCCTTTTCTGACAAACTTGTAATTCTGCGCTTTCTGTTCCCCCTCTTTCCTGTTCTCTACTTGGTTTTTTTCCCCTGCCCATATATACTTACTTTTTATCTCTTTTTTTAATTCCAGAAACTCTTTTTAGAAATCATTTTTCTGCTCATAATTTGCAACATGTTAACTTTTTGGGGATGCCCGCGACCTTGGAGCCTCGATGAAATAATGGGAAATCAAAGTGTGTCTGTATAATTTACTTTCTTTGAATGCCATGATTCGATGGAGTTGAGGTAATGATTTACGTCATGCGTTTTATAACCTTGTGTCATGTTTGTGTACATCATTAATGCCATGTATATTCGAATTT
The DNA here is from genome assembly GCA_033310375.1 of Conus canariensis. Classification (NCBI taxonomy): domain Eukaryota; kingdom Metazoa; phylum Mollusca; class Gastropoda; order Neogastropoda; family Conidae; genus Conus; species Conus canariensis. The sequence goes on along the minus strand of CM065721.1, from coordinate 35,830,945 downwards.
ATTCGTTACGTGAGCCCGTTTAAAAGACGGAAAAAAAAAATCTAGACTGAAAAAAATGCATGTTACGTCTGTTCGCTTTAAATATCCGCTACCCTGCATTAATGTATGGCCGTATGTATTTTGGTTACCATAGTTGAATTGCATATTTGAAATATGAAAAAAAGAATATTTATGTATGTCATCCATAGATATGCTTATTATATATGTGTGAAAATCTCTGCGCACTGTCTTCTTTCTGCGCATATGTAAACTCTTTTTTTTATTATTCCAGAAACTCTTTACAAATCATTTTTCTGCTCATAATTTGCAACATGTCAACTTTTGGGGGATGAATAAAATGCGTGAAGGATAAAAAAAAAAAAAAAAAAAACTTTTTGGGGGATGTAGTCTGGCGAATATTGATGCAAAGTGGACACACTGTCCAAGACAGGACGCCAGCTGGACACCATTGAGCGGTGTGTTGTTCGTCAACTATGCCCGGGGGGCCTTTATTTTACGTCTTCATTTTCAGTGTAACATTCGTTATGTGACAACATAAGCGGAATGGGCTGGCTCTGTCAGCACTGTGTAAATCTTGCCCGGCCATAACTAACGAGGATGTCCATGACTCAAGTTTCCACGTCAGATAAAGTGAAACGTCTGTGTCGTATGTTTTGTTGTCAGGATGTTGTTGAAAGGTCTGACCTTTCTTTTGTCTTTCCTTTCCTACGTGACGACAGCCCTGTAGGATTCTGTGCGGTCGGCTGAGCTAGAGGAATAAAAGTGAAGGTCCCAGGCGAACATACGGTGTGCGTGTGTGTGTGTGTGTGTGTGTGTGTGTGTGTGTGTGTGTGTGTGTGTACATACATACATACATAAGTCCTTAAAACAGGTGCTTTTTCCTTTAAAAAAAAAAAAAGGTGCCGGAATTTCGTTATAATCTTTCTTCCACGAAATCTAAGATCAGAAGAAAAATGTGTATTTCTTTCAAAAACTCAAAATTCACATGAAGTGGGACATTCCTGTATAACCTTGTCATGGAGTCTCCGGCGAAGTGTGCATGTCTGACACAATGTACATCCACAGCTGCCAACCTCTGAAGAGACCTGAGAGGAACATTTTTTTTAAACATGGAGCAGAATTTGTGATTGTTGAGAGGAATGCATCGCTGTCACAGCCAAAAGAAAACGATGACAATAAAGACATTCACTTTCTTTCCTTTTGTCAAATGCTTTCATGAAATCAGTCGCAACCAATCCATTGTTGCTCCTGTACATTTTGGAAGCACACTGTCACTAACTTCATCTAATGACTTGGCTCATTTTAGAACTCCCGGATCATCACTGCTCTGCAAGTGTCTTGACCCAAGGAGCGACGAAAATCTGTAAGGTTCTTCCTGACAAGGATGAACACTTCCACGGGACCTTGCAGATTGCTTGCTGACTGGGATCAGCAGCACTCCCATCAATGACATCAGAGAGCAATCTGAATCCGCCCTTCTGTTCTAATTTCTTGTTCTTCCTTTCTGCCTCAGTAGGGTTAATGGGTCCGGCAGGTCGCTTCGACATGATGGCAGCGAAAGAAGCTGAACCGGAAGTACGTTCC
>CM065721.1:35809361-35814361 GCA_033310375.1 Conus canariensis | reverse complement strand
GTGTGTGTGTGTGTGTGCAAGAGAGAGAGAAGGAGATAGAGAGGGGAGAGAGACAGAGACAGACAGACAGAGAGACAGACAGACAGAGACAGAGCGAGAGGGTGTGTGTGTACTGGCGTGTTTGTGTGTGTGTCTGCGTCGGTGTGTGTGTGTGTGTGTGTGTGTGTGTGTGTGTGTGTGTGTGTGTTGTGTGTGTGTGTGTGTGTGTGTGTGTGTGTGTGTGTGTGTGTGTGTGTGTGTGTGTGTGTGTGTGAGAGATGGAGAGAGAGATTTCTCTTCCCTAACCCCCCCCCCCCCTCTGCCCCGAAATCCTCCATGTGACTGTGGTTTTCAACCAAAATTCTTCGAGAAAATTGACAAGAACTCTTCCTATTCAGCTCCACCGTAAGGAATCCGTATTCTTCCACATCGGAATGACAAAGACGTTGACCTCGGAGTCGTGTGTGAATTACCTAGGTATCCCACCATGAGTTTTCCAACTCTATGGGGATCTGTTTTGATCTTGCCTCTTAACGAAGTCTCTGGCGAGCAGGATATTTCTCTTCTGTCGGACTTGGCTATAAAGTTACTGACGGTACTTAATCTGAAGTTGGTATCTTAATCTGCTGTTTATTGCTCAATAGCTCCCTCTAAGAAACGGTCGAAACATTCCCTCAAGACAGCTCCATCTCCACAAGCTGAGCTCACAGCATTCATTGGTCCTGGCACTTCTAATGGTCTCTTGATCAAAACATTAAACATTTTCTGATTCTCTTTAAAACCCCTTTCTGCTTCGCAAGCCACCGCTGACCATAATCTCCAGCACTGAACACATTTCTTTTTCCGCACACCTCTCTAAAACTCGACGGTTACAACATAGTTTTTTGCCTGGGTTCCCTGTCCTTTCGGCATTTGAGGCAAGGAAGTGGCTGATCATCTCGCTAAGAATGCCACAAATAAAGAACTGCGCAGACTCTCTATCCCTTATACAGATCAGAAACTCAAGAGTTCAGGCTTACGTCAAAGTCCTCTGGCAAGAGGACTACAACACGTGGACCAATAACAAAAGTTTTTTTGTTGTTGTTTGTTTTTGTTTTGTTTTTGTTTTCAAATCTGTCCAAACCTTTAAACAGTTTTTTTTTATCAACTGCAACTGGCAGCGGTAAAGAAGAAACAGTTTTGCGCCGGTTACACACAGGCCACAAATTCTCACACCTAATCGTAACTTTTCAAAGGCAAAGAAGCTCCACGGTGCAGTCCATTCGTTGTACCATTTACTTTCAAACATGTTCCTCAAGAGTGCAGGGTCGTAACACGATGTCAGACATAAGCAGGTTACGGCAGATTCCATGACATCGTGTCCAGCAATCTTCCACCAGAAGTGATTTTTTGAGTCCCTCAAAGAGAAATGTTCTTTATCTGATTGAAGATTTCCACGAAAGATAAATATTAAAGCGATTTTTGTTGTGTGTCTTAAAATCCGTTTCAGTTGCGTGTTTCTGCACCCTCCCTCCCCCCCCCCCCCTCTCTCTCCTCTCTCTCTTTTCTCCTAAAGCAATCTTCTGCATTATGATTTAAGATTCCATGAAAGGTTGAATTTAAAGCGATTTTTGTTGTGTATCTTAAAATCCGTTTTAGTTGCGTGTTTCTGTTTCCTCTCTTTTTTTTTCGCCTCCCTAACAATTGTTAAAGAAGACGACAGGCCTGATATGGCTCCTCGTGGCAGGCTGGGCTAGGCTATACACAACATGAAATGAACTGACTGATGGCGAGGGAGGAGTTTGGCAACAGCTGGTGAAGATGTGCAGTGTTTGTTCCACAGTTTGACTCGTCTTGGCGGAGTGGCGAAACCGTCAAGGCGTGTCCGTTTGATTTTCCTTGCCCCCCCCCCTCCCCTCCCCCCTTCCTCCTTTCGTCTCCCCGAACGACCTCAATCTCTCTTCTCTTAGTTTCCCCCATGCCACCCCCCCCCCCCTTTCCAACCCCACACTTCACTCTGACTCTCTCTTCTCTCTCTCTCTCTCTCTCTCTCTCTCGCACACACATACACACACACCACCCACACACACACACACACACACACGACACCACCACACACACACACACCACACACACACACACACACAGAGCTATGAAAGTGGGCCTTCTACCGGGCTATTTCTCTGTCTGGTGGTTCGGATAACGTCTGCCATTACGGCTGTCTTGCTCTCAGACTTTGAAAGCTCTTTTTTCTTGGGGGCGTGTGGGGGGGGGGGGGAGGGGGGGAGGGGATAGGGGAGGGGGTATGTTACTGTTGTACTGTCGTTTCATTCCCTCCGTTCTACGCCTATTTCGCTTTCTTTGGGAACGAAACGAAATTCGTCGTCGTCGTCGTCGTCGTCGTCGTCGTCATCCATCACCCACCACCACCACCACCATCATCATCATCATCATCATTTATCATCTTATCATCATCATCATCATCGTATCATCATTGTCTCATCGTCTCATCATCTCTCATCGTCATCATTTATCATCATCACCATCATCATCTCATCGTCGTCATCGTCGTCGTCGTCACCATTATCATCATCGTTTTCGTCGTCTCGTCATCACATCAACATCATTCAGCAGTAACAGAATGAAAGGAAGGGGAGACGGCAGTGGGGAAGGGGGGAGAGTCGGAAAAGGAGCAGAGAATCATGCAAAAGAGGAGAATGAGGACTTGGGGAGAGAGAGAGAGAGAGAGAGAGAGAGAGAGAGGAGGAGGCGGGGACACACACACACACACACACACACACACACACACACACACACACACACACACACACAGAGTCAGACAGACCGACAGACAGACACTGAGAGAGACAGAAGAGAGGAGAGAGAGAGAGAGAGAGAGACACTTGACACTTTGACACTTTAATATTTCATTGTAATTACCAAAGAGGTCTTTTGACAAGGGGGGAGGGGGTAACAGAACAATAACATTTCCCTCTTCCTTTCCTGCAAACAAATAGCACAATTCGTTCCCAGTGTGTATCAAATCAAAGGTTAACAAAAGCAAATAAAATCGTAACATTTCCTTATGTCCTCACACACAGGAGTAATGCAGTAAAGTTTCACACACACACACACACACACACACACACACACACACACACACACACACACACACACACACACACAAATCGTAAGACTGACTCGACCATCCACTCAATCAAATGATGACATTGTATCTTACTGATCTCTTCCACATCCGATGAATTATATTATTCATTTACATATCTCTTATAATGCATTATCTTAAATTTCACTATCCTTCATCTGTCTAATTTTCAATGCTTCCGCGATGAATTTCGCAACTGATTTAATTACAAGTTCATCATCTGATGATAACACGACAGCGACATCATCTAACTGGAAAAATGAACAATTTGTCCGCACTTCATTATAAGCAGCACAGTGGAACAGTACAGCGAGACACAGAGAGAGACAGAGATACACGAGAGAGAGAGAGAGGAGAGGAGAGAGAGAGAGAGAGAGAGAGAGAGAGAGGAGAGAGAGAGAGAGAGAGAGAGAGAAACCCTGACAGTGGCGTGAATGAAAGAAAAGGGGATGATGATAACACTTGTGGGGACATCTTTTGTTTTGTTTTGTTTTTTACCTCCTCGTTGTTTGGCCACGCCGCGGCGAGTGACGGAACTGTCAAAGCGTTTCTATCATTCTTTTCCTCTCCTCCGTCCCCCCCCCACCCCCCACCCCCACCGCCGAGTCTTCACTTCTCCTCTATGCCCCTCTCCCAACCATCACCATCACCTTTCATCTTTCGACACTGACACAAAAAGCCACAGAAGGGGTCCTCCTTGGAGGGGACCCGGGCTGCTTGGTTCTCTTGTCTGCTGGTTTCAGGATGACGTCTGGCACTCCGGCTTCCTTGCTGTCAGATTGTGACAGCTCTTTTTTCTTGGGCTGTTGTGCTTATTGTTGCTGTTGTTGCTGTTTCTCTCCTCCCGTTCTTCGCCCATATCGCTTTCTTTGGGTAAAAAAGGAGAAAAAAAAAGAAAAGAAAAAAGAAAAAAGTTAAAAAAAAAATCATAACCAGCCGCCATGGTGCAGTGGTTAGTGTCACTAACGTGCGGGCCAGGAGGTCGTGGGTTCGATTCCCATCAAGGGCATTTCTTTTGGGAGATTCGTTTCGCGTCAGAACTTGCCAGCCGGCTCCTAGCCAGAACTGAGTGTTCTGTGACACAAAATGGTAAGGCTGGGACCACACGGTCGAAGTTCATCCACTCAATGGATCAGACCTCTGACAGCGTTATCAACATTTCCTGACCAACGCGGCAGGTGTCGGTGTCTCACGGGACTGACGGACACCGGGACATGCCATGAAAGGAAGCGCGAAGTACTGCTCTGCCGTGTTATCTCTGGCCACAGTGGAACTCCATATAATCATTTCTATCATACTCATCCTAACCGATCAACGTTTTAAAAAAAAGCATCAAGTTCTGTGTCCCTTCATGCCCTAATCCCAGGGCGACCTCGATGACCATTTCCTGTCCATGTCGATCATCATCATCAACATCATCTTCATTATCATCACCATCATCACAATCAGTATTTTCTTTTTCGATATTGTTGTTATAGTTTTACTGGTGGTCTTGGTAAGCTGGTATCGTGATAACGGGAATACTCTCACTCTTGATAGCACTGTCTTTGCTGATCTTAATTAACAACATATGCTTTCTCTGTTTGCCGGAACCGGAACCAATGTTCCAGCTTGAAAGAGTCATGACAATTCAAATAATAATTTTCCAGCCATTGGTTGTTGGACGAGAAGCTATATAAAAAAAAAACCCACCAAAAAGCAACTAAAAAAAAAAAAAGAAAACTAAATAAATAAACAAACAAACAAAACAAAACAAAAAATCCTCCGAGGATGTTAGATTATTCGCGGCTATTTTCTATCGTACGTGCTGATGTTCTGCTCTCTCTGGTGTATCGATCCATCATTAACTGGACCAACAGGTAAGACGATACCTCTC
>CM065721.1:35789361-35791861 GCA_033310375.1 Conus canariensis | reverse complement strand
GGGTGGGAGAGAGGGGAGAGAGAGAGAGAGAAAGGAGAGAGAGAGAGAGAGGGGGGGGGGAGGGAAGGGAGAGAGAGGGAGAGAAAGGGTGGGAGAGAGGGGAAAGAGAGAGAGAGAAAGAGAGGAGAGAGAGAGAGAGAGAGGAAGGAGGAGGAGGAAGAAGAAGAAGAAGAAGAAAATAATGATGATGATGATGATGATGATGAGAAAGAGACAGAGTTAAGTGGAAGTGAGTCGGAACAAACAGGGAGACAAAGAGAGAGAGAGAGAGAGAGAGAGAGAGAGAGAGAGAAGAGGAGAGAGAGAGAGTGAGAGAGAGAGGAGGAGAGGGGTGAGTTATGGTGGGGTGGCGCTGATAGCCATTGTCAGTCATCGTTCCCAGTGTGATTGACCAGTTGCCCCAATGGTCATCTGTGATAGCAGTATCTCACATCGAGTGCGACTTCTACCCTTCAACTTTTGACTGGACAATGTTTATCAACCGTGAAAGACTAATTAAGGAAAACAGAGTTTTGAATTAATCATGGCGGAACCTTGTGCTTATGACTGAAGAAGGGGAGTAAGCGGGGGGGGGGGGGGGGGGGGGGGGTTATGATGTTGCTTTCTGAACCATGAAAAAGGCCTTTGTCTCAGACAACACCGCGCAAGCTTTCAACTGATTCAACTTCGTCAGCATATCATGTTTGTGTTGTGTTGTGTTGTGTTGTGTTGTGTTGTATTGTGTTGTGTTGTATTGGTTATATTCCATCGTTTTGTTTTGTATATCAGTGCAGTGTAACGTGGTGTAGTGTAGCGTAGTCACTTGTGTAGTTAGTGTAGCGTAGTGTAGGTAGTGTAGTTAGTGTAGTGTAGTGAGTGTAGTGTAGTGTAGTGTATGTGGTGTGGTATGGTGTGGTGAGGTGTGGTGAGGTGAGGTGTGGTCTATGTAGTGTAGTGTGTGTAGTGTAGTGTAGTGTAGTGTAGTGTGGAGTGGTGTGTGTAGTGGTGTAGTGTAGTGTAGTGTAGTGTGTGTAGTGTAGTGTAGTGTAGTGTAGTGTAGTGTGGTTTGGGTGTGTAGTGGTGGTGGTGTGGTGTAGTGGGTAGTGTAGTGTAGTGTAGTGTAGGTGTAGTGTGGTGTAGTGTGGTTTGAGTGTAGGTGTAGTGTAGTGTAGTGTAGTGTGTAGTGTGTGTTGTGTAGTGTAGTGTAGTGTAGTGTAGTGTAGTGTAGTGTAGTGTAGTGTAGTGTAGTGGTGGTTTGGTGTGGTGTGGAGTGGTGTAGTGTGGTTTGGTGGGGTGGGATGTGGAGTAGTGTAGCGCATTAACATTTTTCCCCATTGCATTGCATTGTAGTGCATTATTGATATTTGCATAGAATTACACTATATGACATTGTACTGTATGTTATTGTGATGCATTGTGTTGCTTCTTTTGTATTGCACTGCACTGCATTGTACTGCATTACAATCTATTGCGTTGTATTGTATTACATTGCTGTCTTTTGTAGTATATAGCATTATACTGCGTTGCTGTTGTTAACTTGTAAATCGATATGTTATGAAATTGTGCGTGTACAAGTTGAAAATTCAAGTAATGGTCTTTACGGTGAAAACAAAAAGTGGAGGAGATGGTCTCTTCTCCTCTCTCTCTCTTCTCTCTCTCTCTCTCTCTCTCTCTCTCTCTCTCTCTCTCTCTCTCCGCTCCTACACTCTTTCCTTCAGTCCTCTGATATGTCTTTCTCTTTCTTTCCTCTCTCCATTCCTCGCTTCCCTTTCAATTTGTTTAATCTCTCTCTCTCTCTCTCTCTCTCTCTCTCCTCTCTCTCTCTCTCTCTCTTTCCACCCCCCCCCCCCCCCTTCAGTCCTTTGATATCTTCTTTCTCCTCTTTTCTCCCATTCCTCGCTTTTTTGTGAGTTAGTTTAATCTCTCTCTCTCTCTCTTCTCTCTCTTCTCTCCTCTCTCTCTCTCCCTCTCTCTTCTCTCTCTCTCTCTCCATTCTCTCTCTCTCTCATGTATCCTCACAAAAACAGGTGCAGGAGACAGCCCCAAGCCCGAGGAAAGACGGGACGGTAGGGCGCCCGGTGTCTAACACGTGCAACGCACAACCTCTTGTCCTGATAACGTCACGGCCAAAACAGGCCAAAACAATGGCGCCGGATTTGTCAATCAAGGGATAGATTTAGGACGCACATGTTCCTGTCCGCGGTCTCAAGTCTTCTACCTGCACCTCTATGTGCTCTACCTCCCTTCCTCCGATTCAACATTCCTAACCCCCTCCCGACCCCCCCCCCTCTCTCTCTCTCTGTAGATGAGTATGTGTGTGGTATGTGTGTGGTGTGTGTGGTGTGTGTGTGTGTGGGTGTGTGTGTGTGTGTGCTGAATGTCGTTGTTAATGCGAAAAGACAACGGAGAAGAAAAGTAGGAAAAGAAGCAAAGAATAAAGAGAAATAACCAAATTAAGATAAGATAAGATCAGAATGAAACGAAAATTTTGGGGGGGGGGGGGGGGGGGGGGGGGGGGGGG
>CM065721.1:35779128-35789261 GCA_033310375.1 Conus canariensis | reverse complement strand
ATGGGAGACTTTACTACTTTTTGTTCAGTTCACAGGGTCACTTTCTGGGTACCTTTAAAATCGTTAGGTGATGTACGGAATAAACGGGTCAGAACAACATTTGCATTACACTGAATAACTAAAACATGACAGCGTTCGTTCTATCATTTTCTTGTGAGGCAGGTTGTGTACGTTATATTTAAGTCATGAGTTCACCACATCCTTTGTTTTCTGGTCTTCCGGTTTTGGGTGAGAACGACAGGGAATGCAGGCATGCGCGCGCTCTGCTCGTGCGAGGTTGTGTGTGTGTGTGTGTGTGTGTGTGGGGGGTGTGTGTGTGTGTGTGTGTGTGTGTGTGTGTGTTTGTGTGTGTGTGTGTGCTTTGGTGTGTGTTTTGTGGTGTGTGTCTGTGTGTGTGTGGTGTGCGTGTGTTGTGTGTGTGTGTGGGGTGTTGGGGTTGTGGTTTTGTGTGTGTGGTGGTGTGTGCGTGCTCGTGGAAGCGTGGTTCGCACAAAAACATTTTTTTTTTGTGGATTCAAAATCACTTATTTTTGATAATGTCAAACGTTATTTGAACTGAATCCAACAAAAGAACCGAAAGGGAGAATGTGTTAATGATAGTTTATGAAGATCACAATGACGTGGACAAAAGATACAGAAGTGGAGTATTATTATTTATAGGAGCAAGTGAGAGAGAGGGAGAGAGAGAGAGGAGAGAGGGGAAAAGAGGAGAGAGAGAGAGAGAGACAGACGACAGAAGAGCAGACAGAGACAGAGAGACAGACAGAGAGCAGACAACAGGACAGAGAGAGGAGTGGCTGGGTGGAGGGTGTGACTGTGGGAATGGAATCTAGATGGTGTCCATGGAACGCCAAGTGACAGATATGAAGCTACACAACGCTTCATCGCGGGCGAACACTCGCCGTGAAAACGTGTGCACGGACTCGTCGCGCCGATCATTCAGTTGAGGATATATCTGTCTCTGTGTATAACTGTCTCCCACAATCTCTCTCTCTCCCTCTCTCTCTCTCTCTCTCTCTCACCACACACACACACACACACACACACACACACCAAGAAAAGAGAGGAGAGAGAGGAGAGAGAGAGGAGGAGAGTGAGTGGGGGATGGGATGCGTGTTTTTGTGGTGTGTGTGTGTGGTGTGTGTGTGTGTGTGTGTGTGGTGTGGGTGTGTGTGTGGGAGAGAGAGAAGGGGAGGAGAGAGAAGAGAGAGAGAGAGAGAAAGGGGGGTTTGTTTTGTTGTTTGTCTAGCTTTTTTTTTTCAACAGAAAAACACGCAACTTTGAGCAAAGTCACAACAGGGCAAACAGTGCTGGTAAACCCCTGTTCTTTTACCCCCTCACATGTTGACAGGATGACAAAAACTTTCCCCACACATGCATCTTGGATCCATTGCGATCTTCGACACATCGAAGGGGGGCTTCTCAGCTTTTAATGCCATGCTGATCTGTTAGATAGGAAACGTCTTCACCTTTTTACTCACAGGATTCTGAAGTCGAGTCTTGGTGGGCAACACAGATCGGTGCCGCAACTGGAAAAGGAGGATGGATGGAAATCAGGAGGTGAACAGAGGCGGATGGGGAAGGGGGTAGGGATGCGGTGAGGGGAGCTGAGGGTACTCGATAATGAGCGCGAGAGGTCCGGGGATTAGAAAATCGCGTGGAGGATGGAATGATGAGGCTGAAAAGAGACAGAGCCAACCAAGGAAAGCCGCAGTTGACATGAAGGGGGTCATTTCCGATCAGCGCTGACCCGGAAGCCAGACGACCGGCTTGCCGCCTACGTCACTGGTAAGAACACTTGTCTCCACAAACCTTGACGCTGACCACGACAGCCTTGCCGCCCGGTGTCGTCTCCTTCAAACGTTATTGTCCTTTCAACCACGACAATGATTTGAAAAGTGGACTTACAAATCGTCGAAGACGCCAGACGCCTTACACCGGACGCTGTTGAGTTCTCCTTTGGAACAGCATTGGAGGAACACAAACACGACCCTTGTTAAGATGTGGAGCTGAAGACTTGGCCGATGGGGTGTTGTGGCAAGGGTTAGAAACTACCGTGTGTGGACAACCAGCTATTAGCGCAGCTCATTACGGAGGCACGTGTCTGTGAATCAGTCTGATTGAGGAGTAAAATGGAGGGAAGGGGGGTGGGGGGCGGGGAGTGAGGGGGAGTAGAGTTGTTTGTGGATTTCAACCGTAACTGAGTGAGTGAGAAGCGGTGGGGGTGGGGTGGCGGGCAATTTCATGCTACTACTTAGTTATAGTCCTACTGTCGCCAAGAAGACTTGGGATGGTTCTAAGTCCACACCAAACCAGGTGGCTGTAACCACCGCAGTCTGACGATCCGGTCTGCCAGTCGTTTCTTTCAGTTGCTGTAGACATTTCGGACACCGTTTGAAAGCGGTGTTTCCTTCAAAATGAATTCGTCAGTGTTACACTTAGAGGCTTCAAAATGTAACGTAATGACATGCAGATTCTGACCTTAGAGTAATCCTGTGATATACAATGAAAACCTTCGCGTCTGTTTTTGAGGTGTCTTGATCACATATACAAACACACACAGACGCACGCGCACGCACGCGCGCGGACACACACGCACGCACGCACGCGCGCGCGCACACAACACACACACACACACACACACACACACACACACACTCAATGACTAGAGAGAGAGAGAGAGAGAGAGAGAGAGAGAGAGAGAGAGGGGGGGATCGACAACAGTACCTCGCCCGACAGTTGATACCTGTGCTACCTGTGCGCAGGGTCCAAGCAATAATGACAAGCGTGGATCACTTTGGAGATGTTATATTTCTTTCTCTGCCGTCAACAGTATGACGAGCACTTGTTTCACAGTTTGTTTCTTCCTCTGTGTGTGTGTGTGTGTGTGTGTGTGTGTGTGTGTGTGTGTGTGTGTGTGTGTGTGTGTGTGCCGCGCCGTGTGTGTGTGTGTGTGTGTGTGTGTGTGTGTGTGTGTGTGTGTGTGTGTGTGTGTGTTGTGTTGTTGTTGTTGTTGCTTTGTTTTGTTGTCGTTGTTGTTTTCCACGAAAAGCTCTTTTATTTTTCGGAACAGTTCCGCGCAAGGGGAATAATTAAGGTGGAAGGGGAAGAGAAGGAGAAGAAGATGGTGGTCTGATGAACCTCTGTAACCCCTCTCCTTCCCTCTTCCCCTTATCCCTCCTCTTCCACCCACATACCCCGCGATCCTTCCCTTAATGATAATCGTGGACATGCACTCCAATCCCATCGACCCCGATCTACCCTTGAACGGAGTGTGATCTTGAATGAATGAATGAATGAATGAACGAATGCCTTGCTAGCGTCGTAAGCAGTGAAGAGTGTAGTCTGCTGGCTACCAGCGTGGACATCAAGAGTGTCTCTCCACGTAGGAACACACATCTGCGAAGTGGGTCAGCGGTAGTTGTAATGCAGAGGTCTCACTGGCTGCGGAAGATGGAGGTGGTGGGAGGGTGGGGGAGTTGAGGTGAGACGGGAGGGGTAATGGTAATGATGCTTATAGCCTAGCCGACCCCAAGGGTCATATCAGGGTTGTCACCGCGTTGAAGTCAACTCACAAGTCATTTTGAAAAAAAAAAAAAGAGAAAAAAAAACACCTCTTTCACACAACTCTTTAAAACAAAACCTTCCAAAAACACACCGGAAACTGTGTTAAAAAAAATCTTTCCTCCGTAAAATCTTCGATCAGATGATAAATGTTATTAATTACCCTCAGAAATTCAAAGATCACATCAGGTGGGACATCTCTGAACAAGGTTTTCATGGAGTCTGCTGTAAAGTGTTTATTAGGTCTGACATCATGCAAGTCTCAACATCTACAAGGATATGTGTCACGGGACGGGGGGGGCGGTTACAGGAGGAAGGGGAGATGAGCAAGGGAGTGAGGGTGGGATGTGACAAGGGGCGCGCAGCTCTCGAGGTCACCTGGACGACCGACTCTCATTCATATGACTGCTACTACTGATACGACCTATGTCAGGGTCATGAATGGAATGGATTTTACACTCTGTTTACGAATTAGTTTCATGAAAGGAGGTCCGGTGTCAGGGGGATCTCACACTGTGTTCAAGTGTCATCAACAGATGCACACAACGGGCGTTCACAAGACTCATGGTGTGTGTGTGTGTGTGTGTGTGTGTGTGTGTGTGTGTGTGTGTGCGTGCGTGCGTGCGTGCGTGCGTGCGTGCGTGCGTGGTGTGTGTGTGTGTGTGTGTGTGTGTGTGTGTGTGTGCGCGTGCGTGTCCGTGTGTGTGTGTGTGTGTGTGTGTGTGTGTGTGTGTTGTGTGTGTGTGTGCATGGTGTGTGTGTGTGCGCGCGCGCGTGTGAGTGTGCGTGCATGCGTGCGATGATCCAGTCCACACACATCTAGTGCTCAATGGAAATGACGACCTCTTGGCCACCGCCACCCCCCCCCCCCCACCCCCTCCTTCCACCCCCAGACCCGTCTCCTCCGTGTACAGCCTAATTCTCCAACAAAATACGTTAGCAAAGATCAGTGAGGGGGGGGGGGGGGGGGGGGGGGGGGGGGGGAGGACGTGTGTAGGTGTCAATGACCCTTTTACTCATAGCATCTATCAATAGTCCACCGAAGATCAGATAGGGATGCAGACGACTGCCCAACAGTCCTAAGCGACTTTATCGTCACGACCTCCCTTGAAGAATGAAAACACCGACCCTCTGCGAAAGAATAACTAATACTCTTCACCCAGGCTCCTGCCTGGCGACGCCGTCTACCACGGGTTCCTCCTTCCGACCGCAAAAGATCCAACTCCGACCAAACCTGCCAGCCTACAAAGTCATGCCCAGACAAACGACTCCATGCTGCAGCTTGCTGCGGCGACAAATTTGTCCCTAAAAGCTTATGCTGTGAGGACCTAAAACTCATCCATTCCTTCCTCCAAAGAGAGGAAAGACGTGTGTACATGTATGTTAATGACCCAAATTACTTATGGCATCTACAAATAGTCCAACGGAAATCACAGAGGGGAAAAGACGTGATGTTCATGTTAATGACCCAGTTACTCATGGCATCTATAAATAGTCCACTGAAGATCACAGAAAGGAAAGAAGTGTGCACATGTTAATGACTCATTACTCATGGCATCTATAAATAGTCCAGCGGAGATCACAGACGGGAAAGACATGTATACATGTACGTTAATGACCCAATTACTCATGGCATCTATAAATAGTCCAGGGAGATTACAGAGGGGAAAAGACCTGTGTACATAGTCCAGCGGAGATCACAGCGGGTATAGACGTGCGTACGTGTTAATGACTAATTCATTAACATGTACACTCGTCTATAAATAGTCCGGCGGAATCACAGGTGGGAAACATGTGTGTACAGGCATGTTAATGATCTTATGACCTCACTGCATCTATAAATAGTCCAGCGACTGATATCAAAATCCCGGTCTCTGATTGGCTGTTCGCTGAATCCGATATTTCCCGTAGCCATACATTTTGTTTTAAGAGTTTTATTCTTCTTTTGTTCTGAAATATATCCTGAGAGGTGTAATTTGAATTATCTTGGTGTGTGTTTGTGCGCGCGCGCGCGCGCGGTGCGTGTGTGTGTGTGTGTGTGTGTGTGTGTGAGAGAGAGAGAGAGAGAGAGAGAGAGAGAGATTGTGTGGTGTGTGTGTGTGTGAGAGAGAGAGAGAGAGAGAGAGAGAGAGAGAGAGAGAGGTGTGTGTGTGTGTGTGTGTGTGTGTGTGTGTGTGTGTGTGTGTGTGTGTGTGTGTGTGAGTGTGTGTGTGTGTGAGTGTGCTTGCGTATGTGTGTGTGTGTGTGTGTGTGTGTATGTGTGTGTTTGTGTGTGCGTGCGTGCGTGTGTGCGTGCGTGCGTGACTGCGTGCGTGTGTGTGTGTGTGTGTGTGTGTGTGTGTGTGTGTGTGTGTGTGTGTGTGTGTGTGTGTTGGAGCGCGCGCGCGTGCGTATGTGTGTTTTAAGTGGCTTTTCATAGACTACACCAATCTGCAAACAGATAAAAGTAACAAAGCAGTGTGGAACGTCATCATGCAACAGCCAACCAGAGACGAGCTCAGCGGTATTCGGTCAAGAGGGAGAACTCGGGCTGACCCATGACCATCTGGACATGGAACTGCTATGACCAATGGGTACATGGCTCTGGCCACAAGGACACTGCCTGGAAAGTCAGGTGTTTTGTTTGTTGTTGTTGTTGCTTTTTTTCCCCCTGGCCGCCAGAGGCTACGTTAGCTACTAGCCGCCGTGGCGAAGCGGTTAGCGTCGCGGACTCCCGGCTGGGAGGCCGTAGGTTCGATTCCCATCATGTGGGATTTTTCTGTCCCGACCGGCTCCTACCCAGAGTTGAGTTTGCCACGGGCTCAGTTGGGAAGACTGAGACCGCACAGTCGAGCTTCATCCACTTAATGGACAGCGTCTCTGAGAGTGTTGCTCCACATTTCCTGACCAACACTGCAGGTGTCTGTATCTCTCGGGCCTGGCTGACGCCGGGAGGATGAAAAAGAAACACCCGAAGGTGCTGGGGAGGACCCAGAGAAGCACTGTCTTCACCTGCCTTTAGAGCAGTCCTGCACCACCCTTGGAGGCTTGCGCTGTGTTGACGCCGGGATATATTATGAAGGGAAGCGTAGAGTAGTACAGCCCTGTCATGTAGTGTCAGACCGGAATGGAAATCCGTAGAATCATCTTCATCATCCTCATTCTCATCGATCAGCATTATATAAAAAACAGACTACATTAGCTACAGTAGCAGCCCGCTTCATTTCCATATGCCAAGAAAGGGCGTCTTCTCTCCCATACACTGTAGGCCTATTAGACACACACGATTTCGTGACAACTTTTTTTCTATTTTGAAACAAAAATCTTTCTTTCTTTATTTTAGTTATCAATCAGTTAATTCACTTATCCATTTATTCATTTATTTGTTCATGTATGTATGTATGTGTGTATGTATGTATGCATGCATGTATGTATGTATGCATGTATATATGTATGTATGTATGTATGTATGCATGTATGTATGTATGCATTAATTATTTATTTATTCATTTATTTATCATTTACTTCTTTCTTTCTTTATTTATATATTAATTAATTAATTAATTTATTTGTTTTGTTACCTTCGGTATGGCCTGAGTGGCATTAATCCCGAGCCGTTCATTTGGGCTCTTCAATATCCACATCACACCACACTCTGCTCAATGGTTCAACGGCAGCTCAAGCGCCATCTGGAGGAGAGAAGGGGGGTTGGGGTGGATGGGAGGTGGGTATGGGGGTGGATGGGCGGTGGGGTAGGGGGGGTGGATGGGAGGGGGTGGGGGTTGGGGGTGGGTGTTGGAGTCCGCAAGACTTGATAAAGAGTCTTACATCAATAACTTTTCTACCAACGCGTCGCGCGTTCCTTGAATTCAACCATTCCCACTTGAGATCTTACCGATGTTATATCACTCACATCTAAAGTCTGAACAAATCTACGTTAAACTCACCCGCAGCATGTTGCTTGCTAACTAAACCACGAAGCAGCTTCACTTGAATCTTAACATTCACGAGCAGTAAAAACGCGCCTCGCCGGTTAACAGCTGTTGAGGAACTACGCAAATGTGCTACTGATCAAACCGACGACAAGGGCAAAAGAGGTCCTGGGAAGCACGTTTTGCAATGCCAACGGGTAACACCAGAGAGATTTCTGACTGACCTAAGGCGTGGAGAGTGCCCATGCATACACTGGACACATCAAGAACAGCTAGAACCTCGCGGGCTTGAGGGACACCCCCCCCCCTCCCCCAAACTCACGTAGAGAAACACCTGGAAGGTTGGCTACCATCATTGATGATGCAGCAGCCACCGTTGATCAATAATGAATCAGCAGCAGAGGTGATCGTGGATTGTAACAAGGATGTCTGGTTTTTGTCGTTGATCTGTCCCAGTTGGTCTAAAAAAAGAAAAAGGAAAGCATTTTGATTGGTGCAGAGAAAGTGAACACGGTCATGGCATTGAAAATGTCACAGGCCTGACCTGTAACAGGTGAAGGGCTTTAGTGGTGAACACCAATCATGACTAAGTTTACAAAAAAAAAATTGGCGAATCACGTCGCTCGACACAGAAATGGATTATTTCGTGAATAACAGAGACAACGATGAAGAACAACGTTTAAACAATCTCGTCTCTGATTTAAAAAAAAAATCTTAACTTATTATCCGCCGGATCTCCAATGCTAGCAAAACAAACGTTGTTTTTAATTAAGGTTAACAGGTCCGAAAGGACTTCTGTTCTTACTATGTACCGGCATTCATTTTTAGCCCTCCATGCACTATAAATAGTAACGCGCTCTGATTGGTAGTTATACTGTACGCCAATTACATTCTCTTGTACGACTGAACGTGCTTTGCCAAGTGAAGGATAAAACGTCCCCCTCCTGCTCTTATTGGTGGTTAGTCTGTGCGCCAGTTAGACAGACTATTCTATTCCACGAAACATGCCTTGCCAGTTAAGATAACCACCACCACCGCCACCCCTCACCCCATACCCACCCACTTCATGTAAGCAGGTAATCTTTTTAGTCCGAACGGGGGAGGGGGTGGGGTGGGGTGGGGGTGGGGGGTGGGTGGGGGGGGGGGGGGGATGCGAGAAGTGTTGGCTCATGCGCTACCTTTGGAACAGTGATGTCATCTTTCTCTGTCTGTATGTCTCTCTCTCTTTCTCTCTGTCTGTCTGCTGTCTGTCTGTCTGTCTGTCTCTCTCTCTCCTCTCTCTCCTCTCTCTCTCTCTCTCTCTCACTGTGCTGATGAAAACGCTTTCTGTCCGTATAGACGTGTCGCTCTGATAAGGACACCGCACGTGTATCCCGAACGGAGGTCAAGGATGGAGTCAGTGTCACGTTGGGTTGCCAAGGTGTCCCCGTCTGCTGTGCCTCCTTGTGATGTGCTGTTGGGGGAGGGGAAGATTTGGGGGGGGGGGGGGGGGGGGGAGGGGTGCAGTCCCCTTCTGCCATCTTGACTTTGTTAAAAGTGTTGTTGTTTTTGTTGTTGTTGCTGCTGCTGCTGCTGACGGAATCTAAAATTCATTGTATCGTTTTCTGACGGCCAAGTCTGACGACTCATGATGATGCTCTACAATCATACACACGCTATGAAAACCCACCTCAGTCATTCAAGGCTGCATCAAAGGGAGGTAATCCACACTCTTCATACACAGTCCTCTTCCAGACATCAACCAGATCCAGAGACGCACAGACACCTGCAGTGTTGGCTGGGACATTTGAGCAAGGCCTTGAGGTGGTTGCTCACTACGAAACTTGGGTTGGGTGGTCTCGGTTGCTTTTTTTTGTTTTGTTTTTTTTTCAGGTTCAGCTGACTCACACACTTGACACAAAGTAAAGAGTATCCAGAAAACATCCTCAGTGATATCGTTTGGTGTGTGTGTGTGTGTGTGTGTGTGTGTGTGTGTGTGTTGTGTGTGTGTGTGTGTGTGTGTGCGTGCGTGCGCGCGCGCGAGTGTGTGTGTGTGTGTGTGTGTGTGTGTGTGTGTGTGTGTGTGTGTGTGTGTGTTGTGTGTGTGAATATGCACTCTTGTTTGTAGGTGCATGGTACTTATTGCAATATTCATCTTCTTGTTGCTTTCATTTATGCTTTCTTCAATCTTTTCTTTATCTGTAAGCGCTTCGGGCTTATGTAAGATTAAGCACCATAAATAATAATTATTATGATAATCACTATTCTTCTTCTTCTTCTAATTTTTTATCATTTGAGCTTCTGGCTGGACTCGAACCTACAGTCTACTAAACGGTAATCTATGAGAGGTAATTCCAGCACCTCTCCCCCCCCTCCCCTCCCGCCCCCCCTACTCCCCCCCCCCCCCCCCCCTCACTACGTCCTCCATCGGTAGGAGAAGTTTGCATTTGTTTGCTTGTTTTTACCTCCCCCCCTCCCATCCGCCCCCCCCCCCCCCCCCCTCACTATACGTCCTCCATCGGTAGGAGAAGTTTGCATTTGTTTGTTTTTACCTCCCACCCTCCCCTCCACCCCCCCCCCCCTCCACCGTTAGATGAAGTTTGCTTTTGTTTGTTTCTTCGTTTGTTTGTTTGTTTGGTTGGTTGTCTGTTTCTAAGTAGCTGCACTGTGCGACTGAAT
>CM065721.1:35759128-35771628 GCA_033310375.1 Conus canariensis | reverse complement strand
TGCGCATTAGGAACGGACAAGAAGAGCATTCACTGAACATAGGGGGAAATACATATAGAGAACAGGTGGAAAAGTACATATATAAAGAACTAGGGGAGAGTAAGAGAACAAGCAAATGAAGTGCGCATTAGGAACGGACAAGAAGAGCATTCACTGAACATAGGGGGAAATACATATAGAGAACAGGTGGAAAAGTACATATATAAAGAACTAGGGGGAGAGTAAGAGAACAAGCAAATGAAGTGCGCATTAGGAACGGACAAGAAGAGCATGTCGACTGATTACAGGGGGAAATCATACTGAGAACAGGTGAAAAGTACATATATATATAGAATAGGGGAAGTAGAAAAGTAAATGAAGTGATTAGAACGGAAAAGGCTCACTGAATGGGATACATATAGAGAACAGGTGGAAAAGTACATATATAAAACTAAATAAGAGAAAGCAAGAAGTGGAAGAAGGACAAAAATACTTCATAACATATAAATACATATAGAGAACAGGTGGAATAAGTACATATATAGGAACTGGGGGTGATAGTAAGAGAACAAGAAATGCAGTGCATTAGAACGGAAAAAGAGCATTACAGAACAGGGGGAAAATACATATGAAGAACAGGTGGAAAAGTACAATATAAAGAACTAGGGGAGAGTAAGAGAAAACAAATAATGTGCATTAGGAACGGACAATAAGAGCATTCACTGAACATAGGGGGAAATACATATAGAGAACAGGTGGAAAAGTACATATATAAAGAACTAGGGGAGGAGTAAGAGAACAAGAAATGAAGTGCGCATTAGGAACGGACAAAAGAGCATTCACTGAACATAGGGGGAAATACATATAGAGAACAGGTGGAAAAGTACATATATAAAGAACTAGGGGGAGAGTAAGAGAACAAGCAAATGAAGTGCGCATTAGGAACGGACAAGAAGAGCATTCACTGAACATAGGGGGAAATACATATAGAGAACAGGTGGAAAAGTACATATATAAAGAACTAGGGGGAGAGTAAGAGAACAAGCAAATGAAGTGCGCATTAGGAACGGACAAGAAGAGCATTCACTGAACATAGGGGGAAATACATATAGAGAACAGGTGGAAAAGTACATATATAAAGAACTAGGGGGAGAGTAAGAGAACAAGCAAATGAAGTGCGCATTAGGAACGGACAAGAAGAGCGTTGACAGAACAGGGAGAAATGCACCTAGAGAAAGGTGGAAAAGTACATATATATATATGAAGAACAGGTGGAAAAGTATATATATATATATGAAGAACAGGTGGAAAAGTATATATATATATATATATGAAGAACAGGTGGAAAAGATTATATATATATATATGAGACAGTGAAATATATATATATATATGAAGAACAGGTGGAAAAGTATATATATATATATATATATGAAGAACAGGTGAATAAGTACATACAAGGAAACCGGGGGTATAGTAAGAGAACAGTAATAAAGTGCAGATAAAGAACGGAAAAGAAGAGCGTTTACAGAACAGGACAGAAAGAGAAAAAATACATAGACAGAACAGCTGAAAAAGTAAAAAAAAAAAAAAAAACACCAAACAAACAAACAAACTTGGGGAGAGTAGGGGGTTGCATTTAAAGAACATGGAAAATCGAGTAAAGAGACGCGCAAGGATTCTAACTGACTGAACTTTTCAGCAGCTCACAAAACAAGCACCGTGACACTTGCTGCCTCAGTACAGAACAAAAGAGCAGGCACATGACAAACAAATGTCACCTGCACTGCGGCACTCACTGAACCTAACACTCAGATGGAGGACACGGCACAAAATGACAAAGAAAGAAAGAATGATTCCAATGGTTTAAAGAACGAAAATACAGCGTGTACATCATATGTCATGTCAAGTTGTGGAATATTATTTTCTGTTTTTTTTTTCTGTTTTTTTTTTCTTCTTTCTTTCTGTTTTTCTTTTGTTTTTTTGTTTTGTTTTTTCTTTTCTTAACACGTAAACATGTGCATTATATGACCAAGTCATACAATAAAGCTAGATAGCATTATCAATCCCTTCAACATGAACACGAGAACTACAAGAAAACTATGACCATTGGTACAGTTATAGTCGGGATATTGTTTGGTCTTTTAAAATATGATAAGTAATATGACACACACACACACACACGCACGCGCGCGCGCACACACTCTCCACACACACACACACACACACACACACACACACACACACACACACACACACACTCTCTCTCTCTCTCTCTCTCTCTCTCTCTCTCTCTCTTCTCTCTCTCCCCTTGCTTTGTGCAGAACTTTTCCCGCTTGTATTGTGCACCTCTAATCCGCATTGTTGCTACGTCAACAGGTAGCGCAAAAGACTTGCATGCCTTTTCTTCTTTCACTTTAGAGGGCAAGAACTATCGTCTTTGTTTTTTAGGTATTGTTTGCTCGTCACTGTCACTTGTAAGCAACATGAGCTAAGTGTTAGAGACGGAGAAAAGAGGACTAAACACCCCACCGCCTCTCTGTCCGTCTGTCTGTCTGTCTGTCTGTCTGTCTGTCTGTCTGTCTGTCTGTCTCTCTCTCTCTCTCTCTCTCTCTCTCTCTCTCTCTCTCTCTCTCTCTCTCTCTCTCTTACCCCTTGTCCTGTTTACAAATCACGTCAGTTTGTTAAAGTTGACGAATGATTGCATATGAATTGCACCATGAGCGGCAATAGCATATTTTATACATAAATACATACATAATCTGGACTTTTAACTAATTCCCTAACTAATTAACTCTCTCTCTCTCACACACACACACACACATAGAGAGAGAGAGAGAGAGAGAGAGAGAGAGAGAGAGAATCAGAAGATGAAATCATACGGTTTCTGGACTAAGGGAAGTAAGAACAAGTATTTTTGTGAACAAACGCCCCTGTTTCCCCCCCTTTATTGCATCTTCATTAATGTTCATTGATTGTCGACAGAAAATTAACTTTATTTGATTCCATTGTATTTCCTACACACAGGCAAAATATAAGGTAGCAGGGCATTGCGTTCTGATTTGTCTTTTCAAGACAAACATGGTTAGATGAATGTTAAAAATGCTATAATGTGTAAGCATCGACCAGGGGACGCAATTATGTATACAGAGAACGATTGAAGGCAACTGGGCTTACGCCCCTTGTATGCGTGCCTTTTTTTTTTTTTTTTTCCCCCTTTCTTTTATTTTTTTTTTTTTTCGTTCTCAGTAGCAGGAAGTAATAATAAAAATGATAATGATGATGATGATGATGATGATGATGATGATGATGATGATGATAGTTGTAAAAAATCTATTATAGTGGATTAAAGATATTTTGTACTGTTCACGCAGTACATAATCATATTAAAATATTGTGACGGATCTTGGGCACTCGAGGATCTCCAAAGCCCTAAGTCATGTGCAACAGGCTAGTGGTTCAATCCTCCACTGTACCCTGTCGAATGATCTTGGACAGTGACTAATTGGTGAAAAATAAGCCCGCATCAGTACAGGGCAAGCTCACGGTGCTGTGACAAGTGACAGAAAAGGTTGTTGTATGACAAGGTTTGGGTTTATTTTTCATCTGACATAATCATGTCAGATGTTCATTTGAATTTGATGCATACAATCTGGCCGTAACATTGATTCTGGCATGCCTGGATTTTTCGCTCTGCTATCGTCAGTCTTGAGGTCTGGCATCCACAGAGAAAGAAGGGCTGTGTCGGTTATGACATGTGGAGTTTTACTTCGAAGAGAAACTGTCGAATTAGCCTGGTTTTCAAAATAAGCGTTGAGTCTCAACATAGGCTGAGCGAGTACGTTATCTTAAGAGTCGAATTCTTTGGCTGAGCTAGTTAGAATGGATCAAAGAGACTCAGTCGCGAGTTGCTAAACTTCTGCTTTACGGCCACTCAGACACACAATAGTTCGAAGTACTCTGCTAAACACAAGGCATGGTTTATATGGAAGTGTGCAGGCACTAGCTCAGAGGTGTGATCTATCACACAATCCGTTAGAAAACAAACCTTCACACACACACACACACACACACACACAGAGAGAGAGAGAGAGAGAGAGAGAGAGAGAGTAGAGAGAGAGAGAGAGAAGATGTGTGTGTGTGTGTGTGTGTGTGTGTGTGTGTGAGAGAGAGAGAGAGAGGAGAGAGAGAGAGAGAGAGAGAGAGAGAGAGAGAACTAATTTGTAACTGAAACATACAGTAACACACGCCTGTCATCATAACGGCCGTTAATCGACGACAGACAAATATCTCCTGTTGTGCGACTGTTCTTGTTGCTGTCAGTGAGTAGGCTATTTATTATTATTATTATTACTGCTTTTGGTATTATCTCGTATCTTACGATTGTAGTTCTGTTTCATATTATTATGATTTATCCGACACGATCACCAAGGCATTAGTGAATAATGCAGGGGAAATAACAGCATATGGTGAAAAATGGTCTAGATTTCCCTCCCTTGATCTTTCGATTTGGGAAGCTCGTATTGTAAACGATTACGTATTATTACGAATGAACATGACGATTATGTATATCTACGTATGAAAAGCTACTCTGTGTGTGTGTGTGTGTGTGTGTGTGTGTGTGTGTGTGTGTGTGTGTGTGTGTGTGTGTGTGGTGTGTGTGGTGGTGAGGAGAGAGAGAGGAGAGAGAGAGAGAGAGAGAGAGGGAGAGAGAGAGAGAGAGAGAGAGTCAGTTTGTGTGCGTATGCGTGAAGATGTGTTTTGGATTGTGTGTGCGTGCGTGCGTGCGTGTGTGTGTGTGTGTGTGTGTGTGTGCTGTGTGTGTGTGTGTGGGCGTGCGTGGTGCGTGCGTGCGTGCGTGTGTGTGTGTGTGTGGTGGAGAAGAGAGAGGAGAGAGAGAGAGAGAGAGAGAGGAGAGAGAGAGAGAGAGAGAGAGAGAGAGGACAGACAGACAGACTGACTGACAGACAGAGAGAAGCTTGGAGCTAAGAGAAAGAATTTTACAAAATTGTTCAAGACAAAGGCCATTCAAGACCCATCTTCTGTATTCTGTTGTCTGTATGTCTCACAGCAGCATGGACCCTAATGGACCAGCCTTGTTGATGGTGTCTCACAGCAGCATGGACCCTAATGGACCAGCCTTGTGATGGCCCCTCGTGGTCTGCTGGGCTACAAACAACAGGAACTGGAACTGTAGCCTAATCAATGAAGTGTCTACATCATGCCAACCTTTCTCTTAAAACAAATCACTCTACGTTGTTGTCATTGTGAGCCAGCACATGGGCATACAACAGTTTACCTATAATCATGTGTCTTTGTGTGTGTGTGTGTGTGTGTGTGTGTGTGTGTGTGTGTGTGTGTGTGTGTGTGTGTGTGTGTGCATGCGTAATGTGTGTGTGTTGTGTGTGCACATGTGTGTGTATTTACATGTACGTGAGAGTTCATGCAGAGATGCATAGATCTAGAAGTGTATGTTTTTATGGGAGTTTAATTCTGTGCTTACATGTGTTGAAAAAGTGTTTGCATTTGAATGCATGCTTCATTTCCATGATAATATAGATAAAAAAAAATCAATTAAATATGGATAAGTATGTGTGATGAGAGTCTGCGTGCCTGAGTGCATGCATGCATGTGTGCGTGTGTGTGTGTGCATGCATGCATGTGTTTGTGAGTTTGTATGTGTGTGTGTGCACCCACATGCACCTCTAAGTTAGGTAGAAAGATCTCCTCAGCAACACACCAAAACACACGCACGACCCACCTACACGCACACACACACAGTCACATACACACATACATACATAGTGCCTCTCTCTCTCCCTCTTTCTCTCTCTCTCTCTTAAACACACACATATGCACATGCAGACACAGACACACTAAAAACACAAACTGAATCATGATAAAATACATAGGTTTTCATCCTGAGCAAACACAACAAGAAAAATCTTGCTTTGCATAACAGTGACAGCAGCAGCACAAAACTAAAAGCAGTAGCAGCACTCAGAGCAGTTTCAAAGAAGCAGTAACAACCAAAGAAATTCCCAAGTAAGAAATGAAATTGTGAGTACAACAATAACAACAACAACACTGATGAAAAATGGAGCCACTAAACTGATAAACACTTGGGAACATGAATAACAACTTCACGACTAATTATCAAGATAAAAAAACTTTAATCGAACATGGCCAACTACTCTGGCAGTTACTGTATTGCTTGAACTGAAATGCACAGCAGACGTACTGACTGACTGCAAACCACAGCAAACTTGAGCAAAAAAACAATGTAGAGATGTTCCCTGACTTGTCCACATGGATTTTGGAGAAGCACAGAAATTTCTGGATTATAAGGTGCTTTGCAACCTGAACTTGATGTTGCGCATGTGTACAAGCTGACCACAACAGGGTGCATGCAAAAAGCGATTTCACCACAGACAGAGTGCTTCACACTTTAGGTTAACAATGTTAAGTTGTCAGTGCCTTATGGCCCGGAAATGGTGGTAAAATATTCTCCGGCAGTAATCTCTGGTGACTTGCTGCATCCAAGTCCCCAAGAGTTTCAGTTGTTTATTTATTTATTTATTCGACCGTGTAAGACAACGTTAAGTACCAAAGGTTAAAATTCTATCGAGCCTAATCACGGAATTTTGCTGACAAAAAATTGGACATATTTCTCAGTACCAGTTTTAGGAATTTGTGGAAAACGTTTTCAGAATGTGTCAAATGTATGTGATTTTTTTTAATTCATTTTCTCACTACATATATGCATGCATTCAATGCACCTATTGAGGTCAATGTGTAGAAGGCTATGCAATCGAAAGGAGCACCAACTCATGAAGTGCTCATCAACAATTCTTGCATTACTTTTGACAGCTACTGCTCTGGACTTGCATTTCAGGCATGTCAGTCAATCACAGACAGCCCCCAAAAACGACACAGTTGTACTTGCATTCCGAGGAACCACAAAACACAGTATGCGCAACCATCCTTGAACTGGTGTACTGACAATACCTCTACTGTGTTGACCATCCGGTCTTGTCCTCCCCTCAATGCATTTACTTTCTTGCTGTTAGGTTCCCTTTCTTTCACAGCCCTCTCTTTCTGAGCACAAACGCACACTCCTCTTTGAGCCTCTAGTCCAGAGACAAACAGAAGTAGTTTTGGCGACCACACCGCGACAGCTTCACTGGCCTCTACAACGATTATCTGATTCCACAAAAGCACTTTCTCTGATCTATCTCTATCTATCTATCTATCTGTCTATCAAATATAATTGAGTGGGTGGAGAGGAAGAGAGGGGGAGTAAGGAGGGAGGGGGGAGAGTGTAAGGGGGGGGGGGGGGGGGGGGAGAGGCAGAATGACAGAGAAGAAAGAAAAAAACAGAAAAAAAGGTAAAATTTGAATAGGAGAAATCTGCTGGACAGCTGGAAAACTCCTTGCCTGCCCGGCTGTGAGGACAGTGCACTGTAGACCGAGGTTCATGGACAGCTGGAAAACTCCTTGCCTGCCCGGCTGTGAGGACAGTGCACTGTAGACTGAGGTTCATGGACAGCTGGAAAACTCCTTGCCTGCCCGGCTGTGAGGACAGTGCACTGTAGACTGAGGTTCATGGACAGCTGGAAAACTCCTTGCCTGCCCGGCTGTGAGGACAGTGCACTGTAGACTGAGGTTCACCAACACTAGGGCATGGCATCAGGAAGGCACAGCCCATCCCTCTAACTTTTGTCTCCTTAATCATCCCTGAATTGAGTCAGGTACCTGCTTTCTTCCGTGTGGACAGACAGGGTTTTAAAGCTACAACAAAAATCCCACCTCACCCTTACCCTATGACCCAGTGTGAATTGTTCAAAACCATGATCGCAACTGAATGCTCAGACCGTCTGACTGAAAGTTCCAGATGGGTGTCACACACACACACACACACACACACACACACACACACACACACACACCACACACATACATAAACACACACACACACACACACACACACACACACACACACACACACACACACACAGAGTCCTGTCATCAAAAAAAAAAGAAACAAGAAAAAAAAATCAACAACAGCATCACACAGTTGCACTACAACAATTCATCACAAAAGAATAACTCACATAGTGTTAACATCTTATATAAACAATAGCATGTTGGATGCATCAGTCCATCATTTTTGATTTCGCTTCCTTTGTGGCAGCTATACTGCAAACAGAACAGAAAGGAAAACACCATCAAAACTGCTGATGTGGGCAAACACAAAGGCAGATTGGACAGAAGGAGGGGGTTTGAATTATGGAGGGTGGAACAAATTTCCGGTTTAGAATTTGCCGTATGTGGCACTACAACACAGACAGATAGACAGAAGGACAAAAAGAGTCAAACCCTGATTATGCACATGCATACAAATTGTTTGTCGTGAATAAATCTATATGATAGTGAACTACACCAAAATTCACATGCTTTTTGTTGATTAAAAACAACAGAAATACATAACCAGTACTATTATCCACTTGAATTGCTTGCTTTTTTTTCAAAATATTAAAAAAAGGACCCACAAGCTTTTAACAGATGATTTGATTTATGCCTGCAAACTAATGAAGGTGACAACCCTGATGTGGCCCCTTGTGGCACTGGCAGGCGAGGCAATAAACAACATAAATGGAATAAATCCTAAAATACTCTATTGGGGGTTTAATGAAATGAATATTACATACATACAGGAAAATATGCATTATAGACTGTATGCAGAAAAAAAATACACAGATGTGAGATAGTGCTATGAACATTTGTAGGGATCATGTGAAACATTCTCCTTCCTTGGTTCATCATATTTTTCAAATGTGATTTTGGTGACTGAAATAGTGAAAAAAAAATTATTAAAATCAAAAGGAAAGGCTAAACATTACAGTAATCACTCACACAAAAGGCACACAAGTATACAAGTAAATGCTTGCATGCACACGCACATATTCTATATAACACATATCAACGGATGTTCAAAAAAGAAAGAAGCAAAAGAACAATGCAACATCATGTAAGTAGATTAGTGAAATGTAGACAAGTATAAGGTAAAATTCAAATAAGATTTTTTGATCATACTCATGGAGAAGAATTTTGCTCACAATTAAAATATAAATTACTGAACACTGATTAGTGTCCTTCTTCTTCTTTGGAGACTCTCTTTGGTACTCCATTAAAAGCTAAAATGATTCCCTCTTTGTAAAAATCATAGTCTAATATATAAGACAATATCACACTGGGAATGGGATGATTTAACATTTGATACAATAACCATGCTTTCTTAAAATGTAGACTGCTATTTGTATTCATTATTTACTTATTCATCACAAAAACAAAATAAAAGCAGAACATTCATATCACTTGTAGTTGTTTTTCCTTATGTGAGCAATTCCTTTTCTAATAACATGCAGGATGTGACTAATGAACAGAAAGTATGCAACACAATATTCAGAAAAATGAAAGCTAGTTAATTTGCTCCCCCCCCCCCCCCCTTTAGAACTAAATCACATCACCACTGCTTAAAAATTCCAGAACTGACTGCTGTTCTACACATTAAATCTACATCACACACTACTCAACAGTTCAGTGAAAAATCCTTCACATCATTAACACTATCAACACAGACCCTTGTTCTGCTCTATGTGGCCAGTTAACGCTGCAGTCACGGCACTGAAATTGCCTGATTTTGACCACTTTTAATTAATTTTCCTTTTAATTAATTTTCCTTTTGTACAGAGAAATAGTGCTATCTGTCATCTTCTTGATGATAAATGTTTTAAAAATCAAAATAATTATTTTGCTGTTGTTCGATTGAGTTGAAAATGACATACTTTGAACAAGGAGCACTGATTCAGATGAATCAGAGCTTGAAGATGCCAACGGGTTAGTTGCTTTCCCTTCGAATTAACCAATGAAATCGACTGTTAGTTGCTTGCTAAATGGTATGATATGACATAGGAAAGGCTGTATCTGTACGCTGACACCACTGGTTAAAAATTCTCCATGAAATTCAGACATATTCATTTTTACAAGACCGTCGCTATCATTCTCGCGACGTGTCCTGAGTGACAGATCGCTTGCCGCGAGTATTTTCGCCTAACATCGCTGAGTGTAAGTCGGGCGCCGCAATCATTCTCACGGCGTGTTGCAAAAAAAGTTAAATACTCTTCTGTTCACTGACTAAAGATTTGCAACATTCTCCGCACATCTGAATCATCTGCGCACATTGTACCACCGCAAACAAAAAGAATATCTTTACAATGTTTTTCTATGCAATGAGCAGTTCCAGCCATATGAGATAGTAAACTTGTATGAATGTCCTAAAAAATGAATCAAATGTGCATAAAACATTTCAATAAGAATAAGATACTCACATTAAACAAACAAACAGCCTGTTGTCTGACAGCAGTATAAGAGAGTGTAAAATTAAAACAAACTCTTGGTAAAGTGGACGGTGGACACACTAAAGGCAAAGGCACACCAGCTGTTTCAACCACATGATTGGGGAGGATGGTTTGAACCTGATGTTACATAGTGCAACCATGACTGTATACTTAAAACCGGGATGAAGGCGCCTGTTTCTGTCTGCTGCAAACACAGCATGGCACACACACAGAAACCTGACCATCATACCAGTGGCCACCTGTTTTATGCCCA
Organism: Conus canariensis; assembly: GCA_033310375.1. Taxonomy (NCBI): domain Eukaryota; kingdom Metazoa; phylum Mollusca; class Gastropoda; order Neogastropoda; family Conidae; genus Conus; species Conus canariensis. The sequence goes on along the minus strand of CM065721.1, from coordinate 35,760,975 downwards.
GGAACCCTGGTCTAAAAACAGTGGCCAACATCCAGCTTGCAAATGACATTCAAAACACATTAAAAGAGATGCGAATATTCAGCTTGCAAATGACGAAAGATGAAACTGGAAAAAACATTAACACAGTTGTTTTTTTATGTCATCAACCTTGTTGTGGAAATTTCAATAAATACAACTATGAATTCATTTTCCTGCTGCATTTCTTTTTGCTTTCCCATTGACTCTCAACTGCATTTTCTATCTTTCTCAGTCTATTGATTCATCAGTTCCATCTGTACCAAATGTCGGGCCAAACCCTTCACAGAAATGAGCCTGACTGCGTATGGCTAGTAGTAGTACATTCTCCCCAACCTGACGGCTCAAACTACTTATGTGACAGCGTCTTTAAAAACAGCACCAGGAGGATGCAATGTTTCGACCAGTGTGTGCAGACTCATACCAGGATCTAGCTAGCTTTCTCTGCCTGAGAGTGAAACTGGAGACCATCTCCAGGCAGAGCGGAAGGCAGCCAGGGCCACAGCAGCACCAGGAACATGCGGTGTCCCAGCAGGTCGCGCAAGTTCAGCCACAACCCCCGGTTGTAGTCCATGATCTTCTTCTTCCGCTCGTAGCGGGTCTGGCCGTGGAGGATCTGGGCCACCTGGATCTCCAGCAGCCATAGGAACATGATGGTCAGCGCAAAGCCCAGCATGCTGACCGTGCTGATGTAGAAGGAGTACCACGTCTCGTTGCCCATCACCGCCGTCACGTGAGGGAGCAGGAAGGAAACTAGATTGAGCAGGGTTACCTCCCCTTTGACTGACCACACAAAACTGAAGTTGTAAATGTTGCAGTAGAGGGCCACGATCACGATGTGAACACACAGAGCCAAGAAGTAGCGATGGTTGTCGTGGCCAGCGCAGGTTCCTGCGAACCAGCAGTGGTGGTCTCTCCTGAGGTTGCAGGTGTTGCACATAGGGCAGTGGTAGGACCTGGGAGGGCGGTTTGCCACACAGGGGTCACAGTATCGCCAGCCTGGAGGGGTGGGGCCCATGGGGAAGACCACACCTTTCCCTGTAGGCTGTGTCACAAACATCATAATCCAGTTTCCATAGATGTTGACAGCAAAGAACACCCCAAGGACAAGGTGGATCAGGTAAGCCATGGACCAATCAGAGTGGTTGAAAGCAGCAACGTGGCACAGCTCATACCAGAGGAGAAAGACGCCACCAAAGAAGAAGATCCCCATGGCAATCTTATCCCCCAGGACAGTTTTGTGACACCATCGGTGGACTGCAGAAGCCATGATTCAGTCTGCACAGCAAGCAACGAAATCAGCCGCAGGTGCCACACTGAGTCATATCCAAAGTTACACACTCCTTTCGTACTTCAATTGTGTTTACTTATTCATTCATAATGTGTTTCTCTTCAACTGTGTTAAACTATTCAAATATAATGTGTATGAATGTGAGTACGAGTGCACAAGTATGTGACTGTGAGTATGAGCATCACTTCACATATCTTTCAAAACATATTTCAGGAAGACTGCTCAGTATTCAAAAGACAGAAATCCCATGAAAAACAGGAGTTTGTATTTTTCCAGCTGCTTTCACTTAAGAGGGAACATGTAGCTAGCAATCAGTCTATGTATTTAATGTGAAGCATTCTGAATAAAATATATATCATTGCAACTAAACTGACAATCAGTAAGGCAAAATCATATTGATAAAGTGTAAACTAGCTAAACAGTGTGCTGTACTCATTACTTTTCCAATCACTAAGGCAAAAGCATATTAATTAATAAAGTGAAACAAGCTAAACAATGTACTGTACTCATTACTTTTCTGTTATAACACCTATGGCTTTGT
>CM065721.1:35744128-35751628 GCA_033310375.1 Conus canariensis | reverse complement strand
CGCCGACTGGCCCAGCACAGGAACAAGAATCCTTGCTATCACGTGACCACGTGAACAACCGACGAACCAGCAGGCCGCATTTAGTGATGCCGTCAACAACTAGGAATGAGATCTGCGCACCTGTCCTAGGGACCACTCCAAACGAAGCTCTCTTGTGTACCCTCTGGATTCGAACTCACACATCAGCAGAATATTCCCTCCCTTCGTGATGAGATAAAGAGATTAAAGGACCAGCCCAAATACACAGGACCAATTTCAATGGAATTATGAACAATTTGCATATTTTGGTCTTGTACAAAGGTGAAGTCTTGTGTGTGAACTTGCACTTAACTGTGTCAGTCTGTTCGTAGTTCAGACATCATTTCATGTTTGGACCTGTTTCTGAACAGACTTATTTCTAATTCTAAACAAAGCACCTCCACAAAACCAGGAACAAAAAGAAAAACGCAGGAAAAGACATCCCTCGAAACAGGAAGAAAAAAAAGTAGCAAAGAAAAAAAAATGAAAAGGTTGCAAAAAGGTATCAAAAGGCAGACAAAAAGGAGTTGTAAGACAGCTAGGAAACGTTTTCAAAAAGGTAAGAAAATTTGCTAGTGAAAAAAAAAGAAGAAAAAGTGGGAAAAGTTACCTGAGAGTATGAACAGATGGGGAAAAAGGAAAAAGCAGTAGAAAAATAGGAAACGACAGGGGGAAAAAAAGGAAAAGAAAACCCCAAGAGAGCAAGAAAAAGAAGAAAGAAATAGGAAAAGGTTGCAAAAAGTGAGCAAATGGGAAAAAAAGCAGATAAAAGTATGGGAAAAAAGCGGAACATAATAACTAAAACAAAGGAGGAACAGGCACAACAAATATGAAAAAGTTAAAAAGAAAAAAAAAAAAAGAAAAAAAAAAGGTAGGCCAAAAAGCATCAAAAGCTAGCAAAAAAAAAAAAAAAAAGTAGGAAAAGACAGCGAAAAAGTAGAAAAGGGGGGGGGGGGGGGGGGGGGGGAGGGGGGAGTTGAGCAGACAAAAAGTGGAAAGAAAAGGTAACAAAAACAGAAGGAAACTGTGGCATAGAAATTCGAAAAGTTACCAGAAAAGTAGGAAAAAATGAAGGAAATTTGGAACAAGATGGAAAAAAAAAACAAAAAAAAACAAAAACAGAACAAGAGGAAACAAAACGAAAAGAATGGGGGAGGAGGGAAAAGATAGAAACAGGAAAGGGGAACAAAAAGTAACACCGGCTGACACTCAAACATGCATAGCAAGAGAAAGGAAAAGTATCAACAACACAACAACAACAACAGCAGCAAAGACTGACAATCCCCAAACCCCGCTCCCTTCTTCCACCCATAAACTTATATGTAGCAGGAGACTGTAAGGAAACCAGCTATTTCTGGATGGCTGGGTCATTTGTGTCACAGACGGGACATTACTGACAGACACAATGGTCGCCGTTCATCCGTCACAACGGACGACAACTTGGTGCGGCCCAGGGAGACTACTATTCAGAGTGCATCATGGATCGCCGAGTCGAGGACTGATTTCCGGCTGTTTTGATCTTCTCATTTCATCCACATCCCCACACCCTGACTCAGCCCAACGTGTACAAGCACAAGAGCTTCTTTCTCGATGAATTTTCTTTCTTTTTTCTCTTTTTTTTTTTTTTTTTTTTTTTTTTTGGCTGCCGTGAAAGTAAAGGATTTTAACTTCTGATAGAGAGTCTGGGACAAACTCTTCTCTTGTAAAATCATCGCTGCTTTGTAAATTTGTTTATGTAAGATAAGATCCACTGTCCATCTTATTGTTTTAGTACACTTCTCTGTTTACGTTTTCCATTTGTAAATTTCTTCACATGAATAAAAGTGTTTGCCCTTAAAGAAAAACAAACAAACAAACTTCAGCATTACACAGAAAACAACAACAACAACAAAACCCCTCTTTTCTTGCGTGAGCCTTTTCTAAAACTTGGCCAACAAACAAAGAGAAAAGGACAACAAACGTACATTTAGTAACTCATGTATCAGTGACGTGAGAGAAAAAGGACAACAAACGTACATTTACTACCTCATGTATCAATGACGTGAGAGAAAAATGACAAGAAACGTACATATATTTAATAACTCAAGTATCAATGACGTGAGCCAAACCGACACTTGACGATTATTCATTTAAAAAAAAAAGAAAAAGAATTGCGGAGCCGCGAATGAAAGACCATCCATCATCAATGCTGATTTCCGCCATAAATCGGTTCAAGAACAAACAGGAAGGGCAGTCTATAAGCCGGATTGTAATGTTTTCATCCGAACGTCACGTAGAGGAGTGGGACCAGCGCGAGTGGTTTGTAAACAACCAACCACTGCGGATAACGCATATCATGAAGTTGTCAAGTGGATTACAGTCAGAGGTTAGCAAGTTTCTCGCTGACGTTTCTCAGCGTGGTCCGCATAACACAGACTACGTGCGAGCATAACCTACGTTGTACGCATGAATGTCATAAGATGCGTTTCGTCATATTTTAAGTGTGTGTGTGTGTGTGTGTGTGTGTGTGTGTGTGTGTGTGTGTTGTTTAAACATGTGGAACTTCTATCACCTGATCTAAAGCTATTGCACTTATGCCACCTCAAAAACTCTAACAGCTTGATGTCCAAATTTCTCCATGTCTTTCATGACCGCAGTTAAGGATTTCCCCATGCTTCCCATGGCTGTTTAGTAATGATTTTTCCCATGCCCAGCATGGGTCTAATTAATGATTTCCGCAAGCCCCACATGTGTGTGATTCTTGATCTCTCATGCTCCTATATGTCCGAAAGTCATGATTTTTCTATGCCCCTCATGGCGGTAACTGATGACTGTCTTTGCTGCCCATATCTGAAATTCGCGATTTTTCCATGCCCCTCATGATTATAATTCATGATTTTCCCATGCCCCTCATGATTATAATTCATGATTTTCCTATGCCGCTCATGATTATAATTCATGATTTCCCCATGCCCCTCATGATTATAATTCATGATTTTCCCATGCCCCTCATGATTATAATTCATGATTTTCCTATGTTCCTCATGATTATAATTCATGATTTTCCCATGCCCCTCATGATTATAATTCATGATTTTCCTATGTTCCTCATGATTATAATTCATGATTTTCCCATGCCCCTCATGATTATAATTCATGATTTTCCTATGTTCCTCATGATCATAATTCATGATTTTCCCATGCCCCTCATGATTATAATTCATGATTTTCCCATGCCCCTCATGATTATAATTCATGATTTTCCCATGCCCCTCATGATTATAATTCATGATGTTCCTGTGTTCCTCATGTCCATGCACATGATGTTTGTGTACACCAAGATTTCCTTTGCCGTTCATGTATGCAAGCCATTACTTTCCCATGCCCCTCATCGCTGAAAGTTATGATTTTTCAACGCCCCTAATGTCTGAAAGTCATGATTCCCCATGCTCCTAATGCCTTAACGTCAGGATTCCCCATGCCCCTAATGTCTAAAAGTCATGATTGCCCATGCTCCTCATGCCTGAACCGTCGTGATTCCCCATGTCTCTAATGCCTGAAACTCATGATTCCCCATGTCTCAAATGCCTGAAACTCATGATTCCCCATGTCTCAAATGCCTGACACTCATGATTCCCCATGCCCCTCATGTCTGAAAGTCACGATTCCCCATGCCTCTCATGTCTGAAAGTCATGATTCCCCATGACCCGCATATCTGAAAATCATGATTGCCCATGCCCAGCATGTCTGAAATTCATGATCCCCCATGCCCCTCATGTCTGAAAAGCATATTCCCCATGCCCCGCATATCTGAAAGTCATGATTCCCCATGCCCCGCATATCTGAAAATCATGATAGCCCATGCCCAGCATGTCTGAAAGTCATGATTCCCCATGCCCCTCATGTCTGAAAATCATATTCCCCATGCCCCGCATATCTGAAAGTCATGATTCCCCATGTTCCGCATATCTGAAAATCATGATTGCCCATGCCCAGCATGTCTGAAAGTCATGATTCCCCATGCCCCTCATGTCTGAAAATCATATTCCCCATGCCCCGCATATCTGAAAGTCATGATTCCCCATGCCCCGCATATCTGAAAATCATGATTGCCCATGCCCCGCATGTCTGAAAGTCATGATCCCCCATGCCCCTCATGTCTGAAAATCATGATTCCCCATGCTCCTCATGTGTGCAAATCATGATTCCCCATGTTCCTGATGTCTGAAAGTCATGATTCCCCATGCCCCTCATGTCTGGAAATCATGATTCCCCATGCCCCTCATGTCTGAAAATCATGATTTCCCCATGCCCCAGTCTGAATTAGATCCGCCTCATTCTGAAAGTCATGATTCCCCATGCCCCTCATGTCTGAAAGTCATGATTCCCCATGCCCCACATGTCTGAAAATCGTATTTTCCATGCCCCGCATATCTGAAAGTCATGATTCCCCATGCCCCGCATATCTGAAAATCATGATTGCCCATGCCCAGCATGTCTGAAAGTCATGATTCCCCATGCCTCTCATGTCTGAAAATCATGATTCCCCATGCCCCTCATGTCTGAAAGTCATGATTCCCCATGCTCCTTATGTCTGAAAGTCATAATTCCCCATGCCCTTCATGTCTGAAAATCATGATTCCCCATGCCCCTCATGTCTGAAAGTCATGATTCCCCATGCCCCTCATGTCTGAAAGTCATGATTTCCCATGCCCCTCATGTCTGAAAGTCATGATTCCCCATGCCCCACATGTCTGAAAGTCATGATTCCCCATGCCCCTGATGTCTGAAAGATTCCCCATGCCCCTGAAGTCTGAAAGATTCCCCATGCCCCTGATGTCTGAAAGATTCCCCATGCCCCTGATGTCTGAAAGATTCTCCATGCCCCTCATGTATGTAACATATGATATCCCATGCCCCTCAGATTTACCAGTTGTGATTTCCCATGCTCTACTTGTCTACAAGTCAAGATTTTCTATGGCTTTCATTGGTGCTATCTACAATGTTTCGTGCCCTTCATAGGTGCAGGTCATGAGTTCGCCTGTCCTTCAAGGTGATAGTAAGTTGTTAGTTCCTATCCTCTCATGGCTGCAAGTAATGGTTCTAAAGCCCCCTCGTGGCTGCAGCCTATAACAGCTCATGCCCCTATTTGCCACAAGTCAAGATTTCCACTGCTCCTGTCTGCAAGTCGACAATTTCCCTTGTCGACAATTTTCCTTGCCACTTGCAGCTTTAAGTTATGATTTCCTCTATCCTTCTTTGGTGCGAGCGATCAATGCTAATGCGCCTTATGGCAACGAGTTATTATCTCCCCTGCGCCTCAAGGGTGCAGGTCATGATTTCGTATGTCCATCCTGTCGGCAGGTCAAGGGTGGGACAAGGAATGTGGAACGAAAGGTTTCCCTAGGTGAGTCGAGAAACCGAAGTCTGTTGTCAAACATGTACTTTTCATGCACGTAGAAGTCACTAAGGCGTCTGTTCGTGTCGAATGTAGAAACATCCTCTTTGGTTTTTCACAAGACCATTTTTCACCAGACTTAACGGTCACATCCGCTCCCCCTTCCCTCCCCCCCCCCCCCCCCCGAATTCATTATTATTATTATTATTTTAAGAATCAACGTTCAATAGCATATTATATTTTGAGAATCATAAGCACTTTTTAAAAAAAAATCAAAATCACCTGTAAATAAACTGAAGCTTTTCAGATTCAACTGTCTTTTTTTTCAGAATCAAATGACATTATTACTTCTTTCTTTCAGAATTATTTGGTAATAAAATCTTTCTCTTTTCAGAATCCATGGCAATAATAAAATCTTGTCCGCAAGCAGCTCTCCCCTGTGAACACTTTAAATCAATCAATTCTCTCGATGCATTAATGACATGTATCACATCAAGCTTGGAGATTGTGAAATATCCCAGACACAAAGCCAGAAACTCATAAGGAAACGAAATGTCAAACAGATTCATCGTAACACTACACGACACCGCAATACAATGCACTCTGCAAGTTACACTACCACGCATTGTTCCAGCATAGATCCCTCCGCCCCCTTCCGCATCCTAAATGGCAGCAACTTAAGTGTGCTAAACGTGGGAAAACCGCAATGTCCTATCAAGACTGATTGTCACAAACGGAAAGACGTTAGGCCTATTAATTGTTGCAGTAAGCTTTCACGGAGTGGTTCAACTCTCTGACCTTATAACATGAACGCTTTGATCTTGATTTGCTTAACGCACAGCTCATTAGGAACACGCTGCTGGTTTGGGACACCGACAAGTTGACAGCCTTTGTGCGACAGGACTCGCCGGAGACCATTCTACTACCGAACGGGGCGATGGCAGCGCCGCCAGTGTGTCTGAGCCCCAGCGCCGTTATATCCCCTGAACACTTCCAGTGGTCGTCTGCTAATTGTTGTTTTCGGCTGGCCGTAATGAGGTCCTGGGAGGCGGGAAATCCCGTCAGTTTGGTCAATTGTCACCGAGACCTTTGTCTAGACAAAGGAGGCCGGAGTCAGAGATCGGCGCTGGACTGGTTGGAAAAGGGAAATGGTTGGCGTTTCAGCTCCTGAACACACATATACACACGCACCCGCGCGCGCGCACACACACACACGCACACACACGCACACGCACTCTCTCTCTCTCTCTCTCTCTCTCTCTCTCTCTCACACACACACCACACACACACACACACACACACACACACACACACACACACACTTCTGGATTTAGATTCTTCCCGCCCACGCTCCAAGGCTCTTCAGAGCCCGATTTTCTTCCGACCTCCTTCATCCCATCTGATCTACCGTGCTGACCTTTTTTTTTAACTGGGGAGAGTGGCGAGGTAAATGGGAGTGGGGGTGCGATAGGGGTGAGGGAGACGGCGTGGTGGTGGTGGTGGTGGTGGCGGTGGGGGGGGGGGGGGGGGGCGGGGGAGGGGGGAGGGTGGGAGGGGCGGGAGGTAATGATAGAAGGCGCAGGGGGGAAAGAGGGAAGGGTGTGGGATGGGGGTTGGAAGGGGCTGGATGTCAAATCCTAGTAGCCTTACAGGTTGGAGTCGAAGGCCTGCATTGATACCCATTTGTTTAACTGACAGGATGATTTTGCAAAAAGCTGCGGAACCGATTTGAAAGACACTTTGTGGAAACTTGGAACATGGCCCAAGGACGTAGCTATTAAATTTTAGCTTGGATCCGTGATGCGGATCCGGATCAAAGGACGGATCCACGATCCGCTTGATGTGGTGGAGGACTGCGCTCTTCTGGGTGACTTTCCTCTTCGTATACTTTTTTTTTTTTTTTTTTACCTTTCTTAACTCTGTTCCAAAAACTCTGAGACGATCCTGGTAGCATGCTATGCAGAACACACTTTACATTCTCTTTCCCTAATAAACAGGAGAGCGGCGAGAAGCCAAACAACAACGGTAGAACGAAGTCATGCAGTTTTGTGAACAGCTGTTGCAGTGTCTGTTCATCGTCCCAACGACAGCAGGTCGTGGAGGT
>CM065721.1:35724128-35731628 GCA_033310375.1 Conus canariensis | reverse complement strand
CAACATATTGGATGCGCAAAGGAACCTGCATGTCTCTCTCCCCCTCCCCCACCCCCCACTCTCCTTGATTTCGGCCGATGCCTGTCCTCAACATATTGGATGCGCAAAGGAACCTGCATGTCTCTCCTCCCCCTCCCCCACCCCCCACTCTCCTTGATTTCGGCCGATGCCTGTCCTCAACATATTGGATGCGCAAAGGAACCTGCATGCTCTCTCCCCCTGCCCCACCCCCCACTCTCCTTGATTTCGGCCGATGCCTGTCCTCAACATATTGGATGCGCAAAGGAACCTGCATGTCTCTCTCCCCCTCCCCCACCCCCCACTCTCCTTGATTTCGGCCGATGCCTGTCCTCAACATATTGGATGCGCAAAGGAACCTGCATGTCTCTCTCCCCCTCCCCACCCCCCACTCTCCTTGATTTCGGCCGATGCCTGTCCTCAACATATTGGATGCGCAAAGAACCTGCATGTCCTCTCCCCCTCCCCCACCCCCCACTCTCCTTGATTTCGGCCGATGCCTGTCCTCAACATATTGGATGCGCAAAGGAACCTGCATGTCTCTCTCCCCCTGCCCCACCCCCCACTCTCCTTGATTTCGGCCGATGCCTGTCCTCAACATATTGGATGCGCAAAGGAACCTGCATGTCTCCTCCCCTCCCCCACCCCCCACTCTCCTTGATTTCGGCCGATGCCTGTCCTCAACATATTGGATGCGCAAAGGAACCTGCATGTCTCTCTCCCCCTCCCCCACCCCCCACTCTCCTGATTTCGGCGATGCCTGTCCTCAACATATTGGATCGCAAAGGAACCTGCATGTCTCTCTCCCCCTGCCCCACCCCCCACTCTCCTTGATTTCGGCCGATGCCTGTCCTCAACATATTGGATGCGCAAAGGAACCTGCATGTCCTCTCCCCCTCCCCCACCCCCCACTCTCCTTGATTTCGGCCGATGCCTGTCCTCAACATATTGGATGCGCAAAGGAACCTGCATGCTCCCCTGCCCACCCCCCACTCTCCTTGATTTCGGCGATGCCTGTCCTCACATATTGGATGCGCAAAGGAACCTGCATGTCTCTCTCCCCCTCCCCACACCCCCACTCTCCTTGATTTCGGCGATGCCTGTCCTCAACAATTGGATGCGCAAAGGAACATGCATTCTCTCTCCCCCTCCCCCACCCCCCACTCTCCTTGATTTCGCCGATGCCTGTCTCAACATATTGGATGCGAAAGGAACCTGCATGTCTCTCTCCCCTGCCCCACCCCCCATTCTCCTTGATTCGGCCGATGCCTGTCCTCAACATATTGGATGCGCAAAGAACCTGCATGTCTCTCTCCCCCTGCCCCACCCCCCACTCCCTTGATTTCGGCCGATGCCTGTCCTCAACATATTGGATGCGCAAAGGAACCTGCATGTCTCCTCCCCCTCCCCCCCCCCACTCCCTTGATTTCGGCGATGCCTGTCCTCAACTATGGATGCCAAAGGAACCTGCATGTCTCTCTCCCCTCCCCACCCCCCACTCTCCTTATTTCGCCGATGCCTGTCCTCAACATATTGGATGCGCAAAGGAACCTGCATGTCTCTCTCCCCCTCCCCACCCCCCACTCTCCTTGATTTCGGCCGATGCCTGTCCTCAACATATTGGATGGCAAAGGAACCTGCATGTCTCTCTCCCCCTCCCCCACCCCCCCACTCTCCTTGATTTCGGCCGATGCCTGTCCTCAACATATTGATGCGCAAGGAACCTGCATGTCTCTCTCCCCTCCCCACCCCCACTCTCCTTGATTTCGGCCGATGCCTGTCCTCACATATTGGATGCGCAAAGGAACCTGCATGTCTCTCTCCCCCTCCCCACCCCCCACTCTCCTTGATTTCGGCCGATGCCTGTCCTCAACATATTGGATGCGCAAAGGAACCTGCATGTCTCTCTCCCCCCTCCCCCACCCCCCACTCTCCTTGATTTCGGCCGATGCTGTCCTCAACATATTGGATGCGCAAAGGAACCTGCATGTCTCTCTCCCCACCCTCTCCCCACCCCCACTCTCCTTGATTTCGGCCGATGCCTGTCCTCAACATATTGGATGCGCAAAGGAACCTGCATGCTCTCTCTCCCCCTCCCCCACCCCCCACTCTCCTTGATTTCGGCCGATGCCTGTCCTCAAATCATATTGGATGCGCAAAGGAACCTGCATGTCCTCTCCCCCCCCCACCCCCCCCTCTCCTTGATTTCGGCCGATGCCTGTCCTCAACATATTGGATGCGCAAAGGACCTGCATGTCCTCTCCCCCTCCCCCACCCCCACTCTCCTTGATTTCGGCCGATGCCTGTCCTCAACATATTGGATGCGCAAAGGAACCTGCATGTCCTCTCTCCCCTCCTCCCCCACCCCCCCCCCACCCCTCCTTGATTTCGGCCGATGCCTGTCCTCAACATATTGGATGCGCAAAGGAACCTGCATGTCCTCTCTCCCCCTCCCCCACCCCCCCACTCTCCTTGATTTCGGCCGATGCCTGTCCTCAACATATTGGATGCGCAAAGGAACCTGCATGTCTCCTCCCCCCCCCCACCCCCCACTCTCCTTGATTTCGGCCGATGCCTGTCCTCAACATATTGGATGCGCAAAGGAACCTGCATGTCCTCTCCCCCTCCCCCACCCCCCACTCTCCTTGATTTCGGCCGATGCCTGTCCTCAACATATTGGATGCGCAAAGGAACCTGCATGTCTCTCTCCCCCTCCCCACCCCCCACTCTCCTTGATTTCGGCCGATGCCTGTCCTCAACATATTGGATGCGCAAAGGAACCTGCATGTCTCTCTCCCCCTCCCCCCCACCCCCCACTCTCCTTGATTTCGGCCGATGCCTGTCCTCAACATATTGGATGCGCAAAGGAACCTGCATGTCTCTCTCCCCCTCCCCCACCCCCCCTCTCCTTGATTTCGGCCGATGCCTGTCCTCAACATATTGGATGCGCAAAGGAACCTGCATGTCTCTCTCCCCCTCCCCACCCCCCACTCTCCTTGATTTCGGCCGATGCCTGTCCTCAACATATTGGATGCGCAAAGGAACCTGCATGTCTCTCTCCCCCTCCCCACCCCCCACTCTCCTTGATTTCGGCCGATGCCTGTCCTCAACATATTGGATGCGCAAAGGAACCTGCATGTCTCTCTCCCCCTCCCCCACCCCCCCACTCTCCTTGATTTCGGCCGATGCCTGTCCTCAACATATTGGATGCGCAAAGGAACCTGCATGTCTCTCTCCCCCTCCCCCACCCCCCACCTCCTTGATTTCGGCCGATGCCTGTCCTCAACATATTGGATGCGCAAAGGAACCTGCATGTCTCTCTCCCCCTCCCCCACCCCCCACTCTCCTTGATTTCGGCCGATGCCTGTCCTCAACATATTGGATGCGCAAAGGAACCTGCATGTCTCTCTCCCCCCTCCCCACCCCCCACTCTCCTTGATTTCGGCCGATGCCTTCCTCAACATATTGGATGCGCAAAGGAACCTGCATGTCTCTCTCCCCCTCCCCCACCCCCCCACTCTCCTTGATTTCGGCCGATGCCTGTCCTCAACATATTGGATGCGCAAAGGAACCTGCATGTCTCTCTCCCCCTCCCCCACCCCCCACTCTCCTTGATTTCGGCCGATGCCTGTCCTCAACATATTGGATGCGCAAAGGAACCTGCATGTCTCTCTCCCCCCCTCCCCCCCACCCCCCCACTCTCCTTGATTCCGGCCCGATGCCTGTCCTCACAACATATTGGATGCGCAAAGGAACCTGCATGGCTCTCTCCCCCCTCCCCCACCCCCCACTCTCCTTGATTTCGGCCGATGCCTGTCCTCAACATATTGGATGCGCAAAGGAACCTGCATGTCTCTCTCCCCCTCCCCCACCCCCCACTCTCCTTGATTTCGGCCGATGCCTGTCCTCAACATATTGGATGCGCAAAGGAACCTGCATGTCTTCTCTCCCCCTCCCCCACCCCCCACTCTCCTTGATTTCGGCCGATGCCTGTCCTCAACATATTGGATGCGCAAAGGAACCTGCATGGCTCTCTCCCCCTCCCCCACCCCCCACTCTCCTTGATTTCGGCCGATGCCTGTCCTCAACATATTGGATGCGCAAAGGAACCTGCATGTCTCCCTCCCCCTGCCCCACCCCCCACTCTCCTTGATTTCGGCCGATGCCTGTCCTCAACATATTGGATGCGCAAAGGAACCTGCATGGCTCTCTCCCCCTCCCCCACCCCCCACTCTCCTTGATTTCGGCCGATGCCTGTCCTCAACATATTGGATGCGCAAAGGAACCTGCATGTCTCTCTCCCCCTCCCCCACCCCCCACTCTCCTTGATTTCGGCCGATGCCTGCCCTCAACATATTGGATGCGCAAAGGAACCTGCATGGCTCTCTCCCCCTCCCCCACCCCCCACTCTCCTTGATTTCGGCCGATGCCTGTCCTCAACATATTGGATGCGCAAAGGAACCTGCATGTCTCTCTCCCCCTCCCCCACCCCCCACTCTCCTTGATTTCGGCCGATGCCTGTCCTCAACATATTGGATGCGCAAAGGAACCTGCATGTCTCTCTCCCCCTCCCCCACCCCCCACTCTCCTTGATTTCGGCCGATGCCTGTCCTCAACATATTGGATGCGCAAAGGAACCTGCATGTCTCCCTCCCCCTGCCCCACCCCCCCACTCTCCTTGATTTCGGCCGATGTCTGTCCTCAACATATTGGATGCGCAAAGGAACCTGCATGGCTCTCTCCCCCTCCCCCACCCCCCACTCTCCTTGATTTCGGCCGATGCCTGTCCTCAACATATTGGATGCGCAAAGGAACCTGCATGTCTCTCTCCCCCTCCCCCACCCCCCACTGTCCTTGATTTCGGCCGATGCCTGCCCTCAACATATTGGATGCGCAAAGGAACCTGCATGGCTCTCTCCCCCTCCCCCACCCCCCACTCTCCTTGATTTCGGCCGATGCCTGTCCTCAACATATTGGATGCGCAAAGGAACCTGCATGTCTCTCTCCCCCTCCCCCACCCCCCACTCTCCTTGATTTCGGCCGATGCCTGTCCTCAACATATTGGATGCGCAAAGGAACCTGCATGGCTCTCTCCCCCTCCCCCACCCCCCACTCTCCTTGATTTCGGCCGATGCCTGTCCTCAACATATTGGATGCGCAAAGGAACCTGCATGTCTCTCTCCCCCTCCCCCACCCCCCACTCTCCTTGATTTCGGCCGATGCCTGTCCTCAACATATTGGATGCGCAAAGGAACCTGCATGTCTCTCCCCCTCCCCCACCCCCCACTCTCCTTGATTTCGGCCGATGCCTGTCCTCAACATATTGGATGCGCAAAGGAACCTGCATGTCTCCCTCCCCCTCCCCCACCCCCCACTCTCCTTGATTTCGGCCGATGCCTGTCCTCAACATATTGGATGCGCAAAGGAACCTGCATGTCTCTCTCCCCCTCCCCCACCCCCCACTCTCCTTGATTTCGGCCGATGCCTGTCCTCAACATATTGGATGCGCAAAGGAACCTGCATGTCTCTCTCCCCCTCCCCCAAACCCCACTCTCCTTGATTTCGGCCGATGCCTGTCCTCAACATATTGGATGCGCAAAGGAACCTGCATGTCTCTCTCCCCCTCCCCCACCCCCCACTCTCCTTGATTTCGGCCGATGCCTGTCCTCAACATATTGGATGCGCAAAGGAACCTGCATGTCTCTCTCCCCCTCCCCCACCCCCCACTCTCCTTGATTTCGGCCGATGCCTGTCCCTCAACATATTGGATGCACAAAGGAACCTGCATGTCTCTCTCCCCCTCCCCCACCCCCCACTCTCCTTGATTTCGGCCGATGCCTGTCCTCAACATATTGGATGAGCAAAGGAACCTGCATGTCTCTCTCCCCCTACCCCACCCCCCACTCTCCTTGATTTCGGCCGATGCCTGTCCTCAACATATTGGATGCGCAAAGGAACCTGCATGGCTCTCTCCCCTCCCCCACCCCCCACTCTCCTTGATTTCGGCCGATGCCTGTCCTCAACATATTGGATGCACAAAGGAACCTGCATGTCTCTCTCCCCCTCCCCCACCCCCCACTCTCCTTGATTTCGGCCGATGCCTGTCCTCAACATATTGGATGCGCAAAGGAACCTGCATGGCTCTCTCCCCCTCCCCCACCCCCCACTCTCCTTGATTTCGGCCGATGCCTGTCCTCAACATATTGGATGCGCAAAGGAACCTGCATGTCTCTCTCCCCCTCCCCCACCCCCCACTCTCCTTGATTTCGGCCGATGCCTGTCCTCAACATATTGATGCGCAAAGGAACCTGCATGGCTCTCTCCCCCTCCCCCACCCCCCACTCTCCTTGATTTCGGCCGTTTCATACAAAACATGTCATGTCGCAGTCCAGCTCCAAAAGGAGAGACCAAACACCCAGACACAACCCACCGGAGGAGACACTGCACTGATGCCAAGTCCTGTCGGGAGGTCAATCTTACGGAGAACCTGTTCTGATCCAACAAACGCAAGACACTGCCAACTGACCCTTCTGGTGACCACTATACAGAAGAGTGACCGTAATGATAAACTATTATCGACAAATACCAATCCGTGATATTCAAACATGTTCCTGGTCTGATGTGTGCGACGATGCTGGTTTTCCTAGTGCTGATGATGCTACATCGTCACTACAGGATTTTTCTTTTCAAGTTGTTGTTATGAAGACTTCCTTATTTCCGGAAACTGTACGTCGACGGAATTCACGTTACATGCCACCCTGCATTTTCCACACGTCTGCGGATTTGCGTACTTCTCTCTCTCTCTCTCTCTCTCTCTCTCTCTCTCTCTCTCTCTCTCTCTCTCTCTCTCTTCTCTCTCTCTTTCTGTGGAGGATGGAGTAGAGGCGCACATTTTGTGGTTTAAACCCTGTACAATGCTCAATGGTTGATGTCCGGTTTTTTTTTTTTTTTTTTTTTTTTTTGTTTTTTTTTTTTTGCAGTGTTGGGATCCGCCATGAATAAAACGTCGACTTCAGGCACTACAGTCCCACGATTGGCTTTCTCAGAAGCTGAGCAATCTGATAGTGAGTTGCTATATATTTACTGGTCAACTGATTTAGTTACGGTTTTGATAAGTTTTCTTATTTGTTCTGTTTTTGTCGTGGCTGCGTACGGAGTTTCAGTTGTTAAATCATAATGCATCTACTTCTTTAATCATTATACGTTTTACTGGTCAGCCTAGAAACTGTTTGTTGTTTGTTTGAGAAAACTTGTACTTGTTGAATGTAGAAACTTTTCGTTGTTCAGTATTGGCATCCTTTCGATCGTCAACCTAGAAACACACACACACGCACGCACGCACGCACGCATGCACGCACGCACGCATGCACGCACGCACGCACGCACGCAAATAATGCTCTGGAACACGAACGCAAATTGAAGCTTCAGCATGACTCCCGTGCTCAGCAGAGGGCGACTAATAAGCCAGAAGAAAATAATAGG
>CM065721.1:35706628-35714128 GCA_033310375.1 Conus canariensis | reverse complement strand
TTATATGATATCTACATTCCTTATTCATACTGAAGAAATACTGTAACAATCGTAGATTGCTCTATGTCTTCATCTAGACTAATAGATATGAGAATATCTCTCGGAGGAGTAGTGTCTATATTTCTTTTTCGATATTATATATTTACCAAAAAAGAAAAGTCCTACTTAATTCACGAACATTGTCCGGTATACTGACGACATAGCATTTTGATGAATGTTCGCCGTAAGCAAAGAACAGAGTTACATTACGTTGACAATAAGAATAAAAATCTGTCAAACAGAACTCGGCTGTTTGAACACGTGATGTTTGTCAATTGTTTCAGCTTACAATTTTCAGTAGAAAGTATTCACAATATTCTTTTTGACGACGGTCTTAGTCCACAAAATCTACCGACATTTCAGCTTGAAGGAGACCAAAATTGATTGTTATTGTCCGGAAGTCAAATTCTTGGTAATTCATCTCACGCGTAAACTTAACTAAAAAAACAAAAAACAAACAAACAAAAAAAACAACAACCCCAAAACAAAACAAAACAAAACACCCAAGAGAAAGTACTAACTAATACAATGGAAAAACTGAAACTCTCTCCGAACATTGTTAGTAAACACCCTTGGAGTAAGGATTCAAAAACTCTTGTCCCCACAGTGACTGCACTTGTAAGATGTAGATTAACATATAATAAAGAAATAACGTTTTAATCTGCTTCTTATGCTTCGAGAAACAACAGCCTTTGCATGGTAAATCTGTCACGACGGCCTCCGGCGTCCCACTTCACACAAATTCAATAGAATCGTGCTGATTAGCAGAGGGTTTACCCTTTGATCAAATGAAGAAATTAGCATCAGCAAAACAGTTTCTGCGAACAAAGTCAACTGAAAATTCTGATGAAACGCGTTCAAAAGCGTTTCCGAGATATTCGAAAAAGTTATGCCAATCCACAAATGTTGCTCCGGCTATGAACCGACCGAAAGCCCACACTACCATAGTATATAAGTATGAGGTGGCTTTGAAATGCGTTATACTGAAATAAAAAGGGGGGAAATCCGAGGCTTTCCCCCGTTATCTTAAGATTTAAACACATAGTTCTGCAGCAGAAGATCGGCGAACAGATTCCAGGCTTACATCGCATTCCCTTCAAGGTTTAGAAATCTGATCATCTTTGACAGTTTGTCACTTTTCACGGCCAAATCCACTGCAGCTGTTAGCGCTTTGTCATTTTGAATTGATCTACCATCGAATTAGCTTCGTGCTTTAGTTCATGAAGACTCTAAATCTGTTGTGCAATTCATTTTGCCGGTATTTCACCAAGTTATTTGTATATATGAAACAAGACATTCAGTCCATCGCATTGAAATGAGATAAACAAACACTTTCTTTTGTTGGATTTGTCCTCATCCTGGGATTGTTAATTACAAGCTTACTGGCATGTCTTCCGAAAAGGGGAGAAAGAAATATAGCAAACGTAGTTGCAAAAGTGGTGCCGGTTTCGAATTTTTAAGTAGTTTGGGTTATAAAAGAAATCTTATTTAAAAACACTCGATAAAAACAAAACAAAACAAAAACAAAAAAAACAACAAAAAAAAACAACCTTTATCATCCTTTTTATTTTATCTCTGTTTCCCCCTTTTTCCTCAGCTCTTCTTCTTCTTCTTCTTCTTCTGTCTCTCTACTTCCACTCCTCCTCCTCCTCCGCCTCCTTCTTCGCTTTTGTTGATTAATTATTTGTTTGTTTGTTGTGATTTTGTTTTCTTTACACCGGTATCATGTTAACATTTTTAAACATGTCAGTCCAGTTTTCGTTGCGTAAATGGGCGCAGTCGTGAGTTCATCAGCGGTTCCATGCACTGCCTCACTACGCCGGTCTGGAGAAATCAGGTGTCGTCAGTTCAGAGCTCATTGTGAAGTAGAGGCACGCTCTAAACAGCACTGAAACCCATGTCGATGAAACGTGGATTGGAAGGAAACATTGGACACACTGTACTGCAGCTTTATTTTACCACAAAACAAAACATTGTCCAGCGAAACTCATCTAACAAATCTTGCATAAGAAACAAAGAACGGACTGACCTTACGCTCATTTTCATCCCTGTGCCCCCCCACCCCCACCCCTCTTTCCTCTCTTTCTCCTTTCATCCTTCTCCCCTCTCCTTCCCCCTCCTACCATCCCCCCCCCCTTCCTTCTTCCTCCGTCCTGTACCCTTCCATTTCAATCTCCGTCTGCTCCTCGTGTCGCCGTGAGATCTATTTCTCAGGGCGGGGGCTGGCTGGTACGACATCATCGATTGGCGATCACAGGCTGGTGACGAACATCGGTTTCCCTGTGAGCGGACACGGATCTGGATTCTATGCAAATGAGCTGATAGAATGGCCGCGAAAGGCGTCGGAAGTGCTTCCTGTGTCACCGTTTGGCCAATCGCCGGGTTGGGCCTCGTTTTCGGTCGATTCCTTCCGTGCATGTGTGTTGTTATGTGTTTTATTACTTGGTTCTGGTGCAACGTTTTTTTTTGCATTCCCTGTCCTGTCTGTCTGTTCGTCTGTCTGTCTGTCTGTCTTCCTGTCGGTAGTTCTGTCCTATTTTTTTTTCTTCAAAATTTGTTAACGAGCTGGCCACGGAAAGAACTGGAAAGTACAGGCAATGTGGAATGTTCATGAGTCGTGTGATAGAAATTTCTTTTTTTTTTTTTTTTACTTCTTGTTAGGTCATATATTGCATTACGTTTTGCTTTTTTGATATATCTCTTCAGACACAGTGAATCTTCATAATAAAAAACACGCCTGCACGCACACGCACACACAACACATGCGCACATACATTTTAGAGCGAGAGAGAGAGAGAGAGAGAGAGAGAGAGATAATTGTTCAGCATTATATATATAATATATAATATATATATATATATATATATATATATATATGTTGGACAGAAACAGATACAGAAGGAGACAGACAGACAGATACACCGACACACACAAACAGACAGAGAAACTGTCTGAACGGAACATAAACATGTGACGACCAGGAGATATAGCGCTTGAGAAGTCGCCTGACACGGATAATTTCGGATTTCACCGACAGACTGTTTCTGGGTTTGCTGCCAAACCCGCCGCTCAGATCACACCGACTGCATTAGACCAGGGAGCTTACGATACGGGACACACGTAGGGACTCTCACGTCCTTTTTCATGCTCCGATCCCATCCTGTAAATTGCCCAACAACCAACGGCTTCAAATTCAGCAGCGGCTGGAGTCTGATCCCTTTCAGTGTAGAGCGGAACTGGTTTGGGTAGTTGGGGCTGATATGTTTTTTTTTTTTTTTTTTTGTTTTTTTTTTTTACAGAATCAGCATACGCATGGTCATATATATATATATATATATATATATATATATATATATATATGGAGAGAGAGAGAGAGAGAACAGACAGACAGACAGACAGACAGAGACAGAGACAGAGAGACAGAGAAGACACACACAGAGAGATTGGAGAGAAACAGACACAGAAGGAGACAGACAGACATACACCGACATACACAGAGATACTGCACTAATGGAACGTAAACATGTGGCGACCAAGAAATATGAATCTTCACAAGTAACCTGGCCCGGATGATTACGGAGTTCACCGACAGGTTGTTTCTGGGCTTGCTGCCAAACCCGCCGCTGAGATCACAGACTGTAGAAAGAAACTCGTGGAGAGCGTGGCAGCAGAGAGTCCTCAGAAGAGAAGCCCCCTTCAAGCAAGTGTTTCGGCCCTTATCTCCTGACACTCTAGGGGGGTTGGGCCACACCCGGTTCATGACTCCGGATGTCCCTCTGCTGCCCCTTTTTTTTTCCCATCTTGGGACGAGCCATGGCTGGGATTCGAACCCATGACCCTCTGGACATGCTCATTTTCCACTTAATGACTCGCGCTTTAACCACTGAGCCACAGGGACACCTGATATTTGTAGGGAAATTAAGCCTTATGAAGTTCACTTTTGTTCCTCCTTGACCAGATCCAGCTTGAACACCTCTCTGCCGCTTCTGCCATTGCTTTCAGGGCTCTGTTTTTTTCCTTCCCTGCAACTGAAAGCTGTTTCATGAGACTGTATGCAGACGTTCCTACAAACCCCCTAGCTCCAATTTCTGCAGTGAGGACTTTGACCTGATAGCCTTCTCTCCTCAGGCTGTTTGCCAGATCAGCATACTTTTCAGTCTTGTAGATTTGAGCTGCCTCCATTCTGTTCTCATATGGCACCGTGAGCTCGATCATGATCAGCTGCTTGGTTGACTGAGAGTGGACTACTATGTCTGGTCTCATGCCACTCTTGCTGATGATCTCTGGGTGACTCTTCCATTCTGGGAGGTCTGCAGTGCACTCCCAGTCATCTGCCCCATCCAGCAGACTCTGCCTGCATGTTTCGAGTGGCACTGTTGTTCTTGGCCATGATTTGCTGCCTCCTGCCGTGAAGAATGTTGCGGGTGCTTTTGGAGTCCTGATTTTCCCTTTTGTGGTGTTGGTACTAGCCCAGACTACTTGTACAATCTCTTTGAGCACTTGGTTGTGCCTCCATGTGTACCTTCCTTGAGCCAGGGCTACTTTACATGAGCTTAGGACATGCTCCACTGTTTGTTTTTCATGGCAGAGGGGGCATGCAGGATCGTCTGTTTTCCCCCACTTCACCAGGTTTGCATTTGAGGGCAGAAGGTCATATGCAGATCTGAGAATGAAGCTGATCCTGAGAGGGGCCATGTGCCAAATGTCATTCCAAGTGAGACTTCTTTGGAGTGCATTCTCCCACGTTGTCCATTGCCCTTGCTGGCTCTGCTGGACTGCTTTTTGGAGTCTTTTTTGGTCTTCTTCTTTTCTCATCTCCTGAATCATCATGTCTCTTTTGGCTTTTCCTTTGGCCTTTGACCACCATTCAGTTTTGGTCACCCCCAGTCCTTGTCTGTTGGTCTGTGTGTGTCCTGTTATTTCTCTGATCTTGAGACTTTCTTTTGCAGAATCCATCGCCTCTTGAACTTTCCATTTTCTGCCTGTCTTCAGCTGGGGCTTGATTGCTTCTACCACCTTGTCTCCTGAGTCCTCCAGCATGCTTTGAAGTCTGATCTTCCCTGCTTTGTATTCCTCCAGGATGGATTTCAGTGGTAGTTTCAGCTTTGCTTGGCGACAGTACAGCGCTATGTCAGTCAGACAGGGTGGGACACCAAGCCATTTCCTTGTGAACTTGTTGATTTTGGCTTCCATTGCCGCCACTATGCTGGTGCAAATGTCGTATATCATCAGAGGCCATAGCAGCTTTGGTATCAGCATGAACTGCAGACACCAGACCTTGTATTTGCCAGGGAGCCCACACTGGTCAATGGTCTCCAAGCCTTCCTCCGCCATCTGCTTGGTTTCTTTTGCTCTTTGTGTGTCTTTCAGCGTATCATCATACCATCCTCCAAGGCTCTTGACTAGTTCTTCTGTGACTGTTGGAATGGCCTGGTTGGCAACACTGAAGACCACAGATCCGGCCACTTTTCCTTTCCTCAGTGAGAGACTCCGTGATTTCTTTGGCTTGAACTTCATTCTGGATGAGGCAACTATGTCGTCCAGCCTCTCCAGCACATGACGTGTCTCGTCTTCTCTGGATGAAATCACTGTAGTGTCATCCATGAAGGCCTTGAGAGGAGGCATCTTGTATCCATCGCCAAGGTCTGTTTGTCTCGCGTTGTTTGTTGCTGCTTTCAAGATGAGTTCCATTGCCAGCACGAACAGTATTGGGGAAATTGCACAGCCCATTGCAATACCCACTTCCAAGTTGATCCAGTCTGTTGTGTACTCCTTGGTAGAGAACCGCATTGAGAAGCCATTGAAGTACTTCTTGAGCATGTCGCGGATGTTCTTTGGCACATGGTACATCTCAAGAGCCAACTGTATCATCTCATGGGGCACAGATCCATATGCGTTTGCCAGATCAAGCCACACTACGTCCAGGTCTCTCTTTTCTGTTTTTGCTTTTTGGATTGCGTCCCAGATCATTGTGGCGTGTTCTACACAGCCAGCCACGCCTGGGATGCCACCTTTCTGGACTGACACATCCAAGTACTTGTTTTCCATCAGGTACTTGGTCAGCCTTGCTGCCATGACAGAGAAGAAGATTTTCCCTTCGACGTTCAGTAGTGATATTGGCCTGAACTGGCTGATGTCACTTGAGTTTTGCTCTTTGGGGATGTACACACCATCTGCCGTCATCCACTGGCCGCTGATCTTCTGGTTTCTCCAAGCCGATCGCAGCAGCTTGTGGAGCCACTCCAGCACCTTGGGACATTTCTTGTAAAGCTGGTAAGGTATTCCGTTTGGCCCTGGTGATGATTTGGCTCTGGCTTTGTCGACCACCTTCTTGATTTCCGCCAACGTTGGAGGCTTGCCATTGAACTGTTCCTCAGGGTTGGTTGGCCACACCAGACCTGGAATGTCGAGTGGTGCTTTGCTCTGTGGGTCAGAGTATGTTTTCCTCAGATGCTGCTCAAGAACTCCTTAGACCAGGGAGCTTACGATACGGGACACACGTAGGGACTCTCGCGTCCTTTTCCAGGCTCCGATTCCATGCCGTGAATTTCGCAACAAGAGACAGCTTCAAATTCAGCATCGGCTGGTGTCCGAGTCCTTTTCAGTGTAGAGAGGAACTGATCTCGGTAGTTGGGGCTGGGTTTTTTTTTTTCAGACACAGCGCGCACATGAGCATACATGCGCACGCACGTGTGCACGCACACACACACACACACAGACACCACACACACACACACACACACACACACACACACACACACACATGCACACGCCACGAACACACGCACATACATACACACGTAGAGAGAGAGAGAGAGAGAGAGAGAGAGAGAGGGAGAGAGAGAGAGAGAGAGAGAGAGAGAGAGGAGACTGAGAGAGAGAGAGAGAGAGAGAGAGAGACAGACAGACAGACCGACAGACAGACAGTGATAGAGAGAGAGAGAGAGAGAGAGAGAGAGAGAGAGAGAGAGAGTGAGAGAGAGAGAGGAGGGGGGGGGGAGATCAACAACAAACACAGACTGAATGACAGAGACTTTATAGGAGAGAGCAATTCAAGTATAATTAATGCTTCTTTAGCCAAGTTAATCAGCACGTCACTTGTCCGGTAATTTGGGTTCTGGAGTACACGTTACCGTTACTCTCGTCCACTATGTTAGAAAACAACATTTCTTTTCCTCATTCTCCACCCATCCCCCCCCCCCCGCCCCATCCCCTCATCTCACCTCCCCTACCCATTTTTAACAATCATTTTGAAATGAATTAATTACATTACATGTGTCCACTTTGTATCTACCGCCACCGCAATGCCTCCTCTTCTTCCTTCTTCTGTTCTTCATTTGCCCCACTCTACTCCTTCTCATTCCCCTCCTGTCTATCCATGTCACTAACGCAATGTAAATCAGCCAGTCATCAAACAACAACAACAACAACAACAAACACACAAGCAAACAAATAACAAAC
>CM065721.1:35679128-35694128 GCA_033310375.1 Conus canariensis | reverse complement strand
CATTACGTAAAAACGGCCGTGAAAGGGATCTTAATTCTCCGTTGCACTGAGCAGTGTTAGAGACGATTTCATTTCCTCATGGTAACACCATCTGTGCTTAGACTCATCCCACAAATGGTTTCTACTACAAGAAATTTTGTGTAGAAGTTTGCCTCGTATCTGCACAAAACGTTCCATTTGCTGATCACAATGCACTCTTGATCATTTACTCTTTGCTTTGTTTTTAACCATGTTTATTTTTGGTTTCTGTCCACGTTCACTCCAGATTTTTTTATAATGGATCATGGCCTATAACGATTGTAATCTCTCTCTCTCTCTCTCTCTCCTCTCTCTCTCTCTCTTCCCAGAGCACACAAAGTAAGTGTCAGAAGTGTAAGCTGACAACAAGCTCTGTGAACGTGGAAATGGGCTTTGAGCCATTCTCCACACAACACACACACACACACACACACACACACACACACACACACACGCGCGCGCGCGCGCGCGCGCGCCCACACAACAAAAACAACAACAACAACCAAAAAAACCACTACCGCACACGTTTCCATCTGATCCCTTTTCCAGTGTCCTGGGCTTGTGAGCACGTTAGGAGTGTCACAATCTCTGATCAACATGCCACCCTCCAGGAACACCTTACGGTTTGGGACATTTCACTGATGTGCGTATGACTATGTACATGGAGTTTTTCAACTGAATATGAGCACAGGTCGGGTTCCCCACCCGTAATACAGACTGAAACTTTTGCAGTGAACCATCTATGTTCTTGGAGTTGGGTCTCCAGAGCGATTAGACACAACCGTAATGTGAGCTGTATCTGCCACTAACCGTTCAAACCTGAAAGAGTTTTTACCGTGTTTCCGAGGCGGCCGTAAAGAAGAAAAAGTCTGGTGCATTTTACATACAGGTCACTCCTTTTACACCCATTCTTAATCTTTCAGAAAGTGAAGAAGCTCCGTGGTGCATTCCATGCCATGTACCACTCACAGTGAAACATATTCTTTTAGAGTGTTGGGACTTGCGTAATGTAAGACATGAACATTTTACAGCAGACTCCATGAAAACCTTGTTCAGAGATGTCCCACCTGATGTGATCTTTGAATTTTTGAAACAATTCAATATTTTTCATCCGATCTATGATTTTACAGAAGAAAGATTCTCAACCAAATTTCCGTTTTTTTTTTTTTTTTGCTTTAAAGGGTTGTGTGTATGAGTTTTTTTTAAATTTAATGACTTGTGAGTTGACTTCAACGCAATTACAGCCCTGATATGGTCCTTTGCGGTCGACTGGGCTATAAGCAACATTACTTTACTGTGCTCATGCACTGCTGTACCCCACGTACCATAGTGCCCATAGACTTTTCAGCTGAGGTACTGATGTGTCCTCAAAGCAGTTAGTTGAGCCATGGTTGACGTTCACTGTGCGCTGAGCCAAAACGTGACAGGGGGGCCCCGTGTCAAGTCTTTACGTGCCAGTGACCCCGAATGGGGGTCAAGGCCACGGTTATGGCCACCATCGGTTGCACGGTACTTGACCTTCATGGACATTGTCAGAGCAATTATTGTCATCATCAGTGTTGGTCATTGTCAGCAACGTAGTGCAGGCCGGTGGTGAGGCAGGCATCAAGTGGAGACCTCTGGCGGAGGCAGTTTGTACTACAGCGCTCTAAGAGGAATAAGTGAGAAAGTAATTGTCAATAAAAATGCGTTTTTTTTTTTCCCTTGGCCGGAGCAGAATTTTCATTGATTGATCAGCATAGTCTGATCATTGCGTCAATTGCCCGTGGGACTGACGAGCGCAGTGGGCGCTTGAGAGTGTGTCGAGTTGTATCTTATCGTTCCCCAGAAGTAGTCGTTCACATGGCGATCTATGTTGTCAGCCATAATGTCAGACCCCTTCTGTGATATGGACTGCAGGTCGGCATTACGACAAGCTTTGCAATTCTGCCTCTGCAGACGATGTTGGGAGGCACTCTTATTTCTAAATAAAAAAAGCTGATGCAACAGGTGCGCAAGCTGTCTTCGTTGTCAGTGCGTGCGTTCAATGTTTGTGACTTCGATCTAAAGCCTCAACCTTACGATACCTGGGTGGGGGAGGGGGTGGGGGTGGGGTAAGGGATTGAGTCTGCAAAGATAATGAATCCAAAAAGAAAAATCTTCTCTAATGTCGATGTTTGAAATACACACACACACACACACACACACACACACACACACACACACACACACACACACACGCACGCACGCACGCACGCACGCACGCACATACACACTACACACAGAGACTCTCTCTCTCCTCTCTCTCACTCTCACTACACACACACACACACACACACAACACACACACGCACACACACACACACACACACACCCCGCGCGCGCGCGCGTGCTGAAGTGAAGAATACCACTTACTTCACACACACAATGCGGTAGGGAATGCGAATATTTGACGAACGAACGTCTTCTTCAAACGTCACGATTTAACAGACACCGCGAACGATACTGACCAGACGGTTGTCAGCAGGAAAATGGCAGTGAAGGAAAAGAGAGATGGAGAAGTGACACCAGCTCAGAAACACAGAACAGGAGGAGGGAAATAGACAGGGGAAAGGGGATTAAGAGAGAGAGAGAGAGAGAGAGAGAGAGAGAGAGAGAGAGAGAGAGAGAGAGAGAGAGAGAGTAAGGAAATACCTTGGACCTCCTCAACCGAGAGGAAGGCATGGTAAATGGTTGGTGTGTGACCTAGTACACACGTAAAAGGAATTTAACGTATATGTTGAAAGGAAGGGAGGGGGGGGGGGGGAGGTCAGTCACCTTGATAGCAGATGTCCAAGTAGTCTGCTCCTCCCTGGCACCAGGGCATAACGTAGGGAAACGACAGAATTCCCAGAAGCGAACTAAACAAAGACAAACACATAAAACTAAACAAAACAAAACCGATATAAGACACATCTGATACGTTAATAGCGGTAACGTACGAAAGAAAGGCTAGGGATGGAGGGGTGGGGAAGGGGATAGCACAAAGAGGGAAAGAAGGAGAGGGAGAGAACTCAGAACTCCGGAAACTTTTATTCGATCAAGGATTGAGATTTAAAGGAGAGCCTATTCTTTCCAGTCTGTCTCTGAAGAGAGAGAGAGAGAGAGAGAGAGAGAGAGAGAGAGAGAGAGAGAGAGAGAGAGAGAGAGAGACCAGTTTAGAGACAGAAATAATCATGTCCAAGAATAAGATCAATTTTGTGAGTATTTCAAACGTGAAATTCAGCGGTGGATGAAAACTTCTATACAGATAATACATAACTCCCAGAAAGCCATCACTCAAGCGTCTTTGTTTATTTATCTATTATTTTTTTAGGGGTGGGTGGGTAGAGGTAGGGGGAGATAATGATGTGTGGGGAAGTGGAGGAGGGAGGGGCAGAAGGGGAGATCAAGTTGTTCGTGTGAGAATGATGGATGCATTAATTGTTTTTGGAATAGTATGGGTAATCATTTATAATTCGCAAGCACAATGCTAGATGTATACGCCCTTGCCACTCCCCATCACTCTCTTCCCCTGTTCTCCTTCCTCCGCCTCGTCCTGATCTGTACCAGTTTCTTCTCCTTTTTAAACCTCCAAATTCCGCTCTTTGCTTCTGTGTGCATACTGAGCACAAGTTTGCAGTTGTCACACTAGTAAATTTTCTGTCTGTACCTCTTAATCTGAGCACGACACCATGGTTTTTTATGCCTGACTCCCCATTCATTCACACACACACACACACACACACACACACACACACACACACACACACACACATGCACGCACACACGCACGCACGCACACATCCCATCCTTGTGTGACCCCCTCCCCCCCCCCCCCCCCCCCCCCGTAGTTTTAGTCTTAAAGATTAATTCATGTACATATTCATGTCTGTTTTGGCACAGCACTATATAATCTGACGACTGTGTATGAATGTAATTCCAGATTGAAGAGCCTCTCTGTCTGTCTGTCTGCCTGCCTGCCAGCCTGCCTGTCTGTCTGTCTGTCTGTCTGTCTGTCTCTCATGTACCCTCCAACCCTCACCTCCCCACTCCTCTACTCCCTTTTCCCCCACTCACACACGTCGTGGGGGAGTGAATCCATCCAGACTAACCTCCCCCTTTGTGTTCTAAAATTGCTCCCCCCCCCCCCCCCCCCACCACACACACATACACACACCCACACACACCAACTTATCCGAGTGTCCAAAACGACCAAACATATCAATCCAATCGCATTGCACTTGAATTAATTTAAAGGAGGGGGGGGGGAGGGGTATGTGATTCTGGACCCGAGCCGGAACGCTCCCCACCCTGTTCTCAAAGCACTTCCCGCTGAGTGGTTTGGGGGATGGTTCAGAAACACCTCATGAAGTGAACACAGGCACGTGCCCACACTTACCTGCCCTCTGTGAAAGGGAGGTGGAAATGGACAAGTCTCAAATTGTGTGTTTCTGGACCATCTCTTGAATTCCTCA
The DNA here is from genome assembly GCA_033310375.1 of Conus canariensis. Classification (NCBI taxonomy): domain Eukaryota; kingdom Metazoa; phylum Mollusca; class Gastropoda; order Neogastropoda; family Conidae; genus Conus; species Conus canariensis. The sequence goes on along the minus strand of CM065721.1, from coordinate 35,689,635 downwards.
CTGGGAAGTGGTTTAAATACAGGGTAGAAAGAAGTTCCGGCTCAGGTGCTGTGTATCCTGATTGACGTGTTCTGTCGTTTGGAACACTTTTTTTTTCTCTAAGAATCTTGAAGGTGGGAAATAATTTTGGAACAACGGGGGAGGTCGGTCTAAGTTTGCTACCCAGGGATGAGTTTGGAGACGTGCCATGTTTCAACCGCCGAGGTCTGGTTACACCGGAATGAGTGGTTTGGGGGCTAATGTGACCAGAAGGGCGAGGACGATGAAACGCTGATTAACAATCCCACCAACGGCAGATGTAGGTTTCCATTCTCCAGTCCTAAACGTTGTCTTTATCTTGATAGTGACGGATGGACTGATGAACTGAACATGTTGTTCCCCCGTTATTTAATGCTTCTTCCCGCACGCATTTTGTTAAAGAGGAATATGTGAACTAGCAGATCTCTGGGAATCTCGAAGAGACCAGTATAAACAGATACACTATGACAGTGGAAAATGCCTATTATCATGAAGTTTTTGAGAGAGGTGTTTAGCGAATTGAATCTTCAGCGCCGCAAAGGCAAGGTAATCTTCACATTTTGTTTTATATTAGTGACAACATTTGAATGTAAAATGCTTTCACTAGACTGACGGGAAATGTAGTTTCTTCTCCACCCTTCTATCTTCCTATATTATGTGAGATTTTGTGTATACAAAATAAACGACAATCGCATGTGTCATTTCTTTCGTAGATGTTAACATATTGTTTGGTTTAGGTTTTGAAAGATGCTCTGCATTTCACCCACGTTTAATTGGCGAGAAAGGAAAAATACTTGTCATTATCATCTTTAGCATTATTTTCGCACGTCACAGAGTGTGACTTATCAGTGATGGTACTAGTCAATAACCCGTACGTGAGGATGATGTCACTTGACTGATTCCCTGTTTCCAAGAAGACGTTTCTTTCTTATATCCAGCAAAAGCAGCAGCAGGAGCACATTCAACAGCAACACGAGTTCACATTATGGCCATCGAATCAACAAAATGTGCATCGCGTTGTTGTGAAATCAATTTTCCAATTCAAGAATCAATACAGCCTGTGCTGTCCAGTTGAACAAGCCATATGACGCTCATTTGTCCAGTTCAGCAACCCATTTTACCTCTACTCTCATATCCATCAAACAACCTGGCCTCTACTCTTAAATTCAGCGACCGACAAGGCCTATACTCTCCCATTCAACAAACAGCATGGACCATACTCTCTCATTCGACAAACAGCATGGACCATACTCTCCCATTCAACAAACAGCATGGACCATACTCTCCCATTCAACAATCAGCATGGACCATACTCTCCCATTCAACAATCAACATGGACCATACTCTCCCATTCAACAATCAGCATGGACCATACTCTACTATTTAACAAACAGCATGGACCATACTCTCCCATTCAACAAACAGCATGGACCATACTCTCTCATTCAACAAACAGCACGGACCATACTCTCATATTCAACAAACAGCATGGACCATACTCTCATATTCAACAAACAGCATGGACCATAATCTCATATTCAACAAACAGCATGGACCATACTGTCTCATTCAACAAACAGCATGGACCATACTCTCTCATTCAACAAACAGCATGGACCATACTCTCATATTCAACAAACAGCATGGACCATACTGTCTCATTCAACAAACAGCATGGACCATACTCTCTCCATTCAACAAACACCCATAGACCATACTCTCTCATTCAACAAACAGCATGGACCATACTCTCCCATATTCAACAAACAGCATGGACCATACTCTCTCATTCAACAAACAGCATGGACCATACATACCATATCAACAAACAGCATGGACCATACTCTCATATTCAACAAACAGCATGGACCATACTCACTCATTCAACAATCAGCATGACCTCTACATCCAGATTCAATAATCAACTGGACCCTTACTCTAAAACTGAACAACCGACATGACCCTCTACTCCATTCAACAAACGACACGAACACAGTCTCCCATTCAACAACCAACATGACCCATGCTCTCAATTCAACAACCAACATGACCCTGCTCTCAAATTCAACAACCAACTTGACCCCTGCTCTCAAATTCAACAACCAGCTTGACCCCTGCTCTCAAATTCAACAACCAGCATTAGCCCTGCTCTCAAATTTGACAACCAACATGACCCTGCTCTCAAATCTAACAAGCGACATGAGCCATACTCTCCCACTCAACATTGGACAGGAACCATACTTTCCCATGCAACAACCAGCATGACAGCTACTCTCTCAAAGTCAAGGATCAGCATGACCTCTACTCTAAAATTCAACAACCGAGATGACCCCTTCTTCGGTCATTTTCATGCTGTACGTGGAACACAGCCCTACGCCCAGACACAGGTCGTCAGCTGACGTGGAAGGAACACAGGAAGCTCGCCACTTCCAAGGTGCAGATATCCTCTAGGCTTTAGAGTCCCTGCTGGAATCCCAGGATAAAGAACCATGAAACTGGTGTTAATGCACCATGTGGAGGAATCTTGCACAAAGCCATCCACGTATCAGGATCAATGTGGAAGCTGTTGTTTGACCTTGTCTGTAACTACCCTGTAACAAATCCTATTATTTGAACTCTTCTTTTGCTGTCTTGTCTTTCATGTCCCTACATTGGGATTACTCCCACTCCACGCTGGCCGGCATCGCCACACACAGCCAGAGCCAGTTTGTCCTTTCCCTAGCCACACTGGAGCCACACTGGAGAAGGAGTCATCAATATCAAGATGTAGCGACCCAACAGAGGAGACACTGCGCTGCTGCTGAATCCCTGCAATGCATTGGTTCCTGTTTGATCCAATGTTTTCAGGACAATGCCAAACCTACAAAGCCCTACACTGACTACACTGATTGCTCAGCAACGGAGCCAGCGTGAGCGACTGTTATGTCGCTTCTGGAGGTCGCAAATACATGTATCTAAAGACAGTCCCCATGAACTTCCTGATGCCAACAACATCAAAACGAATCATCTCAGGCACTGATATGGAGAACAAATCGAAACTACGGTCCCCAAGAGCAGGGCACGAAAGACCACATAATTAGAGGTCTCTAAGAGCAGAGCACGAAAAGACCACAGAATGTGAGATTATATTTAATGATCATGAAGGATGAGAACGACGAATTTGATGTTCTAGACTTCCATTCATCCTGGTCATGGCAGCTGTCCTCTACGCTTCCTTCCATATGCATCGTGGCTTCAACCAGGCCTGAGAGGTACAGATACTTGCAGTGCTGGTCAGAAAAGTTTAGCAACACTCTGTCAGACGCATCCATGAAGTGGATGAGACTCAGCTGTGTGGATCTAGTCTCCTCACATGAACCCATGTCATACAATTCCAAATGAAAGCCAACCTGGACCGAAAAATCGCACTGCCTCACCGCCACACGTCTGCGATGCAAAGCACTACACCTCAGTGGCTGGCAGGATTATCGGGATTTTGTGTACTAGATGCTAGATAATTCTGAAAAAAAAACCACGTAAAGCGTGTTTTGATTAATCTTATAAAACAAGCGTTGACTTCACATTTGTCTGCAAACAAGAGAAATATTATATCCATTATTCCATTGTTTCGATCGATTCAGGTTTCGGTTGCAGCCTTTGTAGTTTAACTACTAAGCCTCATGCACCTTCCTCGTTTGGCCAGCCATGCAATCCTCGTCCTGAAAGTTAAAGGTACTTGAAACACGATTTTGGAAGTGTGCTAATCAACGTAAGAAAAAAAACCCATTCAGCTGTACTTTTGAACGCTGACTGCGTTACTTTCAATATTTGAAGACTGAATGCAAACAACGGTTGGATATACCGTGGTCCATCTGGTGGACAGTGAGTAACCAGATGTGAATGAATGAATGAATAAATAAAAGAAGCGAACGAACAGTTGTAAGCAGAGGCATTGTGTAAGGGACAAATAGTGTACTCAAAATTGGCTCACGTGGGTTTTTTCATTATGAGAGAAAACAATTATATGCTCTTTTTACTAAAAAAAAGTCCTGGGTTTTGAAAAGGAGGAATTACTTGAAGGCGAAAGTGCAGTGTTTGTGACCCAGTCAAACCTTCTCTCAGGGCAACCACAAAGGTATTTCCGCATCCTTGTGCGCTGCCCTGAGGGTTGACAATCAGCGATCATTAAACTTAACGGAAAATGTTCAGGATGCGTGTCTGTTTCGGCCAAACGTAGTGTCAAATTCAACTCGCGTCCAGAATCCATTGCGCCGCCCGTGCAATTGTTTCTGAAGCCTGTTCACTTGGAGGCACGCCTCGATTGCTGCCGAACAGTTTCTATACAGTACTGAAAGAGCCGCCTTAGCGAACAGACCCTCTTCCTCTACCCTCCTAGCGCGGAAGATTGCAGGATCAGCCCAGAGATGTTTTTTTTTCTTTCGGTTGGGGCCTAGAGCAATCCGTTTGTAATAGATCAATCATATTTATCTTTGTCTCTGAAGTCTTTGCTTTTTATCTTTCCTTCTCTTTTCAGTGACATATTCAAAATTCACCACACGATGACTGGAAAGACTCTCGTTGAAATTATTCTGTAAAAGCAGTATTGAAGTCGGATGCTGACTGCCTGCCTGTTCAGTTGGGACTAAGACAAAGCTTCTGAGGGCAAAGCATACATTGAGCTGCGACAACGACAAGTTAGGAAAACACGAAAATCAACAAATTACATATTTCTTGAACGTGTGAGGAAGCTAGAGTCTTGCTTTTGGAACTGGTCTTCCTCGCCGTGTGGGTACGGGCAGTCCATGACTAGCTGAGACCTTATGGTCATCAGAGTGGACCTGTGTCCGAGAGTTCACGTGTTTGTCAGTGCCAGATTCCTCTCCATTATTATGAATACTTATATAGCGCCTTTCTTCGGCTAGAGACCAGGCTCTAAGCGCTTTACAATCCACACTCGTTTACACAACGGGCTGCCTACCTGGGTAGTGCCGACTGAAGAGCTGCCAGCTGGCGCTTCATTCAGTCGTTTCCCGTGTCATCCAGTCAATATCGTTCAATATCGTTCACTCAATTTCCTTACCTCCTTCATTCTTTCTATTTCCCACGCAGGGTGCATGCTATGTGTAACGTGTCGTCCATACCAACGGCCAAACTGGCCTTCTCTTCCGAAAGTTGGTGATGGGATTTTACGTGTGTGCAAAGATGTTATGCGTGCGTTCACACACGGAACCTCGGTTTATAGTCTCACTCAAACGACTGTATGGGAAAGAGTCAGAACCAATGGTAACTCCGAGGGAAAAATCCCCCTGTACCGAAACGGCTCGGCGGAGATTCGAACCCGCAACCCAAGGATCACCAAGATTACGATTCCGGCACTCCACCACCGAGCTATTCCGGCCCCACTGAGTTATTCCGGCCCCACTGAGCTATTCCGGCCCCCACTGACACAGACAGACGACCTGACAGTGATCTGGGGACATCTGCCAGACCAGATAAATGCCAGGAGGCAATAAAGGTGGAAAATGTATCCTCTGAGATACAGAAAATATAATAGTAAAGAATTCGGTTGAATCTATGAAATGAACCTTCCAGACACAGGCTTGCTGTGTTTAGCATAAGTGGTGTACCATCTGAGTCTGGCGTCAGTGTTAAACCGATGTTCACAGCCACAACGTGCCACTAGAAGCAGAGGACTTTGTGTGTACAATCCAAGTTGTGGTCATACTGGGGACAATAAATGCTGTTATTCTGTACCATTCAAATTAAGGTCAAACAGGTGACAATAAATTGTATTGTGTGCTATCCAATTTTGGTGACACCATTGACAAAAAGTGTGCATTAGTGCGCACCACCCAAACTGGGGGAAAACCAGTGACATATGCCCCTCAAAATTCGCAAGAAATTTTTTGTGCAGTTTCACAAACATAAGTGCTAAAACATTTAGTTACAGAATTGTTAAATGCATTGAGAAATGTCATTGCGCACATTTCTATCACAGAAGGACACAGTTGTGAACTTAGCGCATGCTGTGCCACGTAAGCTTGCCTGTTAACACCCCTGTTTGTGAACGTTCTTGAGTTCACTCTTTTTTCCTTGTCAAGTTTGGGTGGTATGTTTTGTAGTAGTGTGCTGATTAATCATTGTTTGCGAGCTTAACCAGCGTGCCACTTAAAGTCGAAAAGAGAACTATCTGAGTTCGGGAAACAAGACTGACAGTGTTGAACTGCATACACCTCAGTTGTAGACTCGACTTTCGTACCCGAACATTGAAACTGAATAATAGTGCGTGTGGTGTGTGTGTGTGTGTGTGTGTGTGTGTGTGTGTGTGTGGTTTGGGAACGGACGCTCGTATCTCTAGGTTTAAGTTCGATTTATTGAATATTGATTTTGGGAAAGCTACTGAGTTACTAGGCTTACTGTCTGTGAGCTTCTGAGTATTAGTATGTCGGACAACTCATATACATTATTCCTAATATGTGAGAGAAATGTTTGTTCTAAATGTGCATCAAATAAACGCTGAAAATTAGGATCAATGATCACAAATCTATATGTACCGAAATCTACTGTTCTACTTTCGTCTTTTGTGAAGTGAACGGATCTTTTCCCTTGAATAAGATAGTTTGTTATCGCCTTTCTGAGTCGGATAACTTTCCACGCACAAAATCACACAGCACTTTGCTATTCCACGAGAGATTCTTCAACAGACTGATGAAGAGGCTTGAGTGACCATGAACAGAGACTTTGCTGCATTGCAGTATTTACCTCAGTGACCATGAACAGAGACTTTGCTGCGTTGCAGTATTTACCTTATCACAACTAAGAACCATGAAGAAAGTGCCGCGTCAAAGGAGCATTTCCCCCTTTTTTTGTGAACCGCCGAGAGGAATGCTAAAATACTCTCCCTGCGACCTCCCACCCCCTCCCCCTCTTCTTCCACCGCCTTATGCATGAAGTGGATATTTCCATATTCTTGAGAAACGTCCAGATGCGGGTTACAGAGGCTTTCTGCATAACCGCTGGGATGAGTCTGCATCTCCCTAAAACGTTCCAAGGGACCTTAAGAGACTCTTTGTCATCCGTTATGAGTGTTTTCATTTCCATCTTTTTGTTTATGCGCAATGGGACAGTTTTTTTTCCTCGATCAGTTAGGCTTGGCGTTGAGACAGATTCGTCCTCTGGAAAGTATGAAAACGCGGAACCTGCAACGCGCTTGTAGGTGTGCAGTTAAATAAAAAAAAGAAAGGGAAATGCAGGGGTCGTGATAATCATTATTGAATTTAGCAGTTCACGCTGCAGTTTAAAAAAGTTTATTTGTTCCTCCATCCACCTGCCTTTTCCCGAAACCTTCTCTCTTGTTAAACCAAGTATTGTGACAGCGACCTCGGTGTGAGTTGTGTGATGCTACCAGCTCGTTCTTCCCGCGGTCTTTACTGGCAGGCAGCATCCTCATGGCACCTTTTCTCTCAGTGACCCGAGTCGCGGATTTCCTGCACTCTAAGGCAGTTAAGGGGTTATGTTTTCACCCGTATCAGTTGATGTATTTCTTTTTGCTCAGTTGTCTGTCAGCAACGTTACACAAAACATCCTGACCCTGTTTTTTAACCAAACTCGGTAAAAAGATTAAATCTGATAAAAAGGACAATTGGAAAAAAAAATGGTGATGATCCTTCGTGTAAGTCCGGACCAGAGAGCAGATCCAGGATCGGTCAATCAAGATTGCTTTACATTTTCCAACGAACACGGACACTGAGAAGTTGCTGCTACTAATGAATTACTTTCGACGAAGTTACACTGATTAATAGAGCGTTAAAACGTTCTAGTAACATCAACATTGACATTTCGTATTTTGTATGTCACACACGCATACAGCGCATACAGCGCGCGCGCGCGTGTGTGCATGTGTATGTATGTATTTGTGTGTGTGTGTGTGTGTGTGTGTGTGTGTGTGTGTGTGTGTGTGTGTGTGTGCGCGCGCGCGCATGCGTGCGTGCGTGTGTGCGTGCGTGCGTGCTTGCGTTTGTGCGTGCGTACGTGCGTGCTTTCGTGAGTGTGTGTGTGTGTGTGTGTGTGTGTGTGTGTGTGTGTGTGTGTGTGTTGTGTGTGTGTGTGTTCGTGTTTAGGTGAATTTCATCTTCATCTTTGACGGAAAGAAAACGTTCTCACGCTAGAAATTAACAAAAGGTCAACAATCGGACTATACGTGTGAAACGGCAACTGCGATGCAGTTTACTGTCGAGACAGGGACTCTGGACACAGGTTTGAACACCTCTACCCCGTGGCTGGTGAAATACAATTTTTCAAACCATAGCTATGGATTTACATCATGTCAGCTATCTTTGTATCTCTCATATTCTTTGCGCTTGTGACTGTCTTCCGAGCATTGCCCAGAATGTCTCCCGAAACTGTGATCCCATGATGAAATAGATGATGACATTAAAGGTCGCGTTGACGTAGCTGAACGAGACACCAAGCCATATCCCAGTTAAGAAGAAATTTTGATTTCTTCCCCCAATGCTAACCTCCGGGAAGAAGATCCAGATAAAGTGATTCAAAGCAATGGGAGACGTGCACACCATGAAAAACACGGAGGTACCCAGAAGAATCTTAGTCAGGGCCACTTCGCGAGGTGAAATGGATGTGGATGTTTTAGATCGCCAGGACATTATCTGGCGAAGTTTCACAACAGTCATGACAGTCGTAGTACCCACTGTCAACACCACTGCCCCAGGTAGACCAACACCAAACACGGAATTATCTAGACTATCGATGAACGCTTTGTGTGATCGGTAGAATTCCCCCTCGATGCTTGTTATGATCTCTACTCCCCATACTGGATCATACACGCACCCAATACGGTATCGGAAAGAGACGATGAAATACAGACCAAAGACCACGGCGTAAATCAGAAGGATGGTCATCATCATTGTTCTAGTGCGTAACAGACTGTGAACTTTGAGCGGGTTGAATACACACAGGCACCTATCTGTGGCAATGATGGCAGAGAGGATTTGTGACACGTAAGTGAAGGGACCTGTTAGAACCACCAAATTCAGGTTCGTTAAAAACGTGGAAACTGGACCAAATCTTTCCTTTGTAGTGAACTGTATAAACAGCTGTTCACCATGGTGCACTATGGACATCGTCAGGAACATAGCGTCGGTGAAAGACAAGACAAACAGACACAGGTTGACCCGGTCCTTCAGTCCCAGTTTGTAGAACACCGCCATGTTGATGACGTTAGCTGGCCCACCAATCAGAAAGAGCAATCCTAGCAGGGTGTTTTTCATCATGCGCATCTTGTTTTCCGTTTCCGTGTTGACAATGCTGTCAGGATTATTCCAAGGCAAAAACTCCATCTCACTGAATACGAACGGAATGCAATTGTCGCGAAAAGATATGTTTCGCTTGACATTTTGCAAATGTTCTGTGAAGTTATCTTGGCTGGTTGCATTGTCAGTCATACTGACAACCGGAACAGTGTTCACTGTGACACCGTCGAACTTTAAAGACATTTTTTTCCCCTAAGTTTCGAAGGTGGTCCACTTTGTAATGCCCCAATCTGTAACAAGTCCATAATGGCATCAAGAGTACAGGGCTCTTCCTTCTCTCATGGTGGAAGGCGCAAATTACACACAGAATAAACCTGACAAAGACTAAACAGTTACGTCCAACTGTCGACATATTGCATTAACAAGTTCTTAAAGCAAGGTAATGGAGAAACTCTTGCCTGATGTGAACATTAGAAACTATCAGACGTATTGCAAAAAATAAAGGATTTTTTTTCAAGAATCATACCACCACCGAGCATTTGATCCACGTGGAAACAAATATTTGAAACTCATTTCTAAATAGGCTGCGCGTCATTGCAGTCTGTTTGCATCTGGAAAAGAGGGTATGGTACAACATGGAAATCTCTCTAACATCCTCGATCGGGGTTTCTGTGGTCACCTCCCTATTTTCACCCACCACTATCTGACTCCTACAACTTTCTGAGTGCCCTGTTTGATATTCATTACCAGGAGCTGGTTGTTTCCCACAGCAGGTTTGAAACCATCATTGTTTGTCGACGAATCTGTGCTCTATACCACTGGGATGAAAATGTTGTCGGCGTCCAAAGCCAGCTCCAGTTGTGTATGAACTGTCTGCTGCAGTGGGCGGAAAACAATTGTGAATTGTCAAGGACTAACGCTCTGTGTATCCATCTTCACAGCTTCCGAGAATTCTCCCCTCACCCCCGAAATCCACATGGAAAAAACATAACATTACAGGTGTCAAAGAACACAAAATTTCAAGGGTTAACCTCTGATCCAGAATTAAACTTCAGCAGTCACATTTAGAACTTAAGAGCTTCCTACCAAAAAGCTATGATCATCTTCTGTGCAGTTGCACTCACGGCTTTGGTCGCAAACTGAATAATACTCTTCTACCTCTATAGAGTCTTAATCCAGTCGGATCTAGCTTATGCTTGTATGGTTTGTCGATCTGGAAGATAGTTCTTACTGAACGTGCT
>CM065721.1:35666628-35674128 GCA_033310375.1 Conus canariensis | reverse complement strand
ATTTATCAACCTCGTTAAATCTACCAACCTCATCTAACCCATCATCTTAATCAAATACGCCAACATCATCAAATCCACCAACCTCTTCAGATACACACATTTTGTCAACCTGATCTGATCCTCCAACCTCATCTAATCCACCCACATCATCCCATCCACTGACCACACTCCCATCCACCAGCCTCCTCGAATCCATCCGCCTTATAAATCAAACCAGCCTCATCCATCCATCCAACCGTGGCAAATGGAGTAAGCAAGGGCTATCTGCACTGCTACACAGACACTGCCGTTGTAGACATGGAGCGCGGGTTTTTATCGGATCCGTGTACAGAAAATGACGTATGACGTTCCCAGGACAGAAAGCCTGCGCATAAAGTATTTCCGTGGTATGCGTGTCCTAGTGGTCATGACGTGTTCTAAGTCATTGCAAGGGTTGACATCTGACGTTTGGGCCTTCGTAACACGTACAGCACTAATGAGAACACTCCGATTGCTCTGTTTTGGTTGGCTTGATTTGGCGCGCTCGCTCTTAAACGGCGGCCAAAGCGAACGGAGGAGAACGACAAACTGGGAGTTTGATCTCAAACACGCACGCACACACACACACACACACACACACACACACACACACACACACACACACACACACACACACACGCACGCACGCACGCACACACACGCATTCTCGCGCGCGCGCCACTGGTACGTATTATCTCGCTCTTGGGCTTTCCTTACGTCTTCCTTGTATACTCCTTTTTTCACTGCAAAGATACCATTATTTGGAAATATGCAAATTTGTCTGATAATGCATAAACGCGTGATCCTTTTCTACAAAATCTCTCTTCCTCTCTCTGTCTCTCGGTTTCACTTTCTTTCACTCTCTGTCTCTGTCTGTCTCTCTCTCTCTCTCTCTCTCTCTTGAGTCCTTGTCCGTTCCTTCTTTGCATTATCTTCGCATCCTTCTGTTTTTGCACTTTTCCGTTTAAAGGATGGCTTCACGAAATTCTAGACTTTCAGGAGAGATACCACAGGGAAGGGGAGGGAGGGAGGAGGATGGGGGAAACAGAACGTCGGAAAAAGTTAGGCTCATACATGTTTTTAAACGTAGGCACATCTAGGTTACATTGCATCATTTGCCGTGTGTACTACATTACTGTGTGTTTGACTTGTTATTACTGGCGCTTTTTATCGCTGTGTGTATGATTGTTTTCTTCTTTTTTTTCCCCCCTTTCTTTGTCACAAATAGAATGGACTCACCAGTACACCAAGCATAAGCATATACTAAACAGACACTCTGAGTCAAACGCCAGAATATGGAGGTTTGCAAAAGAATGTCCGTCAGTAACAGGACATACAAACTTACATGGTTTGGAAGAGTGTGAAGCAACGGCGACAGTGGAACAAAAATAGGAGGATGGAGGGCCAGGCTAAAAGACCCTCCGTAAATGAAAAAAAAAATGGTAGAAAAAAAAGAGAGCGCGACGGAAGAAGAAAAGGCGGTTCGAATCCACAGAAAAACAGTTTGATTTATAACTAAGTAATGAAATAAAACTGATAACACTGAGACGGTTGTAGATTTCAATACGTGACAAAACTTTGGTAACAAGCGAATACTTTAAAAAACAAACAATCAAACAAAACAAATCAAGCAAACGAACGAAGCCCATATGGTCTTGATGGCAAGTGAAGTGTTTGTTTGATAACAACATTCTGCAGCATTGTCATTTCATATCTAATTTCTAAATAGAATCCCCCCCCCAAAAAAAAAAAAAAAAAAAAAAAAAATCTTAAAAGTAAAGTGAGCTGTGAAATATTATCTTCCAATGCTGAATTAATTGCGTTTAAAAATACTGACAAACCCAGGTGAAAAATTCATTCTCATCAATTCATAGATAAAAATAGTAATCCACAGATATCAAATTGATAAGATTAAACCATCCATTCTTTCAAACACCATATTGAAAAACGTAGGTACATGTTGGAAACATGCAATACCTATTGTCGGAAAAAAACGAGTACAATACTCAGGGCTTTTGAGTGGATAAACGTCTCATATTTTATGTTTCGCGTAGTATATCTTAAGCATATAATCTAAACTGAAAACGAATCGTTTTTGATAACGGTATGCATGCTTGTAGGTGCGGTAAATGACAAATCTGCAAGAATAGAGGACGCAAACATTCGAGTGTGTGACTACAGGTTCTCTTTGTTTACTTTCGTTGAAAGACATGTATTTTCATCTTTTTATTCAGCAATTATGTGCCATAGGATAAAATACGTCAACACAATGTATGGCTAATGATAGAATACTGGGGGAAATGTGTCTGGTAGACTCAGGAGATGGTGAAGGGGGAGGGAGCTTTTCGTTTATATGTGGGCAAGGGCGCGGAAAGAAAGGTGATGGTGGTGGTGGTGGTGGTGAGGAGGGGGGGGGACTATTCAGGAGGGGTTGGACGGGAGAGGGGACGGTGATGGAGACAGAGAATGGTGAGCTGCATGGAGGAAGGAGTTAGAGCAGGTACAGGGTGAAAAATGAGAGTCGGGGAGTGAGAGCGAGTGAGTCTTTCTGTGTAGCAAGGTAAAACGCGCAACATATCATTATATCACTTCTTAGTTTTCTCACTGACGCTGATGTTAGAATTTTGTCTCAGGCTGCATGTACATGTTTATCAATGTCTAATAATTTGTTTAAAATGTTGCACTGTAGTTGGAGTTTCTATGTCATTTTTTTTCGTTTTCTTTTCTTCCTGTGCTTTTTTCAAGGAAAATTAATCTTCTTTGCAAGGGAAATTTGTTCCCTCTCTTGTGTGTGTGTGTGTGTGTGTGTGTGTGTGTGTGTGTGTGTGTGTGTGTGAGTGCGCGCGCGCATATGTGTGTGTGTGTGTGTGTGTGTGTGTGTGTGTGTGTGTGTGTGTGTGTGTGTGTGTGTGTGTGGTGAGAGGGGTAGGAGGGAGTGGGGGGAGGAACGGGGTCTGTGTCTGTGAAATAAAGAGAGAATCGGAAATAGAAAAGACAAGAATAAGTATAAAAATAACAAATGTCTATGAACAAGAACAATATTCTTGGGGAGGAACAAGCTGGTTTTCGTGACAAACGATGTACAACAGATCACATTTTCACTTTACTGGCAATGATTCAGAAGCAGTTGTTAAGACACAGGAAGCTCTATGTCGCATTTATAGACTTTAGGAAGGCTTTTGACCTAGTAAGTAGGGATAAATTGTGGAAGGTTCTCTCTGTTAGTGGTCTTAATGGAAAATTCTTGAAAGCATTGCAAAGTATGTATAATGTTGTGAAGACTTGTGTTCGAACTAGTGGTGACCTTACTGATACTTTTCTATGCCCACGGGGCCTAAAACAAGGTGAGGTGTGTTCACCTGTGCTTTTTTCACTGTTCATCAATGAACTAACTAAAGATATTAACACTTTTGGTAGACATGGTATTCAGCTTTCTCCAGACCTCATTGAACTTTTGATTCTGTTATTTGCTGATGATGTTGCATTATTTTCTGATACTGTTATTGGTTTGAAAACCCAACTGAATGTCTTGTATAATACTTCAAAACGTTTAGATTTACTTGTGAATCTGGAAAAGTCAAATATTGTTGTATTCAGGAATGTGGGTTACCTTGCTTCGAATGAAAATTGGACTTTCGGTGATGCTCAACTTTCCACTGTTAACATGTATAAGTATCTTGGTGTAACACTGACTACAAGATTATCTTTCCAATCAACTATGTGTGACCTAGCAAACAGAGCAAAGAAAGGATTAACTGCTATCAACAGAATGCTATGGTCAATAGGTGAACATTCTCCTCGTATTTTCTTTAAGCTATTCGATTGCCAAATACAACCTATCTTAACTTATGGAGCAGAGATTTGGGGACTGTCATCTAACCAGGAACAAATTGAAAGGGTGCACTCAGCTGCTATTAAAAGATTTCTTGGTGTAAGTTCAAAAGCTCCTAGGCACTTAGTGTACGGCGAATCTGGAAGATACCCTCTTTATGTAAATACTTATGCAAAATGCATCAGATTTTGGCTTCGTGTTGCTTGTATGGATAATAACAGACTCCCAAAGAAAGCCTATGATATGTTGCTGCATCTGCAGAATCAAAATTATATTACCTGGACGACTAATGTTTGCTATGTTCTTTATAGATTCGGGTTTGGAATTGTATGGGAAATGCAAAGTGTTGGTAATGTGAAAGCTTTTATTGTAGAATTTAAGAAACGTGTAAGTGATTGTTACATCCAAGACTGGCATTCAGCTATTGAATCGCATGAGTTGTACGATGTTTATCGGTCATATAACCAGTCTCTTGTTCGAAGTCCCTACCTCTGTGTAATTAAACATGTTAACATCCGCAGGTTACTTTCAAGGTTTCGGTTAGGAATGTCGCCTTTACGATGCCACTTTTTACGATATACTGATCGCAATAGAAACCATGACATTTTCTGTCCACACTGTAAGGAAGCACCGGAAACTGAGCTTCATTTTCTACTGGTTTGTCCTTTGTACGAGAAGTTGCGCCTTGAGTTGATTCCAGCTAAATATTACAAACACCCTTCTCTATTCAAAATGTCCATGTTGTTAGCCTGTTCTATTGAGACCACTATTACGAGTGTTGGTAATTTCATTTATAGAGCTATGGCTGTTAGGAACGGAATAATTAATGCTGAATTGCTCATGAATGTCTGTTTGTATAACTTTGAAACATTCAGGAGGTTTGTAAGAGTAGCTTGTACCGAATTTATTTGTTACTTGTTCACTCACTTTGATATGGGCCTGTGGCCTGTCAAATAAAATATTCTGAGTTCTGAGTTCTGAGTTCTCTCTCTGTGTGTGTGTGTGTGTGTGTGTGTGTGTGTGTGTGTGTGTGTGTGTGTGTGTTTGTGTGTGTGTGTGTGAGTGCGCGCGCGCATATGTGTTGTGTGTGTGTGTGTGTGTGTGTGTGTGTGTGTGTGTGTGTGTGTGGTGAGAGGGGTAGGAGGGAGTGGGGGGAGGAACGGGGTCTGTGTCTGTGAAATAAAGAGAGAATCGGAAATAGAAAAGACAAGAATAAGTATACAAATAACAAATGTCTATGTCGTCATATACGTAAAATGGACGATTATTCCTTTTTTTGAGGTGGGGGAAGTCGACCCATTTATTTCTCGGCAGTCGTGCACAAACGGTTGGGCGAATCTGTGATTGTGTAACTACGTGATATAACTGTGTGCAGTGTGTATATGATTTTGTACAAGGGGGAGTTTATTTATGCATGGAGAAAGAAAAGGGAGGGGGGAGGGGGGGAGGGGCAGGGACGGAGTTTTTTTTTTTATCCATTTTATTTTTATTTTTTTATAATCACAAAAAAATATCATGTATTAACTGTCATTCCACAAAGTGGGTTCTTGTTTCTTGTCTTCTTTTTTCATTCATTATGAACATAAACACTGTGTTCAATGAACATTTCATGTCTGCGTCCATCGGTGTAATCAAAATCAACTCCAGTCAACCGTATCGAAACGTATTAGCCATCTCACCCCCTGACTGTTTGTCAACGAAAGACTGTTGCCTCCTTGTGATGAAATGGGGCAGACAGACCAGGCTACCACACGGTACCACTGTCTGTCTTGTCTCGTTCCGCATGGGAAAGAATGCGTTCATTCAGGGGCAGAGACTGCACATCTAGACTGTACCAAGTAGCTATTCTCCTTCACGTTCGCACACACACGCACATGCGCACGCGCGCCCGTGCGTATACGCCCATACACAGAGCACACACACATACATGTAAACATACATGTGCAGATAAGTGCGCGCAGGAGCATGATCACTCAAGGCCACAAAGCACACACACACACACACACACACACACACACACAACACATGCATATGCACTTCCGCACACACCGCGCGCGCACACACACACACACACACACACGCACGCGCGCGCGCGCATAAACATACGCATACACACACGCACAAGCACTCGCACACCGCATACACTGGCACACTCTCATGGGGCTTGCCCACACACCCCGCACACACCCACACGTGTACACTCACCACACGCACATACAATGATGGTAATGGCACAATGTTAGTGATGGCACAACCAATTTTAGTTAGGTACTCAAGGTCTGACCAGCGCGTTGGACTAATGCTGTAGGTCAGACATCTGCTACGTCGTAGCCACGAGACCCTCTTCTTCAATTCTCTCATCTTTGTCATTAATTCATTAATCCATCAGCTTTAAATCATGCGCAGTATGGTCTCAAAACTTGGCGGATATGGTGTAGCGTACCTGGACTAGTCCGCACGCGCGCAGTGACACCTCCTTGATGAATCTGAAACTGAAACTAATCCCCTAAAAATTCAAAGAGACCGATCTGCGTTCTGTAGAGGTAGGCAGTCAAGGAGTTAGAAAAACAAAATGGCGAGGCAAGATCTGCTTCCGAGTCCGAGTAAAATCCTCTCAGAATTTGAACAGGACATGGGGACCGGAATAGTTCAGTGGAGAGCACTGGACTCGTAATCTTGGTGAACCTGGGGTTGCAGGTTCGAATCTTCATCTAGCCGTTTCAGTACAGGGGGATTTTTCCCTTGGAGATAACATTGGTTCTGACTCCATTTCCCATACAGTCCTTCGAATGAGACTAATAAACTGAGGTTCCGTGTGTGAACGCACGCATAACATCTTGCGCACACGTAACATACCATCACCAACTTTCGGAAGAGAAAGCCAGTTTGGCCGTTGGTATGGATGACACGTTACACATAGCATGCATCTTCCCCGAAGCTGGAGTATGGCTGCCTTAATGGCGGGATAAAAAACGATCATATACACAAAACTCCACTCCGTTTGTTGGGTAGATGGGATCAATCCTTGCCTGTCTGTACAGGAGTGTCCGCAGAAGTATCAGCCTGCGTACGCAAAAGAAAGAAAGAACAGGACATCTTCACAGATCCCGCTGTACAACATCAGTGTCCAATCGCAGGTATCAAGGCTGTTTTTTTATCCTTCATAACCCAGGCCACGGAGTGCAAAGTACGAGACCTTAGCCTGCATGGACTTTTAACAGGAAGAAACGTTTAGAGGCTGAGGTGTAGTTGGATGCATAAATAAACAGAGCTGCGTATCAAGTTCTCAACACAGAAGGCCGACACACAGGTTGCACATCAAACATTAAGGCGCTAAGGCCTTGTTAAAGGAGTCGGGTATTTACAGACTGGCGCAATTGGATTGTTTTGAGAATTTTTTTATTGTGTCTGAAAGTTGATTTTCCTCATTTTCTTTCATACGGCCATCAAGGCAGAGGCTAGGTGCTTCCAAGCATACAGATTAAAATCAAAGGAATGGGATTTTTTGGGCTCTTCAAGCTGGTGCAAAGATAAGGTCACGGGTGAGTGCGAAGGCCTAACATTTGTGCCAGCTAAGGGAAGGTCATGTATTTGAAGACTGTTTGTGATTTCAGAGGTGAAAATCCCCCCAAACTAGGAAAGTAATTGTT
>CM065721.1:35656628-35664128 GCA_033310375.1 Conus canariensis | reverse complement strand
GCTTTCTAATGTTTAGCTCTTTTTCAAAAATATGTTGTAGAGAGAAGACAGAATTTTTTTTTTTTTTTTTAAATACAAACAAACATACATACAGAGGAGAACACCCCCCCCCCCCCCCCCCCCCGATGAAACGCGTTTGCTTATCAGTTCACTGGTTAAAAATGTTATTTCAGATATTGAATTGATGATGCAAATCAAACCGCTCTTACATTCTCTATGGAAGTTAGATTTAAACACTGTGATAAAAAATGTTCAGGAAACATGCATGACTGATTGTGAAAGGAAATGGTACCCATAACTAGGGTTTTTAAATGGACCCATGTCCCATACATTGTATTTGGCATTATCTGTACATCGGCACATCAGGTGTCAGTTAAATGATCTATTAAAGTGTTGTTTACCATAATACGCATGTCCGTATACGTATGATATATTAACATCCCGATAAATTAACGCAAATAAAGGAATGTATGTATAACTACTATTCCTCTTTATTTACATAGAAGGAAGGAAAATTAAAAATATTTTCCATTCAGAGTTTATGTGCCATGTAATCAAATACTTCTATCAATCGTGTGAGTAATGATGGGATGATCAGGGAGATGTGCATGGAAGCGATGAGAGAGAGAGAGAGAGAGAGAGAGAGAGAGAGAGAGAGAGAGAGAGAGAGAGACAGACAGACAGACAACTAGACAGACAGACAGAGAGAGAGAGAGAGAGAGAGAGAGAGAGAGAGAAGAGAGAGAGAGAGAGAGAGAGAGAATGGGTGGCGGTGGTGGGGAATGGGTGAGTCGGAGACTGAGAGGGAGAGAGTGTCTTGATATATCAAAATAAAACTCCCAACGTACATTTCTTTTCTCACTAAAACTGATGTTAAACCGTTGTCCAAAGTTAATTCCACATGTCAAAAATGTCAGATGATGTGTTTGATCTCGAAGTTCTTTTAAAGTGAAATGATACATGTTTATCTTCTACTGGGCATTTTTCAAGAAAAGAGAACTTTATTTCATAGTAAGATTTTTTTCGGTGTGTGTGTGTGTGTGTGTGTGTGTGTGTGTGTGTGTGTGTGTAATTCAAATAAAAACAGAATTGCAAATAAAAGAGGTAAACCAGTAAATAATTAAATACAAAAATGCATAAATGAGTGATACTTCAAAGTCGTTATGGATACAAAGTCGCTATGGATAGTAAATATTCAACCTTTTTTTCTGCCGGTCTATTTCTAAGCACATGAACACATGTTATATATCTATGACTTGATGACGTCATGAAATGATTTTGTACAGGTGATGGAGAGTGTGTGTGAATGCCCTTGCGGGTGGTTTCGCTTATTTATTCATGTTATCCTGATGTTTTGATTTTTGTTTTCGTATTTTTGACATATCATGTTAAATGTGTTGGGGTTTTTGGTCATTAACATTCAGAATTAATTAATACACTCATGATTTCCATTCTACACAGCTTTGTCCATACACGTACCACCCTCACACCAGCATGTGCAGGTGTTCACACACATGTTTTGTATGTGTGCACAATTACACACATACACGCGTGTGAGTACACACATGCATACATAGCATCACACATACATGTGTACATATCCATACACAAGTACCCTTCCACGCACACATTGGCACTCCAGCCGCCACCCCCACCACCACGTAAATACACACACAGAAACACACACACAGAAACACACACACACACACTCTCTCTCTCTCCTCTCTCTCTCTCTCTCTCTCTCTCTCTCACACACACACACACACACACACACACACACACACACACACACACACACACACACACACACACACACTACAATTGTGGCGCAGACCATATTACCTCTGCAATCCGAGGCCTGACCAACAAATCGGGTTATTGCCTGGTTCATAGAATTTCTCTGTCTTGTCTGTCTTGACTCTTTTCTTATTTATTATTCCCTTTCTTCAACTATTGAACTGTACACCTGCCCACTGTGGCCTCATGACATAGTAAATATAGTGAGGATTAGGCCACATCTGTGTACTGTACCTGGAAATCTGCAAAGCTGGAATTCTGTCGCAATAGCAGCTTTATTACTCCCTGTCCGTCGAGGTTCTTCAACACGTATTGCGCTTGGCAAAGAAGAACACGAGGCGGAGTAGTTTTAGCAGCATGGCAAACGGAACAGAGACGTTTACACCCTGCCTATGTCATGACCACCCGTCTTTTGAGGCAACGTTGTCTTTTAAGTTCTCCCCGTGATAATGCGTTCAACGGATAATAATCTAACAAGGGTTCAGACTTTGTTAGCCTCCTTCAAAACAGAAGGAAAAGAAAGACGCAGTCACAAACTTGGTGTTGATGGTTTACAAAGCTTCTGTCCCCAAAGGCTCAGTTTGACCGTTTTCATCTCTGCACATCCCACCCCTCACCTGCCCCACACACTCCTGCGCTGAGCTTTCTCATTGTGACTGAAGGGTTGGCCACCCTCACTCGTACCTTTCGCAACCAGATACGACGATGGCGTCTACCCGTGATTCTGTCTTCAGAACGCAGGAAGGTACGAAGAGGACGATATGATGACGATGACGACTTAGGTGACGACAAAGACGACAACGATGATGATGATGTCAAAGGCGACGACAACGATGATGATGATGACGATGACGTTGATGATGGTGATAATGATGATAATGATGATGATGATGATTCTTTCGTCGATTCGAGGGATAAGCTGGGAAACGGTTCTTCAGAGCCGTAGATGGATCTTCATATGGACGTGAAGACCTATCCGGGAGCAACATATTTTTCTGCAGAGGACAATGCATAGTACAAAGTCCTTGGCCCTGGGTTCTGCATCCGTTGGTCCCCCGTCTGTTGAAAAGCGGCTTGTTCAAAGGTCGCTGTATCCTGCTTTGCAATGCCACGTCCAACATCTTCTGTTGCTGACAACATCTTCTCAGCTGATGTCCTTGATCCCACAGGTGGCGAGGCTGACCTTTAGGATATCCTTGCACTGCTTTAGCGGTCTTCTCAAGCAACGGTGCCCCTGCTTCCACTGTCTGCACGGAAGCATACCTTCAAGATGGCGACTGTCTTCTTTGGTACCCTTCAAGATGGCGATTGTCTTCTATCTGGACAATGTGCCTTGTCCAAGAAAGCCGGTACTTTGGTACCCTTCAAGATGGCGACTGTCTTCTATCTGGACAATGTGCCTTGTCCAAGAAAGCCACTGCATGGTACCCTTCAAGATGGCGACTGTCTTCTATCCGGACAATGTATCTTGTCCAAGAAAGCCGGTACATTGGTACCCTTCAAGATGGCGATTGTCTTCTATCTGGACAATGTGCCTTGTCCATAGAAAGCCGGTACTTTGGTACCCTTTCAAGATGGCGACTGTCTTCTATCCGACAATGTGCCTTGTCCAAGAAAGCCAGTACATAGTACCCTTCAAGATGGCGACTGTCTTTTATGGTACCCTTCAAGATGGCGACTTCTTCTATCCGGACAATATGCCTTGTCCAAGAAAGCCAGTACATAGTACCCTTCAAGATGGCGACTGTCTTCTATGGTACCCTTCAAGATGGCGACTGTCTTCTATCTGGACAATGTGCCTTGTCCAAGAAAGCCAGTACTACGGTACCCTTCAAGATGGCGACTGTCTTCTAACTGCACAATGTGCCTTGTCCAAGAAAGCTGGTACTTTGTTACCCTTCAAGATGGCGACTGTCTTCTATCTGGACAATGTGCCTTGTCCAAGAAAGCCGGTACTTTGGTACCCTTCAAGATGGCGACTGTCTTCTATCTGGACAATGTGCCTTGTCCAAGAAAGCCGGTACTTTGGTACCCTTCAAGATGGCGACTGTCTTCTATCTGGACAATGTGCCTTGTCCAAGAAAGCCAGTACATGTACCCTTCAAGATGGTGACTGTGTTCTATCCAGATAAAGTGTCTTCTCCAAGACAGCCGGTACTTGGATAATGGGCTCAATGATGGGCAAGAAACGCCGTTGCAGAACTTGATGCGCTGTCATTGTATCTTTCCACTCCAAGCTGCCTATCCTGCATAAATATTGTCGATGGAATCGTTCCATTGCCGTCGCTATGGAGGTCATGCCTGGCACCAGTACAACGGGGTGCTCAGCATCACCGGTCTGCGCACAGCAGTCTTCGTGGTAACCTGATGCCATGACGTTGGCACGATGCTCTGATCAGTCTTCAAAGGTCAGAGCTGGGCCTGGGAATGCGCGACGTCATCTCAAAACTCGAGAGTCGAAACATTTCTGTTTACTGTACGAGGCGAAAAAAAATGCGTTCTTTACCATCTTAGTGTGCATATAGTCATGAACGTCATCAGCTGTTCCAGAATCCACTTCACCAATTGCCCAGCGTCTTTGCCACCAAACGTGGAAAGTTTTTTTTTTTTTCGAGTTAAATGCGAAATTGTACAAACTTTAAGTGTGTAAGTATACTAAAGAGTAATCAAGAATGATATGCAAACGACAGGACCTTTATCTGTCTCTTTTTAATAACTTAAAATTCACAAATGAGACGGTCACTTGGCTGGCATGTTCACAAGGTTGACCGTTTGTACTAGAGGAATAGCCATTAGAGTCAGTTTATCTATTTCAGACACAGAATTCTTTTTTTGTATTTTGCAATGTATACCACGTACACGGATATAAAGTATGCAACTAACTACGGCACATACACTTTTAGACACAACCGTCCGGGAACACAAGCTTTATCTATGTAAGATTTATGTAGTGAATAACGCAAAAAACCAGTACCATCAGCATAGCAGACGTTGAGAAAGTGACATGAATTTACATAGAATGAAATGTTCCTGTTAAGACACAAGTAACACGCGTGATCACTATCGTAATTATGACCATGGTTTATACCTCTTTGATGACAATGTATTATGATCAAACTGGCAGAGTCATAAGTCCATGTGATTTATTTACCAGGAACTACAGAGCCTTGTTTCCAGCATCCTCTACAGTTCTGAAGAGGATGTTCAGGTCCTCTGAAAGCTCTGCCAGAAAACAGCGACCTGTTGACCAGGCAGGCGTCGGTAGCCCTTGGATATCCCCGAGAGTGGACAGGCTTGGCTGAATCTACTCCTGAATCTTCTGTAACTCTACAGCCCTGCCATGAACACACTGTCTCCTCAACCCTATGGCACTCGAACGCCGCACACGACCAGACATACCTACTGACTGCATTTCCAGCATGAAAAAGTTGCACACATACATAAAAGAAAAAGTCTTGCATTGCAGATACTTAGAAGAACAAAAAGAAGAACTCAATATTCCAGGTATACCGGCATTTCAGGTAATGTCCAGGAATGACCTTTCAGTAATTGAAACGGTAGCGTTATCTTCTGTCTGTCCATTTCCAGTTACTGAACTTTCTGGCACTATTGTCCGTCACCAGCCGTTGTGGAATCCGCTTCACAAGTTTCCCAACGTCTTGGCCGACGGCAGTGGAAAGGTGTGACAAGTGCAGGCTAACAACAATTCTGCACTCTTTCTAGTTCTTACGTCTTAGCGATGTACCTAAATTTCATGTCGATAACATGATATTTGAATGAATAGAACACAACTCAATGAGTACACATTGCAATGATTATTTTAAACGTAATGAATGTAGTTTCACATAAAATCAACAAAAACCAGAAGAACATGTAGGTGACCAATATATTATTTTGCAAGTCATGAACACTGGTGTGTGCTTGACGTCTTATTTTTTTTTTATAAAATGAAAAAAAATAATGAACATATTTTTCAGTTCAAGAATTCTTTATCATTCCTTTTGGCTGAAGTTTTTAATATCAGTGACCATATGCAGCTCTTCACTCCCCACTGCCAGCGCCTGCTCTATCATTCACCAACTCTCTCTCTCTCTCTCTCTCTCTCTCTCTCTCTCTCTTTCTCTCTCTCACTCACACACACACACACACACACACACACACACACACACACACACACACACACACACACACACTCTCTCCCTTCCCAGAGCACACAGTCAGATGCAGGAATGAAACCTGATACGAACTGTGTTAGCATGGGAATGGACTGCGAGCCGTTCACTCCACCTAATTACAGCACCTGACGTGATGTGTCGCTGCTATCACGTCCTCCAGTAATACACTAGAGTGCATCTCGTCCGTCTCTTTTGTCCCAACCGCCCCCCCCCCCCCCCCCCCCCCCCGTCCCCTTCACCGCTCTCGCCCTTCTTCCGTTCCTCCCTCGCCCCTCTGTTTGTCTCTAATCCTTTCATACAAACATCACCAATATTAAAAAAAGACAATTTGTTTAGTTTATACATATTTAAAATGATTTGGGTCAGTGTGGAGTCAGATATTTTCCCGTTACTTCCGCTTGAAAAAAAAAAGCAACAACGTTAAAAAAAAACCTTATTATCTTTCTAAGGAACTCTAACAGCGTGAATGGTATACTGTATACGGCAGGTAATTTAGGCTCTTCTGGTGAAGCATTTCCTAGCCCTTATCTTCAAAGTAACGTTGCTTGAAGAACCAGGTTTTTCTTGTCACATATCAGTTAATAAGGCACACAGGACAGAGAACAAACGCCTCTCTAAAAGATTAGAAAAAGTTCCAAACTTATCAGGACATATGGATATACAGATCTATCTATCTATCTATACATATATAACCGCACTGACACATGCACACAGCAACAACACCAACTGAAGAAAGGAACAAAAAAAAATCGACATGAATTATATTCAACTTCAAGACTGACTGATTTCTTTTGACGTTGAACTCTGTCACACACATTACGATGAAGAATCGGAACAAGACTTACCTCGGTGTAACTGATACGAGTGGAAATCTTACATGTGGCGAGGAGACAAAATTTCCTTACCAGACGAATACTAAGAGAGAGATGTCTGTCTAGGTCCAACCGATCCTGGATCCCTTTTGATCTGGATCTACACTTTGGCACCCGTTTCCAAATTCAATCAATTCGTCCTTAGGCAACATCCATTTTTCCATCACGTTTTGTTTAAAAAAAAACGGACCAGTTTCAGCACTTTTCACTTGATGTTCCTTAAAAGCAGCTAAACAAACAAAAGAAAAACAAAAACTAGCACCAAAAAATCAGTACATGCAGGTGAAAACATAACCACCTCGGAGGACGTGAAAGGGACGATTAGAATACTGTACTTGGACAACGCTTTTCTTTTCCCACGCACCAGCAAAGCGAGGATACGATACTAGTACAATTAATTAATTAATTATTTCAGCTTTGGCTTAATCATCTGAAGAATCAGTGCATTGTGGGACTAGTCTGGTTAATAGTTCGGTTTTTAATAATAATTCATACTCTGTTAAAATCTGAATTTCCTTTGTTCTCTCTCTCTCTCTCTGGGCTATGATGAAATTGAAAACGAAACACACACACACACACACACACACACACACACACACACACACATATATATATATATCTTCCCCTTCGCCTCCTCCTCACACACATAGAGACAC
>CM065721.1:35646628-35649128 GCA_033310375.1 Conus canariensis | reverse complement strand
GGAGAAACTGGATGCAAAAATCGTCCAAAGACTCGATGCACTGATAGGGAAAAGCACCCTGGAACACAAACTAGCCACATATGGGGACATTGTGTATGCCACATGTAGAGACGCCTATGGAGCAAAACTACCCAAAGAGAAAACACCTCCAAAGAAATCCAGACGCCAAGAAAAGATGGACAAGATCAGGGTCCAAAAGAAAAACCTCAAGATGCAAATGAAGACCGCATTGCCAGCTGAAAAACAAGGCTTGGAAAAACTGTGGAAAGACCTGAAAGAAAAACACAGCGCCCTCAGCAAAGCGGAATCTGCGAGGAAGAGGAAGAGCAAAAAGAAGAAGACACAAGAGCGCTTCTTCAGAGACCCCTTCCAGTTTGCCAGAACACTGTTTGAGCAGCCAAAATCTGGGACCCTAAGTGTGGACAAAGGAGTTCTTGAGCAGCATCTGAGGAAAACATACTCTGACCCACAGAGCAAAGCACCACTCGACATTCAAGGTCTGGTGTGGCCAACCAACCCTGAGGAACAGTTCAATGGCAAGCCTCCAACGTTGGCGGAAATCAAGAAGGTGGTCGACAAAGCCAGAGCCAAATCATCACCAGGGCCAAACGGAATACCTTACCAGCTTTACAAGAAATGTCCCAAGGTGCTGGAGTGGCTCCACAGGCTGCTGCGATCGGCTTGGAGAAACCAGAAGATCAGCGGCCAGTGGATGACGGCAGATGGTGTGTACATCCCCAAAGAGCAAAACTCAAGTGACATCAGCCAGTTCAGGCCAATATCACTACTGAACGTCGAAGGGAAAATCTTCTTCTCTGTCATGGCAGCAAGGCTGACCAAGTACCTGATGGAAAACAAGTACTTGGATGTGTCAGTCCAGAAAGGTGGCATCCCAGGCGTGGCTGGCTGTGTAGAACACGCCACAATGATCTGGGACGCAATCCAAAAAGCAAAAACAGAAAAGAGAGACCTGGACGTAGTGTGGCTTGATCTGGCAAACGCATATGGATCTGTGCCCCATGAGATGATACAGTTGGCTCTTGAGATGTACCATGTGCCAAAGAACATCCGCGACATGCTCACGAAGTACTTCAATGGCTTCTCAATGCGGTTCTCTACCAAGGAGTACACAACAGACTGGATCAACTTGGAAGTGGGTATTGCAATGGGCTGTGCAATTTCCCCAATACTGTTCGTGCTGGCAATGGAACTCATCTTGAAAGCAGCAACAAACAACGCTAGCCAAACAGACCTTGGCGATGGATACAAGATGCCTCCTCTCAAGGCTTTCATGGATGACACTACAGTGATTTCATCCAGAGAAGACGAGACACGTCATGTGCTGGAGAGGCTGGACGACATAGTTGCCTCATCCAGAATGAAATTCAAGCCAAAGAAATCACGGAGTCTCTCACTGAGGAAAGGAAAAGTGGCCGGATCTGTGGTCTTCAGTGTTGCCAACCAGGCCATTCCAACAGTCACAGAAGAACCAGTCAAGAGCCTTGGAAGATGGTATGATGATACGCTGAAAGACACACAAAGAGCAAAAGAAACCATGCAGATGGCGGAGGAAGGCTTGGAGACCATTGACCAGTGTGGGCTCCCTGGCAAATACAAGGTCTGGTGTATGCAGTTCATGCTGATACCAAAGCTCCTATGGCCTCTGATGATATACGACATCTGCACCAGCATAGTGGAGGCAATGGAAGCCAAAATCAACAAGTTCACAAGGAAATGGCTTGGTGTCCCACCCTGTCTGACTGACATAGCGCTGTACTGTCGCCAAGCAAAGCTGAAACTACCACTGAAATCCATCCTGGAGGAATACAAAGCAGAGAAGAGCAGACTTCAAAGCATGCTGGAGGACTCAGGAGACAAGGTGGTAGAAGCAATCAAGCCCCAGCTGAAGACAGGCAGAAAATGGAAAGTTCAAGAGGCGATGGATTCTGCAAAAGAAAGTCTCAAGATCAGAGAAATAACAGGACACACACAGACCAACAGACAAGGACTGGGGGTGACCAAAACTGAATGGTGGTCAAAGGCCAAAGGAAAAGCCAAAAGAGACATGATGATTCAGGAGATGAGAAAAGAAGAAGACCAAAAAAAGACTCCAAAAAGCAGTCCAGCAGAGCCAGCAAGGGCAATGGACAACGTGGGAGAATGCACTCCAAAGAAGTCTCACTTGGAATGACATTTGGCACATGGCCCCTCTCAGGATCAGCTTCATTCTCAGATCTGCTTATGACCTTCTGCCCTCAAATGCAAACCTGGTGAAGTGGGGGAAAACAGACGATCCTGCATGTCCCCTCTGCCATGAAAAACAAACAGCGGAGCATGTCCTAAGCTCATGTAAAGTAACCCTGGCTCAAGGAAGGTACACATGGAGGCACAACCAAGTGCTCAAAGAGATTGTACAAGTAGTCTGGGCTAGTACCAACACCACAAAAGGGAAAATCAGGACTCCAAAAGCACCCGCAACATTCTTCACGGCAGGAGGTAG
>CM065721.1:35626628-35641628 GCA_033310375.1 Conus canariensis | reverse complement strand
CTGGGAATCAAAGATCTTTAAGAATAACTCAAGTGAATTATTGTTTTAAGCATGCAATCTTTTTATTACGCAAATCAAAGCATTCTTTGCCCTACATGCAAGGTCTCTGAAAGCAAAGCTAAAACTTAGACGAGTAGAAAAGTAGATCCCCAGGTATTTATACACATTCACTACAGGTATAACAAGTCCATCATACATCCATCTTTCCCTCGCCGATAAATAACCTCCCTTTCGATATACCACGATGTTGCTTTTATTCATGTTCACTTTCAACTCTATTGAAGAGGCAGCCCTGCTCAGATTATTTAGCTGACGTTGTAAGCCAACTATCGTTTCTGAAACCAGAACGATGTCATCTGCTAATAGTAGGATAAATAATTCTGACACACCACTGGAAATCGTCCACCATGAAGGCCATTATTGATAACCTCAATAGCAACCTCATTAATATACATAGAAAGTAATGCAGGGCTACACACATCACCTTGTCTTATCCCAGCGGCACAATTAATAAAGTCTGTCAGACTGGAACCACTTTTATCCTCGTTTTAACTACTTGATACATAGCTCTAATACAACTAAATAATTTCCCTTGACCCCGTTTTTAAGTAATACTGTCAATAAAAGCTTTCTGTTAATGGAGTCCAAGGCTTTTTCAAAGTCAATAAACGCAACATAAAATTTACGATTTAAAGAAAATTGCTTTTGAACAAACGCAAGAAGAGTAAACATATGATCGACAGTAGAGTAAACCTTTTTAAAGCTAGCTTGATGTTCTCCCGTGATATTATTACATTCAATCCACTCCTGTAATCTGCTGTTAGTGATAGTGCTATTATTTTACTGCTAACGTCAACCAAAGAGATGCCTCTGCAATTATTAGGATTATTTGCATCGCCTTTCTTGAATATGGGTAAAGTTACAGACTCTGTCCAGTTATCTGGAAAGATACCATCATCAAACATTCTATTGAAAAAAGCTTGTAAAACGTCAACAACTTGAGCTCCAGCATACTTAAACAATTCATCAATAATAGAATCAGGTCCTGCCGATTTGTTAATTTTTAGAGAGAGAGAGAGAGAGAGAGAGAGAGAGAGAGAGAGAGAGAGAGAGAGAGAGAGAGGGGACTCCCTTCGTACATGCCACGCCACCACGACAGTCTTGCGAGTCCCAAGGGTAAGGTGTGTGTGCAAGGAGGCGTGTCAGTAGGTGTCGTATGTGACCTCAGTGTGTGTGTGCGTGTGTGTGTGTGTGTGTGTGTGTGTGTGTGTGTGTGTGTGTGTGTGTGTGTGTGTGTGTGTGTGTGTGGATTGACATTTACTCAGTACACATATGCAGGTCTAACTAAATAACACTTGTAACGGGTGTAAGTAAATAATATATGTGGGCTTCTGGCTGGCCTCCATTGTTGTTGAGTGTGTTATCTGCGGTCTGTGTATTTTGTAGAAAGAGGTGTGTCTAGGAAAAGCATGATACCTCAAGTTTAATGTCTAGGAAAAGCTGGATACCTCACGTTTAATGTCTAGGAAAAGCTGGATACCTCAATTTTAGTGCCTAGGAAAAACTGCATACCTCAAGTTTAGTGTCTAGGAAAAGCTGCATACATCACGTTAAGTGTCCATGAAAAGCTAGATACCTCAGGTTTAGTGTGTAGGAAAAGTTGCATACCTCAATTAGTGTCTAGGAAATGCTGAATACCTCACGTTTAGTGTCTAGGAAAAGCTGAATGCCTCACGTTTAATGTCTAGGAAAAGCTGCATACCTCCAGTTGGATGTCCAGGAAAAGCTACATACATTACGTTTAGTGTCTAGAAAAAGCTGGCTATCTCAGGTTTAGAATCAAATGTTGTTGAACGATTCATGTTTTTCTGCTCGATGATATCGCCTAAATCTGGTGCAAGAAAGAAAACCAAGGAATTAGCTCGAGCCAGAGATGAAACGGCGATGGCTGATATGGCCCCACTAGAGAATCCAGTATATGACTGATCGTGGCTTACCACAATACGATTTCCGTCTCACCACATACAACATCCGAGTAGTAGCAAAACCGTGTCTTCCAAGGGGCATGTTTTACAAGGTCTATCCAATTAGCATATATACTTATATCAGTTTATAGACTCAGTAATATTAGACCACTGAGGCAAATTTTCCCGAGACAGAAAAGAACATATGGACATTTATTTCTAGACTGCCTTCTTTTCAGAAGGGCACTAATGTCTCTTCTGAACAAAACAAGTTTAGTGCCAAAGACCAAGGGTGAAAACAGTCCTCGAAATTTTCAGATGGACAACGTTCAAGTTTATGCTTCAAAGACACGGAAGTTGTTCTATCGTAAATTGGCGGAGTTGTGGTCTGCACTATGCAATGAACAAGCAACAGAACCCTGTTAATAATGGACCCAGTTTGAAACTGGTCTTAGAATTGTGTTGATCGCTGTCACTAACACAATTTTACTTCCAGTTGTAAAAGCGGCTGTAGCATGCATTTACTAAAAGCTGTGTTTATTCATCTAATAGTAAATATTTTTGTTTAAGGTGTGGGTAATGGGTGGAGAGGGAGTGTGAGTGTGCGAGGCTGGGAGATGGTATGCGTGAATGTGGGGCGAGCTGGTGACTGCAGGTGCATTTTTTTTACTGCCTGTTATTATTATTTATCTGGCATGTAGTTTGATATGTGTTCTTCTTTTCTGAAAACGCTAAGGGTATTCAACTGATTAAGCATATAGATGTTCTAATTCTTAATAGTGATAGGATAAGGGGAAAAACCCTTAAAGTCAGGTGCAACGAATGCCTGCAGGAAAACAACTGTGAGCACGAATTGATGTGTAGGAACTGCCTGCACAAGGACACAAACTGATGGACTGTCTAGCTATTTTCAATCTGACAGCAAAGGAACAAACAGAGAAACTCGTCGAACAGAGTAGGGAGAAAGGGGGCACCGTCAGCCTGTGGACACTGGCACATTTACACAAAGTTATGTATTTTATTTTTCTTTCTTTCTTTCTTCTTCTGTGATGACTGCCTGGCTTGTCCCGCCACAGCCCTGAGACCGGTAATCCATAGAGAGCATGACAATTTAAGTCATCATGAGGTAACCCACAGAACGAGACAGTACACTGCCACCGAGGTACTTTGCTGACCTTCAATGTTGACTATTTTGATCCAACGTATGCAGGACACTTACTAAGCTCCACCCCTCCCCTGCCCCCATACTGACGACAACAGTTGCGAAGCCGTGAAGACAGCATGGGTAATAGGTCGCCACCATGTCCGTCTATAGGCAGTCCCCTTGATTTTGCCGATGTTAGTGACCCCGACAGAACCTGACCAAAGCCAAAGATGTTGAGACAAGATCGTCACCATCAGAGCAGGGCATGAAAGGCCACAGAATTTGAGACTCTTTTTATGAAATGCCAACCAATGATGATGAGGATGATGAAGATGATGATACGGGTTTCCGTTCTGGTCTAAGACTGCATGACAGGGCTGTATTCTACGCTTACTTCGATTAATATATCCCGCCGTCAACCAGGCCCGAGAGATGCAGACACCAGCAGTGTGGCTCAGGAAAGTTGAGAAACACTTTAAGAGACGCATCCACTAAGTGCATGGAGCCCGAATGTGTGGTCCCAGTTCTTCCAGCTGAGCCCATAACACACTCAACTTTGCGTCAGAGCCGGTCGGGGCAGAAGAGTCCCACAAATAAATGGCTCTGATGGGATATCGAACCTACGACTTCTTCCAGTGGGGAGTCCGCAACTCTAACCACTTCGCCACAGCGGCTGGTGTTCTGTTACGCTAATGTATTGCAGGAACACGGCTGATAGCACAGGCAAAGACGGAAGCAAATCAGGCCGAGCTTCTCGTCGACATGGCATGGTACAGGCCTGCTCAGCCGTGGTAGAACAGAAAAGATAGATGGGAATGAACCCGCAAGTGGCGTAGCCTTGAAGTCAATCACCTGGAGAAGAAAAGGGAGAAACAGCACACAGCCCGGTGGAGGAGTACGTACTACCTGACATGTGTAACCAGCAAGTCTTTTCTCTTACAATGAATTCTATGTGGATTCTAACCTATGGAAGAGCCTCACAAAAGTATTGAAGAGAAGCTGCACAGAAGCACAAAAGGACTGTTACTTCTGTCGATGCATGATGCTTCATTCACAGATAACTCCACGAAATTATTTCCGCTTGTCCGAGTCCTAACACGCTGAGATACATTGTTGACAACATGGCGGCATTCACCATGGCGGCAGCCGAATTCAGAATTCAAGGAAGCATTGGCTCTGAACATCACGCAGCAAACAACACGAACAACAAAGAACTCCTTAACAGTGTTGTTACAGAGGGGATCTCGTTGTGTGAAATTACCATTATACATCAGCGCATGTATGAGGATGCCAAGAAGAAGTACATGTCGTGAAGGTTTTCGTGCTTTCTGTCTGAGCGCTCCCACGATTCAATGCAGATTCTTTTTTTTTTTCTCTTGAAAACACATTGGGCCCGCTCTGCATAATATGAGCTGTCCTGCATGAAGAGGGCCACAGCTTTTCGGCAGCACGTACTGACAGAAAGAATACAATGAATGGCATGTTTCCTTATTTTTCTTTATTTGCTTGCACTAGAATGGAATTCAGTTCACAAAGAGGGATTAGAACGACCGTCACCAAACCGCATATAAAACATCGTAAAATGTTTCTCATTTTAGTGCAGTTCTTTCAGAGTGGGGAAAGACACCAGCTGAGCATAGAGTCCAACTTTGTGCGTTACCCTCGTTATACCAATGACGTGATTTTACATAGGCTTGAACATAGCATAAAGTCTAGAATTATATTGGTCTCGTCATATTTACGATGTGGTTTATGAAAAGTGAAGAAGACACAGAGTATAAACTCCTACGATGTAGAGCCATGAAATTTGTTATAATTTGGTTTGATGATATTTGAAAATGCATTGAAGTCACTTTAACATGAGAAAGTTTAGTATCTCTCTCTCTCTCTCTCTCTCTCTCCCCTCCTCTCTCTCTCTCTCTCTCTCTCTCTCTCTCTCTCTCCCTAAACATTGAGATATTGGCTTATTTCGAAATTCCGTCAACGTCACCGTCACAGAACTTAGTTTAACAAGACAGGTGATATACCGTAAAGTTTTGGAGAAGGGAGGAACCGATCAACTTCTTTAAATTGCTGCACGTACTTCTGAACTTAACAGTGATCATCTTGACCTTTTTTTCGATGCACACAAAGTCTTATACTTACACTTTACGATCTACATTTCTATCTTCATGTATTTTCCAGAAGCTAATTAGATGCAAAGTATAAGCGTTCCTAACAAAAATAAAATGCTGAAGAATGCGGAAATAGAAATTCCCCAAAGTGTCTCTTTAACGTCTCTCATAGCTGAGGGCATTTCACAGGGAGACATGATTTTCACTATGGATGTGCAAAGTGCCTCTGTAAATGGTTCAGGGTACTTCACAAGAATATAGAAATATACCCGTGACGGAAGGATAACACAAGGGGAGAAGGAGGAAGTAAACTATTTAAGTGTCCCATTGCAGTCGCAAAAATATGAAATACTTCTGTAAAGTGGCAAAGAGCTGCTGTAGGTTTCCTCGGGGTCCTTGGTAGAGGTTCAAGAAATACTCCTGAGGTAAGGCACAGTGTTCATTGCCACTCAGACCTCTTCTTGAGGCTGCAGAAATGCCCATTCTGGAAGGACTCCATGCTTCCTTATCGTCCTTCAGAGAACCTCAACAGGATACCAACATACCTTTGTGGTTTCTCTGAGAGAGGGTAGGGACTGGACACAAACTGGGTTTTCTCCTTCCAGTAATTCTTTTCTTCTCAAAGCCTGTCTATTTTTCACTTTGAAAAGGGTCTCTTTTGCTCCCATAGTAAAATCAATATACCTATTTCTAACTGTGTTTACGTCACCTGACACCTAACACACCTATGATCAAATGAACACAGAAAATACATGAAAGCATTGTACATAAAAGAAGGTCCTAAAGCTTGTCACAGTTCCTCTCACATGGCACACTAACAACACGACCATTTATTACTTTTGGTTGAATGTTGTATGTCAGCTGGATCTCGGTATATCAAATCGTCGTATGCGTTCGATTCCAAAGAACTTAAAAGTAACACCTCGGCGTTCAAATGCGAAGTTCTGCTGGCATCGGAGAACAAACTTCCGAAGGTGTGTACTAGGCACATTGAACATTAAGGGCGAGATGTAACAGGTGTTTCCAAAGGGGGAATGTCGCTGGATGGGCTTAATGGCGCTCTCCAGAGACACCGGACCCAGGATTAAGCAGTAAAGACCGACAGCTTTATTCCCTCCCCAGTGCAGCAAGCCGTTTACAAACCAGACCAACAGTGCCAGAGCAACGTCTAGAAAAACAACGATGCTAGCTCAACAAAGCGCTCTGGAGAAACCATGTGTCAAGTTTTATGAAGTCCTCAAAACGAGTTCGGACAAAAGTTTCAAAATCGTTTCCCAGTCCGGTCTGCGTCTTTCCATGGCGACGTCATCAAGAAGAGCGACCATCGGATCGAAATGCATCCGACTCCCTAAATTCATACTTTACATTCTGTTTATTGACATGTGCGACAGTCAGGAAATCACAATATCAGCGGCTCAATTTGAGGGTTGACAGTTTGAGCCCTAGCAGTGCCTTGTGAGAGCAGTGTGGAGTGTGGAATATTTTTTTTATTTCTTGAGCTCCAGGTCAACATTATGTGCAGATCTGCTTGTGGTTCGACCCCCTTTTGCGTGTAGTCATACGCTTAAGATCACAAACGTAAACGATAGTAAGATACCTCTCATCTGTGTCGGCGTTCGCCTGGTTGTGGACGATTAAAAACACCCAGCACGCGCCAGTGTGTTTGAGAGGAGATCGGTGCCATCGATTATGTCCCTTTTTCCTGCGAAATATTATGATAAACATCACAAAGCGGCAACGGCAACGGCATTGTTCGTGTGTTTGACGTTGCACCCATTCGACCAGTTCGTTGTAAGTATAACGATAACAAAATCAAAAGGTTTAAGGTAACTTCTGCATCACAACGTGCTGAAACGTCACATTTTTGTGGTGTCTTCTCGGATGTTCACGACTCCTGGGCTTCATGCCAAAGTAAGTAACTCCTGGACATCACCAGAAGCTACTCGACCCTCGATCTTCATCAGAAACTACGGTTGTAGCGATGTCTGTCCATGCATAATACCTGATAGATGTGCGTTGCAACCGAGTTTTTCCAGAGAACCAGATTTATCCAGGTTCCCCGTAGGTGCCCGATCTGTACAAACAGTTCGATTTACCCTAATTCATGTTTGGATTTACCAGGTCGCCGATGTACAGACGATTCATCCGAATATCCTGATTTCTGCACTTTTTAGACGTCATATATCAAAACGTGTTGTTGGCTCCTCGTCTACAGCTCCATGTCTCTGCCTCACAGTCTGTTCATTCTCGTTATCTCTACATCATCACGAACCTTCTCTTTTCCTCATTCCTCCCTAACCTCTCACCCCACACTCCCCCCCCCCACCCCATACCCCTTCTTCACTCACGCACACCGTCACCCACACACTTATAATGTCATCTCAAAATTCGCCAACGATGGCCGCCTACCGATCAATAAACACGGCCCCCCTAACGAGTCGGGATAACCCTCATCCGGGTTCTTCAGCTGGCTGCGCACGCCGCTCACGCCAAAGCTCGGAGATCACGAACACAGGCTGCACACCAAAAATTAATGCGCCAACGCCTTGCTTATTAAGGAGTCGAGTATTTATAGACTGGCACGACTAGATATATTTTTTTAATTGTGTCTGGAGGTTGATTCTCTTCGTTGTCTTTCCTGTGGCCATCAGGATGCAAGCCAGGTGGTTCTAAGCAGATTAAAATCAAAGGAACTATTTGGAGGAGGTGAGTGCGAAGGCCTGAAATGTGACGTCACTAAGGGGAAGGTCATGTATTTGAAGACTGAAAATGCCATCGGTTGAAATCTCCCAAAACAATGGAAATGATTAGTGGGGGATTCCTCCTTTGATTGGTTATCAGTTTAATATCAAATGCTAGCTTAACGCTAGGCCTCAAAACGCTTACATGGATTATGTAGTGATTTGGTGCACAATGTTAATCACTCTCACTGTTGTTGATGGCCGAAATGGAATAACGGCGGTGCTGTTTGATCCCGTGTAGCCGGTGTAAATTTCTATAACCTCTCCGCACGCAAAATGACCACCCGGCAAGTAAGAAGGGATGAGTGCCAAAATTCTGACCCCCTTACCCCCCCCCCCCCCCCCCCTCCACGGTTAATTCCAGACCATCCTGTCCTTTTGTTCCCAAATCACTCACCTCCAAAATTCTCAGTGTTGTCCTAAACAACACAGTAGGTCAAATAAAGCGAAGAACACTGCACCTGGGACTGATGTGAATCATAAACATTTCACAGCAGACTCCATGTAAACCTTGTTCAGAGACGTCCCACCTGATGTGATCTTTATTTCTGAGAAATATTAACATTTTACATCTGATCTAAGATTTTACAGTAGTAAGACTTTTAACAAAATTTCCAGTGTGTTTTAAAAGGTGTATTTTACAGGGTTGTGTGAATGAGCTTTTTTTTCCATTTTTAAAAATATTAATGACTCGTACTTGTGAGTTGACTTCAATGCGGTGACAGCCCTGATATGGCCCTTTGCAGTCGTTGGGCTATAAGTAACATTACCTTACACTGCATTTGAATCTGATGGGAGGGTGTGTGTGTGTGTGTGTGTGTGTGTGTGTGTGTGTGTGTGTGTGTGTGGATAGGACGACTCTGGACCTGAGCCAGAACTTCTCCTGACCTGTTTTACTTGATTTGGGACATGGTCCAGAAATGCCCCATGGAGTGATATAACCATGTGCCATTTCTGCCCTCTTTTCGCATAAGGCAGGTACGCTTGGGCACGTGCCTACATTCACTCCATAGGTTGTTTCATGGACCTTTACTCAAAGGTCACCAGGGAGTGCCTTTTGGAACGAGAGCAGGGGCGAGGGGACGTGTTAATTAAGGAAGCTCTAGCTCAGGTCCAGAATCACTTACACCTCAAAGCCTGGTGCGATTATTTTGTCGTCTGGGACTCTATGAGAATTTCAGCGGAGGGGAGTGAGCTTGGATCAAAGGGAAAGGTTGGTCTGGATTTATTTTCTAGGGGCGGGGGGCGGGGTAAGGGAGGTGAGTGAGTTTGAGCACGCGCTCTTTCTTTTCTCGCC
Organism: Conus canariensis; assembly: GCA_033310375.1. NCBI lineage: Eukaryota > Metazoa > Mollusca > Gastropoda > Neogastropoda > Conidae > Conus > Conus canariensis. The sequence goes on along the minus strand of CM065721.1, from coordinate 35,632,368 downwards.
GGGGAAATGATTTCGGGTGTGGAGTGAAAAATAGAACGTTACACCGGGACACTTGTCAACATCCTGGCAAGCTGCCCACTCGGTTTTGTGATTCGATGTTCCAGTTTCTAGCTTCTGCTCCGATTTCTGGGGGAGGAGGAGTGGGTGTAGGGAGGAGTGGTGGAATGGGTGTAGGGAGGAGTGGATGTAGGGGTGGGGTGGGGGTGGGGGCTCGGTTCGCCAACTAATAGTTTTCTTCAGTCTGTCTCCGAAAGACTCGGTCATTGGACTGGATCGACCGAGAAGGAATGGGACAAACATGCTAATTCAAAATGTAGCTGCTTTCTCCTTTTTTGTTGTTAACGACACGTTCTTTTTGTTGTTGTTGTTCATTTCCATACATTTGTTCCGCTGTTTCCAGTTCTTCATTTCGATTTTCCTCCTCTCCCCTCTCCTGTTTTTGGAAGGGGAGGGGGAGGGAAAGGGGGGGGGGGGTGGACTGGGTGGATGGATTGCCTTCAGCGATTTCACTTTTGACCGACTTTATACACCCCCTCCTTCCCCCTCTCTCTCCCTCTCTCTCTCAACCCCTCCTCCTTGTGTGTGTGTGTGTGTGTGTGTGTGTGTGTGTGTGTGTGTGTGTGTGTGTGTGTGTGTGTGCAACGTTTTCATCGTTTCTCTGTAAATACTTTCCCATGTCCCCCTGCTATTCCCACTTGTTCTTTTCTAGGCTAACCAGATCTCTTCCTCCTCTCCATTCCCTTATCCTCAATCTTTGGCCTGTTCTCCTTCTCGCTAGTTTCTGACTTTTCATTCTTGATGTATATGTTCTTGCCTAGTCCCCCATTGTCTTGATTCTTTTTTCCCCTGCAAAAGTCAGTTTCTACGTCTTCGAATGGAGTCTCTCCTCACACTTTCTGTCTTCTTTTTTTTTTCTGTACTGATTCCATCTCAACGCAGATGCTGTTGTCCTTCATAATTTTCTTATTATTATCATCATCATTATTGTTGTTGTTCTTACTGCTCTACTACTACCACCACCACCACTACTACTACTACTGCTACTACTACTACTGCTACTATCACTACTAATACTACTATCGTCATCATCATCACCATCGTCATCATCATCATCGTTATCCTTGTAATGATTGTTATAATCCTTATGATGATAATAACAATGATGATGATGATAATAATAACAATAATAATTATTATTATTATCATAAATATTGTTGTTGTTGTTATTTTTGTTGTTATTATTATCATGATTATCATTATCATCAACGTCATTACAATCATTACTATTATCATTTTCGCTATTATTATTCATTATCGACAGTATTTATACTTAATTGTTGTTGTTATTATCATATTCATCATCATCATTATCATTATTATTACTATTGTTACTGCTATACTACTACTACTACTATACTACTACTACTACTACTACTACTACCACAAGGACTATCATCATCATCATTATTATTCTCATTGTTGTTGTTATTATCATCATTATCATTGTTAGTATCATAATCATCATCATCATCATCGTTATTTTTGTGACTGACAGTTCTTATGTAACGTTAGAGACCAAGCTCTAAGCGCTGTACGATCCATGTTCTCGTGCACACAACAGACTGTCTACCTGGGTAGAGCCGAATGAAGAGCTGCCTGCCGGATCTAATCTTTTTTTTTTTTCTGCGTCGTTCAGTCAAATATCAGTCTCTTAGTTTTTCTTCAGTTCCTTTGCTTTTTCCTGAACGATGTATGCGTGAAACGCGTAAATACGTACCATTCATACCAATGGACAGATTTGCTTTCTTCTCCGAAGGTCGACTTATCTATGTACAAGATATCATGCATGCGTCAATTTATAGTCTCATTCAAAGGAACTTTTTAGAAATGGAGTCAGCACGTATTCTAACTCTGAGCTGAAAACCCTTTCTGTACTGAAACGGCCCGGCGGAATTCCAAACCGCGACCCCACGACCACCAGAATTACGAGTATGGCGTTCTACCAGCTGAAACATTACGCCCCTACCCTCCCCCTTCCCCTCCTCCCTTCCTCTCTCCCCACGCCTCCCTCCCCAAGTGTTTCCGCTCTGTGCTCTTTAGTCTTGCAGCTGAAGAGAAGAATACTTTGCAACGAATTCAAAATTATTCCGAAAGCCTAATGTACATGATAGTGCAGTTAAAGGATCTTCACAACCCGCTTGTGAAATTAAGATGCCAATAGAAAATGGTAGACCTCAGCGTATTTGAACAGTTCATTTTCGACGTGTCTGTCCTCTTCAGCTTTCTATCATTTCTCCCGTTTACTTTGTTCTTCCAGCGAACAGCTCATGAACCTTCCCAGACATAAAGTGAAGCCCATGGGAGCCGTCACATTGTTTTTTTTCGCCACAGGTCTAAAATCATCGCCATCTAGTCTATGCAGCACCCCCTCTCTGGATTGAAACAGATCTGTACTGAAAGACATTTCTCTCAACTGTGTTGCGAGATTTGCGTGTTGGATAGCAGTAAGGACGGGAGAGATCCTTGTATGCTAATGAAGGAAGGTAGGGAATGTGTGTGTGTGTGTGTGTGTGTGTGTGTGTGTGTGTGTGTGCGTGCGTGCGTGCGTGCGTGCGTGCGTGCGTGTGTGTGTGTGCGTGTGCGTGTGTGTGTGTGTGTGTGTGTGTGTGTGTGTGAATGCGTGCACAGGTTCTTGTACTAAACTGAGACATTCAGTAACACCACCTGCTTCCTTCCCGCCTGACGGAGGAGTCTGACTGTATCAGCTCCTACCCCTTCCCTCTCACCCCTCCTGCCCTCCCCATCCCAATCCCAGCCCTGGAATGGGAGACTGCTAACAGTTCCGCCCTTGAGAGGCAAACCACTTACGAACTCACCATCGCATGAACACCCTACCACCGTCGATGTGGTGTGGAGATCGAAGCTGAGGTCACTATGGGGAAAGAGTATAAAGGGCCACAACTCTTTGATTTTCTTTCCAGAGAGGGAGAACGGTGGAGAAGAGGCGGGGGAGGGGGGGGGGGGGGGGGGGGGTTGAGGGAGGTATCTCCTGAGGATCACTGAAGATGGAGATGGTGATATTGAAAGATCGGCGTTCAAATGTCTGCTTTTTTATGTGGAATTCTTTTTTCCACCTCATCAAAAACTTTTCCTTTTTATGTCTTTCTTTCATTTTATTTTCTTTTTTTGGTCGTCACCATGTTCTCATTCCTTAGTTTTGTTTCCTTTTAATGACACCATTTCATGAAAACTACAATCATAGGATGGACTTGAAGCCGCAGTTGAGATGGTAATGGAGTTTGGAATGTGCACGGAAAACAGGCATAATAAAAGACAATCGGCAAACACCAACGCAAAATCAGAACGTTTTCTTAAATGCCCGAACATTCAACTGTTTTTCATTGGATTTTTGCGTTTGCATGCGAATGTCGCAATGTTCTCAGTTTTTGGATGGACCTCTCCTTTTCTATAAGTGCGTGCGCGCATGCGTGCATGTTTGCCGTGCGTGCGTGCGTGCGTGCGTGTGCGTGTGTGTGTGGTGTGTGTGTGTGTGTGTGTGTGTGTGTTGTGTGTGCGTGTGTGCGTGTGTGTGGCGTGTGTGTGTGTGTGTGTGTGTGTGTGTGTGTGTGGTGAGAGAGAGAGAGAGAGAGAGAGAGAGAGATCTTATGAAAGTAGCATCAGTAACATACATGAGTAAAGACAGTAGCCTACACCAGTCTTGAGTCTAGCATTTCTTCATACTTCAAGAGAGAGAGAGAGAGAGAGGAGAGAGAGAGAGAGAGAGAGGAGAGAGAGAGAGATGCATTTCTATGGTGAATTGTATGCTTTGGTAGTTATAGAGTGTTTATAATCGACTATCACGCAGATTTGTTCATAAGGTTTGCTGCAATTGCAGTTTTCTTGCAACAGACGTCATATGGATGGATTCTGAGCTGTTCATAAGCAGCTGCAGAATTTGTAACGTTAGCATCTTAACAACTCGAACTTGTGTTACAATACCACAAAGCCCGTGAGGCTGTATTTCAGTTGATACTCAGCCAGTCCTTACTCTCATTTGCCAACCAATCTTTTTCTCATTTGCTAAACACTGTTGAATTGTAAGTCACCGAGTCAGTACCGCTGAAGCTTTGGCACTGTTTTCCTGTTGCGATTGTGTTCAAACTTGGAATGCAAATTCTGTCATACTTCTATCAAAATTGTATAATTTTCTTAGATAACTGGTTTCATGTCAGGATTTACAGGCTGCAATTTAATCGGAGTTATGATACTGAAAACTGTCGTTTTGGAGTTTCGGCTCCTATCAGTTTTAGTTGATTCAACACAAACCGTGGATAGCGTTTTGTTTTCATGTTACTCAACATGCTGGTTTGTTCACAAGATACAGCTCTCTCAGGAATTTGAGAGGCGCGCAGTGTGACGAGGCTCCAGAGTGTACAGAACCGAAAACAAGTCACTGCAGTATTGATTACCAGTACAAGCTCTTTTGGTATTAAGACATGTTACGGCTACGCGAATGTATTGTTACGTTCGTTTTTCTTTTCTTCTTCTTTTTTTCCATAGTGCTGAACTGACGTGCAAATTATACTGTCAAGTTTGAAGTAACACGGCGACTATTGTTACGTGCACATGTTCTGTCATTTTCTTGGAGTAAAAGACTTTACAGTTACATCTATCTATCTGTCTATCTATCTATCTATCTATCTGTCTGTCTGTCTGTCTGTCTGTCTGTCTGTCTATCTATCTATCTATCTATCTGTCCATCTATCTGTATGTATGTATGCATGTAGGTATTACAAATGACACCTGAAATGCTCTTTTTGGTGTCGACTATTGCCTTACACGGAGTGTGTCTTGCATGTAAAATCAATCTGAAGTGAAGCACAATCATATGCTCAAAGTGCCTACCGCTTGCTCTACGCCCATACAAGACTTGTTCTTGAAGTGTAGCACAAATAGACATCGAGACCTAAGTGTGCTGATATAAACAAAACAAACAAACAAACAAAACCTGGCTCTTGGTATGAATCATCTCATTTTTTTTTTTTTTTTTTTTTTACACTTGCAGGAGCGATTCCCATAATTCAGACGGCAGATGTGGTCCCACATACACGTAGACAAGAGACGCTTTGTTTTGGTCATGTGTTACATGCAGATGCCTCAAGCCCAAGCTCAATGAGTTAGAAATCCATACGATCTAATCAGAGATTTTCTTATTTTATGCATTTTGAATATCTACGTGAATGATATGGAGTTTCGGTTTTTGAATATGATCTCTATTTCTCCGGTTACAAAAAAAAAAAAAATGATTATCATAACATTTGTTGATAAGGAGGGGAAACTGCGTCATCGATGTTTACACGTTTGCAGACGAGAAAACGACATATTAGGTGGTTCAGCCATCCGGTTCTTTATCCCATTATTTTTTTAAATTTCCTCCCTTGCCCTCACCAATCACGCGCTTTCCTGTCTCCATGTCATCCCTGTCACATCACTCTCTTCAGTCTACCCTTTTGATGTTGAAAACTGATTTTCCTTCTTCTCCATCCTTTATCCTTACCCCCCCCCCCCCTTCTTTTCCCTTTTTTTTTCTTCCTGTCTCTGTTCTTTCTGTGCACACTACTTTTTTTTTTATTCCACATTCCCCTCCCCCCCCCCTCCAACCAACCTCCACTCTTTCCCTTTCCTACTTCCCTGTAAACGTCTCTTCCGTTCCTGCCTTCCCGTTGTGGCGTTCATCCCA
>CM065721.1:35611628-35619128 GCA_033310375.1 Conus canariensis | reverse complement strand
TGTGTGTGTGTGTGTGTGTGTGTGTGTGTGTGTGTGTGTGTGTGTGTGTGTGTGTGTGTGTGTGTGTGTGCCTGCGTGTGCGTGTGTGTGCGTGTGTGCGTACGTGTGTGCGAATGTGTGTGTGTGTGTGTGTGTGTGTGTGTGTGTGTGTGTGTGTGTGTGTGAGGGGGTGGGGTTGGGGGTGGCGCGCGCGCGCTCGTTTGGCGGTGTGTGTGTGTGTGTGTGTGTGTGTGTGTGTGTGTGTGTGTGTGTGTGGTGTGTGTGTGTGTGTGTGTTATGTTGTGTTGTGTTGTGTTGTATTGTGTTGTGTGACAGAATTGCTGCAGCTAAGCAGCGCAGGATGGTAAGGAAGACCAGTGTCAACAGATCTCCAACTGCCGCCACCATCCCCTGTCCATACTGTGATAGGTCTTTCCGGGCGCAGATCGGCCTGACCAGCCATCTACGTACTCACCCCCGATCCCAGGATGACTAGATGGTCTTCGTCATCTCGACGGACAAGCAACAGCATGTGTAATGTCAATTAACATCATTGACAAATCACCAGCAGCAGCAGCAACAACAATCACGGAGGCTACAAAAGAAATAACGGCCAGCTGGATAAAAAAAATGTCTTCATACAGATTCAACAAAAAAGAAAACGAAATCAACATGTCAATAACAAAGCCCAAATGAACAACAACATGAACTGTGACAACAAACAGCCAGAGTAACCTCCCCCCCCTCCCCCTCTCCCACCACCTCCACTACAACTTCCCACAAAAATAATCCGTCAACTCACCCCCACCCTCCCCCACACACATACCTCAACACTCGTCTCTCCCAAACAAACCAGACCAGCGTTAAAAACCACACACACAAGAGAGTGCGAATGGCCTCATCATTATTAACCATCATCATCGTTCTTCCCGTCGTTATGGCTGTCGTGATTGTCGTAATCAAGGAGACTATCGTCATCTTCGTCGCCATCGTCATCGTTATCGTTGTCATCATCATCATCATAATCATCAATATCGTCATGGCATACTCATTACAGAGCAACGGCTCCAACAAGAATTGAATTTCAGAAGTGGTATTGGCCTCGAAAAGGCACGCTTCAAGTAGAGAGTTTTTAAAGTACCAAAGAACACAGCGCACACATGATGTTTAGCGCCATCCAGAAAATGTTTGCGCCGAGTAATGAGGACGGTGACGACAACAGCGACAACAACGTCATTCCCACCAATAAACCACAGGAATATGAACTAAACCCTCTGCGATCACTACAAAGATGCAGGAGGTGATCTGTCCCTGGAACAAAGTCTGGATGACAGAAGTAAAGCGCGTCTACAGGCTCGAAAGCATTAGAGAGAGAGAGAGAGAGAGAGAGAGAGAGAGAGGGGAGAGAGGGGGGGGGGGAAAGAAAGGAAAAGACAGCAACCACCACTACCACCACTTTCACATCAAGAACAACAACAACAACAACATACTACTACTACTACACTAGTATTGCTGCTGCTGCTACTACTACCACCACCACTTTCGCCACCACCACCATCAAACCAAAACAAAAATGTCAGAACAGAACAGAGAACAGCTGAAACAACTCGGACAAACACAAAACCTTAATGGAACGTTTGCCTCCATAAGCCATGAAACCAAGCCCCCAATGTGACATAATTAAAAGTTTGCGCGAACGTTTTTTTTTTTCGTTACGTCAGCGTTATTCGAATGTCATCCAAAATGGCGTCGCCAGAGTGTGTGCAGTGATCTTGTGTACTGCTTTGACAATAGCTGACGCAATAAACACCAATCAGAGGCCGTTACTTGATTCTTGGATAAGATAATAACAGTACATATTTAGGGGTAAAACAAAAAAACAACAACAACAACAACAAAACAAAAAAAAAAACCGTTCAGAACTTCTCAGCTTTTTTTCTTGTTTTTTTGCATCGAAAATGAAGCGGGTTTGCACAGAATGAAACGGAAGCAGAGACAAAGTTGTTTCAGTGTTGTGGTTTTTATCTTGCTTTTGTTTTTGTACGTTTTCTGTACTTTTCCTTCTTTCATCATTATAGATGTCGGGGTATGTGATTCGAGGAACTCTGTAATCTTATCCGAGATTAGCAAGAATCAGATGGAGCCGTCACAGTGTGGAAAGCTAAAGTTAACTTTGAAAAAAAAATCAGAAACAAAAGCAATAGTCCTCCAAAGGGAAGAAAACAGTACACAAGATCACAATGCCACTCTTCACATTTTCGGCCACGTGGCCTTTTTCAAGAGAAAAAACAAAAACAATACAGCTACGTAATGTCCATCTTTGGCAACTGGACAGAGCAAAAAAAAAATCTTTCTGAACTTCTAAGCTTCGGTAAATATATATTTTTCTTGTTTGCATCGAAAATGTTTTTTTTTTTTGTGCTCTGACCAGTTGCCAAAGATGGACATTACATAGTTGTATTGTTTTTGTTTTTTTTCTCTTGAAAAAACGCCACGTGGCCGAAAATTTGAAGAGTGGAATTGTGATCTTGTTTAAGAAAAAATGTTTCAAGGATAATTTTTAATTAAAGTCTGTCTGAACTAAGCTAAGGAAACTGCACTGCAAACGCACTGGATGCTATTTTTTTCCCCATATGACCCCAATATACCCCTCTGTCCTCCCTCGCTCCCCCCTCCTCACCCCCTCCCAACACATCCCCGCTGTCCTCCCTCGCTTCCTCCCTCCTCACCTCACCCCCTTCCCCCCAACTCATCCCCCCATTCCTCGTGGCAGATTCTAATTCAACTCCACTGTGCTTCGTTGTCGTTGTGTGCGTAATAAAGTTGCTTCATGTGTCGTCCTGTCAACGAAAATAACTTTCTTTTTTATATGGAGTATTATTTTTTTCTGTTCTTGTTGTTGCTGCTGCTGTTGCCATCTCTTCCATGCCTTCTGAATGTCAGGGTTCCAACGCTCCATATCTCTGTTTCCCATTACACGGCAACATCTAGATGGATTCCACTACAGTCCGTGAGCTAGTAGTCTACATGGAGCTATCCATACATGGTCGTCATGAAGCAACCCGCCAGCGGAGACGCTGCGCTGGTACTCAGTCAATTTTGTTAACTGTTGAGTGGCGCGTGCTCTTAGTTCTGCTCTTCCTTTTTTTTTTTTTTAGTTTTTGTCGTTTTCTCTTCTTTTTTACTGTGATATTTTGTGGTGCCTCGTAACCAGTGTGTGTGTGTGTGTGTGTGTGTGGTGTGTGGTGTGTGGTGGTGCGTGCGTGCGTGCGTGCGTGCGTGTGCGTGCGTGCGTGGTGTGTGAGTGAGTGTGTGTGTGTGTGTGTGTGTGTGTGTGTGTGTGTGTGTGTGTGTGTGTTAGGTCTTCAATTTAACGTCTATACACATTGTGATATTAGACGAACCTTATCTATAAGAATAACATTAACAGCAACAGCAAAAAATGGATAACTAACTATAAAACATCGAAGAATAACCGGTCATAACAAGGACGTTACTAAAATACCAGTTCCCATTTTACAAAACAGAAAAAATAGGACTTTGATGCAATGAAACAGCAATTTTACACATTAGTGATAAATCGGTTACAACTGTATCCAGAGAACAATTATGTAGAGGTGGTAGATGAGGTTTTAATTGCTTGCAGTGGAAAAGTATGTGGGAATTTGTTATCATTTCACCACAAAGGCATGTTATTTTTTTTTTTTTTTACAAAACTTTGTCTTAAAAGCGTTTAGTTTGATCTTATATATTAGCGAAATTATGACCCGAGAAAACGGCAAACTACATTGATAAAAAGAATGAAGTGTGTCAAAGTTTAATAGCTGGTTTATGCGTGTACCAAGAGAACATCCCGAATTTTGTTGTTTTTTCCTAAAATGTTTCCAGCATGCATTTTCTAGAAGACTGTATCCCTCATGGATAGACAATGGGATACTGATAACCTCCGACCCGCTAGTATTTTTCGCTCCCCGTTTTGCTGCTCTGTCTACTCTCTCATTAAACTGAATCCCACAATGAGAAGGAACCCAACAGAAACTAATTCTTGTACCCCTAATAATCAAGAAATGTATTAGGTGATGAATATGTGTGTGTGTTGTGTGTGTGTGTGTGTGTGTGTGTGTGTGTGTGTGTGTGTGTGTGTGTGTGGTGTGGGATGGTGGTCGTGGGTAGAGTAGGGGAGATGAGAGAGAGAGAGAGAGAGAGAGAGAGAGAGAGAGAGAGAGAGAGAGAGAGAGAGAGAGAGTGGTGTATGTGTTCTTTTGTTTTCGACCAGGCAATAGATGCATAATGATAGACGTTTTCTTTTTTCCCCTTTTCCTCTTCTGCTTTTTTTCAAACTGGAAGACAGTACACTTATGTTCTTCAGTTGATTCCACGAAACAGTGCTACGAAGACCAGGTACTAGCTTCTTTTAACGGGAGATGGTTAGCTGGTTCCCGTTCTTCATTTTGTTTCCGCATACACAGCACACTGTTTGAATTCAGCGCCCCTCTTTTTTTTTTCCTAAGATGGCTCATGATCAGATTCGTGATAATGGAAACTGGCCTTAAGGCTAAAGATTGAAGGAAATTGACGGTGGCCAACGAAAAGCAGCAAGTTCCAAAACAGAAAATAAAGCGTTTGAATCGCACAGTAAGACTGCCTGTTGCAAATGGACGAGGCCACGGTTTCATTGTAGAGGCAACTGTTTGGCAGAGAGGAGTGATACCTAGAGACAGGGAATCTGTATAACAGTACCTGCGGTCTGCGACGAGCCATAGAACTCAAACCTGATTCAGTCAAACCAGGCTAGAAACTGTATAGTTTGCATTGTTTCGCAAGATGGAATTTTTCTACGGTTCAGAGATATAACTTACTGTATGCACGGTTGTCTTTTTTTTTTTTTCTTTTCCAGTGCACTGTCTACATACACATCGTCTGATTGGTCAACAGTCCATAACCATCACTACTCAGAACGTGGTGGGCTTGAACGTCTTCTCTCTCTCTCTCTCTCTCTCTCTCTCTCTCTCTCTCTCTCTCTCTCTCTCTCTCTCTCTCTCTCTGTATCTCGTGCGTGCGAGCGATCGGTGCGCTAACGCAATGCCGCGCATACATACATACATATATACACGGTCTCCCTTTCTCTGTCTCTCTCTCATACACACACACACGCAAACTCTCTTTCTCTCCGTCTGTCTCTCTGTCTGTCTGTCAGTCTGTCTCTCTGTTTGTCTGTCTGTCTGTCTGTCTGCCTCTCTCTCTCTTCTTCTCTCTCTCTCTTTCTGGCACGTTTTTTTCAATGAACCCTTTTATATTATTTTTCTCTCGACTCCTTTCTCTTCCTCCTGTCAGTCAGTATGTTTCTCTCTCTCTCTCTCTCTCTCTCTCTCTCTCTCTCTCTTCTCTCCTCTCTCTCTCTCTCTCTCTCTCTCTCTCTCTCTCTCTCGCTCTCTCTGTGCCTCTCTATGTGTGCGTGTGAATGATGCCAAGAGCTTAGCGGACATAGCAGAGACAGGCTGAAAGCATTTCACTGTTCCCCTGTCGCCCCCCTGGGACGGAGCGAGGCAGGAATGGGGGGACAGAGTGGCAGAAGGAGGGGACAGCGAGGACAGTGAGTGTGACGGGCAGGGCAGGAAGGGGGGTGGGGGGTAGGGGTGAGGGGGTGGGCAGTGCTGCCGTGACAAAAGAATGGTCTGGACGCTGGATTAGTGTACTCCAACCCCTTTCCCCCACCCAAGCACTGTTTTCATTTGTCAGATCAACACCTGCTCGCCTGCACACACACACACACACACACACACACACACACACACACACACACACACACACAGACAACACACACAGAGAGAGAGAGAGAGAAGAGAGAGAGAGACAGACAGACAGACAACACACACACACACACACACACACACACACACACACACACTCCATCACTCCTCTCTCTCTCTCTCTCTCTCTCTCTCACGCATACCACCACCACCACCACCACCACCACACACAGACATACACACATACACACGCGCGCGCGCACGCACACACACACACACACACACACACACACACACACACACACACACACACACACACACACACACGCACGCACGCACGCACGTACGTACGCCGTTGTCTGCCTTGTTAGGTTCTGTCAAAGCGACCAATATGTTGCTGTTCTGGTGCGGGTGCGAGTTGTTCCGTTGGTCGTTTTGTGGGCGTGTCTGACTGCATCCTTTCACACTCCCCCCCCCCCACCCGTCCCCACCATCACCACTCTGCTCTTCTCTCTGAATTCTGAAATAAGACTGTTGTCAGTGTGTGTGTGTGTTGTGTGTGTGTGTGTGTGTGTGTGTGTGTGTGTGTGTGTGTGTGTGTGTGTGTGTGTGTCGCCGCGCGCGCGTGTGTATGTATGTGTGTGTGTGTTTTAAAATTGCAAAATGCTTTACAGGGAAAGTTTGCGCATAAATCATATCACTTTTGATCGTCAATTACTAAAGAGTTTGTCGTATCAACCGTTTGAGCTGTTGATCTTGCCTAAGGCTTGAGAGTTTAAAGGTCTACCCTCGAGGTAACATTTTGGGAAAACAAGTCTACATTTCGTAAATATGCAGTATGAGGTTTCTTTCGCGAGAAACAGTGTGCCATATAAATTCAATGAATACAAAAAAAAAAAAAAAAAAAAAAAAAAAAAAAAAAGCCGCTTTCGCTTTCCTGTTCAAACCCAGCGCCATAGACAGAAAAGTGTGACGTCACTCATAGGGCTGCCTGTTTCCTTCTCATGATTTTAACTGAAAAGAAAAAAAAAGGCATGCCATCTTGTTCAACGTGTCACCAAGGGTACTCCTGTCTCAGAGCATTGATAGGGACTAACGTTACACTATAACGCTTTGCCTTTTGTCTGTCGAAAATGTGCGTCGCTGAAAGAAAGGGAAAAGACACGAATAAAGTCGTAACATACCTTCTCAAATGCACACAAGAGAGAGAGAGAGAGAGAGAGAGAGAGAGAGAGAGAGAGAGAGAGAGAGAGAGAGAGAGAGAGAGAGAGAGAGAGAACATCTTTGTCTTGGCCGAAATCTCCTCGTCGATTCAGTCGAAAGGCTTCTGGCGTCGATACGTGCGGCCTAATCATCACATCAAGATCGAGTGGAGAGCTAGGTATATCGGGTCGACTGATCCGGACTCGCTTCGAACAGCCAACCCGTTTGACCATGCAGCTGCCGTCATATACAAGGTACGCTGATTCATGCCAGGATTTCGCCGATCTTTACCTCTATTCTTGATTTCTGGTGACAGTGCTCGTTTCAGTTCAGTTCCAGTTTCATCAAGGAGGCGTCACTACGTGCGGACTAGTCCACATACGCTACACCACATCCGCTAAGTTTTGAGACCACACTGTGCATGATTTTAAACTGATGGATAAATGAATTCACAACTAAGATGAGAGAATTGAAGAAGAGGGTCTCGTGGCTACGGCTTAGCAGATGTATGACCTATGCATTAGCCCAACGCGCTGGTCAGACCTTGAGTGCCTACCTAACATTGGTT
>CM065721.1:35579128-35609128 GCA_033310375.1 Conus canariensis | reverse complement strand
TTTCTGAGATATTCCATAAAGAAGAAAAACCGTTATGGGTCGTTATAGCCGTTAGTAACGGATATAACGGTAAACTAAAACATCGGGCATCATCCGTGTCCCATAGTGAACATACCTGCTAATTTTCAGAAAGATCGGCCAAGTACTTTCTGAGACATTCCATAAAGAAGAAAAACTGTCAGGGGCCGTTATAGCCGTTAGTAACGGCTATAATGGTAGACTAAACGTTGGGCGTCATCCGTCGCCCATAATGAACATACCTACAAATTTTCAGAAAGTTCGGCCAAACACTTTCTGAGATATTCTATAAAGAAGAAAAACCGTTATGGGTCGTTATAGCCGTTAGTAACGGCTATAACGGTAAACTAAAACATAGGGTATCATCCGTGACCCATAATGAACATACCTACAAATTTTCAGAAAGATCGGCCAAGTACTTTCGGAGACATTCCATAAAGAAGAAAACCATCACCGGCCGTTACAGCCATTAGTAACGGCTATAACGGTAAACTAAAACATTGGGAATCATCCGTAACCCATAATGAACATACCTGCTAATTTTCACAAAGATTGGCCAAGTACTTTCTGAGATATTCCGTAAAGAAGAAAAACCGTTACAGGCCGTTACAGCCCTTAGTAACGGCTATAACGGTAAACTAAAACATCGGACATCATCCGCGACCCATAATTAACATACCTACAATTTTTTAGAAAGATCGGCCCAGTAGTTTTGTCTGGAGCGAGTGGAACACATTTTGACCGCACACACATACACACACACACACACAGCATTTCTTCGTTCCCATTCTAAAGTGCTCCCTGTTCTATAAGAACTGGGAGTACAGCAACCCATTTAAACAGAAACTATGTGCAACTTTCTTTTTTCTTAAACCCTCGGCGAATCGAATTGAACCAGCTTGAAGTATACATATATCCACATTGCACTATAAATGGATACGCATTTTTAGGTACAACTCCGCAGTTAAGAAATAGGTATAAAAATAATCACCCAACGGAATATGAACACTAGAGTGACTTCCCTGTCTTTCGGCCCTAGCACTGGAGTTCCCTGCTCACTTCCACAGCCAGAGAACGGAAAGCTAGGAAAGGACTGGTGACGTCTGCCACTGGTGACCTTGACCCTCCGGCATGCCCGCTTCTGGTAAGGTAAGGTAAGTTAAGGTAAGGTAAGTTAAGGTAAGGTAAGGTTGCTTACAGCCAAGCCGACCGCAAAGGGCCATATCAGGGCTGCCACCACGTTGAAGTCAACTCACGAGTCATTGAAAAAAAAAACAACTCATTCGCACAACCCTTCAAAATACACCTTCTAAAAACACACCGGCAATTTCGTTCAAATTCTTTCTTCCATAATTCAAAGATTACATCAGGTAGGACATCTCTGAACAAGGTTTTCATGGAGTCTGCTGTAAAATGTTTATGTCTGACATCATGCAAATCCGAACACTCTAAAAGAATATGTTTCATTGTGACTGTTACATGACATGGAATGCACCCCGGAGCTTAATCTTTTAAAAATAAGAATGGGTGTAAAAGGAGTAGCTTGTATGCAAATGGCACAAGTCTGTTACCTCTCTACGGCCGCCCCTGGAACATGACAAAAACTCTATAAGATTTGGACAGCTTTGGAACACTTTGTTATGCGTCTGCGAGTTCCATTCCTCTTGCCAGAGGTCTTTGACATAATCCTGGGCTTTGCGTTTCAAATAGTGTGAGGGATAGATAATCTGCTCAATCCTTTTTTTTTGTGGCACCCCACTTCCGGTTCCAGGGTCCTCCCTATCCTTCAGGGAAAGAAGACACCTAGATCCTGTGCTCGGGGCACCACAAGAAGAGAGATGTATCTGTACTGTTTGTAGCGTCAAAGTCACAAAAATAACAGAGACATCTATTCCTTATTAAGAAAGGTTTTGTATGGCTGATTTTCACAACCACAACCACTGATATACCATGACAGACGCAGTAAGAGAATCCCGAACGGACAGTCCGAAAATGAGAAACGATTTGAATAAACCGAGGTAGGCAAGTGGTAAAATATGTTTGTTGCCATTAGAACAAACTCAAAAAGCTATGGTGACACCATGCTGATACATACTTTGAACATAACGATATTTGCATAAAAGAATAGTTATTTGTATAGATGTAATATGTTAATTTTTCTTTAGCCTTTCGCTTTGTTGCTAACATAAAGTTGTCTGGAAGTATCAGCTTAGCCCCCTGTCTATTCATAGTGTTTATTCTTCTAGCATGGCTGTTGCTGGCATCAGCTCAGACTGCTGTTGCATCGTTGATATAAGAAAGGCGATACGCTTCAAAGGCTAACTTCCGGGTGACGGTGTCAACATAAAAGCTAAGTTTGTTTTGTAAAAACAAATTACGGGCCAATTGTTTGCATGCATGATTGATATGTAATTCTCATCGCCCAGAACATAATGTTCGTTAAACGCTTCGCCACATTTTCGTTTGTTTTAAGGCTTCAGTTGAGATGCTTTGGTTTGTGTGTCTGTCTTAATGCTCAAACCGCAAACTTGTTTTTGGGATGGCTTAAGGATCGTGTGATTTTTGCTGCACTATTCGGCGATGTCGGTTATAATCTATTGTAATCTTGATTGTACAAATGTGAGTTGTACATGACTAAAGTGAAGAAAAATATCGTCACCCCCAGATATCCTAATGTAATATTTGCACTGACAGATCCTGTATGAAAATACAAAAGAGAAAGGGAGGTGAATACAGAGCCTTGTGGCACACCACAGTGTACGAATGTATTCGACAAATATATATGTTCAAGTAAACACATTGTATTTTTTTTTTAATGACAGGAAAAAAAACATAAATGGATTTAAAACACACAGACCTAATTTGTTTTAACAATTTTAACATCAAGTATGTTTAATAAGGTGTTTGTCAAGACGTTTCTTAAGAGGTTTGGACAGAATTGAGAGCAGAATTACCGGCCTAAGGAGAGAGAGAGATAGAGAGAGAGAGAAAAGAGAGACAGAGACAGAGAGAGGGAGAGATAGAGAGAGGGAGAGAGAGAAAGAGACAGAAAGACAGAGACAAAGAGACAAAGGGATAGACACGGAGACAGAAACAGCGAACCAGAGACACATGCAGAGAGAGAGAGAGAGAGAGAGAGAGAGAGAGAGAGAGAGAGAGAGAGAGAGAGAGAGAGAGAGAGCGAGCGAGAGGACTGATTTAAGATCATAACCCAATATGCCTGTGGATGAGAGAGAGGGAAGGAGGGAGAGAGGGAGGGAGTGAGACTGAGAGAGGGTGAGAGAGAGACAGACAGACATAAGGAGACAGAGAGACAAAGAGATAGAGACAGAGAGACAAAGGGATAGAGACAGAGAGACAAAGAGATAGAGACAGAGAGACAAAGAGATAGAGACAGAGAGACAAAGGATAGTAGACAGAGACGAAATAGCGAACCCGACACACACACACACACACACACACACACACACACACACACACACACACACACACACAGTGTGTGTGTGTGTGTGTGTGTGTGTGTGTGTGTGTGTGTGTGTGTGTGTGTGTGAGAGAAGAGAGAGAGAGAGAGAGAGAGAGAGAGCGAGCGAGAGGACTGATTTAAGATCATAACCAATATGCTGTGGAGAGAGAGAGGGAAGGAGGAGAGAGGAGGAGTGAGACTGAGAGAGGGTGAGAGAGAAAGAGACAGACAGACATAGGAGACAGAGAGACAAAGAGATAGAGACAGAGAGACAAAGGGATAAAGACAGAGACAGAAATAGCGAACAGCACCACACACACACACACACACACACACACACACACACAAACCACACACACACACACACAGTGATGTGTGTGGTGTGTGTGTGATGTGTGGGTGTGTGTGTTGTGTGTGTGTGTGTGAGAAGAGAGAGAGAGAGAGAGAGACAGACAGACAGACATGACAGACAGACAGACAGAGACAGAGAGACAGACAGGCAGACAGACAGGCAGACAGAGAGAGAGAGGAGAGACTGAGAGAGGAGGAGAGAGAGTCGAGAGAGAGAGAGAGAGAGGAATGATTCTCTTAGCGGAACGTTCTGATTAATACACGATGCTAAGAATGAACCACATTCCTAGATTCATTACATCAATAATCAAAACTGAGTCACATGTCGGGGCATACCTTTTCTTGGAATCGGATTGAAGGAGGACGGGGTCACTACGAAACAAAGAATTTGTTATCAAGTCAATCTTCACATTGAGAACACAACATATGCGTGACATACAACTTGGAAGTCGTAAGCATGACCTAAACATTCGAAATAATAATCTAATGCAGATTTTTTAAAACCGTAGATGTCTTTTATATTCAACAAAGATACCAATACAGGTTCGTAGTCATGAGTATATACCTAACACATTCGAAGTACCTAATATGATGTAGATTTTAAAAAAAATCGTAGATGACTGTTCATATTCAAAGATAGCTTTCAACTAAAAATGTACAATTCAAACGTTTGTTACGCACTGAACCTGCTGTCTGACGATATATGAACGGCTTCGCCGATTCTCCGATGTGCATTCTATCACTACTATTAGTCTTTGGCAAACACGTTTACAAACATGACTTTTTTGTCTGTGATTTCCCCATCCCCAGGTTATTGAATCATACGTCCACTCATAACATCCATTTGATTTGCACTTTATATCTTAAGTCAGCAGCATGCTTATTTTATACTTTCGGCGGCGATCAATCACTGTTTATTGTTGATAACTTTAATGAGCAATGCATGATGTAACTGCGGAGTACATACTGATCTGTGCCCACTGGGAGGTGGGGGAGGGGGTGGGGTGAGGTGGGGGAGGGTATATACACGTGTGTGTGTGTGTGTGTGTGTGTTGTGTGTGTGTGTGTGTGTGTGTGTGTACGTACCTTGTGTGTATGTGCGCGTGTGTGTGTGTGTATGTGTGGTGTGTGTGTGTGTGTGTGTGTGTGTGTGTGTGTGTGTGTGTGTGTGTGTGTGTGCGCGTGCATGTGTGCGTGCGTGCGTGCGTGCGAGCGCGTGTGTGTATGTGTGTGTGCGTGCACGCATTTTGTGCATGTATGTATGTATGTATGGATGGATGGATGTGTGTATGTATGTATGTATTCGTGTGTGTGTGTGTGTTGTGTGTGTGTTGTATGTATGTATTCATGTGTGTGTGTGTGTGTGTGTGTGTGTGTGTGTGTGTGTGTGGTGTGTGTGTGTGTGTGTGTGTGTGTGTGTGTGTGTATGTGTGTGTGTGTGTGTGTGTGTGTGTGTGTGTGTGTGTGTGTGTGTGTGTGTGTGTGTCTGTACGCGCGCGCGCGCGCGTTTTTATATGCACACATTCATATGTACGTACATACCAAAATATGTATATATGCATATAAATGTGCGTGCGTGTCTCTACATACGTACGGACATATGTATGCATGTATGTGTGTGTGTGTGTGTGTGTGTGTGTGTGTGTGTGTGTGTGTGTGTGTGTGTGTATGTGTGAGCGCGCGCGCGTGTGTGTGGTTGTGACCGCGTGCGCAGGCGGATGCACGTTTGTGTGTGTGCACGCCCGCGCTTGCATGCATGCATGCGTGTGTGCGCGCGATCATGCCTGAGCGCATGTGTGCAGGATCATGCGTGCATGCGTGTGCGTGTGTGTGCGTGTGCGCGAGCGCATGCGTGCGTGTGTACTGGCTGTTCATACTCTCTCACTGGCAGAGTGAAGTGGGGTGGGATGGATATAGTGTACCTGTAATCTTTTCTGGGTAATTGGAAAGAAAGCAAGAGAAGGAGAAAATCTATTTGTCTTGATTTGGTATGCTTAATTGCAGTTCATTATCGTTTTTTTCTATTGAATTTGTTTTGTTCTCTCTCTCTCTCTCTCTCTCTCTCTCTCTCTCTCTCTCTCTCTCTCTCTCTCTCTCTCTCTCTCTCTCCGGCAATTAATAGGAAGCGGTTGTTATCTGAAACTGTCATGGTACAAACACGACTGACTGTTTGTACAGCGCTGCACAGAGCCTTGAGCTTCAGGTAAACAAGAAACAAAACAAATGTCGTAGTATTACGCCAAGGTAAAAAAATATCAGTTGGGAATGCCTGCAAGTATGCAGACATTTACCTTTGTACGAAACACTGCTTTACGATTGCATATCTTAAATAAATGTTAACAAACCGCAAAAAAAAAAGAAAAAAAAGAAGACATGGACAAACGAATCACAAGACAAAACACAACGCGTTTCGACCTCTTAAGTCTTCTTCAGGCAAGATACAAAACAATTAGGACAATTAGGATTCACCCCTATCTTGCGCTGAAGTGACTGAAGATAAGTGATTTCTCGTTCATTTTCGTTGTCCTGATTGTTTTGTATCTTGTCTGAAGAAGACCTAAGAGGTCAAAACGCGTCGTGTTTCGTTTTGTGATTCGTTTGTCAATGTTTTTTCGGCGGTTCGCTAACGTTTATTTAAGATTTGTTTAGATTTCCGCCTACAGTCGTCTCACTTTCCAACTAGATTTACTATTGTATGTCAAGACCCTTGCAAGCAGAGGGAATCGGTCGGTTATGAGGGCGCTGAATGTTTTGCACAAAAAGAAAATACCTCAGCTACTTTTTTTTCAGGGCGCTGGAGGCATAAGTGCAACCAACAGCCCAGCGTAGTGCTGAAATTTGGGCTGTCTGAAAACAGGACAAGAAGTTGAACAATGACACTTTTTCAATGAAAAAAAAAAGTGTGTGTTTATTGACATACAAGCCTCAAAATGATTTGGTTAAACAGCTGACTCAGAAGATTTCGAATTGATATGTATTTCGTACTTTAAATGCGTTAAAAAGAATTGGCAGAAATTGATTGAGATACACGGTAATAGACTGTGCGCCCAAGTGAACAAAACAATGTATGATTTGCATGATGAAGGTAAAGTCAAATGAGGGACAATTATTCGAAAATATTAATGTAGACAACTTGTTTTCATTTTTATCAAAGCTTAACCAGTGTGTAGATTTTATTGCCAGTTTTGTTTCGGGCTTGTTTTAAAACAGCACATGACAGACCGAAGATGGCACGACTGAGACAATGAAATTCAAAGTGGTGACAGTTTCTATGTATAGACAGTTTCAAAATGAATTATTTGGGAGAACTATACTTAGGTACAGTTATGAACACAGTTATAATATGTGCTTCAACAAAATTTCAATCACATGTTTCTGACACTGTGGCGCGCAGTCAAAGGTATACGAATGAGAATAAGAAATAAGCTGTGCCCTTTGTGTAGATCTGACGAAGATATAATTCGGTTTGCTTTAAGTTGCCCAGAGCCTAATAGTCTAAGAATAGAATATGTTCCTACCAAATACTGTAACAGACCATCATGATTTAGACTGTGTTACTGTTACCTTTAAAAAACAGAAGCTTATAAATAATGTGTCCACGAATCTACGTACAAATTTTAGAAGGCGATGCACGTGAATATGATGCTAATGCAATACGTATATTTATTTTGTCCATCAAACTGCGTAAAATCTCTCCTTTCTTCGTTTTATGTTCGCCTTTGAATGGTGCCTTGGCCAT
Organism: Conus canariensis; assembly: GCA_033310375.1. Taxonomy (NCBI): domain Eukaryota; kingdom Metazoa; phylum Mollusca; class Gastropoda; order Neogastropoda; family Conidae; genus Conus; species Conus canariensis. The sequence continues at coordinate 35,601,557 of CM065721.1, read as the reverse complement.
TTTTGAATGAAACATCGTTATCCCTCTCTCTCCCTGCCTGTCCGTCCAACCGTCTGTCTGTCTCTCTCTTTCACACACACACACACACACACACGCGCGCGCGCGCGCGCGCGCGTGTCTCCTGGTGACGTCTCCTATGTGCGTAGTTTCCGCTCTGGAGATAAAATTCACTCCTTTGATTTTCAACGCTTTCGTGAAATTCATTTTTGAAAACACTGTATTGTGTGCGTTTGATCATCCGTTAATGTGCAACGAGTGTGTTTAGTCTGAAAAAAAAGTACACCATGCTGCACACCAAAAATTAATGCACCAAGGCTTTGCTTAAGGAGTCAAGTACTTATATAGTGGCACAATTAGATTGTTTTGAGAATTCTTATTATTGTGTCTGAAAGTTGATTCCCCAAATTTTTGTTCATACGGCCATCAAGGTACAAGCCAGGTGGTTCCAAGCAGACAGATTAAAATCAAAGAAATGGGACAAATTTGGGCGCTTGGAGCTGGCGCAAAGGTTAGGTCACGCGTGAGTGGAAAGGCCTGAAATGTGTGTCGTCAACTAAGGGGAGGGTCATGTAGTTGAAGATTGTAAATTTCATCGGTGAAAATCCCCCCAAACAATGGAAATAATCAGTAGGAAGTTGTTCTTTTGGTCTGTTATTAGTTTAACATTAACTGCGTGCTCAAATACATGGTAGGTTTCAAAGTGCTTACATGGATTGTGTAGTGTTTTAGCGCAAGATCCTAATTGTGGCGTGTGGCCAGCAGTATCAAATGTTTCCGTCATCAGAATTACCAACATCGAGTGTTACGACATAAGAACCCTGACAGCAACATCAGCGCTGTAGCCATAGCAATATTATGCCAAAAAATGGGCTCAGCAGATGTTGTGTTTTGGCATGCAGCAGCCTGTTTTTAATCACGGGAACGATCTACAAAATGTTTCCGCGCTTCATCCGATATATTCATCTTCAGATGTTCTGTCCAGTTGTGTGTATTTGAAAGAAATGTCGTCGGCATCTCTCCACAAATGTTTTAAACGAGGGAGAGATAGATAGATAGATAGATAGATAGATAGACAGACAGACAGACAGACAGACAGACAGACAAACAGACAGATAGATAGACAAACAGACAGTCAGACAGACAGAGACTATATATATATATATATGTATATATATATATATATATATATATATATATATATAGAGAGAGAGAGAGAGAGAGAGAGAGAGAGAGAGAGGGGGGGAGCTGGGGGGGATAACAAGATGACGGTTGTATGTGTTTCTTTTTAGTAAAACTGACAAACCATGAAATGAGCTGAACAGAGACTAAGAAGATGCTTACTTGTACAACTGCTTGCAATGATTGAAAAGCTGAAAGAAATAAACACAAAATCTTAACTTGCACACTGAGTACAGCATGCGCAAGGTATCTGGTTTTCACCTTTTACACTGGGGTGAAAATACCCTTTACAACAGAGAGTGAAGTAACCTTTTAAATCTAAATGAACTGGGGAAACTCTCTCCCTCTCCCTCTCTCTATCTATGTGTCTATCTATTTGAAAAAGGATTGCATAATCATACCAGGATGATGGATTTATGGCTATATACAATCACATAGAACAATGAAGGAAAATCTCTCTCTCTCTCTCTCTCTCTCTCTCTCTCTCTCTCTCTATCTGATCAAATCTGTCTATTCATCTATCTATCTAGACATGCATGCATACATACATACATAGTACATAGACAGATACATGCATTTATACATTGAAACATATATCCGTAATTGATTAAAATCTGTAAGTTTGGGTTTTGTTTGCGTTGTATTTAGATCGACTAGGAGTTATTTACCAGACGATGTATACAGACACGACGCAATAATTCTGTATCTTTAGGATGCCTGAATCGTCCTGACAGCCGAAGTTTCTAAAAGTCTCCAGAAGTTTTTTTTGTTTTAATGCATTTTAAACGGTTATAGAATATTATGGTTCTGAAAATGTCTTTGGATCATATCAGCATTTGATTTGGGAACAATGCGTCATGATTTCCGAACTTTCTAGAAAGTTCCCTGCATTATGACTGGTATCCTACGTCACAATTCTCGATCTTTCTAGAGTGTTCCATGTTTGCTGGCTACCTGTGCAACGCCATGGTTTTGAATTTCCGATATTATGGACGGTCTACTGATAAGCTGAAATTAAATGATGATAAAACAGAAGCTATCCGGTTTACAAAACACTCACAAGCTCAAGACCCCCGTCTTCAACGTCAATAGTCCCAGGCTCCACTGACATCTCATTAATTTTATGCCATTGGTTCATGACCTTGGCTTCTATCTCGACTCTGGTCTCACCCTGAAACACCATATAGCCAAAATCTGCCATGCATCCATTCTCGAACTCCGTCGCATCAGCTCTATCGGACTTTTCCTTACAGAACAGGCCACGAAGACATTGGCGTCTTCCTGCATTCTGTCAAGACTAGATTATTGTAACGCTCTTCTCCTTGGTGTACCCGCAGCCTTACTCCAGCCACTACAACGTGTTCAAAATTCAGCCGCTCGCCTTATCTTCAAGGTGCCCAAACAGCACCATACTTCGGATCTCTTGAAGAAATTACACTGGCTCAAAATCGAGCACAGAATTCAGTATAAGTCGGCCTGTCTATGTTATAAAGTTATCACTGGTGAAGCGCCTACCTATCTCTTTGATCGCTTCGAAATATATTTTCCTACACGTCCCCTCCGTTCTTCCTCCGATGACCGAATTTTTCGAATTCCCTCATATAACCGAAAGCAGCACGGTTCTAGAGCATTCTCATTTTCTGCGGCAATACTCTGGAATTCACTACCTTTCCATCTACGTCATGCTCCCTCCTTCCCGACTTTCAAGTCTGCACTTAAAACGTATCTGTTCAAACGCCAGTTGCAGGATACCACCTGAAATATTACTTAATTACTACATGTCACTTGCACACTTTGCTCTTGTACAAATGAGCTGTTCACCAGTCATATAGTGTGTTTATGTATGCAACATTATGTTCCAGTGTGTGTGTGTGTGTGTGTGTGTGTGTGTGTGTGTGTGTGTGTGTGTGCGCGCGCGCGCAAGTGTGCTCTGTGCGTGTGAGTGTGTGTGTGTGTGTGTGTGTGTGTGTGTGTGTGTGTGTGTGTGTGTGTGTGTGTGTGTGTGTGTGTTTCTGCCTATATTTTTTTAGATGTTGAATTGTTGAAACTTGTAAAGCGCCATGTAGCCTACGTTGTTAGGATGGGCGCTATAGAAATTGTCATTATTATTATTATTATTAATATCTGGGGTCTTGGGTATTCATGAAAGAGTGATCTGTAAATCTTGTAAGAGTTGAAGGATGTGTTCCGCTTGGGGGACTGTTGTGAGGGTTCTATGAAAATTAATTTGCAAAGCATCTGACGGATATTAAAACATTAGGATTCCTACTAGGTTCGACCTTTCTTCTGACTGGATTTGACGAGTTGGCAACAGCTTTTTTTCATTGACCTAAGTGAAGGTTCCACCTCCACTGGCGTGTTAGAGAACAGGAGCTTGATTCTTCATCGTAAGAACGGGACCATTAAATGTAAAGTCAAACCCTTCACTCGCATTGTGTGGGGGCAATGAGAGAGAGAGAGAGAGAGAGAGAGAGAGAGAGAGAGAGAGAGAGAGAGAGAGAGAGAGAGAGAGAGAGAGAGAGAGAGAGAGAGAGAGTTGCTTATAGCCCAGCCGATCGCACAGGGCCATCTCAGAGCTGTCCCCGCGTTGAAATCAACTCTCAAGTCATTACAAAACAAACAAATAAAAAACAAACAAACAAAAAACAAAACAGAAACCAAAGAACTCATCCACACATCACATGAAAATACACCTTCTAAAAACACACCAGACGTTTTGTTAACTTGTAAAATCTTAGATCAGATGAAGAAAGTTGATCTACTTCAGAAATTCAGAGATCACGTCAGGTGGGACATCTCTGAACAAGGCTTTAATTGAATATTCTATAAAGTGTTTATGTCTCACATATATCATGCAAGTCTCAACACTCTAAAAGACTCTAATAATGAAAACAGAACACTTTGTAACGCCTGTCCTGCGTCGACGTGCATCGTTGGTGAGACTCTCTGAGAAACTGTGATCTTTCTGTCAGACTATCTACTATCTGTCTATAGTCGTGAACAAGAGTTTTAAGTAATAAAACGAAAACATAATTAAAACAAATACAAACAAATTAATCACAAACAAATACAGAAGTTAATGAGGACTTGTTCAACTATATAATTTGAAGATTGGTGGTAAAGACCGAAACAAAAAGGGGGGTTAAAGAGAAAACAAAAACAATACACAACGTTTCGACTCTTAGAGTCTTTTTCAAGGACACAGGAATTGTTTCAACAAATTTGAAGTGACAAGAACTCAAAACACACACACACACACACACACACACACACACACACACACACACACACACACACACACACACACAGACACATAAAGGGAAGAAAACACACACACACACACACACACACACACACACACACACACACACACACACACACACACACACACATGTGCGCTCCCCGCCCTCCCGGCATCACACCACCACCCCCCGGCACCTACCATTATAGAGAGGGAGAGTGAGGGGGGAGGGGGCGGGGGGAAGGGGGGGGAGAAGCACGTTTATAACTCATAAAGATATTCATACCTTAGGGTGTCTAGGCATATATATGATATATACGTGCACAACCGCAAACAATTTTTTTCAACCTCAAAAAACGTTTTGAAAAACAACAACAAGGGTAGGGTAATGCTGAAGACCACAAACAAGCTATGTACCCTATCTCAGCTGCCGGCATGTTGCAAAAAAAAAAAAAAAAAAAAAAAAAAATTAGGCAGTCCACATTGTATGGCTAAAATGGCGACTCCATCACCTCAGTCCTTGATGTTCAGTCCATGAGGAGTGAGCGTCCCTAGCTAGTGTGTGTGTGTTTTGAGTTCTTGTCACTTCAAATTTGTTGAAAGAATTCCTGTGTCCTCAGTTTCATGTCACTTGAAAAAGACTCTAAGAGTCGAAACGTTGTGTATTGTTTTTGTTTTCTCTTTAACCCCCCTTTTTGTTTCGGTCTTTACCACCAATCTTCAAATTACATAGTTGTTCTGAAAAAGACCCAGTCAAGTGTTATCAATACTAATGAGGACTTGCATGTATATGGAATTACAGCAAAACAGCACAAAAATCATATGTAAAACATAATTCCTGCACGTTTCACATAAATCCTATGAGGTGTGTTAATTTACATGTTAGTTGACAGGCAAATTATATTTCATGTTTTGCTGATTCTCCAAAGATCTAAGTGATTACCTTAGCAATACCTTTTTGTACAATTGTCTATGTTTTATTGTCAAACATCATTGACTTGTGGCAAGTCGTCTGCCTACCGTCTCTAAATAAACATACTGAATCACAGTTCCCTCTTTTTGTCAGGGGTATCTTCCCAAAGTAAGCATGTGTTGTTTCCACTTGTTGTTACTGAATGCAAAAGAATATGAATCGGTCAAAAGTGTAACTGACGTCCTTTGTACTCCCGGTATATTATCCTAAGCCTGGGCAGAAGTCAACCGGCATACAAAAACTCTTCACACACACACACACACACACACACACACACACACACACCACACACACACACACACACACAACACACATACACACACACACACTACACACACACACACACACCACACACACACACATACACTACACACACACACACACACACACACACACACACACACAACACACACACACACACACACACACACACACACACACACACACACACACATACATACACACATACACAAACACACACATACACACACTCACACACACACACACATCACACACACATACACACACTCACACACACACACACACACACACACACCACACACACACACACACACACACACACACAAACACACACCTGTGCATACGTGCATGTTTGTGTTTGGACATGTGTTTGTGTTTTGTGCGCGCGCGCGTGTGTGTGCGTGCGTGCGTGCGTGCGTGTATGTGTGTGTGTTTATGTGTGCGCGCGTGTGTTTGTGTGCGCGCGCGCATGTGCGTGTATGTACGAGTGCGCGCGCCCGGTGTAACACCCCAGATTGCCCCCCATCCCAGAATGCCCCCCAGGGGACGTTTCAGTATCCCAGAATGCCCCCCGGGGGACGTTTCAGTATCCCAGAATGCCCCCCGGGGGACGTTTCAGTATCCCAGAATGCCCCCCGGGGGACTTTTCAGTATACCAGAATGTCCCCCGGGGGACATGTTGGGTATGCTAGAATGTACCCCGGGGGACATGTTGGGTATGCTGACACGTCCCCCTGGGGGGCAATCTAAAATGTCCCCCCCATATCTATTATGCCCCCCATGAGGACAAATACATTTTCATCCCAGAATGCCCCCACCCCAATTCTCTCTTTCTCTCTCTCTCTCTCTCTGTCTGTCTGTCTATGTCTGTCTGTCTATCTGTCTGTCTCTCTCTTTCTTTCTCTCTCTCTGCGACATCTTAAAACACTGATTCTTGCTTACCTAACCTAGAAATAGACGAAGACAGAGGCAGAGGCAGGGTGAAAGAAATAAACAGACAGACAGACAGAAAGAAAGAAAGAGAGACAGAGACAGGGACAAGGACAGAAAAAGAGAGAGAGAAAGAGGCACAGTGGAGTGGGAGAGAGCGAGGGGGAAGGGAGGGAGGGAGAGAGAGACAGACAGACAGATAGACTGAGACATCGAGACAGACATATAGACAGACAGGGAGACATTCAGGGAGACAGAGATACAGTGAGACAGACAGACAGCGAGACAGACAGACAGCGAGACAGACAGACAGCAGGACAGACAGAGAATGAGACAGACAGAAAAGGAGACAGAAAACAGAGTGAGACAGACAGACTGACAGACAAAGACAGCGAGACAGAGAGAGCGATACAGACAGACAGATAGAGTGAGACAGACAGACAGACAGACAGAGCGAGACAGACAGACGAGAGACAGAGCCAGACAGACAGACAGAACAAGACAGAGAGCAAGACAAACAGAGAAAGCGATACAGACAGCCAAACAGAGAGAGCGAGACAGACAGACAAATACAGGCAGAGAGAGCGAGAAGACAGTCAAAGAGAGCAAGACAGACAGACAGACAGAGAAAGCGAGGCCGACAGACAGACAGAGAGCGAGACAGACAGACAGAGAGGAAGAGAGAGAGAGAGAGTGTGTGTGTGTGTGTGTGTGTGTGTTTTCCGGAGGTGACTCTTCATGGCAAGTGTCAACTTGCTTTAAATAGAGACATTGTTTCTTTAAAATTAGCGACTGGGTGAATGCTAATCATCGGAGCACAGTAAGCGTGACGCGTGTCAAGTGTCAGAACACAGAAATACGTCACACCTGCTTGTTAGTCCAGGCAATATATAGGGGTACCTTGTTTTGTGTTATATATTACGGTTTTTTGTTGTTGATCTAACATGATTTTGGGGTGCTGAATCCAAATCCGTTGGAGGCCACTTCGTAAATGTTGGGCATTTTGAGTTATTGCGTAAAATCCCAGATGGCCGCCACCAGATTTGTAAACTGCAAATATAGAGGACAAATGATGCCTGATTGTGATTATTTTATACTGAATTTTGGTCTCAATCAAGAAAATTATTCAGTAAACCAGAATGATTCATAGTATCTAAATTTTTATCCAATTTCAGTATGTTTTATCCGATTTTCGCTTTTCCAAAATGGCTGCCATTGGAAGAAAACAGTGCCTTTGTTTAGTATAATTGGCATGCAAAATCAAATCAGTGAAGCCGACAATCTAAATGGAAAAGAACTGCTAAAAGGGAATAGCAAGCCTTCTGTCCTTCCAAAATTGTAGCATCAAATAATTAATGGTTGCATGCGTAGAATAATCAAATACATACATGAACAAAGTTGATCCGTGTCCAACAGGATCTGGCCTCAAAACGTATAGTAATAACAGTCGTAGTGAACTATTTCTTACAAGTACTGTCTTATCAGAGAGAGTGAATGAACAGCGGAAACTTTAGAATCTACAATATCAATGATCAGTCATATTTTCGCTTACATGTATTATTACGGACGCGCACGCATCCACTTACAGAGAATATACTCAGACATATACATGCACGCATACACTCGAGCACGCACGCACGCACGCACGCACACACACGCACACACACACACACACACACACACACACACACACACACACACACACCATCCTCTCTCTCTCTCTCTCTTTGATAGAGAGAGAGAAAGAGAGAGAGGGAGAGAGACAGAGACCGAGAGAGAGAGAGCGAGAGAGGGAGAGAGAGGGAGGGAGAGATGGGAGAGAAAGAGAGAGACAGAGAGAGAGACATACAATAAGTTGGGGGGGGGGGGGGCATTCTGGGATGACAGTGATTGTCAACCATGGGGGGACATAACGGGTAGGGGGGGGGGGGGGGGACATTCTGGAATGCCTCCCCAGGGGGACGCAACAGTATACCCAAGACGTCCCCCGGGGGCATTCTGGGATGGGGGGGGGGGCAATCTGGGGTGTTACACCGGGTGTGTGTGCATGGAGGGGTGGGGAGGGTGTGCGTGCGAGCATGCGTGTGTGTGCATTCATACATGTGTGTGTGTGTGTGTGTGTGTGTGTGTGTGTGTGTGTGTGTGTGTGTGTGTTGTGTGTGTGTGCGTGCGCGTATGTGCGTATGAGCGCGCGCGCGCGTGCCTTTCATTATTGTATTTGTTCCAGGTAAGTTGGTAAAATTAGTACCAATATACCAGGTCTAGAGAATTTATTTTGTCCATACAATCGTTGAAGCATCATACAAATGGCATCAACATTTGACAGTGCAAAGTTGAAAACTTCCCCTCTGCCTATGAAAATGACGGACAATATGAGCGTACATGATAATTTCTCAGTAAACTGGCCAAACACATCCCTTCGTGAAGACTGTATCCCGGTTGCATTCAGTGAAATGGAGTTTTTGCCTTGGGACAATCCTGATAACATTGTCAGCGCAGAGGTGGAAAACTTACTGCGCATGATCAAAAATAATCTGCTGGGGTTGCTCTTTCTGATTGGCGGGCCAGCTAACGTCATCAACATGGCGGTGTTCTACAAACAGGGACTGAAGGATCGGGTCAACCTGTGTCTGTTTGCCTTGTCTTTTGCTGATGGTATGTACCTGACAATGGCGATGCTGCATCACGGTGAACAACTGGCCATACAGTTTACTACAAAGGAAAGATTTGGTCCGATTTCATCTTTTTTATCGAACTTGAGTTTGATAGTTATTCTGCTTCCGTTCAGTTACGTATCACAGATTCTCTCGGCTATTATTGCTATAGAGAGGTGCGTGTGTGTTTTTAATCCTCTCAAGGTTCACAGTCTGTTACGCACAAGAACAATGATGATAATCATCCTTCTGCTTTCTGTGCTGACATTTGGTCTGTTTTTCATCGTCACTTTTCGATATCGTGTAGCGTGTGTGTATGATCCGGTATCAGGCGCAGTTACCATGATAGGAATCGAGGGGGAATTCTACAGAGCTCACAGACAGTTGATCGATGGTCTGGGAAGTTACTTGTTTGGTGTTGGTCTTCCTGGGGTGGTGATGATCACAGTGACAGTAACGACAATCATGACGATACTGAAACTTCGTCAGGCCATGTCATGGCGAGCTAAAACGTCGTCGTCAATTTCTGCGCGTGAACTGGCCCTGACCAAGATCCTTGTCGGTAACTCTATCTTCTTTATTGCTTGCTCGTCTCCAAACGCTGTAAATCGCTTTGCGTGGATCTTTCTGCCGGAAGTGAATCTTGGACGACGAAATCAAAACTTCCTCTTAACCGGTATTTGGATTTCTGAAATCTTCAGTTATGTCAACGCTACCTTCAACATTGTCATCTACTATACCATGGGATCTCACTACAGGGAATCTTTCTGGTCACTGTTCAAGAGAAACCACAGTTAAAATAGTTCGAAAAATTAAGAAAAATGTGTATTAGCCCAACAGGTCCATACTCCACACCCCTCTTGTCATTTTCGCCAAAATCAATTCTCCGACTCCGCGTCTCTCCCCATCTCTCTCTCTCTCTCTCTCTCTCTTCTCTCTCTCTCTCTCACACACACACACACACACACACACCACACGCACACATACACACACACACACATACGCGCGCGCGCGCGCGCGCAACAACCACACACACACACACCACACACACACACACACACCAACACACACTACACACACATGCACACACACAGAGGCCGACCACCACCCCATACCTCCCTGTCGACATAGAGAGGTTACGGCATGGGTAGAGATGTTGTGCAGACTAGGTGCCAGTGATTTTCAGACATGTGCTGCAGATAAAAAAACCTAACACAGCAGTGAATCTCCTGTTGTCTTCATTTTGTGTCCTAGAAGTGTCAAGAGCTTTCCATGGAAAGAACAATGTACACGACGACGATACGTGCTGAGCAAAGCAGACAAATACGGCTGAAATGCCCTTAACAATGGCGGAATACAGGAACTGTGATATTGCACCGGTACCGATATTTTAAAGGATGTCAGTGTTGTTCCTTTAATAGTGGTGTTACATGTTAGAGATTTTTTTCAATAGGAATCCAGCGGTACTTTGATCTTCTTTATTTGAAAACGGGTGGCTTGTTCTGCTGGAAGGCTGATCAGAACAGAGTCACAGTAACCACCCGGGATGCTATGAAGGCAGAGATAATGTGCAACAGTGTGTTAGGAGACAAATATGAATTGATAAACGCCATGCGTCTCTTTATACGAAAAAAGGTGTGTGACATATACCAGTAATAAACTCATGCGCTGAAAGACTTTGATACAGTCTGATCCTGAGATACCTTGCAGATGTTTTTAAAAATAACACCGCTATCACCAATGCCTGAAGATTCTTAGGGAAGCAGTTTGGTGCAAGACATAGTGCCAATAGGCATTAATTCATTTTTTGTTATCAGGCTTCAGCATCAGTATGTAACTTTTCACCAAGAGCAAGACATCATCAACACATGGCTGAATATCTGTTAGCAGGAAACAAAAATCTTCTGGCGAAGTACTCTTAGACAACTCAGTCTCATCTGTATATATATGGAAATCAGAATTGTGTACGGAAGTTACGTCTGACATGGTTGCTGGTACAGGATAAACAAGACAGATCCTTGCACTGATCCTTGTGGCGCAAAAGGGCTTCTCGGAGACTACAGCTGGTGAAAAATGACCAACTGGATCCGACCACTAAGGAACGACAAAATTCACCGTAAGCATGTGACCTGAATAGCATTTTTTTTCTCTTCAATCTATATAGCAGAAAGAAATGGCAAAGTGTGTCGTAAGCCGCGTTGAGGTCCAGCAGGATTGTCAAGGAGACAAACTTCTCATCTGCCTTAGTCAACAGATTGTCAGTAACACACAACACAGCAGTCTCAGCGCTGTGACCCTTCAAGCGGCTGACTGACATGTATTTGGATGTTACAGCCCTTTTCAACAGTGGCGTCACTAAAGAGTGTTTGAACTATGAGAGAACATTGCCAGACGGAGGAAAAGCTTTAACATCGGAAGCTATTAATGAGATACGCTCTGAAATATACTACGCACAAAAAGTTAAGGATCGGTATGTGAAAACAGGTGCGTAATAAACTCAGTTCGCTACTGTTATTTATTTCTTAGTCCAGCCAAATTGTCATGAATTCTTGTTCAGCTCTAAGTGGGCGATGTTGTGTTAGTGCGAAAATTGCACGGGATTCTCTACTACTGAGCTGGGCCGCAAACGGAAAAGCGGAAACTTGCGAAAAATGACCTTGTTTTGGACCGTTCTGCCTGAACACATTGCACTTGCCAGATGGAAAAACCATTATGCACGTGCAAGCACTGCTGTTTATGTGTGAGATGCTGTCGCTCGCTTGGCTATATAAGAAGACATTCCACCAGTAGTAGGCCTGATCTGACAATGCCTCCACGACGAAAATTAAGCGAGTTGGATAGGGGACGAGCTGTTGCATGGTTCCAAGATGGTGTTCCCAAGCGAGAAGTGGCCAGGCGACTTCATGTGTCCATCTCGGTCATTGTCCGACTGATTCAACGCTTCACAGCCACTGGGATTGTCCATGAAAGACGCAGATCTGGTCGACCGAAGAAGACAACCCCACGTGACGATCGTCTCATTAACGACAAGCCCTGCAGACAAGAACAGCCTCTTCCAGCATAATTCAAAGGCAGTTCAGGGTGGCTACTAACATCAGCATCAGCCAGCAGACCATACGGAACCGCCTACATGGGTTTAATCTCCGTTCTCGTCGCCCAGTAGTACGGCCACGCTTAACTCCAGCCCATAGGGCAGCACGCCGCGCCTTCTGCGCACGTCACGTGAGGTGGACACGTCAGCAATGGTCCCAGGTCCTGTTCAGTGATGAATCACGCTTCACCCTTCACCACAACGACGGCCGACTGAGGGTCTGGAGGCGCCCAGGGCAACGCTTTACTGACGCCACTGTCCAAGAAAAGGTGGCCTTTGGTGGAGGTTCTGTAATGGTCTGGGGGGCCTTCAACCTTCACCACAGAACACCCTTGTATCATGTACAGGGTAACCTGACTGGCATCCGATACCGGGATGAGATCCTTCGACCGCTGGCTGTGCCTACACTGCAGCAGATGGGACCGAGGGCTGTCTACCAGGATGACAATGCTCGCCCCCACAGGGCAAGGGTGGTCAACGACTTCCTGCAGCAGTCTGGAGTCAACAGAATGGAGTGGCCAGTATGCAGTCCTGATCTCAACCCGATTGAGAACCTCTGGGATGAGCTGGATCGCAAAGTGAGGAGCCACCCCCCTCCCAGGGATGCCCAACACCTCTACCAGATGCTGCAGGCTGAGTGGCAGGCGCTTCCACAGAGGATCTTCACCAACCTGGTCAACTCGATGAGGACTCGCTGCGTCGAGTGCCAGAACAGCCATGGTGGTTACACGCATTACTGAGCTTTTGGGAGCATCAGTATGCCCTGTCTTGTGATTTCAATGACTTTGGGAAATCAAATTTAGATACGTACCCACTTTAATCAAATGTACACACCAAACGATTGCTCGAGATTGAAGGCAATTGTGTATCGTTATCACTAAAGAATGGAATTAAATGTTGGCCAAACTTCAACGCATTGACTTTGTCAAGTGCGTGAAACCTCTCACAAAAGGCATTAAACGCTTAGAGGAAAAAGGGACGTTGTACGTGGTATACAAATAGGTAATAGAACCATTAACAAGTATGCCTTACCCATCGCACACGGTCGAACCGTGTCAAGGAGGACGAAGCGGTCAGGTGACAGATGGCACCTAAGGTAGTAAGGAGTTCGGACCTGCCCGACAGCGAAAGGGGAGAGGGACGTAACCACTAGGACCTCGGTGCACCAAGTGAGCGCTAAATACTCAGTCAGCTGAGGTTCTTTTGTAAACAGTCAGTGAAGAGCAGGAGTCTTGGACTCGTTCGGATGGTATTGCCGTGGGTCACTGTGTTGGTTCTATTGTCAGGCTGGTTGAACGCGCGTGGATGTTGTTATCGTAGCCCTCTTTAAGATAATTACTGTGTTAAAGTGGCCTCCGAAGTCGGCGGGAATTTTCGATGTCCATCTGGTGCCAAGTGTTTGTTTGCTAATCAATTAGGTAGGGATGTGCATAAATGCAGATGTGTGGAGAATGTAGCGAATGGAGAATTCACAGTACTTGTGAACTAGGGGTTTGAGAAGCAGCATGGACAAAGGCATGGCCCGAAGGGGAATCCTTTGTTTCCATTCCTATATAAAGTGAGGGAGAACAACGAGAAGCAGAAGAACACCAGGAGAGAGAAAGAGAAGGCAGAGGAGAGAGAGAGAGAAGAGAGAAGGGTGGGCAGGACAGAGAACGGGTCGAGAGAAACGTGGTCTGGGAGATAGAAGAGACAGCAAAGTCTTAGGGAAAGACAAGCTGGAAGAGAAGAAAACTAAGTTTGAAGCCCAGAGGTGGGTGAAGACAGACAAACTGAAATTGAACCCAGAGGTGGGTGAAAGAGACGAAGAAGAAGAGTTCTACGTCGAGATCCCAGAGACGACCACGAAGACCCAGTCCTGAAACCTGGAGCCAGTCAACCAAGGGCATCACCATCAAGCAGTGCTGAAGAAGACGTGAAGAGACTTTTCAAGAACTGTGGTGTGGTGTGAAAGCGTGGTTGTGTGTGTGAAAACCTGGCCAGGTAAGAAGTCATTTTTATTATAACCCGGGATTAGGAAGTATTGATCTTTTATGTGTTGATTTGTTCATTTTGTGTAATTGGATTTTTCATGTTTGATTATAAGTAGCATAGAAATTGTATTTCTTGTGCTCAGTCGTGTTAGAAGGGAAACGAATGCGTGACATCCCATTCCCAGAGAGAGGTGAATGTTTGGTGGGCGCATGAGTGTGCATATGCGTGTACGAGTGCAAAGATAACCTTGGTGTGTTAAACCTGACTAATAATACATCAACTTAGTGCACTTAAGCAATACCATCACGATTTCCCCCGTCCTGGACAGACTTTCTTATTTTGACAGTTATGAATGTTTGTGAAAGTGATCCTTAACTTTTTGTGTGTAGCTTATATTGTTTTATAAGCGAAGTTTGGATGTGCTCTGGTGAAGAACGTTTTGAAGGTGACAGAGAAACAAGTCTAGGTACTTGACATGCTCAAATTTGATAGAACATAGACTACACACATGAAAATACGGTTCGATGCTTGAGCAATAGTCCAGCCTATTGCGGATGGCGATAATACTGTGACCCCCACAACACCCCATCCCCCTTTCGCTATCCCTTCCCTTGCCCCCCCCTCCCCCCCCCCCCCAACAAAAAAAAAGGAAAAAAAAAGAAAAAGAAAAAGACCAAACACACACACACACACACACACACACACACACACACACACACGCGCACGCGCGCTCGCCCGCACGCACGCACGCATGCAGCACGCACGCACGGACACACGCACGCACATACACACACACACGCACGCACGCACGCACACACACACACACACACACACACACACACACACACACACACATACACGCACACACACACGCACGCACACACGCAAAAATAAAAAAAAATGTTACGACAATTCAGAACGGTGGATGTCAGTGAGAAGCGTGTTAGATCCTGTTTTGCCCATCAGTACGATGAACACAGAAAAGTCTGCGTTTGTGGGAAGAACTGGAGTCGATCCTCTTACTTCAAACGTTTGTCTTGGCTGTCTGCATACAAGACCATCCGCTATCCTTTTGTTGGTGAGAATCTGTCTGTGGACAGTGGGGCACTTCTTCCCCCAATGGCGCCAAGCTGGCCGTCATCAAGGTCTGGCTGCCCTCTGTTCATCACTTAGACAAGGAGCGGATGGACGGTCCTGCACACGTACACGTCTTGTCACCAACGGAGCGTGGTGGTCGAGGACCTGCTGAGGACTCCTGTTATGCATGTCCACCAGCTTCGTTGGATTCCAGGGATGTGTAGTTCCGGAAAAGGACTTTATATCATGAAGTTGGACAGGCACACGGCTGTTACATTTTGTAATGTCGCGAGACGTGTGGAAGGTACAGGTCTGATTGCAGCCAAGCTGCAGATTACGACTTAATGCTCAAAATCCCGTGCGATCTGCAACCCCTATAACAGACAGGAGACTGTTGTCGCTGGGAGTGGGGGTGGGGGGGGGAGAACAACTCAGTCCAGAATGTGACAACAACAGTGCGAGGGTACAAGTTATGACAGTACTAGGACACGTAGCAAGGTAGACAGCCTCTTTTTTCCCGTGGGTCAACGAGAGCATCGACATGAGAACTTACATCGCTGAAAATGTAGACATTTCTATTTGAATCGAGTGTAGCACAAAGTAACTCTGGAAACTCGAAAAAAAAAAAAAAAACTGTACACTGAAAACTTATTGTTTTTCTTGGGGTGTAATATGTAAAGGCACGCAAATGAAGCAGTGATGATGATGATGATGATGATGATGATGATGATGATGATGATGATGATGATGGTGGTGGTCAACATTTTCTATCAGCAACTCAGTGTGCTGTACTTTCACTTTTAACTCAGTTCAAACACGCAACCAAACTATTCCTTCCTCTCCACCCTCACTTCTCCCTCCCTCCCCACCCCTACCAACACAGATCCCTCGCCTCCCACCTCACTCCCGCCCTCTTCCAACACAGAAAACAAGCCCACAACAGAAATTAGGGGGATGTTTCCCGAAGCAGGTATGTTTTCATGACTGTTTCTGAACATGGGTAGAGATGAAATGTTGCGCAGAATACATGGCATTGACCTTCCAACATGTGGTGCAACGAATCAGACTTGTATTCTCTCGTAATTTCATTTCGCGTCCTGGAAGTCTCAAGAGATTTTCCCACAAGAACAAGGTGAAGAGAACAACCTCTAACCAAACACAAATCTTTAACTATACATCAGTCTTCACAAATTTCTGATATCATACGATTACCAAAAAATAAAGTAGTGGGAACAAACATAGATGGTAAGCTAACCAAATCAAAAGTCACATAATACAATACGGCATTTACACAAAAAGGAACAAAAGGATGTTCTGGGGATTAGCGTAGAGACAAGTCACAAACGAAATTTGACGTTCCTCTTAGATATTCTATCATTGATATAGTGAAAAGAAATCCAGCAAACATCAACATAAGCACGCATATGATATCTGTGTGTGTGTGTGTGTGTGTGTGTGTGTGTGTGTGTGTGTGTGTGTGTGTGTGTGTGTCCTTACACGCTAGTAAACTGAGTGTTCTAAAGACGTGTTTACTCCCGTTTGGCGCGTTGAACATTCCACGTACGCCTGATGCTAAATTCTACGTGCAGGTTTGTATCGGGACAGACAACGACTGAAGACGCTGTAGTTAACACACTGAAGACGCTCACAAAACTACTCTGGCACCCAAGAACAACGCCATACTGGGTCCAGCGTTCTCCCTCGAACGGGCGGATCGGCTTTGGGAACTAATTCCCCATCAGGCAACACTGGAACAGTGGAGTCTGAGACAGTGGTGTGACAGTACTGGAAGGCTCGATCTGGGCCTTGGAACAAGCTTTGTGAATAGCAACTGTCATAAACCCTGAGGTCTCTGGACAACATACCCTCTGCTTTCCTCCCATGCCCACCCACCCCCTTCAATCACATACACACACACACACACACACACACACACACACACACACACACACACACACACACACACATACACACACACACACACACACACACATCCACACTGTGTCCCTCTATCTGGCCATCTCCAATCTCAACTCATATTATAAGAAATGTTTATTCATACAACACATTTTCAAGAAACAACCACACAGTTAATACGCACATTCCATATACTTCAACACATCGTCTGATATCACTTTTAGTGGAAGGACGTTAAACTGAAGAAACTGAACACACACACACACACACACACACACACACACACACACACACACACACACACACACACACACACACGCACGCACGCACGCACGCACGCACGCACGCACGCACGCACGCACGCACGCACGCACGCACGCACGCACAACACACACACACACACACACACACACACACACACACACATCCTCTTCGTCCCTTCCCCGAACACCAGATCCCAAACACAATAGATTAGTAGGTAACATTCATTTTCCCCCATTGAATATTATTAAGGGTGGCTTGGTGCTATGATCTAACTGTTGCGTCTTTTTTTGGTGTGCATTTATCGACCAATGTGAAATTTTTGTTTCTTTGAATAATGCACACACTTCAAGCCATTAGATGATAAAGACATATACTTTGAAATACATTTTAAGAAAGACACATAAATTGAAGCCGTAATAAGACGAAGACAAATCACTTCGCCCGATAGTAAGGCAAAGGTACATCAAGCCATCGTAAACTAAAAAAGAAAATATCAAATCATAATAAGTCTAACGACACAACGTTAAGCCACGAGAAGACAATGACACACACCTTGAATCAATGATAAATTAGACAGAAAACTCGAAGCTGTAATAAGGCAAAGGCACATCACTTCAAGCCATAATAAGTCGAGGTTACATCAATCCATCGAATGACAAATGTAGTATTTGAAGCCATCAGAAGACAAAGCCACATGACAAAACGTTAAAAACACATCTCGTCAATCCATAAGAAGACATGAGGACATGTTTCAAGTTAATGCAGCTAGCTGTATTACTTCAAAATTACGGGCATGTGGTTCTTTCAATTTACCAAGGGAGCAAAAGTGGATTTCCATGTTCGTTATCTGCCTGCTTCATCAGAGATTTCCTTTCATGCCAGTCTTTTACAAGAAGTTCCAGTCAATGTCTCTATTTTTGTCATGGTAATGCTCTATAACAGAAGGCCAGGATTTGTCAGTTTGGGTGTTTTTTGAATGACAATGCTCTATAATAGAAGGCCAGGATTTGTCAGTTTGGGTGTTTTTTGAATGACAATGCTCTATAATAGAAGGCCAGGATTTGTCAGTTTGGGTGTTTTTTGAATGACAATGCTCTATAATAGAAGGCCAGCGTTTGTCAGTTTGGGTGTTTTTTGAATGACAATGCTCTATAATAGAAGGCCAGCGTTTGTCAGTTTGGGTGTTTTTTGAATGACAATGCTCTATAATAGAAGGCCAGCGTTTGTCAGTTAGGGTGTTTTTTGAATGACAATGCACTATAATAGAAGGCCAGCGTCAGTCAGTTAGGGCGTTTTTTGAATGACAATGCTCTATAATAGAAGGCCAGCGTTTGTCAGTTTAGGTGTTTTTGAATGACAATGCTCTATAATAGAAGGCCAGCGTTTGTCGGTTTGGGTGTTTTTTGAATGTCAGTGCTCTATAATAGAAGGCCAGCATTTGTCAGTTTGGGTGTCTTCATTTCTTCAGTTATTGCTGTGCACATTTGTCGGCTCGCAGTACATGGGAAATCTTAAAACCCCGATTTACCGGAATTGCCTTATTTGTTTTGCGTGTCTTGTAGTTAAATGCTGCAAATAGCAATGGTTTAGAAATACAGAGCATGTCATTGTTTTACCAAGAGGGCAGATGTTGCTTTTCTGATATATTGTTTACTGTTCAGGATATCCCATCTCATTTAAGATGTTCGTTCGAGGCAATGAACGTTACCAGGAGATCCCCTGATGGCATCAGCAAGCCTCTAACACTGACTGGGGCTTTGTTCGTTCCATCGCTCACAGTGCATGGGCAGGATCAGCCCTTTTCGTTCTTCATGAACTGTATGGTGGCACACCCATTGCCTGTTTCAGCTATTGATCTTGCCAAAGGTTCGAAGGGTTAAAGGTGTACACCCGACACTGGCTAATATTTGTTAATGGCAGGTCAACGTGTTGTTTAGAAAACTACAGTATGGGTTTATTTCGTGGAAACAGTAAACCACATGAATTTAATGAATAGAAGAAAACGCTTTCGCTTGTCTGTTCATACCCAGCGCCTCCGACGGAAAAGTTTGAGACACCCGTAGGGATGCCTGCTTTCTAATAATGTTAAAAAAATTAATAAGATTTAACACAAAACAACAACAAAACAAAACAAAAAAAAGGAATGCGATCGTTGTTCAATGTGTCGCCAAGAATATTCTAGTCGTACAGGGTTTCTAGAGACTAAAGTATATCTAAAACGTTTTGCCTTTTGTCTCTAGAGAACGCGCGTTGTTGAAAGAAGGAAAAAAGACACAATAATGTTGTAATATGTGTATTACTAGACAGCCTTCTCACTTCGTCAAAGGGGGGAGTAGACGACTACAACAGAAAACATTTTTGTCTTCGCCGAAATCTTCTGGTCGGTCGACACAGCCCAAAGGTTTCTGGTGTCAACGTGTTCGCCTGATAATCACATCAAAATCGACTGGAGCTACATCGGGTCGACTGAACTGACTCGCATCAAGCAGCCGACTTGGTCGACCATGCAACTGCCGTCGTACGCAATGTAAGTTCATTTATGTCCAGATTTAGCTGATCACCTCCATTATTCTGGATTGCAAGCGAAAATGCCAACTTGAGTGAATCGATATGGCCGGCTGAGAGACAATTCAAAAGTTCAGTTTTTACCATTTGTCAAACACTTGATACATACCCCGTCAAACTGACAAATTATTGAACATTTTCAAAGTACACCTTCAGCATGGTGACACGGAGGTCTTCTTCTTTCGATAGCAGTTTCGTTCGGTGTTTATCTATGCGGTAAATAGAGTAGTGTTATCTTTCTGTCTGTCAGCTCCTGGCCTTTCAGCTGGAATAGTTCGTCTTGTTCATAGTTTCATTTTGAACTACTGGACATAACGTTGTGTTCAAATGCCGTGGATGGTAACAAGGAGAAAGCAGCTTCCACTGTACACTTCTCTTTGATGTGGAAATCGATGAGGACGTTCCCGTGCCTGATGTGTACGTATCATGAACATGACGGTATATGTAACTTGCATCGTGACTACTGAATATATTTTACTGATATTAATTGCAGTTCATGCGTGCATATATTATATATATAATATATATATATATATATATATATATATATATATATATTGTGTGTGTGTGTGTGTGTGTGTGTGTGTGTGTGTGTGTGTGTGTGTGTGTGTGTGTGTGTGTGTGTGTGTGTGTGTGTGTGTGTGTGTGCGCGTGTGGGCGGGCGCGTTTCTGAGCGTGTGTACGCGTACGTGCTTGAGTGTACGACTGCGTATGCCCATGCATGTCTCTCTCTCTCTCTCTCTCTCTCTCTCTCTCTCTCTCTCTGTGTGTGTGTGTGTGTGTGTGTGTGTGTGTGTGTGTGTGTGTGTGTGTGTGTGGTGTGAAAGACACAAGGAGATAGACAGATGAACAATATATAAAAACAGGCGGACTGAAAACATGTGGACGAGAGAGAGAGAGAGAGAGAGAGAGAGAGAGAGAGAGAGAGAGAGAGAGAGAGAGAGAGAGAGAGAGAGAGGACAAGTCAAAGGGGGTCAGGGTGTCCTCTCGCACACGCGGACGTGCTCAATGGCACACTACAAGGCGATTTTTTTTCTCTCCCATCTTCTGTGCCGCCTCAGTAGCAGTGCACCCACGCCGCTCATTCCGACACCCCGTCCACAGTGTTACGGATGGAAATGCGTGTCTGTGGAAGTCTGACTCACTCAGAATTACGGATGCATGCACGACTTTTTCTAATTCACATACACACACCCACTCATCCGAACATGGACAGCCAGGCAACAAAATAACTCTTTTTTTATGCCGCCCGAGCAAACAAACAAACACACAATTAAACATAGGTTGGTACACCCACCATTAGGTGTACATATACAACAAGTCAATACAATTTTAATTATCAACTGCCGGGTCCAGCGCTGATGACGACGACGGCAGCGACGAGGCAAGTCTGACACAGTCTCTTCCAAGCTGTGGTTCTCAATGAAGAAGGAGGGAAAGAAACATTAACACGTTCGTGGCGTCTCTGTCAGCAACACGATGACAGTCTCACCCATGAGCTGTGGCTCAAACACCTAAGAGCTGTGGCTCAACACCAACCAATAACTGTGGCACACACACCACCTGTGGCTCAACACCAACCAAGAGCTGTGGCACACACACCACACACACAGTGACGGCCTCGGACGCAGGTCGCTGGCACAAAAGAAGGGGCGACGTCCTGGCTCACCAGCAGCGACGTCTCCAACCCACTGGCCCAACAGTGGTCGGTCACGAGCGCAGTGGCAAGTAGAGCAATTGTTGGCGCTCAGGCCGGCCTCTCAACACTGGCAGCAAACAGGTGGAGAACGGGGCGTCAACACAGCTATGGCCCCGGCCCTAACCCGGTAGCAGCCAGTCCCCGTCAGTCCAGGGAACACTATCAACCTGGGGGCAACTGACTGCTACTAGCAAACGGCTGAGTCCCTCTTCGGCCTTCTGTGACTTGTATTGCCGGAATCACTGCAGAGACTGCCTAACCGGTGCAACTCACCCGGCTTATAGCAATGCCGGTAAGCACGGTCGCACATGAAACTTTGTGACTGGATGAAAAACGGTCCATCACACACAGCCACAGCCCGGTCAGTCCCACCGCAGCCCCGGCACCGGCAATCCACAGTGAGCAGTCAGTGTCAAGCCGTGAAGACGCAACCCACAAGAGGAGACATTGCACTGCTGCCGAGTCACCTAGGTGGTGTTCAGTGGCGCCTGATCTGATCCAACGTATGCAACACACCACCTACTTAGCCCCCTACTGACAACAATAATTGCTTAGTCGCGGAGCTGGCGCGAGTGAGCTCTCCCTCCGGAGAGCGCCAGGGCGT
>CM065721.1:35564128-35571628 GCA_033310375.1 Conus canariensis | reverse complement strand
ATAGGCCATACGCTCCGCAAACCCACAGACAACGTCACAAGACAAGCACTAGAGTGGAACCCACAAGGAAAAAGGAAAGTGGGACGGCCAAAACAGTCGTGGAGAAGATCCGTCGAGAGCGAAGTGAAGGAAGCCGGAATGACATGGACTCGGCTGAAGAGAACAGCCCAAAACAGAGTCCGTTGGCGTGGTGTTGTTGCGGCCCTATGCTCCACTGGGAGACAACAGGACTAAGTCAAGTAGTTTAACTAGAAGATGGTTTGCTAGACGACGTATACGCAAACGTAATAATTCTGAAAGTATCTTTAGGATTCCGGGTCCCCCTAAATCGTCCTAACAGCATTAAAAGCTTCCCGAAGGTCCGATAAGTTGTTTTTAGCATTTTGATTGGTTTTACAACATCATGTTTCTCAAAATTTCTTGGATCTTCCGAGCATCTTGATTGGTTATAATACGTCCTGGTTGCCGAACTTTCTTGAAAGTTCTCTTCATTATGATTGACTACCGTACGTCATGATTCTCGATCTTTCTAGAATATTACATGTTTGTTAGTTGGCTGTGCTGGGCCATGTTTCTTAATTTTCGATTGGATAGTTTATTTCAAAAAATGGGTCTGGGTTGTTTAAGAGAGAGAGAGAGAGAGAGAGAGAGAGAGAGAGAGAGAGAGAGAGAGAGAGAGAGGTTTATGAATATTGTCAGAAGTGAAGGATACGTCTCCTCTTTTTTTGGTTTGTTTTGTTTTGTTTGTTTATTTCTTGGACCGTCGTGACGGCGCTATGAAAATACATTTATAAATTTTTGGATTGAAGTTATGACATTCAACTTAGTACAAGGTTTAGCTTCTTCGAACTAGATTTAACAAATTGGATCTAGCTCTGGTCATTTATCTGAGTGAACGTTCTACGTCCACTGACGTGCCAAAGAACAGGCGTGTTATTCTTCATCATAACGAAGGAAGCGTTACAGGTAAATGTTAAACCCTTCACTGGCATCATAATGTAGACAATCAAAGACTGTATTGAAAGCAGAGCACTTTGTAACGCCTGTCCAGTGTCGTCGTGAATTGTTGGTGAGACTCCTCTGAGAAACTCGGCGATCTTTCTATCTATTATCTATCTATAACAGTGAACAAATTTTAAAGTAATCAGGAAATAATGTACAATTCAATATACCAAAACTAATCACAGAGTAATATATTTGTTAATATGGACTTGCATATACATCACGTTGTTACAAATCAGCACAAAAATGACATGTAACAATTAGCTAACACAGACATCTGTCTATTCCAGCACTTTCCAGATAACTCCTGTAGAGTGTATTAATTTATATGTAAACTGAGAAAGGTAAATTGTCTCTCATGTTTCATTGATTTTCCATAAATCTAAGTGTTTTTTCTCAGCAATAAATTTGTGTTTAATTGTCTACGTTTTATTGTGTAAAATCACTGATTCAATGCAAATTGTCTGCCCACCATCTCTTACTAATTATTCTGATTCACCGTTCCCTCTTTTTGTCAGAACTATCTTCGCAAAGTGTGAATTTTTTTCAGTTATTGTTAGTGAATGCAATACAATATGAATGAGTTAAAAGTATGACTGACTTCTTTGTGTTCCTGACCTATTATCCAGAGACTGGGCAGACGCTAACCAGTACCACACACACACAGGCGCGCGCGCGCGCGCGCGCACACACAACACACACACACACACACACGGGCACGCACGCACGCACGCACGCATCAGCGCCCGCACGTATACACACGTACACACGCGCCCGCTTGGGCACACATATACACACAAAGAGGCGCGCGCGCGAGTGTGTGTGTGTGTGTGTTCTGTATTGTGCGTGTGTATGTGTGTGTGTGTGAGTGTGGCGTGCGCAGAGTGCGTTTATGCATGCATCCGTGTTGTGTGTGTTGTGTGTGTGTGTGTGTGTGTGTGTGTGTGTGTGTGTGTATGTGCGTGCGTGCGTGCGCGCGCGGTGTATGTGTGTGTGTGTATGTGAGCGTGTGCGCGGACGCGCATGCAGACTTGCGAGCGTAAATACGTGTGTGCATATGTGAGAGAGAGAGAGAGAGAGAGAGAGAGAGAGAGAGAGAGAGAGAGAGAGAGAGAGAGAGTGTGTGTGTGTGTGTGTGTGTGCGTGTGCGTGCGTGTGCGTACAGGTGTGTGTGTGTGTGTGTGTGTGTGTGTGTGTGTGTGTGTGTGCGTGCGTGCGTGCGTGCGTGCGTGTGTGTGTGTGTGTGTGTGTGTGTGTGTGTCTGTGTGTGTGTGTGTGTGTGTGTGTGCGCACGCTTGTGTATGGGTGCGTTTGTGCATGTATACACGCATGCGTACGTATATGTGTGTGTATGTGCGTGCGTGCACGGCGCGTGTGTGCGTGTCTCTTGAATTACCATAACTGCTTTAAATTGCTTTACCGTTTACTGTTCCCTGCCTCATTTCATTTCCGATTTTGTTTTTATTAAATTGAGGTTATTTGTATTTGTTTCTGTCCGTCTGTGTGTTTGTCTTTTGATCTCCCTTGCATCTTTGGGTGGATCCTCAAGCGTAGGCTCAAAGATTGTCCCCTACATTTTATACTATTTGCATAATGTCTTTAGTTTTTCAGCAACTTTTTTCCTCCCCACACTTTCGTTTGGTTTCATTTACTACTCTTCGCTGGCTGCTTTGGGGGTGCTATTGGATTCTTTTTTGCACCCTTGGTGGTGAGAACACCACAGTATTATGGACTGTGGTGTGTCTCCATTTGACGCCAGGAGCGCAGACACAACCAGCCGTGTCTCCCTGATGAGTTCCGACCCAGTGGACGAAAGGCCTCGGAGCAGGCAATACAAATATATCTGCCTTAAAAGGGGATTGTGATGGTTCCCTTATGCAGCTAGTGAAGAGTTTTCATATTTGTAACATATTTTCTTAATTTCATGTTCCCAGTTTCTCCATCTTCAACCCCCCCCCCCCCCCCCCTTAATTCCAAATTGGCCTGCGCTTGTTTTTCCCCCGCTATTAGATTGTTCGTCTATGTATTTGTCTGACTTTATTCAAGTTTAAAAGGCTGTGCCAGTCTTGAATAAAAGTTACTCTGTGTTAGGTTTTCTTATGGGAGCAAAAAATACCCCACTTGTTTACCGTTTACTGTTCCCTGCCTCATTTCATTTCCGATTCCATAATTGTTTTAGTTAAGCTGGTGCAGTTATTACGAATTAAAAAAAAAAACCAGGTCAAGGGGTAAAAATTGTGTCGATAGGATGATGGAGGCAACCTAAAAATTGCATCGACATTTGGTAGTGTAACGTTGAAAACTTCCCCGCTACTTATGAAAATGACTGACAATGCGAGCGTCCATGGTAATTTCTCAGGACACTGGCAGACTGTTGTGCAAAACATATCACTTCGTGAAGATTGCATCCCAGTTGTCTTCAGTGAAATGGAGTTTTTGCCTCAGAACAATCCTGATAACATTGTCAGCCCAGAGGTGGAAAACTTACTGCGCATGATTAAAAATAATCTGCTGGGGTTGCTCTTTCTGATTGGCGGGCCAGCTAACGTCATCAACATGGCGGTGTTCTACAAACAGGGACTGAAGGATCGAGTCAACCTGTGTCTGTTTGCCTTGTCTTTTGCTGATGGTATGTATCTGGCAATGGCGATACTGCATAATGGGGAACAATTGGCCATACAGTTTACTACAAAGGAAATATTTGGTCCGATTTCATCTTTTTTAACGAACTTGAGTTTGACAGTTATTCTGGTTCCGTTCAGTTACGTATCACAGATTCTCTCGGCTATTATTGCTATAGAGAGGTGCGTGTGTGTTTTTAATCCTCTCAAGGTTCACAGTCTGTTACGCACAAGAACAATGATGGTAATTATCCTTCTGCTTTCTGTGCTGACATTTGGTCTGTTTTTCATCGTCACTTTTCGATATCGTTTAGGGTGTGTGTATGATCCGGTATCAGGCGCAGTTACCATGATAGGAATCGAGGGGGAATTCTACAGAGCTCACAGACAGTTCATCGATGGTCTGGAAAGTTACTTTTTTGGTGTTGGTCTTCCTGGGGTGGTGATGGTCACAGTGACAGCAATGACAATCATGACGATACTGAAACTTCGTCAGGCCATGTCATGGCGAGCTAAAACGTCGTCGTCAATTTCTGCCCGTGAACTGGCCCTGACCAAGATCCTTGTCGGTAACTCCATCTTCTTTATTGTTTGCTCGTCTCCAAACGCTGTAAATCGCTTTGTGTTGATCTTTATGCCGGAGGTGAATCTTGGACGACGAAATCAAAACTTCCTCTTAGCCGTTGTTTGGATTTCTGAAATCTTCACATATGTCAACGCTACCTTCAACATTGTCATCTACTATACCATGGGATCTCACTACAGGGAATCTTTCTGGTCACTGTTCAAGAGAAACAACGGAAAAAATAGTTCGAAAAATTAAGAAAAATGTGTATTAGCCCAACAGGTCTATACTGCACACCCCGCTTGTCATCTTCGCCAAAATCAATTCTCCGACTCCGCGTCTCTCCCCATCTCTCTCTCTCTCTCTCTCTCTCTCTCTCTCTCTCACACACACACACACACACACACACACACACACACACACACACACACACACACACATGCACACACACAGAGGCCGACCGCCACCCCATACCTCCCAGTCGATATAGAGAGCGTACGTCATGGGTACAGATGTTGTGCAGACCAGGTGCCAGTGATTTTCAGACATGTGCTGCAGATGAAAAAAACAAACACAGGAGTGAATCTCCTGTTGTCTTCATTTTGTGTCCTAGAAGTGTCAAGAGCTTTCCATAGAAAGAACAATGTACACAACGACGATACGTGCTGAGCAAAGCAGACAAATACGGCTGAAATGCCCTTAACAATGGCGGAATACAGGAACTGTGATATTGCACCGGTACCGATATTTTAAAGGAGATCAGTGTTGTTCCTTTAATAGTGGTGTTACATGTTAGAGATTTTTTCAATAGGAATCCAGCGGTACTTTGATCTTCTTTGTTTGAAAACGGGTGGCTAGTTCTGCTGGAAGGCTGATCAGAACAGAGTCACAGTAACCACCCGGGATGCTATGAAGGCAGAGATAATGTGCAACAGTGTGTTAGGAGACAAATATGAATTGATAAACGCCATGCGTCTCTTTATACGAAAAAAGGTGTGTGACATATACCAGTAATAAACTCATGCGCTGAAAGAGTTTGATATAGTCTGATCCCGAGATACCTTGCAGATGTTTTTAAAAACAACACCGCTATCACCAATGCCTGAAGATTCTTAGGGAAGCAGTTTGGTGCAAGACATAGTGCCAACAGGCATCAATTCCTTTTTTGTTATCAGGCTTCAGCATCAGTATGTAACTTTTCACCCAGAGCAAGACATCATCAACACATGGCTGAATATCTGTTAGCAGGAAACAAAAATCTTCTGGCGAAGTACTCTTAGACAACTCAGTGTCATCTGTATATATATGGAAATCAGAATTGTGTACGGAAGTTACGTCTGACATGGTTGCTGGTACAGGATAAACAAGACAAATCCTTGCACTGATCCTTGTGGCGCAAAAGGGCTTCTAGGAGACTACAGCTGATGAAAAATGACCAACTGGATCCGACCACTAAGGAACGACAAAATGCACTGTAAGCATGTGCCCTGAATAGCATCTTTTTTTCTCTTCAATCTATATAGCAGAAAGAAATGGCAAAGTGTGTCGAAAGCCGTGTTGAGGTCTAGCAGGATTGTCAAGGAGACAAACTTCTCATCTGCCTTAGTCGACAGATTGTCAGTAACACACAACACAGCAGTCTCAGCGCTGTGACCCTTCAAGCGGCTGACTGACATGTATTTGGATGTTACAGCCTTTTTCAACAGTGGCGTCACTAAAGAGTGTTTGAACTATGAGAGAACATTGCCAGACGGGGGAAAAGCTTTAACATCGGAAGCTATTAATGAGATACGCTCTGAAATATATTGTTTTATAAGCGAAGTTTGGATGTGCTCTAGTGAAGAACGTTTTGAAGGTGACAGAGAAACAAGTCTAGGTACTTGACATGCTCAAATTTGAAAGAACATAGACTACACACATGAAAATACGGTTCGATGCATGAGCAACAGTCCAGCCTATTGCGGATGGCGATAATACTTTGACCCCTACAACACCCCATCCCCCCTCTCGCTATCCTTCCCTTGCCCCCCCCCCCCCCCCAAAAAAAAAAAAAAAAAAAAAAAAAGAAAAAAAGAAAAAAGAAAAAGACCAAACACACACACACACACACCGCGCGCGCGCGCACGCACGGAAACATGCACGCACGCACAGAGACAAAGACACACACACACACACACACGCACGCACGCACGCACGCACGCACGCACGCACACACACACACACACACACACACACACACACACAAACACACACACACGCACGCACGCACGCACACACGCAAAAAAAAATGTTACGACAATTCAGAACGGTGGATGTCAGTGAGAAGCGTGTTAGATCCTATTTTGCCCATCAGTACGATGAACACAGAAAAGTCTGCGTTTGTGGGAAGAACTGGAGTCGATCCTCTTACTTCAAACGTTTGTCTTGGCTGTCTGCATACAAGACCATCCGCTATCCTTTTGTTGGTGAGAATCTGTCTGTGGACAGTGGGGCACGTCTTCCCCCAATGGCGCCAAGCTGGCCGTCATCAAGGTCTGGCTGCCCTCAGTTCATCACTTAGACAAGGAGCGGACGGACGGTCCTGCACACGTACACGACTTGTCACCAACGGAGCGTGGTGGTCGAGGACCTGCTGAGGACTCCTGTTATGCATGTCCACCAGCTTCGTTGGATTCCAGGGATGTGTAGTTCCGGGAAAGAACTTTACATCATGAAGTTGGACAGGCACACGGCTGTTACATTTTGTAATGTCGCGAGACGTGTGGAAGGTACAGGTCTGATTGCAGCCAAGCTGCAGATTACGACATAATGTTCAAAATCCAGTGCGATCAGCAACCCCTATAACAGACAGGAGACTGTTGTCGCTGGGAGGGTGGGGGTGGGGGTGGGGTGGTGTGGTGGAGAACAACTCAGTCCAGAATGTGACAACAACAGTGCGAGGGTATCGTGACAAGTTATGACAGTACTAGGACACGTGGCAAGGTAGACAGTCTCTTTTTTCCCGTGGGTCAACGAGAGCATCGACATGAGAACTTACATCACTGAAAATGTAGACATTTCTATTTGAATCGAGTGTAGCACAAAGTAACTCTGGAAACTCGAAAAAAAACAAAAACTGTACACTGAAAACTTATTGTTTTTCTTGGGGTGCAATATGTAAAGGCACGCAAATGAAGCAGTATGATGATGATGGTGGTGGTGGTGGTGAATAGAATTTCTTAAATTCAACATTCTCTATCAGCAACTCAGTGTGCTGTACTTTCACTTTTAACTCAGTTCAAACACGCAACCAAACTATTCCTTCCTCTCCAC
>CM065721.1:35519128-35554128 GCA_033310375.1 Conus canariensis | reverse complement strand
GTTCTCACCACCAAGGGTTCAAAGAAGAATTCAACAGCACCCCCAAAGCAGCCAGCGAAAGGTAGTAAAATAAAAGAAATGAAAGTGTGGAGAGGAAAAAAGTTGCTGAAAAACTAAAAAAAACATTATGCGAACAGTATAAAATATAGGGGACAATCTTTGAGCCTATGCTTGAGGATCCATTCAAGGATGCAAGGGAGATCAAAAGATATGGAACAGTCTGAGTGGTCAGCTCTCCTGTTCAATAACCCAAGCATTGTCAGCGGCTAAGAATTGTTCAGAACAACCTCTAAGAGATGCAATCGCTCACTGATTGACCAAACAATATAATGTTGAACAATTGCGTAGTGGAGGAACACAAGTGCAGCTTAACAATTCTTCAATCATTATAGTAATGACTTGGCCAAGATTTGACATTAAAAAAAAATACAGGGGGGGGGGGGGGGAGGGGTTGAAGATGAAGAAAATGGGAAAACATATATCATAAATATGAAAACCCTTCACTAGCCGCATGAGGGTACCATAGCAATCCCTCTTGAAGGCAGATCTATATGTATAACCTGCTCTTAGGCCTTTCGTCCGCTGGATCGGACTCATCAGGGAGACACGGCTGATTGTGTTTGTGCTCTTGGCGTCAGATAGAGACACACCACAGTCCGTAATTCTGTGGTGTTCTCACCTCCAAGGGTTCAAAGAAGAATCCAACAGCACCCCCCAAAGCAGCCAGCGAAAGGTAGTAAAATAAAAGAAAACGAAAGTGTGGAGAGGTACCCAAGGTAAATTGTCTCTCATGTTTCATTGACTTTTCACATATCTAAGTGATTTTCTCAGCAATAAATTAGTGTTTAATTGTCTACGTTTTATTGTGTAAAATCACTGATTCAATGCAAATTGTCTGCCCACCATCTCTTATTAATTATTCTGATTCACCGTTCCCTCTTTTTGTCAGAAATATCTTCGCAAAGTGTGAATTTTTTTTCAGTTATTGTTAGTGAATGCAATACAATATGAATGAGTTAAAAGCATGACTAACTTCTTTGTGTTCCTGGCCTATTATCCAGAGACTGGGCAGACGCCTACCAGTACCACACATACACAGGCGCGCGCGCGCTCACACACACACACACACACACACACACACACACACACACACACACACACACACACACACACGGGCACGCATGCACGCATGAGCGCCCGCACGTATACACACGTGCGCACGCGCCTGCTTGGGCACACACACATCCACAAAGAGAGAGAGAGAGAGAGAGAGAGAGAGAGAGAGAGAGAGAGAGAGAGAGTGTGTGTGTGTGTGTGTGTGTGTGTGTGTGCGTGTGTGCTGTGTTGTGTATGTATATATATGTATATATATATATATATATCTATGTGTGTGTGTGTGTGTGTGTGTGTGTGTGTGTGTGTGTGTGTG
The DNA here is from genome assembly GCA_033310375.1 of Conus canariensis. NCBI lineage: Eukaryota > Metazoa > Mollusca > Gastropoda > Neogastropoda > Conidae > Conus > Conus canariensis. The sequence goes on along the minus strand of CM065721.1, from coordinate 35,552,699 downwards.
TGTGTGAGTGCGCGCGCAGAGTGCGTTTATGCGTGCATCCATGCGTGTGTATGTGCGTCGGTACGTGCGTGCGTGCGTGAGCGCGTCTGTGTGCGCGCGCGCAGTGTATGTGTGTGTGTATGTGAGCATGCATGGGCATGCATACACGCATGCGTGCGTATACTTGTGTGTATGTGCGTGCGTGCACGGCGCGTGTGTGCGTGTCTCTTGAATTACCATCATAGCTTTAGTTAAGCTGGTGCAACTATTACGAATTCAACGAAAATACCAGGTCCAGGTGTAAAAATGTTGTCGATAGGATGATGGAGGCAACATAAAAACTGCATGGACATTTGGTAGTGTAACGTTGAAAACTTCCCCGCTGCATATGAAAATGACTGACAATGCGAGCGTCCATGGTAATTTCTCAGGACACTGGCAGACTGTTGCGCAAAACACATCCCTTCGTGAAAATTGCATCCCAGTTGTCTTCAGTGAAATGGAGTTTTTGCCTTGGGACAATCCCGATAACATTGTCAGCGCAGAGGTGGAAAACTTACTGCGCATGATTAAAAATAATCTGCTGGGGTTGCTCTTTCTGATTGGTGGGCCAGCTAACGTCATCAACATGGCGGTGTTTTACAAACAGGGACTGAAGGATCGGGTCAACCTGTGTCTGTTTGCCTTGTCTTTTGCTGATGGTATGTACCTGGCAATGTCAGTACTGCATCACGGTGAACAACTGTCCATACAGTTTACTACAAAGGAAAGATTTGGTCCGATTTCAACTTTTCTAACAAACCTGAACTTGACAATTATTCTGCTTCCGTTCAGTTACGTATCACAAATTCTCTCGGCTATTATTGCTGCAGAGAGGTGCGTGTGTGTTTTCAATCCTCTCAAGGTTCACAGTCTGTTACGCACAAGAACAATGATGATAATCATCCTTCTGCTTTCCGCTCTGACATTTGGTCTCTTTTTCATCGTCACTTTTCGATATCGTATTGGATGCGTGTATGACCCAGTCTCAGGTGCAGTTGTAATGACGGGCGTCGAGGGGAGATTCTACAGAGCTCGCAAAGAGTTCATCGATGCTCTAGACAGTTCCTTCTTTGGAGTCGGCCTTCCAGGGATGGTGATATTAACGGTAACAGTAACGACAATCCTGACGATACTGAAACTTCGTCAGGCAATGTCATGGCGATCTAAAACTTCGTCGTCAGTGTCAATGTCTACTCGCGAACTGGCCCTAACCAAGCTTCTTGCCGGTAACTCCATCTTTTTTATCATTTGCTCATCCCCAAATGCCATAAATCGCCTCGTTTGGATCTTTTTGCCGGAGGTGAATCTGGGCCGACGAAATCAAAACTTCTTCTTAGCCGTCATTTGGATTTCTGATATATTCACATACGTCAACGCTACCTTCAACATCGTCATCTACTATACCATGGGATCTCACTACAGGGAATCTTTCTGAGCATTGTTTCATAGAAATCATGGCTAAAAAGAAAAGCCCGAGGAATAAAAACAAGATGGGCGTACCAGCCCAGTAGGTCAATACTGCATCCCCTCTCCTCCACGTTCTCGAATTCTTCTCAGATGTCAACTCTTGTACTTCCAGTCACACATACACACACAGCCACACAAATATATACACACACACATACACACACGCACGCACGCACGCACGCATGTCTGCACTCTCGCGAATCTGCATGCGCGTATCTATCGTAAGGCTGCCCTGAATACGGAAATGTCTTATCAGTCTCGTAACACAGTGTATAACTGTATACCTTCGTCAGTGTCAAGAGGAGAGTCTATTTTGACATCTTTGTAGGTTTCATCTGTTACTGACGGTACATTCGGTAGTTTTCGGCCATCATCATCAGTCTTTTTTGTTTCATTTTTCTTTTTTCTTTCTTTTTTCTTATTTTATGTTTTTTTCCTTTGTTTTTTTATTTACATATTCATTCATTTATTTATCAATTAATTTATCTTTTTTTCCCCCACTTTTTCACTTTTTTTTCTTCAAAGACTCATACACCATGCATAGTCTGTGTGTTTCATTACCGATAGACATTCGCGTGCTGTTTTAGTTTTTTTTTTGTCGTTTGACACAAGGCGTCTGGTTTATTTACGTTCAAATGTTTAGTGAGCCGACACTTTCGCTCTGTTGCATTTACCACTCACAGTCTGTTTGATAATACCATCAACAGCAGACAAGACAAAGTTGCGGTGAATGTTGTTGACTGTGACTTGTCAATGTCAGTAATCACACAAAACATTGAGGAACAAAAATCAACAAAAAAAAAAACAATATCTTTTTCCAAGGCCACTGGCAATGAATCACTTTCTCAGAAACTATTGTCACTTTCAACATCAACATCACTGACACAAATCAAAACAGGAAAACGTGAATGGCATATAATGACATGAAATATTTCATGCACACCATCCATTTCGCCTCTAGAGTCAACAGGAGTCATTTTCGCAACAACTGTGAATGGGCCTCTCCATTTGACCCGTGCTTTGGTTTGGTCCGCAGACAACAAAACCAACACTTTCTGACCAGGAGACAAAACTGATTTTGGCCCTCTTGTCAGCATAATGTTTGTGTTTGTTCACAAACGCTTTCACCTGCTCTTGCACAAAAGAACATGCATGTCACGATGCGCTTTTTTTTTTGGTCAAACGCATACTAGTACACATTTTTGTCTTGCTCTGAAAAGACCTGTCCTCCATGACCAAGACAAAAGGAACGTAGGGTCCTCTTGCTGGATAACCAACAGTGATTTGAAGGGGGAAAACCAGCAGTTGAACTGGGCAACTCTGTAAGCAAAGAACAGGGCAGGAATGTGTCTGTCCCAGTCTTTGATATCATCTTGTGCTTCATTTCAGATCAATGCTTTCTGAGTGCCGTTAAAACGTTCCACCATGCCACTGGACTGAAGATGATAGCGCGTGGTGGTAACTCACTCGGTTGACAACACTCTGTACGCCTATGCCATGAGATCAGACACAAATTGCGTACCTTGATCCGAAAGGATATCGGATGCGGCAGAAGACTTTAAAGAGCGCTTCCAAAACTGCGACTGTACCAACTTTATTAAGGTATACGATTTCGGGTAACGGATGGCCACATCACCAATGGTGGGTACGTATTTGTCGCCAAAGGACGAAGGGAGGGACGGGAATGGGGGAGGGGGGGGGGGGGGCAGTGGAACTAACAATGTCAATGGCTATTCTTTTACAGGTTCACTGAATAGAATGTTTGCTGTGGAGCTGAAAGTCATGAGTCCATGAAACCATGGCCGAGAGTTCGTTGGAGTGGGCTTTTCTGCTTGTGTCCTCTCCCTGTCCACCCAGACGTAAATATGTACCTGATTTAGTTCAGGGAAGCTTAAAGGCGACGGAAGGAAGAAGATGGGCTCCCCCATCCATCATACCGTACCCTAAACATGGTGAACCTCTGACAGTCACTGTCTCTACGGCTGACATGCTAAGGGAACTTCAACCCTAAGTTTAACATGTATGAGTGATGGTATGAAAATGCATAAACTGTGTGATGACAGCAAATGTGTCGTCAAACTCTCTATGAAATTTGCTGCTGTTATGTCCTTTTTTTCTTTTGTGGAACATTTAGGTTTTGTCCTCTTTGCTGTTTTGCTAATGTGGCAGTGGGACAACAAATCAGTGCATTGCCTTGTGAACACCATCCCCCCTCCCCTCCCCCTTAATAACAATGGTCTGGAAAGTTGAAACTGACAGACATACAACATACCATCAGCATATTGCCTTGTGAACACCATTCCCTTGCCTCGTAATAACAACAGTTACTCCCCCCTCCCCCTTTTTTTAAGCACATCCAATGTTTTGATAGTATTTGGTGATACCTGGTGACATGTCCATGTTTCAGATTTCATTTTTGTTTCTATGGCAAAAATATGTTTTTTGCTTTTCTTTTAAAACGATGAAGATTCCGAAATTTGACCAAAACTGCAATTTATAAAACATATTATTTAATTTAGAATTTCTCATTGGTACTGACGCAATGATGCGCGTTTCAAAGATGCTACGTAATTTTGGTTAAAGTAATGACGTTCCGTTGCTAGAGCAATTCAGAATGCGATGGCACTGGTCTATGCTTTGTTAGTGTGTGGGGTACGTCAAATTAACAAAAAAAAATTGTTACAAATACCCCCCCCCCCTTTTTTTTTTTTTTAATAGATAAAACTGGGGTTCACCTCATTTTTATCTCCAGAACAATTTTTTTTTTTTTTTTTTTTTTTATTGTAGAAGGGATGATAAATGAACGGAACACGATATGTTCAATTGTCATTATCACTTTACACGGCGACGCGAAAAAGAAAAAGAACAAAAAAAAAAAAATAAAAAAAAAAAAAATAAATAAATAAATAAATAGCAAACTTTAACCCGAACTTGAAACTCGACCTGTCCGTCTCAACAGAGTGAACTTTTCATTGATCAGAACTCCACTGATACGTGGAACACAAAAACGTGTCACGTTAGACGTCTGCTACGCAACTCCGATGTCGTCACCGACAGGTGACGTACAACGTGTAACAACACTATCTTCAAAGGCATCTTCCGCCTTGCTAATCTTAGCCGAACAAAATCTCCCATTGATACTTTGAGAGAGCACGTCATTCACGACGTTTTACGCCGCGATTCATTGTCGTCATTGATATATGACACACAAGGTAAATACTCCTGTCTTAAGACATCCTTGATCTAGACCCATATTAAATGGAACACGCGGATGAAAGTCTTACAAGAATATAATAATACTCTTCGCTTTCTCACGCTGGTGTAAAGCCAGAGGAACACGATGCACAAGTTTACAAAACAATCCACACAGACGATGAGTAGATCCTCCATGATCTATCATAACGCGCCATTCTGATAAATAGCGAAATGGCTGCTATGATGGGCAGCATGAAAACCGAAGTCACCACGACTCCAAAAATAAGCGAGGTATGGTCCTCAAAAAACTTGCGCAGCCTCCCTGCTGCGCGACCATGGCATCCTATATGATACCATACACACGATGCTACGATTGGCATCCAAAAAACCATAAATGAGTGATCACACACACTCTCTACGTGCTATGATAGGCACCCCCCCCCCCCCCAAAAAAAAAAAAAAAAAAAAAAAAAAAAAAGTGCTGGGCAGAATCCAGTCAGGCCTCATCTGAATGATTCCCCCTCTGCCAAGTAGCCACATACACTCGATGTGACATTCCCACCGTTTGTTGCATCCTCAATACAACAATCCACAGACGACTCCCCGAGTCACAAGAGCAAACAAAATGTCCTCAGCATACCATACACGTGCCCAAGATAATAGTAAGTTAGATAACCAGAGTCCTTAGTCACTATGTGATAGCGGCTTTATGATGGAAGCCATTAGCACATAACCGGCTGATAAGCCATTTACTTACCACACAGCCTTGATGAGCTGTTTAAACACCATCCTGCATTGGGATGCACTGTCGATAGGCATTACATAAAAGAACAAATCATAAACTTCTGTCATATCACAATAGCAATGCAAGAGACCATTGTCTCTAAATGAAAATCTTACTGACAGACATAACAGATTGAACTCAGCACAGCTTCTTTTGTTGACAGGGGATTTCTTTAGATGCGCGACATATAATCGGCACCTATGTTTTCCACTCCTGGGATTACTCTGAGAGTAAATGAACGTTGTTGGAGTTTGAGCGCCCATCGCATGAGTCGACCATTATCAGTCTTGGAGCGTTTCAAGTACTCCAGTGGACGATGGTCTGTCTCCAGCACGAAATGAGTCCCATACAGGTATGGCTCATATTTTTTAACAGCCCACACGATGCCCAAACATTCCTTCTCAATGGTGGAGTAATTGATCTCTGCACCACTTAACTCTTTGCTGGCAAAAGCAACAGGTCTCAAATCCCCGTCCTTTTCCTGCAGCAGGACGGCTCCGAAGCCTTTCTCTGAGGCATCTGTCCTCAGCACAAAGTCTTTGTCTGTGTCGGGTGTTATCAGTACAGGCTTTTCCGTGAGTTTCTGTTTCAGCGTCGCGAAAGCTTGCTCACATTCGCCGGTCCAGCGAATATTGTCTGGCTGGCCTTTCTTTGTAGTGTCGGTCAGTGGATTAGCAATCTCAGCGAATTTTGGAATGAACTTCCTATAATAACCAGCTAATCCCAGAAATGCTCTCACTTGTTTCTTTGTCTTGGGTCTTTCTGCATTCTGCAACTTTTCAATCTTGTCCATTTCTGGTTTAATCAACCCATGGCCCACTTCATGTCCTAGGAACGACAATTCCTGGTATCGAAGTGCACTTTCTCTTTGCTGATCATGTTCCCGATCAGGACTGGAACTGGCGCATCCTCAGCAACCAAAACTTCAATCTGTCCGCTGAAATGTGGAGTCTTCATTTGCACAATGGCAGTAGGCAGTCTGCCTTTGGTGTTGTTAGCGTATATGACTGTTTTGTACAGCCCAGTATAGCATGATCTAGGGACTAAAGTCTTGATCACCTGGGTTTGCGTAGCCCCGGTATCACGCATGCCCCTGGCCTGTTTTCCTTCTATCCAGACTGTACAGTAGTACTGGTCACTGTCTTCAGGATGAGCTTGTGTGAAAGCTTGGAAATTTCCTGGTTTAACCTCTTCACCTAAAAGCACCAACGCCCTTTCGCGTCTGGCGTTGGGACAGTCTTTCTGATAATGTGGCCCTCCGCATCCAAAACAACCCCTGCTCAAGCCTCTCGGCTGAAATGTAGGAGGTCCCCTGGAAAATTTTCTGTTGATATTAGGGTTTTGACCGGGCTGTTGTTGCTTTGGCGGATGTTGCCTATGGTCAACAACTGTCACCCTTGGAGCTGGTGGTGACCGTTGACTTTGAGTCACGATTCTGCACTTTATCTCGTGTAGAACGTGCGTCCAACAGTTTGCCGTTAACCATTCTTCTTTCCGCCATGCTTGTCTCATCATAGAGATCAGCAGCTTCGATTACATCATCTTTGGTGTTGGGTTTATGTTCCCTTATGAACCTAGCTTTCTCCATGCTCTGTGTCTCGAGGAACTTCTCCATGATTAACAATTGTTTGAGATCTCGCTCATCTTTGTTGGAGAGCTCTATCCATCGTTTTAGTAGGTGGTCTAGCCTATCCCAGTAGACATAATTTTCTTCTGACTCCCTGGGTCCAGTGCCACGGAATTTCATGCGGTATGCCACCGCGTTCAGCTGATGCCTTTTCAATAAGGCTCTTTCAATTGCCTGATAATTGGCGCTTTCTTCAAGTGGGATTTTGACATAGGTCTTTCTGGCATTCCCCTTCAGGAGTGGTGCCAGGCGAGTTCCCCACTCTTCCTCATCCCACTTGTTTAATGTAGCCACTCTCTCAAATTGTGCAAGATAAGCTTCCACATCATCTTTGTCTTCCATGAAGGGCATCTTGATCTTTGGTTGTGCATCCAGGTGGTGCACAGAGCGCTGGTTTGCAACCAGGCCTTCATTTTCAAGCTTTTTCATTTTAAGCATGTGTTGGCGATCGCGTTCACGTTGTTCGCCCTCATAGTCCATACCGCGACTTCGCTCACGAGCTGAGGATTTTTCCCTTCTTAGATCCATTTAATTTAACATCTTCTCTCTTTCCAATTTGGCAGCTATTTTTTGTTTCTCGACCTCAGCTGCTATTCTTGTCTCTTCTAGTTCCATAGTCAGCCTATTATCCTCCCTTTCGGCTTCTATGGCTAGCCGTTCCTTTTCAACCCGATATTCTGCCGCCTTCTGGCTGTCTATGTATTCAATCAGTGCTTTGCCCTTGAGATTGAGGGCCTCACCCTCAGCTTTGAACTTTAGAAAGCTGGGATCCATGTTTGTCTGATCCGGTATCTTACTCTCACGTGGTGTACTGTTTTTCGTATTCTTAGGCATGCCCTGATGGGGCACAGCAATTACAAGAAGCTATCACAAATTAATCTAATAAAAATACACAACAATATATATGCACATGTAATCACTAATTACGCAATGCTGTCTCTCTATAGTATCATTAATGTGTCACGTCGGATTAGGCTGGCACACTTCCAACTACTATATCACGTCGGATGAGACAGTCTGGCACTGCTAGTCCTGGATGCTATTACTGTCCAGATATGACAGTATACATATACTTCTCAAGTTGATTGATACAACCGTTGCTTATGGCAGTCCATAAATACGCAAATATGTGTACACATACAATAAACTACCCTTTGGATAAGAGTGGTGTGTGTTATTTTCCTTTTTGCCAGGTCTAATTTAGATTTAGTTCAAGATGTTAATTGTCACTAATCTAACGATGCCAGTTGCAAGGGTCAGTTCTCCTTCTTAAAGGGCACCGCCCAACCGCCCGCAGAGTCGTTGAGGCTCAGAGCGGCGTCTGGCACTTAGGAATTTTGAAATAAATTTTGTATGGGGCAGGGATTGGTGTATATCCCACCGCTGCCACCAAAATATGTCACGTCAATGGGACGTGACGTTATCTAAGAGAGCGAACGAGAGTACCCGCAGACAAGAAAATTTATGAACAAAGAAAAATCCAGTGCCTTTCGCCTCTCTGAGATACTCAACAGACTCTGATTTGACAATTAATAAATGATTTATTTTTCGTATTTATTTATGACTGTGTGTGAGTGGGTTTGTTTTTCTTCTTGTAGTGAGTGATTCCTGGGCGTGAACTGAATGTCCTTGCAGCGGCTCGCACTGTACTCATCTGTCAAGTTGGATACTGCAAAGACGAGTCTCAGGAAAGGTGCTCCCCGGCATTAATGTAGGCAGGACAGCAGGATGACAGTGTCACAGGAAGGCAGGACAGCAGAACAGCATGGCAGGATGACAGAACAGCATGGCAGGATGGCAGAACAGCATGGCAGGATGACAGAACAGCAAGAAGCAGAACAGCAAGATGAGTAGCAGGGCACCTCAGAATATATCCTGCTGGCCCAACAGACAGGCCTGGCGAGCGTGGTGTTAATCACTCGTTTCGAGGTCCTAAGAAACTCTCTTTTGTAGTGTTGAGCGCAAACACGGTGAGCAGGACACAAGACAGACTCGACAGATGATAAGTACGTAAATGATGCAGATGACTCTTCTTCCTTTCTTTCGGTTATTTCTCCTTGGTCGACTTCGCCTGGGGATCTCCCAGTATGGCGTGATGGTTTGAAGGTGATGATTGACGATGGAAAACTAAATATAAACAACAACTCTACGGAACGTACACAAAGACGATGTCCTGCTCAGACTGTAGAACGACGATCTCCCCCGACCGTTTTGGGACTCCTAGCAACAGACCCGTATCCAACACATTCTGCGGACAAGCTCTTTAGGATCCAAAATTTGTTTCAGATTTCATTTTTGTTTCTATGGCAAAAATATGTTTTTTGCTTTTCTTTTAAAACGATGAAGAATCCGAAATTTGACCAAAACTGCAATTTACAAAACATATTATTTAATTTAGAATTTCTCTTTGATACTGACGCAATAATGCGCGTTTCAAAGATGCTACGTAATTTTGGTTAAAGTAATGACGTTCCGTTGCTAGAGCAATTCAGAATGCGATGGCACTGGTCTATGCTTTGTTAGTGTGTGGGGTACGTCAAATTAAAAAAAAAAATTGTGTTACACTGTCTGTCTGTCTGTCCCTCTGTTTGTCTGTCTGTCTGTCTGAATGTCTGTCTGTCTGTCTGTCTCTGTCTCTCTCTCTGGCACGTTTTATCAAAAAACCCTTTTATATTAAATCTTAAATAAATGCTAGCGAACCGCCCAGAGAACGTGGACAAACGAGTCACAAGACGAAACACAACGCGTTTCGACCTCTTAGGTCTTCATCAGATGAGACATTAACGAATAATGTCTCATCTGATGAAGACCTAAGAGGTCGAAACGCGTTGTGTTTCGTCTTGTGACTCGTTTGTCCACGTTCTCTGGGCGGTTCGCTAGCATTTATTTAAGATTTGTTTAGATTTCCGCCTGCAGTCCTCTCGCTTTGCAACTAGACCTTTTATATTATTTTTCTTTCAACTCCTTTCTCTTCCTCCTCCTGTCAGTCAGTATCTCTCTCTCTCTCTCTCTCTCTCTCTCTCTCTCTCTCTCTCTCTCTCTCTCTCTCTCTCTGTGCCTCTCTCTGTGTGCGTGTGAATGATGCCAAGAGCTTAGCGGACATAGCAGAGACAGGCTGAAAGCATTTCACTGTTCCCCTGTCGCCCCCCTGGGACGGAGCGAGGCAGGAATGGGGGGACAGAGTGGCAGAAGGAGGGGACAGCGAGGACAGTGAGTGTGACGGGCAGGGCAGGAAGGGGGGTGGGGGGTAGGGGTGAGGGGGTGGGCAGTGCTGCCGTGACAAAAGAATGGTCTGGACGCTGGATTAGTGTACTCCAACCCCTTTCCCCCCACCCAAGCACTGTTTTCATTTGTCAGATCAACACCTGCTCGCCTGCACACACACACACACACACACACACACACACACACACACACACACACACACACACACACACACAGAGAAAGAGAGAGAGAGAGAGAGAGAGAGAGAGAGACAGACAGACAGACAGAGAGACAGAGAGAGACATACACACACACATACACTCACACTCACTCACTCTCTCTCTCTCTCTCTCTCTCTCTCTCTCTCACACACACACACACACACAACACACACACACCACCACCACCACCACACACACACACACCACCACACACACACACACACACACACACACACAAAACACACACACCAGACATACACACGCACACACACACACACACACACACGCACGCACGCAAGCAGGTCCGTCCGCGTGCACGTACGTGCGCCGTTGTCTGCCTTGTTAGGTTCTGTCAAAGCGACCAATGTTGCTGTTCTGGTGCGGGTGCGGGTTGTTCCGTTGGTCGTTTCGTCAGCGTGTCTGACTGCATCCTTCCCCCCCCCCCCCACCCGTCCCCACCATCACCACTCTGCTCTTCTCTCTGAATTCTGAAATAAGACTGTTGTCAGTGTGTGTGTGTGTGTGTGTGTGTGTGTGTGTGTGTGTGTGTGTGTGTGTGTGTGTGTGTGTGTGTGTGTGTGTGTGTGTGTGTGTGTGTGTGTGTGTGTGTGTGTGTGTGTGTTAAAATTGCAAAATGCTTTACAGGGAAAGTTTGCGCATAAACCATATCACTTTTGATCGTCAAATACTAAAGAGTTTATTGTATCAACTGTTTGAGCTGTTGACCTTGCCAAAGGTTTGAATAGCTAAAGGTCTACCCTCGAGGTAATATTTTGGGAAAACAAGTCTACATTTCATAAAAATGCAGTATGAGGTTTCTTTCGCGAGAAACAAAGTGTGCCATATAAATTCAATGAAGAAAAAAAAAAAACCCAGCGCCAGACAGAAAAGTGTGACGTCACTCGTAGGGCTGCCTGTTTCCTTCTCATGAGTTTAACTAAAAAGAAAAAAAAAAAGGCATGCCATCTTGTTCAACGTGTCACCAAGAGTACTCCTGTCTCAGAGCATTGATAGGGACTAACGTTACACTATAACGCTTTGCCTTTTGTCTGTCGAAAATGTGCGTCGTTGAAAGAAAGGGAAAAGACACGAATAATGTCGTAACATACCTTCTCAAATGCACAAAGAGAGAGAGAGAGAGAGAGAGAGAGAGAGAGAGAGAGAGAGAGAGAGAGAGAGAGAGAGAGACAGACAGACAGACAGACAGACAGACAGACAGACAGACAGAGACAGAGAGAGAGAGAAAAAAAAAAAACGTCTTTGTCTTGGCCGAAATCTCCTCGTCGATTCAGTCGAAAGGCTTCTGGCGTCGATACGTGCGGCCTAATCATCACATCAAGATCGAGTGGAGAGCTAGGTATATCGGGTCGACTGATCCGGACTCGCTTCGAACAGCCAACCCGTTCGACCATGCAGCTGCCGTCATATACAAGGTACGCTGATTCATGCCAGGATTTCGCCGATCTTTACCTCTATTCTTGATTTCTGATGACAGTGCTCGTTTCAGTTCAGTTCCAGTTTCATCAAGGAGGCGTCACTACGTGCGGACTAGTCCACATACGCTACACCACATTCGCTAAGTTTTGAGACCACACTGTGCATGATTTTAAGCTGAGTGCCAGCCTAACATTGGTTGTGCCTTTTCTTTTTATTATGGTATGTGTGTGTAGTGAACGTACACATGTGTCTGTATGGATGTGTTGGCACGGGGTCATGAGTGCGCGCGCGCGTGTGTGTGTGTGTGTGTGTGTGTGTGTGTGTGAGTGTGTGTGTGTGTCTGTGTGTGTGTGTGTGTGTGTGTGTGTGTGTGTGTGTGTGTGTGTGTGTGTGTGTGTGTGTGTGTGTGTGTGTGTGTGTGTGGTGTGGTGCGAATGCGTGTGTGCGCGCTTGTGTGTGTGTGTGTGTGTGTGTGTGTGTGTGTGTGTGTGTGTGTGTGTGTGTGTGTGCGTGCGCGCGCGCGCGCGCGCGCGCGGTTATGTGTGTGCGTGTGTGTGCAAAAGTGCACGCGCATGTGTATGTGTGATTTGTGGATTTGTGTGAGCATACACACGCATCTGAATATGTTCCCACTTTAACGGACCTTCACAGCTCGATCAGAGACGATTCAAGTGATTAGTTTTACCATTTGTCAAACACTTAACCGCACCCTGCGGACAAATTTAACAGCAAACCATAAGAAAATTAACATTTGCCACACCTTTGCACCCGACAAATGGTAGCGACAATACACAAAAAGGGGGGACAACTAGTTGACCTACAATGACACAAAAATGATACCCAACTACATCCTATCCCTTCCCGACCTTACACCCACTATATCCCATGAGGAGGGGTCCATGTTGGGTGTGATTCGCATTTGTTACACAAAACAAAGAAAAGAAAGAAAGAAAAACAAATGAGGCAAAGAAATTAAAGAAAAGAAAGATGAACACCAAGGAAAAGAGTGAGAACAGAAGGACAGTCAAGAGTCAAGATCTAAAGAGAGAAAGGGAAAGAAAAGAAGAAAAATGATGAGCACACACGCACACACACACACGCGCGCGCGCGCGCGCGCGCGCGCGTTCTTCACACGCTCATGCAGCACTGCCAAAGATCCAGCTCTGTGGATTGCCATGTCTCTCTAGTCTGATGGATGAGATGTCTCCACGGCCCTTAAGCCTGTCCTGGAATTATCATCAGCAGGGGGTACAAAAAGAAAAGACTCAACGACGGTATCAGTCCATGTGTGGGGGGTGCTGTCTCTCTGATCAGGAGTGGAGGAAACGTGAGGATGAGAGTAATCCATCACAGTCACACGCCATCTTCTCTCGGAGCCACAAGAGCAGAGAATAGTTAGAGATGTCCTTCACACCAGCTGTCAACAATGTATCCATAATGCACGGCAACTCGCCGATATCAAATGTCCCGTTTGGACGAAGAGAAAGAAGATCTTTATAAAAAAAAAAGTCAAGAAAGAAAGAAAAGACAGGGTGGATACACACCAGACCGTTCCTACAATACTTGCCACACTAACCTTTCCCCTGTCTGCCGGAAGAAAACTGAGAGGGGGAAGCGGGGTACCTCACTGAAAGTTCCACCACCCTCACTCACCATTCAGAGAGATAACGCCGGCTTCCTAAATATCAAAAAGGTCTTCATTTTACTTCCCAAGCGCATGGGAAGGGGAGGGGGAGAAGGGCGAAAGGGGAAAAGGAAAGAACGTGAAAAAACAACAACAAACAAACCATATAAACAGAAACTGTGTGCAACTTTCTTTCTTTTTTCTTAAACCCTCGGCGAATCGAATTGAACCAGCTTGAAGTATACATATATCCACATTGCACTATAAGTGGATACGCATTTTTAGGTACATCTCCGCAGTTAAGAAATAGGTATAAAAAATAATCATCCAACGGAATATGAACACTAGAGTGACTTCCCTGTCTTTCCGCCCTAGCAATGGAGTTCCCTGCTCACTTTCACAGCCAGAGAACGGAAAGCTAGGAAAGGACTGGTGACGTCTGCGACTGGTGACCTTGACCCTCCGGCATGCCCGCTTCTGGTAAGGTAAGGTAAGGTAAGGTAAGGTAAGGTAAGGTAAGGTAAGGTAAGGTAAGGTTGCTTACAGCCAAGCCGACCGCAAAGGGCCATATCAGGGCTGTCACCACGTTGAAGTCAACTCACGAGTCATTGAAAAAAAAAAAAAACTCATTCGCACAACCCTTCAAAATACACCTTCTAAAAACACACCGGCAATTTCGTTCAAATTCTTTCTTCCATAATTCAAAGATTACATCAGGTAGGACATCTCTGAACAAGGTTTTCATGGAGTCTGCTGTAAAATGTTTATGTCTGACATCATGCAAATCCCAACACTCTAAAAGAATATGTTTCACAGTGACTGTTACATGGCATGGAATGCACCCCGGAGTTTCTTTATCTTTTAAAAATAAGAATGGGTGTAAAAGGAGTGGCCTGTATGCAAATGGCACAAGTCTGTTACCTCTCTACGGCCGCCCCTGGAACATGGCAAAAACTCTATAAGATTTGGACAGCTTTGGAACACTTTGTTATGCGTCTGCGAGTTCCATTCCTCTTGCCAGAGGTCTTTGACATAATCCTGGGCTTTGCGTTTCAAATAAGTGTGAGGGATAGATAATCTGCTCAATCCTTTTTTTTTTTGTGGCACCCCACTTCCGGTTCCAGGGTCCTCCCTATCCTTCAGGGGAAAGAAGACACCTAGATCTTGTGCTCGGGGCAACACAAGAAGAGAGATGTATCTGTACTGTTTGTTACTGTTTGTAGCGTTAAAGTCACAAAAATAACAGAGACATCTATTCCTTATTAAGAAAGGTTTTGTATGGTTGATTTTCAGAACCACAACCACTGATATGCCTTGACAGACGCAGTAAGAGAATCCCGAACGGACAGTCCGAAAATGAGAAACGATTTGAATAAACCGAGGTAGGCAAGTGGTAAAATATGTTTGTTGGCATTAGAACAAACTCAAAAAGCTATGGTGACACCATGTTGATACATACTTTGAACATAACGATATTTGCATAAAAGAGTAGTTATTTGTATAGATGTAATATGTTAATTTTTCTTTAGCCTTTCGCTTTGTTGCTAACATAAAGTTGTCTGGAAGTATCAGCTTAGCCCCCTGTCTATTCATAATGTTTATTCTTCTAGCATGGCTGTTGTTGGCATCAGCTCAGACTGCTGTTGCATCGTTGATATAAGAAAGGCGATACGCTTCAAAAGCTAACTTCCGGGTGACGGTGTCAACATAAAAGCTAAGTTTGTTTTGTAAAAACAAATTACGGGCCAATTGTTTGCATGCATGATTGATATGTAATTCTCATCGCCCAGAACATAAATGGGGAGTTTGTGTTATACTCCCTGTTTGGCTAGTATACTTACCATGTCAGACCATAGCATTCAACGGCAGTTAGCCAGCTCTGTCAGGCCGAATTTTTTCCGTGGCCAATGCAGTCATAAGACAGTCACGTGATGTCACCCCACTTCCGGCCCCGGAAGAAGCCAGTGTCAACTTCCTATAAGTCATTCAGCGAGGCCTGGTGTATGGTGACCCCGAGAACCTTGGCGCCAGAGGGGAAGGTAGGGAGGGAATTAGAGTCTGACATGGTAAGTATACTAGCCAAACAGGGAGTATAACACAAACTCCCCATTTTGGCGTCATATACTTTACCATGTCAGACCATAGCAGAATTTAAAGGAATCGGAGGAGGGCGAGCGCCCTAGTGGTTCTTGGGGTTGACCGATATGGCTGCATTGGCCGCCACAAAGGAAATCCCCTTAGACCCATCAGCTCTGGTCATGCGGATATCCCTCAGGTAAAAATTAATGAAGGGATTTTCCGAACGCCAGTAGGCTGCCTCCAGCAGGTGGCGCACGGGGACAGAGTACTGGAACGCTGTGGAAGTGGCCAGTGCTCTGACCTCGTGGGCCCTGGGTGATAGGACAGGGAGATCCTTGTACGCCTGAGCGTAGGTAGATCTCACCGTCTTGGAGAGCCACCTGGAGATAGTTCCCGCCGAGATATCTCTAGTATTGTTGGGGTTGAGGGAGATAAGGAGTCGTCTCTGGGAGGAGCGCCTGGGGCGTGTGCGTTCCCAGTAGTACCTGAGACACCTGGAGGGGCAAAGGTCCATGTCTCCATCTTTTTCTCCCTTTCCCAAGATGTCAGAACTCCGGAAGGAACTTGAGAGAGACTGAGCCGTCCCTGTGGAAGGCGATATCTGTGGGGTCACCGCTGAGGGCGTGAATCTCACTTCGTCTTCTGGCCGAGGCCAGGGCGAGGAGAAAGGTGGTCTTAAAGGAGAGGAGGTCAAAAGGAATAGAAGCAATGGGTAGCACCGCCACTATCCAGGGGTGAGGCGTATGCGTCTCCACTGGTGGGCATGCCGGGAGAGGCTGCCCGCCAGGGGGGCGAGGGTCTGGGCTGGTGGGTGGGGGATAGGGCGAGGGGGGGTGCTACTTGATCTAAGTCCCCCTCGGGCTGTCTCCCTAGTCAGCTCCGGGAGCGTGACTGTTGGCCTAACCGAAAATTTTGCTGATGGGGTTTTGGCTTAGGCCTTGGGAGAAGATTAGGTCGCTTGGCGGGCCGTGCGGTGCGGGAAGGCGATTGTCTGGGATAGGGTCTGTGCCTGGGGAAGGAACGAAGTGGGGGTCTAGCAGGGCGTGGCGGTGGCCTGGGCGCAAAGGACACAGCCTGCTTGCGTTCCTCAACTGCTTGTGCTATGACGTCAGCCGAGTAGTCGCCAAAGAGCGACTGGACCTGGCCCGGGATGCATCGCAGGGCTGCCTTAAGCGTCGGGGAGAGAGAGGTCCGCGCCAGCACGGCCTCTCTCGCGACCAACAAGCAGTTGAAGTGGCTTCTGGCTGCGCTGTCCGCCGCAGCCGAAAGGTGATGCGAAATCCTGTTAACTAGGTGTCGCATGAAAGGATCGCTGAACAAGCGAGGGTCAGGCTCTTGGTGCGCCTCAGAGCCCGGGTCCCCCGGTACTGGGATGGCACCATCGTCCTCCGGCCATAGAGCCTCCGCTCGCTGAAGGGGCATGTCCAAGTAGGTGTGTCCCGCCGTGGTGTGGAGGATGCCCATCCTGGCTACTCGGACCCATTCCTTTAGGTTCTTAAAGGAGATGGCGCCGGAAGTAGGGGGGGGCAGGTGGGGGATCAACCGACGGTCCGACTGGGAAATGCCCATCTCCCTGGTCACGGGATTGTCCGTAAACAAGGAGGCGACTGAGGGGTTCTTGGGTAGATTGGTCTAGATCTCTGGGCCGGGGGAGAGGGAGAGAAATTCGTCAGCGGGTGCGGCCTCCCTCCTAACGAGGTCTGGTCGCCACCGTTCTATCGTGCGGACATCGTACAATGAGGTGGGGGCTAGCTCCTCGTCATCGTCCGCCTCAGGGAGGTACTGGTCCTGAGAGGGTTCATAGCACCCGTCTTCAGGAGGTAAGTCGAGGGGTGCCTGTAGTGTGTCCCCGGTGGCCCTATAATCGGCGGCCGGGACATCGTCCTGCCGATAGGACAGCGCCCGAGGAGGGAGACCAAGGTCGACCCAGGTAAGTGAGGCCGGGTGCCACATTCGACCATGTAGCTGGTCGTGCTGGGTGTTGGCGTTAAGCCACTGGTCTCTCTCGGGGGCATAGAGCCACCGGTCCCCGGGGAGGTAAACGGGCTGTGGCGGCCCTGGGGAAAAACCATGGTAGGTAGGCCGCACTCAAGGTCTGACCAGCGCGTTGGGCGAATGCGTAGGTCAGACATCCGCCGAGTCGTAGCCACGAGACCCTCTTCTTCTTGTAGGCAGAAAGTCCCCGGGGACCCGGGTAACCTGAATCACTGTTGGGGGGGGGCTTGAGAGGCCGTGGCCTGTCGTCCCCGTCCAGGTCCGTGCACTGCACCATACACGTCCTTGGAATGGGCCTGGGAGGGCCATAATGGTATGGAGGAGGATGCGGAAGTCGAGCCCCCAACCCGCGAAAGTGCGGATTGGTCAGGATGCGGTCCCGTGTTCCTCCCCCTGGAGGAATATGTCAGGTTACCCTTGGTCCCGCTGGTAGATCCTCCCCCCGGAGGAGCGGGACCGCGGACGTTGCCCAAATGGGGATCCGAAAGGTCGGTTCCCCAACGTCCAATACCCCTAGGGAAGAAGGTGACGTTCGATCGGGGTAGGTCGACCGTCCTTGTGCATGGGCACGGCCGGGCCCATGGCGCGGCGTGCCCGCACGCCCAGGATTATGGACACCACCGAGGTCGTGCGTCGGGGTGACCATAAGGCTGCTTCCGGAGTCGAAGCGCTCCTCGAGCTCAGGTGTTGGCTGCACCTGTGCCCGGTGGGGCCGAGCGCTATGAGTGCACGTATCAATTTGGGGGGAAAAAGAGATACGTGTCTCATCAAGGCGAGTGACGGATGGTGATTCCATCCCAGATCCGTCACCCGTGCTGGTCCGCGGCTCGGCAAGGTGCCCCGGGGGCCGAGATTCGCGTGACTCAGCATGATAGTTAGAAGTCTCCGAGCGAGTCCGTAGGCTAGAGGGCAAGCTGGCCGATGGAGAAGGGGTGGGGGAGGGCGAATTCCGTTGGCTAGTCTTTGCTCGGCCGGGCCCCTTGAGGGGAGCCTTGCCATTAGACTTTCTGGGCAGCACCTTGAGGGGAGCTTTGCCCTTAGACTATCAGGCAGATCAAATGAAAGGCATTTTGAAATGGTGGCCGCTTGCCTATCAGCCTTGGGACGCCGCGGTCGTGCGTCCGTCGGTTTGGTAGACGAGGAAGATCACGCGTCCCTTCCGCGGAGAAGTCGTCTCTGTCTACCCGAACCGTACGTTCATCAGTGCGAACGGATTGCTCCGAGATGGAATCGACCCGCGGGTTCTCCGGGAAATTTGAGCGAACTCCGAGCAGTGGAGTGGCTCGACCCGGCGGTGTCCTTCACCATGTTGGGCACAGGTGGATAGAGCAAACCCGGAACACACGACCGCAAAGAGGAGACAAGGTGGCCGATCGAGAAAATCAATTAATCTCGATCGTCCGTGTGGTGTCGTGCAAAGTGCTCGAGAGATCGACTGAAAACTCGAACTACCCGTACACGCCACCGGTCGTGTGACTGGTATGGCTATTAATAGCAATCTCTACACGTGGAGTATCACTGTGTATAGGTGTGATAGTTCTTGGGCACTAAATCTTAATAAGCAGATCAGTGTCACACACCCTTACTCGAACACGTTCTACCTGTGAAGGGTAAAGAGTACAGGTGTGATAGTTATTGAGCCCTAAACCTTAATAAGCGGAACCAGCACAAAATGCGTGCTGAACCCGAGGCTCGGCAATATGGTGGGGGAACACGACCGGCGAGCGGTGCCGACGATCGCGAGTAACAAAGTCGCGAGAGTGCCGGTAAAAGAGACAAATCTTTAATAAATACGCTCCCGAGAGTGCCGGTAAAAGAGACAAATCTTTTAATAAATACGCTCCCACCAAGAGCCTCACACGGCAAAAATACTCAGGGTCTAGTGCAAGCCGGAACCAGCACAAAATGCGTGCTGAACCCGAGGCTCGGCAATATGGTGGGGGAACACGACCGGCGAGCGGTGCCGACGATCGCGAGTAACAAAGTCGCGGGAGTGCCGGTAAAAGAGACAAATCTTTTAATAAATACGCTCCCGAGAGTGCCGGTAATTATAGGCGAGACAGAGCACAAGACTTATCTTGCTTTGACGGCAGGCCGAAGATGAATGACTTATAGGAAGTTGACACTGGCTTCTTCCGGGGCCGGAAGTGGGGTGACATCACGTGACTGTCTTATGACTGCATTGGCCACGGAAAAAATTCGGCCTGACAGAGCTGGCTAACTGCCGTTGAATGCTATGGTCTGACATGGTAAAGTATATGACGCCAAATGTTCGTTAAACGTCTTCGCCACATTTTCGCTTGTTTTAAGGCTTCAGTTGAGATGCTTTGGTTTGTGTGTCTGTCTTAATGCTCAAACCGCAAACTTGTTTTTGGGATGGCTTAAGGATCGTGTGATTTTTGCTGCACTATTCGGCGAAGTCGTTTATAATCTATTGTAATCTTGATTGTACAAATGTGAGTTGCACATGACTAAAGTGAAGAAAATATCATCACTCACCATCCTAATGTAATATTTGCACTGACAGATCGTGTATGAAAATACAAAAGAGAAAGGGAGGTGAATACAGAGCCTTGTGGCACACCACAGTGTACGAATGTATTCGAAAAATACATATGTTCAAGTAAACACATTGTATTTTCTTAAAACAAAATGACAGGAAAAACCATAAATGGGTTTAAAACACACAGACCTAATTTGTTTTAACAATTTTAACGTCACGAATGTTTAGTAAGGTGTTTGTCAAGACGTTTGTTAAGAGGTTTGGACAGAATTGAGAGCAGATTTACTGGCCTAAGGAGAGAGAGAGAGGGACTCAAAGACTCAAAGACTCAAATAGTTTATTCATAAAGGCCTTAGCCCCTTAGAATGGGGATATACATTATGATTCATGTCGCAGATTGACACTGACTTGATCATGTTACATAAACACTTCGCCTCTGGAATGCTTTATATAGATAAATAGCCAACTGTTTAACAGTACTCTCATTTGATGATGACATTAACAAAACTAATTTAAAGAAACAAGGATTCTTGAAATATTTTTGTGGTAGGAATAGGTCTCTGAGATCTTGTAATACTGGACAAGTTAATACAAAATGGATTTCATCTTCTTTCGAATTTCGACACAATGGACAAATCAGACTTCTATCACGTGACTGCCTGTAACGAAAATAATGAGAAGCAATATCAGACACACCAAATCTGAACTTAGTCATGATACGTTTTATATGTTTGTCTATTTTCATTGACATATAAACAGGTATACAGTGTAAATGACTAAAAGCTCTATAGAACTCAAATCTGGTACTGTTCTGCACATGTGAATTCCAGTTTTGCCAACTACAATCAATTAATCTTTCTCGGAATACCCGAATAAAAACATTCATATCACCAACACCTTGGTTCATCCATACAAAACCGAAACCATACGCATACAATTTCATCCGCACATTTGTCACCCAGTTTTTCTTTCCTCTATTATCCAAGTCTAACAACATTCTATACGCTTTGAGTGGCAATCTGTGATCCTCCATCTGAACAATTTTTAACCAATATCGAACACATTTCACAACAGAATTCAAATACATGGGATATCTAGACGTTTCACCATATACCAAATCATTCGGCGTTTGCAACGATACCCCCAGAAACTTCTTTAGAGCAAAAAGATGGATTTTTTCACAGTGCACAGCAGCAGCATCAAGGCCCCATATTTCAGCCCCGTACTGTATCACAGGTTGAATTTGGCAATCAAATAGTTTCAAAAACAAAGTAAGGGAATCGTTATTTAGCAATGACAGTTTTTTCATAAGACACAATAATGCACTTTTTGCCCTACTAGCTAAATCCTTGCAAGCAAAGGCAAAACTCAAACGCGTGGAGAAGTAGATACCAAGATATTTATATACATTAACAACAGGCATTAAGGATCCATTGTATGTCCATCTTGAGAGAGAGAGGGAGAGGGAGAGAGAGGGAGAGAGAGAGAGACAAAGAGAGGGAGAGACAGAGAGAGGGAGAGAGAGAAAGAGACAGAAAGACAGAGACAAAGAGACAAAGGGATAGACACGGAGACAGAAACAGCGAACCAGAGACACATGCAGAGAGAGAGAGAGAGAGAGAGAGAGAGAGAGAGAGAGAGAGAGAGAGAGAGAGAGAGAGAGAAGAGAGAGAGAGATGACTGATTTAAGATCATAACCCTATATGCCTGTGAATGAGAGGGAGGGAGGGAGGGAGAGAGACTGAGAGAGGGTGAGAGAGAAAGAGACAGACAGACATAAGGAGACAGACAAAGAGATAGAGACAGAGAGACAAAGAGATAGAGACAGAGACAGAAATAACGAACCAAACACACACACACACACACACACACACACACACACACACACACACACACACACACACACACACACAGACACTCTGTGTGTGTGTGTGTGTGTGTGTGTGTGTGTGTGTGTGTGTGTGTGTGTGTGTGTGTGTGTGTGTGTGAGAGAGAGAGAGAGAGAGAGGACTGATTTAAGATCATAACCCCATATGCCTGTGGATTGGATGAGAGAGAGAGAGAGAGAGAGAGAGAGAGAGAGACACACACACACACACACACACACACACACACACACACACACACACACACCACACACAGACAGGCAGACAGATAGCAGACAGACAAACAGACAGACAGACAGACAGAGAGAGAGAGAGAGAGAGAGAGAGAGAGAGAGAGAGAGAGAGAGAGAGAATGATTCTCTTAGCGCAACGTTCTGATTAATACACGATGCTAAAGAATGAACTACATTCCTATGATTTCATTACATCAATAATCAAAACTGAGTCGTACGTCGGGACATACCTTTTCTTGGAATCGGATTGGAACGGAGGAGAGGGTCACTAGGAAACATAGAATTTTGTCATCAATTCAGTCTTCACATTGAGAACACAAACGTATAGCGTGACATACAACTTTGAAGTCGTAAGCATAGACCTAAACATTCGAAATACATAATCTAATGCAGGTTTATTTTGAAACCGTAGATGTCTATTTACATTCAACCAAATATACCAATACAGCTTCGTAGTCATGAGTATATACCTAAACATTCGAAGTACCTAATATGATGTAGATTTAAAAAAAAGAAAAAAGAAAATCGTAGATGTCTATTCATATTCAAAGATAGCTTTCAACTAAAAGTGTACAATTAAAACGTTTGTTACGCACTGAACCTGCTGTCTGATGATATATTAACGGCGTCGCCGATTCTCCGATGTGCATTCTATCACTACTATTAGCCTTTGACAAACACGTTTACCTACATGACTTTTTTTGTCTCTGATTTCCCCATCCCCAGGTTATTGACTCATACGTCCACTCATAACATTTGATTTGCACTTTATATCTAAAGTCAGCAGCATGCTTATTTTATACTTTCGGCGGCGATCAATCACTGTTTATTGTTGATAACTTTAATGAGCAGTGCATGATGTAACTGCGGAGTACATACTGATCTGTGCCTACTGGGGGGGGGGGGGGGGGGGGGGTATATACACGTGGTGTGTGTGTGTGTGTGTGTGTGTGTGTGTGTGTGTGTGTGTGTGTGTGGTTGTGTATGTACCCTGGTGTATGCGCGAGCGCGCGCGCCCGCGCGCGCACTCGTGTGTGTATGTGTGTGTGTGTGTGTGTGTGTGTGTGTGTGTGTGTGTGTGTGTGTGTGTGTGTGTGTGTGTGTGTGTGTGCGTGCGTGCGCGTGTGTGTGTATATGTGTGTGTGCGTACACGCATTTTGTGCATGTATGTATGTATGTATGGATGGATGGATGTGTGTATGTATGTATGTATTCGTGTGTGTGTGTGTGTGTGTGTGTGTGTGTGTGTGTGTGTGTGTGTGCGCGAGCGCGCGCGCGCGCGTGTGTGTGTATATGTGTGTGCGTGCACGCATTTTGTGCATGTATGTATGTATGTATGGATGGATGGATGTGTGTATGTATGTATGTATTCGTGTGTGTGTGTGTGTGTGTGTGTGTGTGTGTGTGTGTGTGTGTGTGTGTGTGTGTGTGTGTGTGTGTGTGTACGCGCGCGCGCGCGTTTTTATATGCACACATTCATATGTATGTACATACCAAAATATGTATATATGCATATAAATGTGCGTGCGTGTCTCTACATAGGTACGGACGTATGTATACATGTATGTAGGTACGTGTGTGTTGTGTGTGTGTGTGTGTGTGTGTGTGTGTGTGTGTGTGTGTGTGTGTGTGTGTCTGTGTGTGTATGTGAGCGCGCGTGTGTGTGTGGTTGTGACCGCGTGCGCAGGCGGATGCACGTTTGTGTGTGTGCACGCCCGCGCTTGCATGCATGCATGCGTGTGAGCGCGCGATCATGCCTGAGCGCATGTGTGCAGGATCATGCGTGCATGCGTGTGCGTGTGTGTGCGTGTGCGCGAGCGCATGCGTGCGTGTGTACTGGCTGTTCATACTCTCTCACTGGCAGAGTGAAGTGGGGTGGGATGGTTGTAGTGTACCTGTAATCATTTCTTTTCTTGGTAATTGGAAAGAAAGCGAGAGAAGGAGAAAATCTATTTGTCGCGATTTGGTATGCTTAATTGCAGTTCATTATCGCTTTTTTTTCTATTGAATTTGTTTTGTTTTCTCTCTCTCTCTCTCTCTCTCTCTCTCTCTCTCTCTCTCTCTCTCTCTCTCTCTCTCTCTCTCTCTCTCTCCGGCAATTAATAGGAAGCGGTTGTTATCTGAAACTGTCATTGGTACAAACACAACTGAACTGTTTGTACAGCGCTGCACAGAGCCTTGAGCTTCAGGTAAATAAGAAACAAAACAAATGTCACAGTGTTCCGCAAAGGTACAAAATATCAGTTGGGAATGCCTAGAAGTATGCGGACATTTACCTTTGTACGAAACACTGCTTTACGATTGCATATCTTAAATAAATGTTAGCAAACCGCAAAAAAAGAAAGAAAAAAAAAATGGACAAACGAATCACAAGACAAAACACGACGCGTTTGGACCTCTTAAGTCTTCTTCAGGCAAGATACAAAACAATTAGGACAATTAGGATTCACCCCTATCTTGCGCTGAAGTGATTGAAGATAAGTGATTTCTCATTCATTTTCGTTGTCCTAATTGTTTTGTATCTTGCCTGAAGCAGACCTAAGAGGTCGAAACGCGTCGTGTTTTGTTTTGTGATTCGTTTGTCCATGTTTTTTTGGCGGTTCGCTAACATTTATTTAAGATTTTTTTAGATTTCCGCCTACAGTCGTCTCACTTTCCAACTAGATTTACTATTGCATGTCAAGACCCTTGCAAGCAGAGGTAATCGGTCAGTTGTGAGGGCGCTGAATGTTTTGCACAAAAAGAAAATACCTCAGCTACTTTTTTCAGGGCGCTGGAGGCATAAGTTCAACCAACAGCCCAGCGTAGTGCTGAAATTTGAGTTGTCTGAAAACAGGACAAGAAGTTGAACGATGACACTGTTTTTCAATGAAAAAAAAAGTGTGTTTATTGACATACAAGCCTCAAAATGATTTGGCTAGACAGCTGACTCAGAAGATTTCGAACTGATATGTATTTCGTACTTTAAATGCGTTAAAAAGAATTGGCAGAAATTGATTGAGATACACGGTAATAGACTGTGCGCCCAAGTGAACAAAACAATGTATGATTTGCATGATGAAGGTAAAGTCAACTGAGGGACAATTATTCGAAAATATTAATGTGGACAACTTGTTTTCATTTTTATCAAAGCTTAACCAGTGTGTAGGTTTTATTGCCAGTTTTTTTTCGGGCTTGTTTTAAAACAGCACATGACAGACCGAAGATGGCACGACTGAGACAATGAAATTCAAAGTGGTGACAGTTTCTATGTATAGACAGTTTCAAAATGAATTATTTGGGAGAACTATACTTAGGTAATAATAATAAATAATAATGATTTCTTATATAGCGCTTAATCAAACGAATTTCTCTAAGCGCTTTACAAAGTCATACTACATTCACCCTTCTCATATACAATAATACACCTTACACCCAACTACAAATACTATTACTACAATAACTAACAAATCCTAATCCTACCAATGTGACATTCACTTATTCTTCAAATATCACTACAAAAACTTAATCCTGTAACGTTCAATCATACAACAAATACATATAATAGAGAACATACACATACGCTACATTTGAAGAGGCCCAGACGGCTATGAGTTAGGTTGTACCCCCCCCCCCCCCTCCCCACAGCATTGACTAATTATGAGAAAATAGATGGGTTTTAAGTTTAGACTTGAAAGAAGAGATAGAATCTGAATGTCTGAGACAGTCTGGCAGTCTGTTCCACGTCGCTGGAGCTTGAAAAGAGAAAGATCTTTCACCAGTAGTAGTCCTGAAGCGAGTCATTCGCAGAAGGCGGTCGTCAGCACAGGAGCGTAGTTGTCGAGAGGGGGTGTAGATTTTAAGGAGATCTGAGAGATAAGAAGGTCCATTTTCAAAGAGAGCAGAGAAAGTGAGAGTTGAGATTTTGTACGAGATACGGTTTGAGACAGATAGCCCGTGAAGAGAGTGGAGGAGAGGTGAAATGTGAGCATGTTTTCTTGCTCTACAGACGACTCGGGCTGCATGATTTTGGATTCGCCGTAATCTTTCTATCAGGTATTTTGGAAGGCCGGCCAAAAGTGAGTTGCAGTAATCTATTCTAGATAAGACAAATGCACAAATGAGAGTTTTTGTAGCATCTGTAGAGAGAAGGTGACGTACAGAGCTGATTCTTCTTAGTTCTAAATAGGCAATCTTGCAAATATTTGAAACCTGTTTCTCAAAGGAGAGGGATTGGTCAAGTATGACCCCTAGACTGCGGACAGAGGTGGAGACAGAGACAGCACAGTCATTGATAGTGACAGTTGAAGGCAGAGAAGGATGGTTAGGCTGTTTTGTCACGAACATGAGTTCCGTCTTGTCGTCGTTTAGTTGTAGTTTGTTGGTTGTCATCCAGTCCTTCAGGTCTGCAATGCAGCCCCGCGTCCGAGAAATCAATGAGGTACAGTTATGAACAGAGTTATAATAATTATGTGCTTCAACAAAATTAAGATCATATGTTTCTGACATTGTGGCGCGCAGTCAAAGGTATACGAATGAGAATAAGAAATAAGCTGTGCCCTTTGTGTAGATCTGACGAAGAAGATGTAATTCGGTTTGTTTTAAGTTGCCCAGAGCCTAATAGTCTAAGAATAAAACACGTTCCTGCCAAATACTGTAACAGACCATCATGATTTAGACTGTGTTACTGTTACCTTAAAAAAACAGAAGCTTATAAATAATGTGTCTACGAATTTACGTACAAATTTTAGAAGGCGATGCACGTGAATATGATGCTAATGCAATACGTATATTTATTTTGTCCATCAAATTTCGTGAAATCTCTCCTTTCTTGGTTTTATGTTCGCCTTTGAGTGGTGCCTTGGCCATTTTTGAATGAAACATCGTTATCCCTCTCTCTCCCTGTCTGTCTGTCCAACCGTCTGTCTGTCTGTCTGTCTCTCTCTTTCACACACACACACACACACACACACACACACACACACACACACACACACACACACACACACACACACTCACACACACGTCTCCTGGTGACGCACACTATGTGCGTAATTTCCGCTCTGGAGATAAAATTCACTCCTTTGATTTTCAACGCTTTCGTGAAATTCATTTTTGAAAACACTGTATTGTGTGCGTTTGATCATCCGTTAATGTGCAACGAGTGTGCTTAGTCTGAAAAAAAGTACAGCATGCTGCACACCAAAAATTAATGCACCAAGGCTTTGCTTAAGGAGTCGAGTATTTATATAGTGGCACAATCAGATTGTTTTGAGAATTCTTATTATTGTGTCTGAAAGTCGATTCCCCTCATTTTTTTTTTCATACGGTCATCAAGGTACAAGCCAGGTGGTTCCAAGCAGACAGATTAAAATCAAAGAAATGGGACAATTTTGGGCGCTTGGAGCTGGCGCAAAGGTTAGGTCACGCGTGAGTGGAAAGGCCTGAAAAGTGTGTTGTCAATTACCAACATCGAGTGTTACGACATAAGAACCCAGACAGCAACAACAACGCTGTAGCCATAGCAATATTATGCCAAAAAATAGGCTCAGCAGATGTTGTGTATTGGCATGCAGCAGCCTGTTTTTAATGACGGGAACGATCTACAAAATGTTTCCACGTTTCATCCAATATATTCGTCTTCAGATGTTTTGTCCAGTTTTGTGTATTTGAAAGAAATCATGTAGTCAGCATCTCTCCACAAATGTTTTAAACGAGGTAGAGAGAGACAGACAGATAGATAGATAGACAGAGAGAGAGAGAGAGAGAAAGAGAGAGAGGGGAGGGGGGAGTTGGGGGGATAACAAGATGACGGTTGTATGTGTTTCTTTTTAGTAAAACTGACAAACCATGAAATGAGCTGAACAGAGACTAAGAAGATGCTTACTTGTACAACTGCTTGCAATGATTGAAAAGCTGAAAGAAATAAACACAAAATCTTACTTGCACACTGAGTACAGCATGCGCAAGGTATCTGGTTGTCACCTTTTACACTGGGGTAAAAATACCCTTTACAATAGAGAGTGAAGCAACCTTTTTCTAAATGAACTGGGGAAACTCTCTCCCTCTCCCTCTCTCTTTCTCTATCTGTGTATCTATTTGAAAAGGATTTCACAATCATACCCAGGATGATGGATTTATGGATTTATACAATCACATAGAACAATGAAGGAAAATCTCTCTCTCTCTCTCTCTCTCTCTCTCTCTCTCTCTCTACCTGATCAAATATATCTATTTATCTATGTAACACTGTGCACAAGTGCATACACGCACTCAGCTCAGCATTCACTCCGTGCACACGCAATCTCTCCAAACAACCAGAAGGCGCACTACAATAACTCTTCTTCTCCCCCTCCTCTCCAGGGAATAATTTACTAAACAATAATCAACTTTTCAAATCTTTCAATCTTATGTTCCTCCACTCCAGTGGAGGTACAAACATTCCACAGATCCACTAGCTGGGACCAAATTTAATCTCATTATACATAATATTTCACAACAACTTTTTTTTTACAGGTTTCTCTCTTCCTGGAGAAACAATTCATACATTTTTCAAAGAAGAATTAAAGATGGCTAGTATCTGAATTCCGACCCAGGGGGGGACAATCAACATTCATTGTGGGTCAACATGACAGATTCTTTAAATTCTCTCACGACTCCGACAGTCGTTGTCCTCTTCGCAATTACGTGCTGCCACAGCACTGTTGTTACGCAACTGCCACAGTTGCCTGTACCATTACTGATGCTGCCACAGCACCGGGAAGGGCTGAAACACGAATGAAGTCCGTGTAAGTAATCTATTTCAAAATCTGAATAATGATAAATTCTTTTCCCTTTTTCCCTTTTCTTAACTCTCTCTCTTTTCTCTCCCCCTCTGTCTATACCTCACCTGGTAATGGTAGATTGCAGGAAAAACTCGCTCTGCAAGCTCCAAACAACCTGTCTGGTCAGTGTCCCCAAGCCATCTCCTTCCTAAACCTTATTTTTCCTTCTTGCACTCTTCCTGAGTGATTACTCATCTAACTCTACGCTTTACAAGCCCTTGGTTACTTGACCAATGGACAACGTCCGTCCATTCAACCAATAATCACCCTACATCTGTTTTAATGAACTGTTTTCATAGCCACCAGCGACACCGATCACACTGGTCAGGCCATTCAAATTAACCTTTCTTTTACCTTTTCTCTTCCCTACCTAGGGAAATGCTTTATAACAAATAAGGGCGTACGCGACGGAACGTCACATGTCGCCATGTGAGGCTACATCACATGACAATCTATCTACCCATCTATTTACATCACATGACAATCTATCTACCCATCTATTTATCTATCATGCATGCATACATACATACATAGTACATATATATATACATACATACATTTATACATAGAAACATATATCCGTAATTGATTAAGATCTGTACGTTAGTGTTTTGTTTGCGTTGTATTTAGATCGACAAGGAATTATTTACCAGACGATGTATACAGACACGACGCAATAATTCTGTAAGTATCTTTAGGGTGCTTGAGTCGTCCTGACAGCCGAAGTTTCTAACAGGCTCCATAAGTGTTTTCTTTTTTAATGCATTTTAAACGATTATAGAATATCATGGTTCTGAAAATTTCTTTGGATCATATCAGCATTTTGATTTGGGAACAATGCGACATGATTTCCGAACTTTCTAGAAAGTTCCCTGCATTATGACTGGTATCCTACGTCATAATTCTCGATCTTTCTAGAATATTCCATGTTTGCTGGCTACCTGTGCAACGCCATGGTTTTGAATGTCCGATATTATGGACGGTTCAGGTCTTGGGTATTCATGAGAGAGTGATATGTAAATCTTGTAAGAGTTGAAGGATGTGTCCCGCTTTGGGGACCGTTGTGACGGTTCTATGAAAATTAATTTGCAAAGCATCTGGCGAATATAAAAACATTAGGATTCCAACTAGGTTCGACCTTTCTTCTGACTGGATTTGACGAGTTGGCAACCGCTTTTTTCATTGACCTAAGTGAAGGTTCCACCTCCACTGGCGTGTTAGAGAGCAGGAGCTTGATTCTTCATCGTAAGAACGGGACCATTAAATGTAAAGGTCAAACCCTTCACTCGCATTGTGTGTGGGCAATGGAGAGAGAGAGAGAGAGAGAGAGAGAGAGAGAGAGAGAGAGAGAGAGAAGAGAGAGAGAGAGAGAGAGAGAGAGAGAGAGAGAGAGAGAGAGAGAGAGAGAGAGTTGCTTATAGCCCAGCCGATCGCACAGGGCCATCTCAGAGCTGTTCCTAAGTTGAAATCAACTCTCAAGTCATTACGAAACAAGGAAACAAATAAAAAACAACAAACAAAAAACAAAACAAAAACCAAAGAACTCATCCGCACATTACATGAAAATAAACCTCCTAAAAACACATCAGACATTTTGTTAAAAATCTTTCCTCTGTAAAATCTTAGATCAGCTGAAGAAAGTTGATCTGCTTCAGAAATTCAGAGATCACGTCAGGTGGGACATCTCTGAACAAGGCTTTAATTGAACACTCTATAAAGTGTTTATGTCTCACATATATCATGCAAGTCTCAGCACTCTAAAAGACTTTAATGAAAACAGAGCACTTTGTAACGCCTGTCCTGCGTCGACGTGCATCGTTGGTGAGACTCTCTGTGAAACTGTGGTCTTTCTGTCAGTCTATCTACTATCTGTCTATAGTTGTGAACAAGATTTTAAGTAATAAAACGAAAACATAATTACAAAATACAAACAAATTAATCACAAACAAATACAGAAGTTAATGAGGACCTGCATGTATGTGGAATTACAGCAAAACAGCACAAAAATCATATGTACAAAATAATTCCTGCACGTTTCACATGAATCCTGTGAGGTGTGTTAATTTACATGTTATTTGACAGGCAAATCATATTTCATGGTTTGCTGATTCTACAACGATCTAAGAGATTACCTTAGCAATACATCTTTGTTCAATTGTCTATGTTTTATTGTCAAACATCATTGACTTGTGGCAAGTCGTCTGCCTACCGTCTCTAAATAAACATACTGAATCAAAGTTCCCTCTTTTTGTCAGGGGTATCTTCCCAAAGTAACAATTTGTTGTTTCCACTTGTTGTTACTGAATGCAAAAGAATACGAATCGGTCAAAAGTGTAAATGACGTCCTTTGTACTCCTGGTTTATTATTCTAAGCCTGGGCAGAGGTCAACCGGCATACAAAAACTCTTAACACACACACACACACACACACACACACACACACACACACACACACACACACACACACGCGCGCGCGCGCGCGCGTGTGCATACGTGTATATTTGTGTTTGGACATGTGTTTGTGTGTGTGATTTGTTAGCGCGCGTGCGTGTGTGTGTGTGTGTGTGTGCGCGTGCGTGCGTGCGTGTATGTGTGTGTGTGTGTGCGCGGACGCGTGTGTTTGTGTGCGCACGCGCATGTGCGTGTATGTACGAGTGCGCGCGCCCGAGTGTGTGTGCATGGAGGGGTGGGGATGGGTGTGCGTGCGATCATGCGTGTGTGTGCATTCATACATGTGTGCGTGCCTGTGTGTGTGTGTGTGTGTGTGTGTGTGTGTGTGCGTGCGTGCGTGCGTGCGTGCGTGCGTGCATGCGTGTGTGTGTGTGTGTGTGTGTGTGTGTGTGTGTGTGTGTGTGTGTGTGTGTGCGTATGTGTGTATGAGCGCGCACGCGCGCGTGCCTTTCATTATTGTGTTTGTTCCAGCAAGTTGGTAAAATTAGTACCAATATACCAGGTCCTAGTGAATTTATTTTGTCTGTAGAATCTTTGAAGCATCATCAAAATGGCATTAACATTTGACAGTGCAAAGTTGAAAACTTCCCCTCTGCTTATGAAAATGACGGACAACATGAGCGTACATGATAATTTCTCATTAAACTGGCCAAACACATCCCTTCGTGAAGACTGTATCCCGGTTGCATTCAGTGAAATGGAGTTTTTGCCTTGGGACAATCCTGATAACATTGTCAGCGCAGAGGTGGAAAACTTACTGCGCATGATCAAAAATAATCTGCTGGGGTTGCTCTTTCTGATTGGCGGGCCAGCTAACGTCATCAACATGGCGGTGTTTTACAAACAGGGACTGAAGGACCGGGTCAACCTGTGTCTGTTTGCCTTGTCTTTTGCTGATGGTATGTACCTGGCAATGGCGATACTGCATCACGGTGAACAACTGGCCATACAGTTTACTACAAAGGACAGATTTGGTCCGATTTCTTCTTTTTTATCGAACTTGAGTTTGACGGTTATTCTGCTTCCGTTCAGTTACGTATCACAGATTCTCTCTGCCATGATCGCTACAGAGAGGTGTGTGTGTGTTTTCAATCCACTCAAAGTTCACAGTCTGTTACGCACAAGAACAATGATGATAATCATCCTTCTGCTTTCCGCTCTGACATTTGGTCTCTTTTTCATCGTCACTTTTCGATATCGTGTAACGTGTGTGTATGATCCGGTATCAGGCGCAGTTACCATGATAGGAATCGAGGGGGAATTCTACAGAGCTCACAGACAGTTCATCGATGGTCTGGAAAGTTACTTTTTTGGTGTTGGTCTTCCTGGGGTGGTGATGATCACAGTGACAGTAACGACAATCATGACGATACTGAAACTTCGTGAGGCCATGTCATGGCGAGCTAAAACGTCGTCGACAATTTCTGCGCGTGAACTGGCCCTGACCAAAATCCTTGTTGGTAACTCCATCTTCTTTATTGTTTGCTCGTCTCCAAACGCTGTAAATCGCTTTGCGTGGATCTTTCTGCCGGAGGTGAATCTTGGACGACGAAATCAAAACTTCCTCTTAACCGGTATTTGGATTTCTGAAATCTTCACTTATGTTAACGCTACCTTCAACATTGGCATCTACTATACCATGGGATCTCACTACAGGGAATCTTTCTGGGCACTGTTCAGGAGAAACCACGGTTAGAATAACTCTCTGAGCAAGCCGTAACGATTCACTGAAGTTGGCATGATCGCCTGCAATCAAGAATAATGGAGGTGATCGGCATTTAAGTTAGATGCTGCAAATAGCAATGGCTTAGAGATACAGAGCGTGTTACTGTTTCACCAAGACGGCAAATGTTGCTTTTCTGATTTATTATTTACTGTTTACGACATCCCATCTCAATTTAGAATTCCTTTCGAGGCAATGAACGTTACCAGGAGACCCTCTGATGGCATTAGCAAGCCTCTAACACTGACTGGGGCTTTGTTCGTTTCCTCTCTCACAGTGCTTGGGCAGGATCAGCCCTTTTCAGCTCTTCTTCTCTTT
>CM065721.1:35501628-35509128 GCA_033310375.1 Conus canariensis | reverse complement strand
GGAAGCGTTACAGGTAAATGTTAAACCCTTCACTGGCATCATAATGTAGACAATCAAAGACTGTATTGAAAGCAGAGCACTTTGTAACGCCTGTTCAGTGTCGTCGTGAATTGTTGGTGAGACTCCTCTGAGAAACTCGGCGATCTTTCTATCTATTATCTGTCTATAACAGCGAACAAATTGTAAAGTAATGAGGAAATAATGTACAATTCAACATACTAAAACTAACCACAGAGTAATACAGTTGCTAATATGGATTTGCATATACATCACGTTGTTACAAATCAGCACAAAAATGACATGTAACAATTAGCTAATACAGACATCTGTCTACTCCAGCACTTTCCAGATAACTCCTGTAGAGTGTATTAATTTATATGTAAACTGAGAAAGGTAAATTGTCTGTTGAACAATTAAGTAGTGGGGGAAAACAAGTGCAGGTTAACAATTCTTCCATTATTATAGTAATGACTTGGCAAAGATTTGAAATAAAAAAGGGCAGGGGAGGGAAGAGGGGTCGAAGATAAGAAAATGGGAGAATATTTATCATAGATATGAAAACTCTTCACTAGCCGCATGAAGGAACCATCGCAATCACTCTCAAAGGCAGATCTGTATGTATAACCTGCTCTTAGGCCTTTCGTCCGCTGGATGGGACTCATCAGGGAGACACGGCTGATGGTGTTTGTGCTCTTGGCCGTCAGATAGAGACATACCACAGTCCGTAATTTTGTGGTGTTCTCACCACCAAGGTTCAAAGAAGAATCCAACAGCACCCCCAAAGCAGCCAGCGAAAGGTAGTAAAATAAAAGAAATGAAAGTGTGGAGAGGAAAAAAAGTTGCTGAAAAACTAAAAACATTATGCGAACGGTATAAAATGTAGGGGACAATCTTTGAGCCTATGCTTGAGGATCCATTTAAGGATGCAAGGGAGATCAAAGATATGGAACAGTCTGAGTGGTCAGCTCTCCTGTTCAATAACCCAAGCATTGTCAGCGGCTAAGAATTGTGCAGTACAACCTTTACTTGGAGCTCCTAAGAGATGCAATCGCCCACTGATTGACCAAACAATATAATGTTGAATAATTAAGTAGTGGGGGA
This sequence comes from Conus canariensis, assembly GCA_033310375.1. NCBI lineage: Eukaryota > Metazoa > Mollusca > Gastropoda > Neogastropoda > Conidae > Conus > Conus canariensis. Next base: position 35,508,027 of record CM065721.1, on the reverse strand, counting down.
ACACAAGTGCAGCTTAACAATTCTTCAATCATTATAGTAATGACTTGGCCAAGATTTGAAATTTAAAAAAAAGGGGAGGGGAGGGAGGGGAGAGGGGTTGAAGATGAAGAAAATGGGAAAATATATATCATAAATATGAAAACCCTTCACTAGCCGCATGAGGGTACCATCGCAATCCCTCTTGAAGGCAGATCTATATGTATAACCTGCTCTTAGACCTTTCGTCCGCTGGATCGGACTCATCAGCACCCCCAAAGCAGCCAGCGAAAGGTAGTAAAATAAAAGAAAATGAAAGTGTGGAGAGTTACCCAAGGTAAATTGTCTCTCATGTTTTATTGATTTTCCACAAATCGAAGTGATTTTCTCAGCAATAAATTTGTGTTTAATTGTCTACGTTTTATTGTGTAAAATCACTGATTCAATGCAAATTGTCTGCCCACCATCTCTTATTAATTATTCCGATTCACCGTTCCCTCTTTTTGTCAGAAATATCTTCGCAAAGTGAGATTTTTTTCAGTTATTGTTAGTGAATGCAATATAATATGAATGAGTTAAAAGTATGACTGACTTCTTTGTGTTCCTGACCTATTATCCAGAGACTGGGCAGACGCTAACCAGTACCACACACACACACACACACACACACACACACACACACACACACACACACACACTCACATACACATACATACACACGGACACGCCCGCACGCATGCACGCATGAGCGCCCACACGTATACACACGTACGCACGCGCCTGCTTGGGTACACACACATCCACACAAAGAGACGCGCGCGCGCGCGCGCGCGCGCGTGCGTGTGTGTGTGTGTGTGTGTGTGTGTGTGTGTGCTGTGTTGTGTGTGTATTTGTGTGTGTGTGTGTGTGTGTGTGTGTGTGTGTGTGTGTGTGTGTGTGTGTGTGTGTGTGTGAGTGTACGCGCGTGCAGAGTGCGTTTATGCATGCATCTATGCGTGTGTGTGTGTGTGTGTGGGTACGTGCGTGCATGCGTGAGCGCGCGCGCGCGTGTGTGCGCGCGCAGTGTATGTTTGTGTGTGTATGTGAGCATGCGCGTGCATGCATACACACATGCGTGCGTATATGTGTGTGTATGTGCGTGCGTGCACGCCGCGTGTGTGCGTGTCTCTTCAATTACCATCATTGCTTTAGTTAAGCTGGTGTAATTATTACGAATTCAACGAAAATACCAGATCCAGGTGTAAAAATGTTCTCGATAGGATGATGGAGGCAACATAAAAACTGCATGGACATTTGGTAGTGTAACGTTGAAAACTTCCCCGCTGCATATGAAAATGATTGACAATGCGAGCGTCCATGGTAATTTCTCAGGACACTGGCAGACTGTTGTGCAAAACACATCCCTTCGTGAAAATTGCATCCCAGTTGTATTCAGTGAAATGGAGTTTTTGCCTTGGAACAATCCCGATAACATTGTCAGCGCAGAGGTGGAAAACTTACTGCGCATGATTAAAAATAATCTGCTGGGGTTGCTCTTTCTGATTGGTGGGCCAGCTAACGTCATCAACATGGCGGTATTCTACAAACAGGGACTGAAGGATCGGGTCAACCTGTGTCTGTTTGCCTTGTCTTTTGCTGATGGTATGTATCTGGCAATGGCGATACTGCATCATGGGAACAACTGGCCATACAGTTTACTACAAAGGAAAGATTTGGTCCGATTTCAATTTTTCTGACAAACCTGAACTTGTCAGTTATTCTGCTTCCGTTCAGTTACGTATCACAAATTCTCTCCGCTATTATTGCTGCAGAGAGGTGCGTGTGTGTTTTCAATCCTCTCAAGGTTCACAGTCTGTTACGTACAAGAACAATGATGATAATCATCCTTCTGCTTTCCGCTCTGACATTTGGTCTCTTTTTCATCGTCGCTTTTCGATATCATCAAGGGTGTGTATATGATCCGGTATCAGGCGCAGTTACCATGACCGGAATCGAGGGGGAATTCTACAGAGCTCACAGACAGTTCATCGATGGTCTGGAAAGTTACTTTTTTGGTGTTGGTCTTCCTGGGGTGGTGATGATCACAGTGACAGTAACGACAATCATGACGATACTGAAACTTCGTCAGGCCATGTCATGGCGAGCTAAAACGTCGTCGTCAATTTCTGCGCGTGAACTGGCCCTGACCAAGATCCTTGTTGGTAACTCCATCTTCTTTATTGTTTGCTCGTCTCCAAACGCTGTAAATCGCTTTACGTGGATCTTTATGCCGGAGGTGAATCTTGGACGACGAAATCAAAACTTCCTCTTAACCGGTATTTGGATTTCTGAAATCTTCACTTATGTCAACGCTACCTTCAACATTGTCATCTACTATACCATGGGATCTCACTACAGGGAATCTTTCTGGGCACTGTTCAAGAGAAATCACGGTTAGAATAACTCGAAGAATTGAAAAACAAAATGTGTATTAGCCCAACAGGTCCATACTGCACACCCCTCTCGTCATCTTCGCCAAAATCAATTCTCCCACTCCTAGTCTCTCCCCATCTCTCTGTTTGTCTGTCTGTCTGTCTGTCTGTCTGTCTCTCTCTCTCTCTCTCTCTCTCTCTCTCACACACACACACACACACACACACACACACACACACACACACACACACACACACACACACACACACTCGCGCGCGCGCACACACAGAGAGGCCGACCGCCACCCCGAAACCTCCCATTCGACCTAGGCAGCTTTCGGAATGGGATGAGATGTTGTGGAGACTAAATGCCAGTGAGTTTCAGACATGTGCTGCAGATGAAAAAAAACTAGCACAGGAGTGAGTCTCCTGTTGTCTTCATTTTGTGTCCTAGAAGTGTCAAGAGCTTTCCATGGAAAGAACAATGTACACGAGGACGATACGTGCTGAACAAAACAGACAAATACGGCTGAAATGCCCTTAACAATGGCGGAATACACTGCACCGGTACCGATATTTTAAAGGATGTCAGTGTTGTCCCTTTAATAGTGGTGTTACATGTTATAGATTTTTTTTCAATACGAATCCAGCGGTACTTTGATCTTCTTTGTTTGCAAACGGGTGGCTTGTTCTGCTGGAAGGCTGATCAGAACAGAGTCACAGTAACCACCCGGTATGCCATGAAGGCAGAGATAATGTGCAACAGTGTGTTAGGAGACAAATATGAATTGATAAACGCCATGCGTCTCTTCATACGAAAAAAGGTGTGTGGCATACACCAGTAATAAACTCATGCGCTGAAAGAGTTTGATGCAGTCTGATCCCGAGATATCTTACATAGGTTTTTAAATACAACATCACTAACACCAATGCCTGCAGACTCTTAGGGAAGTAGTTTGATGCAAGACATAGTGCCAGCAGGCATCAGTCCATTTTTCTTATCAATTTGACGGAGGATGTATCAAGTATTTGACGAATGGTAAAAACTGAACGTTTGAATCGTCTCTGATCAAGCCGTAACGATTCATTCAAGTTGGCATTTTCGCCTGCAATCAAGAATAATGGAGGTGATCGGCATTTAAGTTAAATGCTGCAAATAGCAATGGCTTAGAGATACAGAGCATGTTACTGTTTCACCAAGAAATGTTGCTTTTCTGATTTATTGTTTACTGTTTAGGACATCCCATCTCAATTTAGAATTCCTTTCGAGGCAATGAACGTTACCAGGAGAGCCCCTGATGGCATCAGCAAGCCTCTAACACTGACTGGGGCTTTGTTCGTTTCCTCGCTCACAGTGCTTGGGCAGGATCAGCCCTTTTCAGCTCTTCTTCTCTTTCTTCAGCTCAACTGTATGGTGGCACACCCATTCCTGTTTGAGCTATTGATCTTGCCAAAGGTGTGAAAGGTTAAAGGTCTACCCCCCCTTCCCCCCCATGATTGGCTAATATTTGTTAATGGCAGGTCTGCGTGTTGTTTAACTACAGTTTGGGGTTTATTTCGTGGAAAAAAGTAAACCACATGAATTTAACGAATAAAAGAAAACGCTTTCGTTTGTCTGTTGAGACCCAGCGCTTCTGACGGAAAAGTTGGACGACATTCGCAGGGATGCCTGCTTTCTAATAATGATAACAAAATCAATAAGATTTAACCTAAAACAACAAGAACAACACAAAACAAAACAAAAAGAAAGGAATGCGATCGTTGTTAAATGTGTTGCCAAGAACATTTTAGTCGTACAGGGTTTTTAAGAGACTAAAGTACATCTATAACGTTTTGCCTTTTGTCTGTCGAGAACATGCGTTGTTGAAAGAAAGAAAAAAGACACAATAATGTCGTAATATGTGTATTACGTAGACAGCCTTCTCACTTCGTCAAAGGGGGGAGCAGATGACTACAACAGAAAACGTCTTTGTCTTCGCCGAAATCTCCTTGTCGACTCAGCCCAAATGTTTCTGGTGTCAGTGTGTTCGCCCGATAATCACAGCAACATCGACTGGACAGCTACATCGGGTCGACTGAACTGACTCGCATCAAGCAGCCGACTCGTTCGACCATGCAACTTCCGTCGTACGCAATGTAAGTTCATTTATGTCCAGATTTAGCCGATCACCTCCGATATTCTTGATTGCAGGCGAAAATGCCAACTTGAGTGAATCGTTACGGTTTGCTCAGAGACGATTCAAACGTTCAGTTTTTACCATTTGTCAAACACTTGATACATCCCCCGTCAAACTGGCAAATAATTGAACATTTTCAAAGTAGACCTTCAGCATGGTGACATGGAGGTCTTCTTTCGACAGTAGTTTCGTTCGGTGTTTATCTATGCGGTAAATAGAGTAGTGTTATCTTTCTGTCTGTCAGCTCCTGGCATTTCAGCTGGAATAATTCGTCTTGTTCATAGTTTCTTCATTTTGAACTACTGGACATAACGTTTGTGTTCAAATGCAGTGGACGGTAACAACGACAGCGCAGCTTCCACCGTGCACTTCTCTTTGATGTGGAAATTGATGAGGACGTTCCCCTGTTTGATGTGTAAGTATCATGAACATGACGGTATATATAACTTGCATCGTGACTAGTGACCATATTTTACTGATATTGATTGCAGTTCATGCGTGCACGTGTGTGTGTGTGTGTGTGTGTGTGTGTGTGTGTGTGTGTGTGTGTGTGTGTGTGTGTGTGTGCGCATGTGGGTTTGTGTGTGAAAGACACAAGGAGACATATAGATGGACAATAGATAAAAACAGGCCGACTGAAAAAAATGTGGACGAGAGAGAGAGAGAGAGAGAGAGAGAGAGAGAGAGAGAGGAAAAGAGAGAGAGAGAGGACAAGTCAAAGGGAGTTCTACAAGGCGATTTTTTTCTGTTCCATCTTGTGTGCCGCCTCAGTAGCAGCGCACCAACGCCCCGTCCACACCCCGTCCACAGCCACAGCCCGGTCAGTCCCACTGCAACCCCGGCACCGGCAATCCACAGGGAGCAGTCAGTGTCATGCCGTGAAGAGGCAACCCACCAGAGGAGACACTGCACTGCTGCCGAGTCACCTAGGTGGTGTTCAGTGGCGCCTGTTCTGATCCAACAAATGCAAGACACCACCTACGTAGCCCCCTACTGACAACAATAATTGCTTAGTCGCGGAGCTGGCGCGAGTGATTTCTCCCTCCGGAGAGCGCCACTGCCTCCGTCCAACGACAGCCCCCACAGACTCGCCGATACCGGTGACCCCGACGGAATCAAACCAAGGTCACAGACGTGGAGAGGACATCGAAACTGAGGTCACAATAAGAGCAGGGCATGAAGGGATACAGAATTTGAGACTTTTTTCATAATACAGGTCGATGAAAATGAGGATGATGAAGATGACGCTGTGGATTGCTTTCTGCATGACAGGGCTGTACTCTACACTTCCTTTCATATATATCCCGGCGTCAACTAATGGTAATGGTAATGTTGCATACAGACCAGCCGACCGCAAAGGGCCGTATCAGAGCTGTCACCACGTACAAGTCAACTCACCAGTTATTTAAAAGAAAACAACAACCAAAAACCATACACACACCTCGTTAAAAAATACACGTTTTTGTGCGCGCGCCCGTGCACGTGGGTGTATGTGTGTGTGTGTTTGTGTATGTGTGTGTGTGTGTGTGTGTGTGTGTGTGTACGCATGCGTTTTTGTGCGCGTGTGCGTGTGTGTGTGTGTGTGTGTGTGTGTGTGTGTGTGTGTGTGTGTGTGTGCGTGTGTGTGCACGTGTGTGTGTGTGTGTGTGTGTGTGTGTGTGTGTGTGTGTGTGTGTGCGCATGTGTGTGTGCGTGTGTGTATGTGTGTGAAAGACATAAGGAGACGGACAGATGGACAATAGATAAAAACAGGCGGACTGAAAGAAATGTGGACGAGGAGAGAGAGAGAGAGAGAGAGAGAGAGAGAGAGAGAGAGAGAGAGAGAGAGAGAGAGG
>CM065721.1:35484128-35496628 GCA_033310375.1 Conus canariensis | reverse complement strand
CTACCTTCAACATCGTCATCTACTATACCATGGGATCTCACTACAGGGAATCTTTCTGGGCACTGTTTCATAGAAATCATGGCTAAAAAGAAAAGCCCGAGGAATAAAAATAAGATGGGCGTACCAGCCCAGTAGGTCAATACTGCATCCCCTCTCCTCCACGTTCTCGAATTCTTCTCAGATGTCAACTCTTGTACTTCCAATCACACATACACACACAGACACACAAATATATACACACACAGACACACACGCACGCACGCACGCACGCATGTCTGCACTCTCGCGAGTCTGCATGCGCGTATCTATTGTAAGACTGCCCTGAATACGGAAATGTCTTATCAGTCTCGTAACACAGTGTATAACTGTATACCTTCATCAGTGTCAAGAGGAGGGTCTATTTTGACATCTTTGTAGGTTTCATCTGTTACTGACGGTACATTCGGTAGTTTTCGGCCATCATCATCAGTCTTTTTTGTTTCATTTTTCTTCTTTCTTTCTTTTTTCTTATTTTATGTTTTTTCCTTTTTTTTTTAAAATTTACTTATTCATTCATTTATTTATCAATTAATTTATTTTTTTCGGGGGGGGGGGGGGGGGGGGGGGACTCTAGCCTCCAACTTTGTCCCACTTTGTTTTCCTTTTATTTTAGTGGGGGCTCCATCCTCCTCTTTTTTTCCCCCCACTTTTTCACTTTTTTTCTTCAAAGACTCATACACCATGCATAGTCTGTGTGTTTCATTACCGATAGACATTCGCTTGCTGGTTTAGGTGGGTTTTTTGTCGTTTGACACAAGGCATCTGGGTTTATTTACGTTCAAATGTTTAGTGAGCCGACACTTTCGCTCTGTTGCATTTACCACTCACAGTCTGTTTGATAATACCATCAGCAGCAGACAAGACAAAGTTGCGGTGAATGTTGTTGACTGTGACTTGTCAATGTCAGTAATCACACAAAACATTGAGGAACAAAAATCAACAAAAAACAATATATTTTTCCAAAGCCCACTGGCAATGAATCACTTTCTCAGAAACTATTGTCACTTTCAACATCAACATCACTGACACAAATCAAAACAGGAAAACGTGAATGGCATATAATGACATGAAATGTTTCATGCACACCATCCATTTCGCCTCTAGAGTCAACAGGAGTCATGTTCGCAACAACTGTGAATGGGCCTCTCCATTTGACCCGTGCTTTGGTTTGGTCCGCAGACAACAAAACCAACACTTTCTGACCAGGAGACAAAACTCTGATTTTGGCCCTCTTGTCAGCATAATGTTTGTGTTTGTTTACAAACGCTTTCACCTGCTCTTGCACAAAAGAACATGCATTCACGACGCCATTTTTTTTTTATAGGTCGAACGCATACTAGTACACATTTTTGTCTTGCTCTGAAAAGACCTGTCCTCCAAGACCAATACAAAAAGAACGTAGGGTCCTCTTGCTGGATGACCAAATAGTGATTCGAAAGGGGGAAAACCAGCAGTTGAACTGGGCAACTCTGTAAGCAAAGAACAGGGCAGGAATGTATCTGTCCCAGTTTTTGATATTATCATGTGCTTCTTTTCTGATCAATGCTTTCTGAGTGCCGTTAAAACGTTCTACCATGCCACTGGACTGAAGATGATAGCGCGTGGTGGTAACTCACTCGGTTGATAACATTCTGTACGCCTATGCCATGAGATCAGACACGAATTGTGTACCTTGATCCGAAAGGATATTGGATGCGGCAGAAGACTTTAAAGAGCGCTTCCAAAACTGCGACTGTGTCAAGGTATACGATTTCGGGTAACGGGTGGCCACATCACCAATGGTGGGTACGTATTTGTGGCAAAGGACGCAGGGAGGGACTGGGAGGGGGGGATGGGGGAGGGGGGCAGTGGGACTAACTATGTCAATGGCTATTCTTTTACAGGCTCACTGAATAGAATGTTTGCTGTAGAGCTGACAGTCATGAGTTTCAACTATGGCCGTGAGTACGTTGGAGCGGGCTTTTTGGCTTGTATCCCCTCCCTGTCCACCCAGCAGTAAATGTGTACCCGATTTGATTCAGGGAAGCTTAAAGGCGACGGAAGGAGGAAGATGGGCTTCCCCATCCATCATACCATGTCCTAAACATGGTGAACTTCTGACAGTTCACTATCTCTACGGCCGACATGCTAAGGGAACTTCAACCCTAAATTTAACATGTATGAGTGATGGTGTGAAAATTTGTAAACTGTGTGGTGACAGCAAATGTGTCGTCAAACTCTCTGTGAAATTTGCTGCTGTTGTGTCCTTTTGGGTTTCTTTTGTAGAACATTTAGGTTTTGTTCTCTTTGCTGTTTTGCTAATGTGGTAGTGGGACAATAAATGGTCTGGAAAGTTGATACTGACAAATATACAACATACCATCAGTGCATTGCCTTGCGAACACCATTCTCTCCCCTTAATAACAATGGTCTGGAAAGTAGTGGGACAATAAATGGTCTGGGAAGTTGATACGGACAAACATACAACATACCATCAGTGCATTGCCTTGTGAACACCATTCCCTTTCCTCGTAATCACAACAGTTACTCCCCCTCTCCCCCCCCCCTTTTTTTTTTTTAGCACAGCCAATGATTTGATAGTATTTGGTGATACCTGGTGACATGTCCACGAAGAAAGTTGTCCCGGAATCATCAAGTATTAAAGACTTCAGGAGATATGCTTTTCATCAAAACGAATAAAGAGCACTATAGCCCCTGTTATTCATATGATTCTTAGTTGACTTCAGACTTTGGGGATCATGCCGCTTAAGAATAAGACAATGCCTGTTTCTTGGTTTGATGCCATTTAGAAGCAACTGTAACAACGCCGTAAAAGTCACTGTTTTTGTTTGAAGCCAGAGAACAAACAAACGATAACAACTGTAAATAGTTCCACATAATCGTCACTTAAGATGACGAAGGATTTGGTATCCGCAATATCCTTGATTCTCGCTAAGGTAATGATAACTTTTATCCGAAATAAAGTAGAAAGAAAGGCGTGGTGAGGATGTGATAATCATGAACTTTATGGCAGGGGTATCTGGGATCCATTCTTTTTCTCTGCGTAGAGAATGAAGAGTTCAATAATGCCAGAAAAATATGTCATTCAAGTAATCTATATTTTCAGTATACATTAACATTCATTCAGTGAACTTCAGCTGGAGAAACAATATTACGTAGATGAACACAGGTACCTAAAGCAACATCCTCTCTTAAATCACACTGAAGCCTGCGCATGAGATTTTAAAGTGTTGGTAGTACAAGTATCTTAAATATCAGTTCAGTTAAGGATTCTAGGAGCTCACGTGAATTAATACACTAAACTTTGGCCACATGGTGTTTACCGGCTGATTTGATTTTATCAAATCATTGCATCCATATGTTTTTCCTACGAATTCAAGTAATGCAGGCTAAAGACCTTGTTGGCAGATTCAGCATTTCTAAGGTCTCAACTGAAATGACCAGGGAAATCAAACACGAATGATCTGTTAGAAAGATGGCCTATCATACACACTTCACAAACCGAGATTAGGTCAGACTAAACGGTTCTTAGTTGATTCTGAAATATTCAATATGATTGTTGATTCCAGGTGTTATGAACACATATTTGCAGTGAAATAAATTCTGTGCAGCACGCGTCAGTCGCTTTGACGAAGTAGGCCAGCGGTCAGATTCGAACTGTGAGCAGTCGAGTGCGGATCCTTGGTCACTCAGCTTGAAAGAGGATCTTGGATCTTTGTGATCTTGTTTTCTCTTGTGATGTCAAGACGTTTCCAAAAAAAGTGCTATAGAATGATCACGATCGAGGTCTCAAAAACAAATAAAATAAAAAATATAAAAAAAGAAAGAGAAAAACCTCCCTTATTGACCCTGAGGTGTGGATGACCTTGTGCGAGACTGTTCTGTTCGGGGCCACATCGTCAGCAACAATGAGTCTGCCTCTTTCGAGCAAAGCACGAGGTCAGACGTCAGAAGAAGCGTCAACTGTGCAGAGAGAGAGAGAGAGAGAGAGAGAGAGAGAGAGAGAGAGAGAGTGAGAGAGAGAGAGAGAGAGAGAGAGAGAGAGAGAGACAGACAGACAGACAGACAGACAGAGAGAGAGAGAGAGAGAGAGAGAGAGAGAGAGAGAGAGAGAGAGAACTCTGAAATTTTTAATTGTAAGGCCACCGACTTGTATACAATGGGTACACGTTTGCTGAGAATAAAATGAAAATGGGTACGGGTCATCAGCAAAAGGAGGTAATTTCTTTCCAGAAACACACAAGCAAACAAGTGCAAGGGCAAATAATTCAAGGAAACAAACCAAGATAAACAAAAATATTTTCACTTGCGTTTGAAACCAGTCACAACACATATTCATATATCTAGTTTCCGTTCAAAAGTTCATGTCTAGCTTTCAGTGCATAAAAGATATACATTGCCAAATTTCTAAGGATCATCATGTTTTTAGATTGCATCAAATAAGCTAAACAAACGCCATTTGGATAGGACTAGAATCTTGATAAATATTTTTTCTCGCAAACATGAGTACTTTAGACATTCAAACAAGAAATGAAATTTGTTTTCAAATTCTTATAAAATGGACATTTTTTGTTGTTGTTCATCATATCTGTTATTATTTTTTAAATCGCATAATCCTAAACGAAATCTTGAAAGAGCATATCCAAGTTTACTAACTGTGATAACTGACAAATATTTTTCTGTGTGGAATGTAGCTTTGAATGATCTGTATGTTGAAAAACGGTCGCTCTGAGAAATTTTTGCATTCCAGTTTTGCATACAGCAATCCAACATGCGTTGTTTTAGTTCCTTCAAGAACATCACTTCATTTCCAACTCCTCCATTTATCCAAATCTCTGAAAAACCAAAAATATCAAAACATCTTTCAATATGATATGACTAGTTATGATGATTGAAATGACCACGGGTAAACATGGGAATCTTATTCAGAATCAACAAGTGGGCTTGCTTTGGAAATCTGTCAAGTGCCATATTTCTGAGTTTAAACCAGTATTTGATGGATTCCAAAGTACTGTCAATACACAAAGGATATCGACCGGTTTCACCATATATCATGGTATTCGGACTTTTGGGACTCACACCCAGTAAACGTTTACAAGCGAACACATGAACTGCTTCTATAGATTTATATTTCGTTAAGCCCCAAAGCTCAGCAGCTTACAATAACATGGGGGGAGAGAGAGGGGAGAGAGAGAGAGAAGAGAGAGAGAGAGAGAGAGAGAGGAACATCCTGCATTCCGTCCATTTCAGCAGAACATCCTATGTCGTCTGGTCACAGTATCATGTCCCTCTCTCAGTGTGAAAATATCCAGAATCATTGTATCGCGTATAACTTATTCAGTATGGCAAAGAAAAGTTTTGAAGTTTGATCTGAGAAAAGGACAAAGAGGCAAAGGATCTAAGTTGATGTACATGTTGATTCCTAACGAAAGGGGCTTGACAGGTGAAGAAGTGTTGACCAAACGTTTACCACGAGTGCAAGCGTCGTGTCAGGTGTTATGCTGGGAAAGTATCGTTCACATCTGTTGTTCAAATGAAATGCTGACTCGACCACGACACGATGCACATAGTGTTGAAGCGAGGTTCACAATGTGTGTTCGTGTTGAAGCTGAATGAGCCGTTGGCGTTTCGACGTTGGAAAGATAAGATTTCTGTGGTAGAAAGAGTGAAAGAGTATGAGTGACAGAACCATGATGCTCACTGAGTAGGGGTGGCATTGATTACCGGGAATTTTGCAAAATAAATAAGATCAGAAGTTAGTCGGCCTTTTGCGAGAGCTCATGTATAGGTTAATAATAATAGTAATGAAGACAAGAGATTTCTGGTATCCCATAAATAAATGTAAGATTGAAATACACAGCCTGTTTACGACAGTTAAGCTTAACATGACGTTTAGATAGAAAACAAATACAACAACAAACAGCAGTGATTTGATTTGTTTTGTAAGCATTACTTCCGCAGTTTATGAATGTGAGAAGGTGGAAAAAAATTAGTATGTGAAATCCTACCCGGTGACAGTACACAATGAAGTGAACGTATGAAACCGCCGTCATGAACCTTCAAGAAAAGTAGGAGGATGCACGTCCATTGAATGCAAATGAGATTCTGTTTTATTACAGCGACCCACGAACATCTTTTCGCTACAGTGATTAAAAATGCCTATTATCATAATACCACTAGTCTGCTCCAATGCATTTGTTCCCACCACAGACCTGCAAGTTCTGATCAATACACTTCTCAAACACAATACGTTTGAAGGGGGAACACAGTATAACGGAATAAACCACGTGCAGTTGAACAGTCCTACCATCACAACAGACTGGAAAGCAGAACCGTTAAACTTTTCTCGGGATCCATCCTGCAGTATGAGAGCTGACCACTGAAATTGAAGAAGACAGGCGTTGGGACTATTCTCCACGCTTAGCGATCGCCCGGCAAAAGGAGATATTCTAGCGTCAAAATGATGTTTTAAAACATGTACACAAACCATCATGTTTCACTTTTTTGTTACTGATTTATATACAACTTGTGCAAGTGTTTTGTATGAGCGCACGCATGAATGTGCGTATGTGCCTGGTATGTGTCAGGTATGTGTGTGTGTGTGTGTGTGTGTGTGTGTGTGTGTGTGTGTGTGTGTGTGTGTGTGTGTGTGGTGCGCGTGCGTGCGTGTGTGTGTGTGTGTGTATGTGTGTGTGTGTGTGTGTGTGTGTGGTGTGGTAGAGAGAGAGAGAGAGAGAGAGAGAGAGAGAGAGAGAGAGCGTGCTTGCGAGTGTGTGTGTGTGTGTGTGTGTGTGTGTGTGTGTGTGTGTGTGTGTGTGTGTGTGTGTGTGGTGTGTTGTTGTTGTTCTTTAGTTTAACGTCTTCCCACTAAAAGTGATATCAGACGAATGTGTGTGTGTGTGTGTGTGTGTGTGTGTGTGTGTGTGTGTGTGTGTGTGTGTGTGTGTGTGTGTGTGTCACTGTGGAAGTGGTGGAGTGTGTTTGTGAGGGAGGGAGGGACTGAGGGTGGTAAAGAGAGGTTAAAGGATATATTATTTTCAAATTAAGTGGAGGGGATGGGGGCAAACTTTCAAATAGTATTTTGCAAATTCCAGAATGACGGAAGCTGGAACTAGGACACAGTGAATGATTTCTGAGCTCACGGCAAACTAAGGGCCTAAAATGGTGTTCTCTCCCTTTGACACATGCTCTGATCGCTTAACAGCGCTAACTTCAGTGAAAATAATTTGCCACGTAGAAAGTAAGGCTTTATGTCGTCAATACGGTTTTCATTCCTCATCAATTACTGTTTTGACATCATAATTGCCTTTTCTATACAGCAGCAGTTACTGCTTTCATTTCATAATTACCGCTTTTTCACAGTGAGAATGACTGTTTTCACGTCATAAGTACTGGTTTTTTCTGGTCAACGTTACTTTTTTGTTCGTCCTAATTACCATTTTCTTACACTAATAATAACCATTTTTAATGTGATCAGCGCTGTTTTCTTAAGGTAATAATTACTGTATTCCGTCACACTTACCATGTTCTTAACGGCAACAAGCATTTGTTTTTACGCCACAACAGAAATTATGTCCCATTTCTTTCATAATAATGACGGTTACCATGTTCTTACATAAACAATCATTGGTTTCTACGTCACATCAGAAATTATGTCCGTTTCTTTCATGATACTGACTGTTTTGATGATGGAGGCAGTGATTACGAATGTTTGACGTAATTAGCTCCCCTAGCGAAGGGCTAGAGAGAAACGGCGGCTGCCTCATCACGTCCCCCCCCTCGCCCCCTCCCCCCCCCTCCCCCAACAACGACCCCAGCGGTCAGGGGAATGACTGACTGACTGACTGAGCGAAGGGCAGAACGGCTGGCGGGCCATTTCTATGCTAATGCAGCTCGTGTCAGGTTTCACTGCTGTCTCCTTCTGTGCTGTGAGAACGGAGAGCGGGTAGTGGTGATGAAATGATGGTGGTGGTGATGGTGGTGATGATGGAGATGGTGGTGGTGGTGGTGGTGGTGGTGATGATGATGATAATGATCATGATCATGATCATGATGGTAGTGGTGGTGGTGGTAGTGATGGTATGATGGTGATGAAATGATGATCACGATGATGATGATGATGATGATGATGATGATGACGATGATGATGATGACGATGATGGTAATGACGATGACGACGACGATGACGACGACGACGATGATGATGATGATGACGATGATGATGAAAGTGGGGAGATAATTGAGTAAGTCGCTACGGCATTGGGTTATCCGTATCGAAAAAGCGACTTGGGAGTGCGATCTTTGTTTGATGATAGAACGAGGGAAATGAAGACATGCAACCCCACAGGCACAACAACAACATCAGCTACAATCATCATCATCGTCGTCATGATGATAACAATAATGATGATAATAATAATATGAGAAGAAGAAGAAGAAGAAGAAGAAGAAGAAGAAGAACAACAACAACAACAACAACAACCCACAACAACAACAACAACAACAATCATAATGATGATGATGATGATGATGATGATGATGATGATGATGATGATCATCATCATCATCATCATCATCACCATTATGATCATAATACTAACGATAACATCAACGTAAACATTAATGACTATTTTCATTTTCATTACAGTTAACATCATCGTCACTGTCATACAAAAAAAAAGAAGTTCTAAAAGCACACATTCTTACATCAGTTGCTCAATGCCCTGTGCACCATTCATTCCATCAGACACACACAAACAGCTCCTTCATCCCCCCTCCATACCGCTCTCCACCACCTCACCCCACCCCACCCTTGCCATTACACAGATCCTTAACCCTCCTTCATCACCCCTGACCCATCCCGCCCCCCCCCCACTCCACTCCAACACACACAACAAGCTTTAAAACATACTCATGGGACTGCTTGTCGACACAGACATGTGTCTGCATGCTGTTTCTAGACTCGGGCAGAGAAGGAGGGTTGGGCACAGTGAAGTGAAATGAGTTCCAGACATGTGGAGCTGAAAACCCACAGCTCCGTTCTCCCGCGATCTTTATTTTACGTCTCTGAGACCCCAAAGAGCTTTTCACTTAAAAAAAAAAAAAGTGTGAGCAGGACCAGAAGAAGATATTCTAAACGTGTATGGCTCATGGATGCACAGTTTACATATTTCGCATTTTTGATAACCTTTATTTTTCACGCTTCAAGTCAAATTCTATGTATCAAACTTATAGATGGCATATTTTGATCGTGGAACTGACAATAGATTTAAAGAAATGGAACTGCTGGCTGTGAATGGGTGTTTTGGTCAGCTGTTCTGAAAACTGATATAAATCAACAACAAAATAACAACAAAATAGATAAATAAACAAAATTTGCAACTGTACAATGAAGTAACTCGCTATATTCAGTCTCAAAGATTTTCTGTCAGGGATATTCACTGCATGTCTGATGCTGAGTTCAGCTTGCTGTTGAGACAGCGAACGAGTGAAGACATAGCAGTTCAACCTAGTCACTGAGCAAAGAGGATCACAAAGGATCACAAAGGAACTGGCTGCACACCAAAAATCAACGCGCCTTGGCCTTGCTTAAGGAATCGAGTATTTATAGATATTCACAATCACATTGTATTGTGAATGTTTATGGTGTCTTAACTTGATTTACCTTCTTTTCTTTCATTCCTCATCAAGGTATCTGCCAGGTGGTTCTAAGCAGACAGATTAAAATGAAAAGAATGAGACTATTTTGAGTAGACCACGTGGCGCAAAGATACGGCCAGGGGTGAGTGCCAAAGCCTGAAATGTGACGTCAGGTAAGGAGTAGCTCATGTTTCTTTAATGATTGGTGTGGATTGTTTAGTTGACTTATCATCAATTTAATATCAATCTGTGTGTCAAATTTATGCTACGCCTTAAAAGGCTTACATGGACTATATATAGCCAGTTAGTGCAAAATCCTAATTGTGGCGTGTGGCCAGATCCTGAACCTAATTCAACGCCATATTCCGTGTACGGTTCAGCTTCCTTCTCCCGGAGGGCGCATGGGCACATCAGTTCAGGACCAGTAACCCGTCTGGCAGAACTGAAGTTGTTGAGTCTTAGCGCCAAGATGGGACCTGCGCCTTGAAACAAGCCTAGTGAAGAGTAGTATGCTGTCGCTAATCCTGTCGCTGATACGCGTCGTGTCCACGAGAAACACTGCCAGTGTGACCACAGACGACTAATGAACAGAAGTAGTGAATCACGTTTTGAGCACGTTTTGTTAATAACGTGGAATTCTGCAACAGTGTACCCGTGTTTGGAAGCGTGACTTTATCGTGTGCTAAACTTATCGTGTCTCTTTTGCATGTTTTGTCTCTTGGATTTCGTTTCTTGTCTTTACAGAAAGTAAAACTCTGCTCTCTCTCTCTCTCCCTCCCCTCCTCTCTCCCCCTCGCTCTCTCTCTCTCTCACACACACACACACACACACACGCACGCACGCACGCACGCACGCACGCACGCACGCACGCACGCACACACACACACACACACACACACACACACACACACACAAATCCGTTCCATGTTGCATCTGACAGAAACAATCCATTTTCCCCATGAGACAAACCAATCACCGAAAACACCTGACGTCGTCAACCCCAAGATAAATGCAAAGGGGCAGGTGCTGCTTGTTTGAACCGCCAGCAGGTAAATAAAAAAATTACTCCCTCCTGCTCCTGCCTTTCCTCCTCACACACACACACACACACACACACACACACACACACACACACACTCACACACACACACACACACACACACACACACACACACACACACACACACACACACACACACACACACACTCACACACACACACACACGAAATTATCATGTCCACTCATGATAATATGTTTTCACCCCTGTCCGTTGGTTTATTATTTTTGTATTTCTTTGTTTATTCATTTCTTTATCTTCTTCTTCTTCTTCTTCCTCGTTCGCCATCCCGTTAGATGAGCAGCCCGGTGTCCTCGATGAAGGCTGCCGTCCGTCGCAGCTCCTCCAGGGTGCCATACAGCTTGGCTTCCACTGCTGTCGGTGTTGGCCAGTACTTTCTCCTGGATGCTGCATACGTCGTACAGACTTGAAGGATGTGGTCAGTTGTCATTGGTCCCTCACTACAAGGGCACTCTCCACTCTGTCCAATGCCAAATTTTGTGTGCATGTGGTGGAGCAGGCGATTGTGTCCAGTCCTCAGGCGGAAGATCTTGACCTGTTCCCGTCGTCCCAGTAAATGGTATGTGTCTTCTGGGTTGTATTTGGGATGCAGGAGGCGCCATTTTATTCCTTGTTGTGCCTTGATGATTGTCTTAATTTCATCGTATGACACCAGGTTGTTGGCCTGCTCCTTCTGTGCACCATCTTTTGCCAGAATGTCCGCTTTTTCGTTGCCTCTGATGCCACAGTGTGCTGAATTCAATATTTCTTGCAGTCATTGCAACACCAAGCTGCTCTGTAAGTTGCTGGAATGGTGCTCGGTACTTATCCTTGGAATTTATTAGTATATTGTAATTTAGTCCCTTGCGGATTCATTCCAAGAACTGGCCCTCAGCACTTGTGTCTTAAGAGATTATCTTTTTATATTTTCTACTTTTCACAAGAAAATGTAGCTTGTTTTGCTCTTTCATGATTTTCTTTTGCTTCTTAGGTGGCATCTTTGGTTGGTTTTTTGAAAACTCAACAAACATACTATGGTATTGCACACCAGCCTTTTCTGGAATAGCATTCTTCTTGAGGCTGAAAAGGCAGAGGAGTCAAATTACCACTTTCCGCGGTCACTGAGGAGAAACAATCAGGTTTCGAAATATCGGTATCTGACCAGGAGTTATATGTTAGTGGGTTTCCTCCCCATTGGAGATCGTCTCTGACTTGGAGATTATAAGCTTGCTGAAGGCTCATTTTGAGAAGCATTTATTTTATTTTTTCCCATTCACCCACTCAAGCACATACTGTTAGTTAGGCAGAATGATCTACCACTGCAGATATGAATGCTTATCTCCCCCTATTTCTTCAATCTAAGACATAAGAGCAAGCTTTGTTTATAATTCTATATATATATATATACACCCTGTATATGTATATGTAATACCCTGTTCATTTTCCCCCGTATATCTAGACCCACAACATTTCACAACCCTTCCGTAAAAATCGATCATGGTTCTTTGCTAATAAAAGGGTATGTATTGACGAGAGAGAGAGAGATTGACATTGATATCTGTTTAAAGTGTACGTGCGTGCGATCGTGTGTGTCTATGCATATATGTGCGCTCTCTCTCTCTGTATGTGTGTGTTACGCACACACACACACAATAAAACTGCCACACACACACACAGAGTATGCATGCCAGCTTGCGCGTGTGCGTATATGTGTGCGTACGTGCATGCCAGCGTGTATGTGTGTGCGTGTGTGTGTATCTAGAC
>CM065721.1:35479128-35481628 GCA_033310375.1 Conus canariensis | reverse complement strand
GAAGGGGAATTCTACAGAGCTCACAAAGAGTTCATCGATGGTCTTGAAAGTTCTGTCTTTGGTATCGGTCTGCCTACTGTGGTGATGATCACGGTGACGGCAGCGACGATCATGACGATTGTGAAACTTCGTCAGGCAATGTCATGGAGATCTAAGACCACTTCGTCGATGTCTCCTCGTGAACTGGCTTTAACAAAGATCCTTGTTTGTAACTCCATTTTTTTCATTGTGTGCTCGTCTCCCAATGCTCTGGATCGTTTCGTTTGGATCTTTTTTCCGGAAGTGAACCTTGGACGCCGAAATGAAAACCTCTTTGTAGCTAGCAAATGGTTTGGTGAAATGTTCACTTTTATCAGTTCTACCTTCAACTTTGTCATCTACTACACCATGGGCTCTCACTACAGGCAAACATTTTGGGCACTGTTCAATAAAAACTCACGGGCAAACAATTAGCCTGAGAGTGAAAATGGTATAAACGAAATATCAATTAAAATTTGTAAAGATCAATTAAATTTCACGGAAATGGTTGTATTACCTTATATAACACATCACTGAGCGTATGGCATCGACATATTGATTGCGTTCTTTATACGTTTTCATGTAGACATGTTAAAAATCATTTTAACAGACCTACGTTGAAGAAAAACGTTATGCTTTTGTATCCAGATGTTCTGGTCCCTGTTCATGCTCTGTACTATTCTCTCTGTTCGTAATTTCTTAACCAGACGTGTGTGTTTGTTCATCTGTTTGTGATCTGCTGAAGTCAATGTGTATTCCTCTCTCTGTGCATTGTTTGCTCAGGCAGTTATGCACTCTTCTCTCTGTACATAGTTTGCTCAGACAGGTGTGTCTTCCTTTCTGTCTGTGGTTTGCTCAAGCCGGTGCGTATTCCATCTCTGTTCATATTTTGCTCAGGCAGTTGTGTACTCCTCACTGTGTGTATAGTTTGCTCAGGCAGTTGTGTACTCCTCTCTCTGTGCATAGTTTGCTCAGGCAGTTGTGTACTCCTCTGTCTGTGCATAGTTTGCTCAGGCAGTTGTGTACTCCTCTCTCCGTTCACATTTTGCTCAGGCAGTTGTGTACTCCTCTCTGTGTGCATAGTTTGCTCAGGCAGTTGTGTACTCCTCTCTGTGTGCATAGTTTGCTCAGGCAGTTGTGTACTCCTCTCTGTGTGCATAGTTTGCTCAGGCAGTTGTGTACTCCTCTCTCTGTTTACATTTTGCTCAGGCAGTTGTGTACTCCTCTCTGTTCACATTTTGCTCAGGCAGTTGTGTACTCCTCTCTCTGTTTACATTTTGCTCAGGCAGTTGTGTACTCCTCTCTCTGTTTACATTTTGCTCAGGCAGTTGAGTACTTCTCTCTGTGTGCATAGTTTGCTCAGGCAGAAGTATAATCCTTTCTGTGTGCATAGTTTGCTCAGGCAGAAGTATAATCTTTTCTGTGTGCATAGTTTGCTCAGGCAGAAGTATAATCCTTTCTGTGTGCATAGTTTGCTCAGGCAGAAGCATAATCCTTTCTGTGCGCATAGTTCGCTCAGGCAGAAGTATAATCCTTTCTGTGTGCATAGTTTGCTCAGGCAGAAGTATAATCCTTTCTGTGTGCATAGTTTGCTCAGGCAGAAGTATAATCCTTTCTGTGCGCATAGTTCGCTCAGGCAGTTGTGTACTCATTTCTGTGCATATTTTGCTCAGGCAGGTGTGTCTTCCTCTCTGTCTGTGGTTTGCTCAAGCCTGTGTGTATTCCCTCTCTGTTCATAGTTGGCTCAAGCAGGCGTGCATTCCTCTCTGTTCGTGGTTTGCTCCAGCAGATGTATATTCTGCTCTCTGTTTGCCGTTTACTCAAGATGGTCTGCACACTCCTTTCTGTGTGTAGTTTGCAAGAGCAGGTATGAATTCCTCTTTCTGTTTGTTGCTTGCTGACTCGTGTATTCTCACTGTTCGTTGTCTCTATAAATCGCTGTGTATTTCTCTCTCTGTTCGCGGTTGTTAAACGAAAGTGTGTATTACTCTGTCATAGGTTTCTGAAATAGGTATATAATCCACCCCCCCTCCCTCTCTCTCTCTCTCTCTCTCTCTCTCTCTCTCTCTCTCTCCTCTCTCTCTCTTCCTCTTCGTGATCTGTTGAAAAAGGCACGCATTCGTATCTCTGTTTGCAATTTGTTAAAACGGGCATCTATTCTTTCTCTGTTCGTGGTTCATTGAAGAAGGCTGTATTCCTCTCTCTGTTCGTGTTTACCGAAGTAGTTCTGTATTTCTCTGTTCGCAATTTGCTGAAACCGGTGTCTATCTGTTGAACTATTTCATAACAGTTGTGCCTTCTTCTCTTTGTTTGTGGTCTGTTGAAGCAGACGTGTTATCTCGCTGTCCGCTGTACTGCTCTGTCTCTTCGCGATCTGTTGAAGCAGATTCTACTTTTTCTCAGCGGTGGCCACATCTCGGTTGTGTGATGTTTGAATCCCTCCCAGGTTGTCAGAAGGCATTTCATATTCTTGGCTCCAGCA
>CM065721.1:35464128-35474128 GCA_033310375.1 Conus canariensis | reverse complement strand
AGAGAGAGAGAGAGAGAGAGAGAGAGAGAGAGGGGGGGGGGGAGGGAGGGACAGAAGGGAGCGCTAAGGAGCTCCAAGTGTGTGAAGAATACAGGATTCATCAAATGGGGATGACTTTCACATATCCTGTGAAGACGTCGTAGTAGCAGTGAAGTCGCTGGAAAGCGGTAAGGCTTCAGGCATTGACACCATACGTGCAGTATCTTTTAAAAACATGACAGAGATGCAGTTACTGGTACACTAACTGACATCTGTAACAAATCTCGCACCCAATGAACTCATTCATTAATTGTCGCCCTTCCCAAGAAAGGAAATCTCCAACACTGCCAGAACTACACACTAACAAGTTTGATCAGCCATGCCAGCGACGTGATTCTTCAAACCATTCTGCATAGATTACAGCCACGAAAAGCAGATACAATTATTGCTGAAGAATAGGCTGAATTCCACATCGGCAGTAACATCATCAAAAACATCTTTTAACCTGTGCACCCTTCGTGAAAAACGCATCCATTACCGGATATAGTTCTACCACGTCTCATAGACTTCTGGTAAGCGTTCTGCACGGGGTGGCAGGAGTCGCTATGGATCACAGTATTACCATTGTGTAAAAGCCAGCCAACACCGTCCCGAAGTATACCCCCCAAACAATCAATGCAGTGCTCAAGCAGCGAAGAACTAGAGAGTGGCTCTATACTTCGGCTGGGGTTCGTCAGAGCTGCCATCTGCATCTCACATTCTTCAATGGACTCCTGGACAGCATCATGCTGATACACTGGGAGACCTTAATTGCACAGTCAGCAATTTTGTAATAGTCATAAACATCTTTGTATGAAGTTTAAGATAATATCCTGCCATCAGTGAACCAGGGTCTGAGCAGAAAACTCAATACACTGACAGAAACGATGAAGAACCTGAAGGTATATGTGCCTGATCTGCACACGACAACATCCAACTGATAACAAGAAATGTAACCGCTGAATAGTAGAAAGAAACTCGTGGAGAGCGTGGCAGCAGAGAGTCCTCAGAAGAGAAGCCCCCTTCAAGCAAGTGTTTCGGCCCTTATCTCCTGACACTCTACGGGGGTTGGGCCACACTCGGTTCATGATTCCGGATGTCCCTCTGCTGACCCCCTTTTTCCCATCTTGGGACGAGCCATGGCTGGGATTCGAACCCATGACCCTCTGGACATGCTCATTTTCCACTTAATGACTCGCACTCTAACCACTGAGCCACTGGGGCACCTGATATTTGTAGGAAATTTAAGCCTTATGAAGTTCACTTTTGTTCCTCCTTGACCAGATCCAGCTTGAACACCTCTCTGCGCTTTTGCCATTGCTTTCAGGGCTCTGGTTTTTTTTCCCTCCCTGCAACTGAGAGCTGTTTCATGAGGCTGTATGCAGACGTTCCTACAACCCCCCTAGCTCCATTTTCTGCAGTGAGGACTTTGACCTGATAGTCTTCTCTCCTCAGGCTGTTTGCCAGATCAGCATACTTTTCAGTCTTGTAGATTTGAGCTGCCTCCATTCTGTTCTCATATGGCACCGTGAGCTCGATCATGATCAGCTGCTTGGTTGACTGAGAGTGGACTATTATGTCTGGCCTCATGCCACTCTTGCTGATGATCTCTGGGTGATTCTTCCATTCTGGGAGGTCTGCAGTGCACTCCCAGTCATCTGCCCCGTTCAGCAGACTCTGCCTGCATGTTCCGAGTGGCACTGTTGTTCTTGGCCATGATTTGCTACCTCCTGCCGTGAAGAATGTTGCGGGTGCTTTTGGAGTCCTGATTTTCCCTTTTGTGGTGTTGGTACTAGCCCAGACTGCTTGTACAATCTCTTTGAGCACTTGGTTGTGCCTCCATGTGTACCTTCCTTGAGCCAGTGCTACTTTACACGAGCTTAGGACATGCTCCACTGTTTGTTTTTCATGGCAGAGGGGGCATGCAGGATCGTCTGTGTTTCCCCACTTCACCAGGTTTGCATTTGAGGGCAGATATGCAGATCTGAGAATGAAGCTGATCCTGAAAGGGGCCATGTGCCAAATGTCATTCCAATTGAGACTTCTTTGGAGTGCATTCTCCCACGTTGTCCATTGCCCTTGCTGGCTCTGCTGGACTGCTTTTTGGAGTCTTTTGTGGTCCTCTTCTTTTCTCATCTCCTGAATCATCATGTCTCTTTTGGCTTTTCCTTTGGCCTTTGACCACCATTCAGTTTTGGTCACCCCAGTCCTTGTCTGTTGGTCTGTGTGTGTCCTGTTATTTCTCTGATCTTGAGAATTTCTTTTGCAGAATCCATCGCCTCTTGAACTTTCCATTTTCCTGTCTTCAGCTGGGGCTTGATTGCTTCTACCACCTTGTCTCCTGAGTCCTCCAACATGCTTGAAGTCTGATCTTCCCTGCTTTGTATTCCTCCAGAATGGATTTCAAAGGTAGTTTCAGCTTTGCTTGGCGACAGTACAGCGCTATGTCAGTGAGACAGGGTAGGACACCAAGCCATTTCCTTGTGAACTTGTTGATTTTGGCTTCCATTGCCTCCACTATGCTGGTGCAGATGTCGTATATCATCAGAGGCTACAGGAGCTTTGGTATCAGCATGAACTGCAGACACCAGACCTTTTATTTGCCAGGGAGCCCACACTGGTCAATGGTCTCCAAGCCTTCTTCCGACATCTGTTTGGTTTCTTTCGCTCTTTGTGTTTCTTTCAGGGTATCATCATACCATCTTCCAAGGCTCTTGCCTGGCTCTTCTGTGACTGTTGGAATGGCCTGGTTGGCAACACTGAAGACCACGGATTCGGCCACTCTTTTCCTCAGAAATGTTACCGCTGAATAGACATCCAATTGATAGAAAAAAAATATTACCGCTGAAAGAGAGCCTTTTCACTTTACGTTGTATGCTTCTTCTTTTTAGAAGAGGCCTACAACGCAAAATCAACATGGCTCTCTTTGAAGTCACACTAGCTGCAGAAAGATCAACATTGAATAAGAAACAAGACTGACGTGCTGTGAGAAACCATAAAATGAACAATCACAAGAATCATAAAGAGTAGTGCAAAATTAATCATTAAAAACCAAGCTGGAACTAAGCTATATAAGACCAGACTATACCGCTCAAATACGAATGATTGGAGACATAAAACAAGAGCAAACGAAACCAGTTATTGTCCGCTTTATTTCTTGGGAGGAAAAACCAAGGATGTAGTAATACGAATAGAGGGGAGAACTCAAAAACGTAACACCTAAAATAGTCATCATATAAAACATCCCAGAAGACTTGGCCAAGAGGAGCTACGTTTTGTTCTGCTAAGCAGCAGATCATCCTGAAACAAACCAAGCACAGACTAGGGAAGAAAATATCTTTGCAAAGGACTCGAACTGTTTGTTGCATTGAATTGGAAATGTAGCCGATCTCAAAAAGATTTCCCTTGACGTGTAAGCTCGTTCACCTACACCAGACAAGACCACAGTCCATCGACGACCACATTCCCAGCAGACAACGTCGAAACCAGTCTGAGCAAATATCTGTTCTTATTCTCAATCTTTGAGACAAACATACCAGTGCGTCGCCCAGCAGCACAGTGAACGTGTGTTTATGGATATCTTATCCCTTTGCTAGACTGCTTGATCGCACAGGCTGTGAAACAAACGGCTGGTTTGTTTACGTACACACTTAGCACACGTAATGTAAAAGAACAGTCACATGACTGACTTCAGCCAATCGACAAGAATTAAAGTTTTAAGCGCGGGTAATGTGAAGATCGTGTAAAGCCTGTTACAAGTTTTTGAACAACGATTCTCTCCACGATGTGGACTTCACTTGAAATTAACATGTTTAGTAAGCATGAGCATAAATGTAAGGATACATGGTGCTAGAACGGATGTATGACATTAAAGTGTATGAAAACTACAATCTAGTTTCTTGTTTGTCACTTCACTCTTCTCTCTGCCTCACTTTCTCGCTTCCTATTTCTCGTTTGACCGTCTCCGTGGATTATTTTTGCTGTGCAGCCTAATGAGTAATTCTGAATACATATGTATAAATTGTGGTGCAGAGATGGCAACATGGATGTGACTCACTCACGACCTGCTCCATGGTGTAATCTCAAGTCAGGTACGTGTCTGTCATGTGTCATCGTCGTTTGTATGTCTCTTTGTGACTGTGCTAGTGTTGACATGTCTGAGTATGCGTGCGTTCGGGCACATACACAATGTGTCCACATTGCATCTGTTTTGGTGTATCATAAAATTATTTGATGTCTGGGCTTGAGTGTGAAAACATACTGGGGAAAAACAAAACCCAGTATTTCAGGACAACGGAGGTGCTTCCTAGTATAGGGAATCTGTACGGTATGTGGTCTACCAACACTCCCCTGCCCCTTTTACCCTACAACCCTCACTCCTGCTGCTTTTCTAACATGCACATCATTACTATCCTGCTGTCATGTACCTTTGGAAAAGACATGATATAATGGATTATGATATTCTACAACAACATCAAATCGACAGTAACAGTGAATAGCAAAACAACGTCACGGTTCACCATAGATCGAGAATATGGTCAACGAGAACCATTCTCACCGTTGGTCTTGGTAATTTGTCTTAGAACTCTGGTCATAATCAGAGTCAAAATTCCGAGGCATTAAAGGCATACAGATTAGTGATGATGCACAGTTCATAAATAGAAGAGACCATGGATACTCTTGGAAAAAAATCAAAACTGTTATTAAATGGAGGCAAACCACAGGCTGTTTGTTCTTGAAAGCGAAAGAAGACTAAATATATGTATCGTAGTCTGAAAATGATGTAGAAACTGGGGCATATTCCAATTGTCAGGCATCTGGTTCACACAAGTTTTGAATATATATATATATATATATATATATATATATATATATATATATATATATATACGCAGTGCACAGATAAAAGACCTGTACATTATTTGGATAAAACTACTTGCTACACCCTTAGGTAAGTGACAGTTAGATTTAGATTTTAAAATTAATTCGCATTCAATCCAACTGTAGTACCTTCATTTAAATCTAGAATTGCATTGTGGTTGTCTCCCCTCCCCCTCCCCCTCACACACGCTTTCTCACCATATTCCGTTTTCTCCCTTTCTCCTCCTCCCGTCCCCTGTTCCCCTTCTCCATCCTATATCTTTTTTTTACTGCTCTCTTCTTTCACTCCTCTCACCTTTTCTCTACCCCTCTCTCCCCTTAGCCCTCGTCTGTCACTGTCTCTACCCCTCTCTGCCCCCTTAGCCCTCTGTCTGTCACTTTCCTCTACTACCCTCCTCTGCCACCCTCTAGCCCCTAGCTGTCTTCACTTTCTCTACCCCTCTCTGCCCCTTAGCCCTCTGTCTGTTACTGTCTCTACCCCTCTCTGCCCCCTTAGCCCTCTGTCTGTACTGTCTCTACCCCTCTCTGCCCCCTTAGCCCTCTGTCTACTGTCTCTACCCCTCTCTGCCCCCTTAGCCCTCTGTCTGTTACTGTCTCTACCCCTCTCTGCCCCCTTAGCCCTCTGTCTTCACTGTCTCTACCCCTCTCTGCCCCCTTAGCCCTCTGTCTGTCACTGCTCTACCTACCCCCTCTCTGCCCCCTTAGCCCTCTGTCACTTTCTCTACCCCTCTCTGCCCCCTTAGCCCTCTGTCTGTTACTTCTCTACCCCCTCTGCCCCCTTAGCCCTCTGTCACTTTCTCTACCCCTCTCTGCCCCCTTAGCCCTCTGTCACTTTCTCTACCCCTCTCTGCCCCCTTAGCCCTCTGTCTGTCACATTCTCTACCCCTCTCTACCCCCTTAGCCCTCTGTTACTGTCTCTACCCCTCTCTGCCCCCTTAGCCCTCTGTCTGTTACTGTCTCTACCCCTCTCTGCCCCCTTAGCCCTCTGTCTGTTACTGTCTCTACCCCTCTCTACCCCCTTAGCCCTCTGTCTGTTACTGTCTCTACCCCTCTCTGCCCCCTTAGCCCTCTGTCTGTTACTGTCTCTACCCCTCTCTGCCCCCTTAGCCCTCTGTCTGTTACTGTCTCTACCCTTCTCTGCCCCCTTAGCCCTCTGTCTGTCACTTTCTCTACCCCTCTCTGCCCCCTTAGCCCTCTGTCTGCCACTTTCTCTACTCCTCTCTGCCCCCTTAGCCCCCTGTCTGTTACTTTCTCTACCCCTCTCTGCCCCCTTAGCCCTCTGTCTGCCACTTTCTCTACCCCTCTCTGCCCCCTTAGCCCTCTGTCTGTCACTGTCTCTACCCCTCTCTGCCCCCTTAGCCCTCTGTCACTTTCTCTACCCCTCTCTGCCCCCTTAGCCCTCTGTCTGCCACTTGCTCTACCCCTCTCTGCCCCCTTAGCCCTCTGTTACTTTCTCTACCCCTCTCTGCTCCCTTAGCCCTCTGTCTGTCACTTTCTCTACCCCTCTCTGCCCCCTTAGCCCTCTGTCACTTTCTCTACCCCTCTCTGCCCCCTTAGCCCTCTGTCTGTCACTTTCTCTACCCCTCTCTACCCCCTTAGCCCTCTGTCACTTTCTCTACCCCTCTCTGCCCCCTTAGCCCTCTGTCTGCCACTTTCTCTACCCCTCTCTACCCCCTTAGCCCTCTGTCACTTTCTCTACCCCTCTCTACCCCCTTAGCCCTCTGTCACTTTCTCTACCCCTCTCTACCCCCTTAGCCCTCTGTCACTTTCTCTACCCCTCTCTACCCCCTTAGCCCTCTGCCACTTTCTCTACCCCTCTCTACCCCCTTAGCCCTCTGTCACTTTCTCTACCCCTCTCTGCCCCCTTAGCCCTCTGTCTGTCACTTTCTCTACCCCTCTCTACCCCCTTAGCCCTCTGTCACTTTCTCTACCCCTCTCTGCCCCCTTAGCCCTCTGTCTGTCACTTTCTCTACCTCTCTCTGCCCCCTTAGCCCTCTGTCTGTCACTTTCGCTGCCCCTCTCTACCCCATAAGCCCTCTGTCACTTTCTCTACCCCTCTCTACCCCCTTAGCCCTCTGTCTGTTACTGTCTCTACCCCTCTCTACCCCCTTAGCCCTCTGTCTGTCACTTTCTCTACCCCTCTGTCACTTTCTCTACCCCTCTCTACCCCCTTAGCCCTCTGTCTGTCACTTTCTCTACCCCTCTGTCACTTTCTCTACCCCTCTCTACCCCCTTAGCCCTCTGTCTGTCACTTTCTCTACCCCTCTGTCACTTTCTCTACCCCTCTCTACCCCCTTAGCCCTCTGTCTGTCACTTTTTCTACCCCTCTCTACCCCCTTAGCCCTCTGTCTGTCACTGTCTCTACCCCTCTCTACCCCCTTAGCCCTCTGTCTGTCACTTTCTCTACCCCTCTGTCACTTTCTCTACCCCTCTCTGCCCCTTTAGCCCTCTGTCTGTCACGTTCTCAGTTTGTGCCTCTCCTGCCACGCTGTGTTTGCGCATCTGTGTGAAAGGGGGTGGGAGAGGGGGTGTTGGGGGCGGGGGGATAGGGTGGTGATGGTAGTGGTGGTGATGGTCAAATGGTCAATGTTTGAAGCGTAACAGAGAAATCAATAGGGCATAAAAGAAATGAAGATAATCAGAGTTATTTGTCACTGACCTAGATTATCACATTTCATTATGACATGTTTATGCTCCTTTCTTTGTTTTTCTCTATCTAGTTTTACCGTATGGGTGCATCTGCATAATGAGTGATTTGATAATGTTCTGCAGCATGTAGCTTGGATGTTGTGTTACCCTCAAGTGGATTTTAATCCCTGTCTTTGCAAGAAAAGAACCTCTTTTAAGCGGAAGATGTTCTCATGGAAAGATAGTTCTGCACAGACTTCATAAACTATAGCCCCCCCCCCCCCCCCCCCCCCCCCCCCCCCAGCTCAAACTAGGAAACTTACAATAATGCTCTTAAAATTTAAAATAAAAATCAAAATGAGTATTGCGAGTTCTATTCTCGGTTTTATTTAAACATTTTTGTAGTTAAACAATTACAAAGCTAATGGTGTCAAGCATTTTGACGAAGCATACGAACCATCAAATCTGAACTCTTGTAGAGAATGGATCATGTCGATTGTTGGATTGGACAGGATGATATATGTTTTGTCTACTTTGACGCCATGCGCATTGTGTTGATGTACCGTTCACAATGTGAACCCGTGCAGGTCTACGAGTTGAATGTGGTTCTGCTTCTTGCTGTATAAAAAGACTTCTGAGTTAGAAAGAGGGGATCCATAAAGTGGCAGAAAAGTAATGTTCACAGCATCAGGCTAGCACTGATTACTGGGAAGGTTACATAGAAAATGACGCAACAGCTCAGGTATACATCATGTTGATGATCATAACCATGATGATCTATGCTTGATCTTGATGATCATCATCACCACTACAACAGTCACCATCATCTTCGTCGTTATCATCATCATCACCCTCATTGTCATAGCGACTGAGCTATCTTTTCTCTTATTTACATGATATGAGATGAGATGTCAACTTGCATGAGATAACATTAGCATCACGTCAATGTGTATGATAAAAAAATGATACGAATACCAGCTATCATCATTTCTTGAAATCAGTATTTGTTGCCGTTTAAGAAGGATGTCGCAGAACAAAAAAAAAACGTAGTTTTATGGCCTGTCACTTAACGTGATAGTACACACTGAAATGAGAGCTTATGAAGTATTCATTTGACATTTAGAGACTCAGGGGAGATGATCCTTCTTTGAAAACAAGTCAGATTATTATTTGATCTAACATGACTTTATAAAACTAAATAAAATGTCTGGAACATTCCACGAATTCTGGAATCTTCCGGAAACTTCTCGCATTTTCGAGATGATTCTAGCTCTCTAAAGAAACTTCCAAAATTGTTACATTGCTTGCACATACGTCATCTGATAAACTGACATAAAAATGAACAATTCTTTTGAAAAATCCGAGGCAAATTCAAACATACAGATCTCAACGGACAAATAATGCAGGAGTAAAATAACCACCCACTTAGAACAGATGTAGTTCTGACAAGAAAAAGATCACAATCAGTTACATTACAGTGTTCATGATGGCAACTTCACAGAGTTCAATGAAATTTTAAAGCTTTTTTTTTTCTGTCTACAGTACGCCCTTACAATCAGCACCAACATTGTCACTTGCCATCATGGATTCAGTTTTCATGTCAAATACATTGCCCATCGCATATATCTGTCATTGATGAGCTTACCTAAGCAAGCAATGGGCTGTCTGCAACTCACACGTCATACTTTGGAGATGCCAGTGCATTTCTTCACGCTCCACACAATGGCATGGCACTCTATCTTAATGGTGGGATTGTTCAGTTCTACTGGGCACAGTCTTTTGCCAACGCAGATGACCGTAAACAGATTCCTGTCATATTCTTGCATCGAGGCTGCTCCAATGCTAACATCAGACATCACCCACACTCAGGGTGTAGGTTTTAGATGGATCATGAAAACGCTGGGTCGGGCTGGCGATCAGAAGATTCCTGATGGTTCTGTACACTTCTCTTGTGCATCGCTCCACTCCACTTTGGTAGGCCTTCCTGTCTTCAGAATGTCGGTGATGAACACGGAGACTGCAGGAATGGTGGGAAGGAACTCTGTGCAGTATATCCAGTCAAATCCATGAAAGACTTGATTTGCTTCACTGTGCTGGCATGTGCTGTTTTTTTTTACCTTCTTGGTATGTTCTCAATGAAGCGCTTGCTGTTTAATATAGACTAGATGCTCAGGTCACCTGGTGTTTCTTTAGATATCCACAGCTTGCTGAAAATGCCCAGGAGTGATTCCTCTTTACTATCAGAATTAATTTCCTTCCAAGGGGTAGTTTCAGGGTACCGCAAAGCATATAAAACGAAATCTCAATTTGTACATGTGGTGAACATTACTACAAGATTTATGAGGGTCAATTAAATAAATCCCTAATTGATTAAATGCCAAATCTAGTGGAGGCATCTTCTACACAGGGACTTAGAAAATTTCCCTCAAGGTACTGTCTTCTTACAGCTACGACCGGTTTTCTACGTCTTTCG
>CM065721.1:35449128-35459128 GCA_033310375.1 Conus canariensis | reverse complement strand
CAAGTTTAAATCAGTACCTAAAAACACTTTTTTTCTGTTGATTATGCCTTTGCCGTGTAGTTAAGTCTCTCCAGAAGTACTGAACGTAATGGCAGTCTAATCAGGAGGCATATCTTATGCCGTCCCTTTCTCTAGAAGTAATCTACATGAATTATTTTGTACAATTTCCAATTTGATTTTAAAAACTACACATTTTCTCAAAGAAACCGATGAAGAATATGTACTATTACAGTGTTCCCGTTTTTCATAACACTCTGGGATTTTCAAACCGTTTGAGAGAATATTGATCCTCTAAAGCTGAAAGCCAGAAAACTAAAATATTGTGGTAGTACCAAGTCTCTTATTTCCTGACAAACTTTACACAACCGAAATATGTTAAAGGATCTTAAATGTTATTTGATCATCCATTTATCGGCAGAATAAATCTTGCTCAGATGCTATATGACATTGCGGAAAAAAGTGGATTTAATTTCTTTCTAACACCATAAAAGATTTGTTTATTTCCAATTCTTTGTTTTCAAAGTGTGTGTAAAGTCTGCTATTTAATATAGTGCATGCAACCTTGAGTCTTCATATGACATTTTTGGCTGAATTTTATCGCAGAACTATCCAGTAACTAGCTGTGCTCGTTTGATGAAGTCTTCCAAAGAAGTCCCATGAAAAAATGAAAACATTTCTCTGCTTTATTGTGACAATCTATAACAAAGGAGACAAATTTATGTCTTTTTTGTGATCATAAGTATAGTTACCACAGTTTACGAAGCTATGTATTTCTATCAGAAACAAAAGCAGTAGTCCTCCAAAGGGAAGAAAAGAAGAAAACGGTACACAAGATCACAATTCCACTCTTCAAATTTTTGGCCACGTGGCCTTTTTCAAGAGAAAAAAAAAAACGCAACTACGTAATGTTCATCTTTGGCAACTGGACAGGGCAAAGAATGGACGTCATAAGTATTTTACACAAGTTCTGACATCATAATGTGTCATGTTATCAACAAGAAATAGGAGAAAAAAAGTCATCCTGGGAACTAATTAAACGTATCTCAATCGTGGCACTCTCCTGTTATCCAATCCCACTCAATAATGTAAGTTGTGTTTGTTGTGTGTGTGTGTGTGTGTGTGTGTGTGTGTGTGTGTGTGTGTGTGTGTGTGTGTGTGCGCGCGCGTGTGTACTTATACTGTAACCAATGTACTTCAATAACATAATGATACGCTCCATAAATCACAATGAAAATGAAACCATAGGATAACTCTCCCACGTACATCAGAGATACAGCAGACTTCATAAGTAAATTAACACAAAAATGCGCCTGTCCTCTCCCAGGTGATGCGATTTTGTTTTGCTTTGATGCAGAGAAACTCTACACCTCTGTGCCTCGGAAAGAGGGAATAGGAGCATGTATAGAAGCTTTACAAAGCAGACCTAGACCCATCGTACCAACAGACTGTGCAATTGAAATGATTGAAACTGTTTTAGATTATAATGGATTCAGTTTAGGGAATTCACACTACAGACAGACAGATGGAATAGCCATATGGTCCAGGCTGGGGAGAAACTTTGCTTGTACATACATGCGGAAGTGGGATGAGAAGCTTTTGGAGTTTGAACAGAAACCTTATTTCTACAAACGTTACA
This sequence comes from Conus canariensis, assembly GCA_033310375.1. Classification (NCBI taxonomy): domain Eukaryota; kingdom Metazoa; phylum Mollusca; class Gastropoda; order Neogastropoda; family Conidae; genus Conus; species Conus canariensis. Next base: position 35,457,492 of record CM065721.1, on the reverse strand, counting down.
TTGATGATGGGTTTGGCATTTGGAATGGTGACCTTGACTCCCTTTTATGTTTCACTGATTATGCTAACACCATACATGCCATGGGTACAACATAAAAATCACTGTACGATAGAGTAGAGAACAAACTGAATTCCTTGATACTCTGTTTAAGTTAGAGAATGGTCATGTCTATATGGATCTGTTCAGGAAATCTACTGATAAACAGTTATACGTCAGGCAGGAATCTTGTCATCCCCCACATACAAAAATAAATCCCTAACATATGGTTTGGGTGTTAGGTTGAGAAAAGTCTGTGAAAAAGATGAGGACTATCTAAAACACAGATCTGAACTTAAGAATCAGTTGCGCAAACGTGGCTATAGTAGCAAACTCATAGAAGGTCAGTTGAAAACAGTCGATAACATGGATAGGAACCAACTTCTTCAGAAAAAAAGAAAACAGTGAGAGTACCACTAGTGTTGACATTTTCAAGATTATTGCCAGATGTACAAGCTGTACTAGAGACTTAGTGATACGCTCTATAAATCAGAATACATGCACAAAGTATTTTATAAACCACCGATACCTGCATACAGACGGGATAAAAACTTATGTTCACCAGAAAACCGAAAGAGCAGTGAAGGGAAAAGCAGAAATCTCTGATCGTGACACCTGTTCTTCATTAGTAACTTCAACAGTGCTGGACACAAAGCAGGAATCTTCATACAATGTTGTGAGTAATGTGACATGTGCAGACAGAAATTTGATACGTGTTCTGTTATGGAAACGGTATGATAAGACAGTTTATGTTGGTGAAACTGAAAGTTCATTGAAAGAAAGAATAGCGGAGCACAGACGTGACATCAAGTCCCAAAGAGAAAAGCCAATAATGCGATATTTCCTTCAGCATTCAGTAGAAGACCTTGCTGTTGCAGTGTTGGCAAAAGCTTACGGTGAAAGCAAAAGATTTAGACTTTTCACCGAAGAGAAATGGATAAGGACATTAGATACAAGGTTACCAAATGGATGTAATGTTAAGACACATTTGTAACAACCCTATCCAAATTTACCTATGAACAACATTGATGATTTGCAGAAAATTTATATTTTTTCAGATGACAGTTATGGTATACCATACATAATCATACACAGGACTATATTCACATTTTATCCTATGGTTTCATTTTCATTGTAATTTATGGAGCGTATTGTTATGTTTTTTGAAGTACATTGGTTACAGTATAACTACACACACACACACACACACACACACACACACACACACACACACACACACACACACACGCACACAAGCACGCACGCACGCACGCACGCACGCACGCACGCACACACACACACACACACACACACACACACACATACACAACTTACATTATTGAGTGGGATTGGATAGCAGGAAAGTGCCACGATTGAGATACATTTGATTAGTTCCCATCCTGTTATTGTGTCTCTGATCTAGTTCCTCAGGAGTAATTTTCCCCCCTCCTATTTCTTGTTGATAACATCACACATTATGATATCAGAACTTATGACGTCCATTCTTTGCTCTGCTCAGTTGCCAAAGATGGATATTATGTAGTTGTATTAGTTTTTTTTTGCCTTGAAAAAGACCACGTGGCCGAAAATTTGAAGAGTGGAATTGTGATCGTATGTATTTCTAATTTGTTTATTTAACGAAGAATACAAAGAATATCTACAGCCACATTTTCAATACTCTTTGTTGAAGTATTCCTGCTTATAAGATTCTGCTGAAATGATTGAGCTACTTTGTGTGTGTTTTTCGCAGCGCGATGAAAAATTTTTACCAAGGTCCGTGTGATTTATCGATTTGTTAGAAACATGGAAAAGGTATAAAAATGGCATCAACGTTTGGTACTGCCACACTGAACCCGTCCTCTTTGTTTGCGACGATGACTGACAATGCCACCGGCCATGTTAATTTTTCAGGACACCATCAGACTGTCGCGCAGAACACATCCCTTCATGAAGATTGCATCCCAGTTGTATTCAGTGAGATGGAGTTTTTGCCTTGGGACAATCCTGATAACATTGTCAGCGCAGAAGTAGAAAACACGTTACGCATAATAAAAAATAACTTGCTAGGGTTGTTGTTTGTGATTGGAGGGCCATCCAACGTCATCAACATGGCGGTGTTCTACAAACAGGGACTGAAGGACCGGGTCAACCTGTGTCTGTTTGCCTTGTCTTTCGCTGATGGTATGTATCTCACAATGGCGATATTGCATCATGGGGAACAACTGGCCATACAATTCACCACGAAGGAAAGATTTGGCCCAATGTTAACTTGGTTAGCGAACCTGAATCTGTCAGTTACTCTCCATCCGTTTTTATACATGTCACAAATTCTCTCTGCCATTATAGCTGCAGAGAGGTGTTTGTGTGTTTTTAGTCCGCTCAAAGTCCACAGTCTGTTACGTACTAAAACAATGATGGCGATCATCCTTCTGATTTCTGCTCTGGTATTTGGTCTGTATTTCATCGTGAGTTTTCGATATCGGATTGGGTGTGTGTATGATCCAGTATCGGATGAGGTTGTCATCACAGCCGTAGACGGGAAATTCTACACGGCACACAAAGAGTTCATCAATGGTCTGGAAAGTTCCCTTTTTGGTGTTGGTCTTCCTGGGGTGGTGATGATCACCGTGACAGTAACGACAATCATGACGATCGTGAAACTTCGTCAGGCAATGTCATGGCGATCTAAAACTTCGTCGTCAATCTCTCCTCGTGAAGTGGCCCTGACCAAGATTCTTGTCGGTAACTCCATCTTCTTTATTGTTTGCTCGTCTCCAAACGCTCTAGACCGTTTTGTTCGGATCTTTTTTCCAGAGGTGAACGCTGGACGACGAAATCAAAACTTCTTCCTTACTGTTATCTGGATTGTTGAAGTATTCAGCTTTATTAATGCTACCTTCAACATTGTTATCTACTTTACTATGGGGTCTCACTACAGGCAAACATTCTGGACACTGTTCAACAGAAACCCACGTAAAAAATTAGCGAGAGGAATGAAAAAAAAATGAAAAAGAAATCCACAAATGTGCAAAGACATGCTTAAAATTTCACAATGGTCGCTTTATTACATGTCACTAACGACTGATCATAGTTCGTCAAATTGTCCATATTCTTTAATCAGTTTGTATGAATTTATGTCGTTTAGGATAATCTCAACACCCTTAATTCTAAAAGAAAGGTTACATTTTCTACTTAGTCATTCCTGTCCATGGTCGTGGCCTGTTGAAGCCATTGTGCAGTTCACTTAACGTGTGTGATTTGCTGTTGCTGGTGTGTGTGTGTGTGTCTATCTCTGCCGTTTGTGGAAGCCGGTGTGTATTTTTCTCAGTGTTCCCAGTTAACTTAAGCTGATGTGTCTCCTTCCTTCTTCGCATGTAAAAACACTGGTGCGTAGTTCTGTTTCTGTGCATAATTTGTTGAAGCTGGTGTGTATTCCTCTCTCTGTCCGTAGTCTGCTAAAGACGGTGTGTATTCCTGTTTCTGGATTGCGGATGCTTGTGCGTTTTCATTTGCATTTTCACAGTTTCCTAAACCAGGTTTGTATTCCTCCCTCTGGTCGTGGTTTGCTGAATCAGATGTGTGTTCCTGTCTGTCTTTGTCATTTTATTGTAAGAAGCGTGCATTCCTTTGTGTGTTGCAGTTTGCTGCAGCAGGTGTACATTCCTCTCTCTGGTCGTAGTTCGCTGAACACTATTCGAATTCCATTCTGTACGTAAGTTGACGAAGAGAGTGTATATTTGTATCTCTGTTTATGTTTTTATTTTTAACCAAGCGTGTAGACTTTTCTGATCATGACCTGTTAAAGAAGGAGCACGCCCCTCTCTCTCTCTCTCTCTCTCTCTCTCTCTCTCTCTCTCTCTCTCTCTCTCTCTCTCTCTGTAAAGTGGTGAATCAAGCAGAAAGATCAACATTCAAGAAGAAACACAACTGAAGTGCCGATGGTGTGAGAAACTGGAAATAAGACATTGCAAGCATAATAAAGAGTAATGCAAAACTAATCACTAAAAACCAAGCAAGAACTAAGTTACATAAGACCAGACTATATAGATCAAGCACAAATGATTGGAGAAAGGAAACAAGAACACATGAAATCAGTTATTGTCAGCTTCATTTCTTGAAAAAAAACAAACAAGAAGGAAGCAGAGAGGAGCACTCCAGAACACAACACCTAAAACAAGCATCGTAGAACACATCCTAGAAAATCTGGCCAAGTGGAGCTACGTTTTGCTCTACCAAGCAGTATATCCTTCTGGAACACAGCAAGCAAAGACTATGAAAGGAAAGGTCTTCGCAAAGGACTAGAACTGTTAGGTGCATTGAACTGGCAATGTGGCCGATCTCAAAAAGATATCCCTTGACGTGTCAGCTCCTTTATCTGCACCAGACAAGACTACAGTCTAGCGACGACCACGTTACCAGCAGACCCAACGTCGAAACCAGTCTGAGCGAACATCTTTCCACATCCTTAATCTTTGAGACAAACATATCAATGTCTTGCTTAGCAGTACAGTGTGTGTGTGTGTGTGTGTGTGTGTGTGTGTGTGTGTGTGTGTGTGTGTGTGTGTGTGTGTGTGTGTCTATTGACATCTTATCTCTATTGCTAGGTTGGGGTGTGTGTGTGTGTGTGTGTGTGTGTGTGTGTGTGTGTGTGTGTGTGTGTGTGTGTGTGTGTGTGTGTGTCTATTGATATCTTATCTCTATTGCTAGGTTGTTTGACCGCATGAGCAGTGAAGCAAACGGCTAGTTTGTTTACGTACATATTTAGGACATTTAATGGAACAAAAATAGAAAAAAAAAGGTCACAACAGCCGCCGTGGCGAAGTGGTCAGTGTGACGGACTCCCGGCTGGGAGGTCGTGGGTTCGATTCCTATCAGAGCCATGTGGGAATTTTCTGCCCCGACCGGCTCCTACCCAGAGTTGAGTTTGCTACGGGCTCAGTTGGGAAGACAGGGACCACACAGTCGAGTTGCATCCACTTAATGGATGCGCCTCTGTGAGTGTCGCTAAAATTTCCTGACCAACACTGCAGGTGTCTGTATCTCTTGGGCTTGGTCGACGCCGGGATATGTTATGAAAGTAAGCGTAGAGTACAGCCCTATCATGCAGTCTCAGACTTGAATGGAAATCCGTAGCATCATCTTCATCATCTTCATTCTCATCGATCAGCATAAAAAAAGTCTCAAATTCTGTGGTTCTTCATGCCCTGCTCTTATGGTGATCTCAGTTTTGATGTCCTCTCCACATATGTGGCCTTGGTTTGGTTCCGTCGAGGTCACCAGTGCGGGTAATTCATGGGGGCTGTCGTTGGACGGACGTAGTGGCGCCCTCCGGAGGGAGAGCTCACTGACGCCAGCTCCACGACTAAGCAATTATCATCGTCAGTAGGGTGCTTAGTAGGTGGTGTCCTGCGTATTTTGGATCAGACCAGGCGCCACTGAACACCACGGAAGTGACTCGGTTGCAGTGCAGTGCCTCCTCTGGTGGGCTGCCTCTTGACGATTTGACATTGACTGCTCCCTGTAGATTGCCGGTGCTGGGGCTGCGGCGGGTCGGGCCGGGCCGGGCTGTGGCTGTGGACAGGGTGTCGGAATGAGCGGCGTGGGTGCACTGCCACCGAGTTGGCACAGAAGATGGGACAGGAAAAAAGAAAGGTCACATGACTGACTTCAGCCTATTGAAAAAAAAAAAAAAGAACTTTTAAGCGCGGGTCATGTGAAGATTGTGTGAAACCTGTTACAAGTTTTTGAACAGTGATTCCCTCCACGATGTGGTGTTCACTCGAGAATAGCAATTAACGTGTTTAGTAGATATAATCGTGAATGGTAGGGTACATGGTGTGTGAACGAATGAATGACATTAAGGTGTGTGCAAGTCATAATCATAGTTTCTTGTTAGTCACCTAACTCTCCTCTTTACCTCACTTACTCCATTCCTATTTCTCGTTTGACCGTCTCCATAGATTATTTTACTGCGCAGTATAATGAGTAATTCTTCCTACCTTTGTGTAATATACGGTGTAGAGATGACAACATGACTGTGACTCACTCGAGACCTACTTCACGGGGTAATCTCAAGTCAGGCACGTGTCTGGCATGTGTCATCCTCGTTTGTATCTCTTAATGTGACTGCACTAGTGTTGACATCTCTAAGTATGTGTGCGTTTGGTGCATATGCACAGTGTGCCCACACTGTATCTGTGTTTGGTGCACCATACAGTTATTTGATGTCTGGGCTGGAAAACTTGCTGAGAAAAAAAATCCCAGTATTTCAGGATAACAGAGGTACTTTCTAGTCTTGGGAATATCCACGGTATGTGGTCTGCCTACACTCCTCTCCTGCCTCTTTTACCCTGTAATCCTCAGTCCAGCTGCTTTCCTAATATACTTATCAGTACTATCCTGATGTCTTGTACTTTTGGAAAAGACATGACACAATGCATTATGTTATTCTACAAAAACATCAATTCGACAGTAATAGTGAACAGCAAAACAATGTCATTGATCGAGAGTTTAGTCAATGCGTACCAATATCACCGTCAATCTTTGTGATTTGTCTCAATATTGTAGTCGTAATCAGAGTCAAAATTCAGAGACATAAAAGGCATTTAAAGTGGCGAGAGAGAACAAATATTTCCTAGTTTGCAGATGATGCACAGTTCATAAGTATAAGAGACCATGAATCCTCTAGGGAATATTAAAAAACTGTTGTTAAATGAAAGCAAAACACAGGTCATTTGTTTGGGAAGCGAAGGAAAATTCAAGACTAAACAGATGTACTGTCGTCTGAAAACGATGTAGAACCTCAGTGAATTCCAAATGTTAGGCATATGGTTCACACAAGATTTCAATGTAAGTGTAAGTGTACACACTACGGAGATAAAAGACCTGTTCATTATTTGGATAAAACTACTTTCTACACCCTTAGGTGAGTGACAGTTGCGAAATCGCTCATACATAAAAAGGATGCCTGTGTCTGATGCTGTGAAAGTGTAGTAATTGATAATCCATTCGTTGTCGTAGCTAGATTACTACATTAATTCGCATTCAATCAAAGTGTAGTACTTTCATTTAAATCTAGAGTTGCATTGTGGTGGTCTCCTTTCCCCCTTCCTCCTCACACACGCTTTCATACCACCTCCTGTTTTCTCCCCCTTCTCAACCTTCCCCTCCCCTACTCCCCTTCCAAATCCTGTATCTTTTTCTACTCTCTGCTTATCTACTCTCTGCTTACACTCTTGCTGTTCTCTTTCTCTGTCACTCTTTACCGCCTCAGCCCTTTGTCAACTTCTCAGCTTGTACCTCTCCTCACACTTTGTGTGTGCGCGCCTGTGTGAGAGGGGTGGGAGAGGGAATGTTGGGGGCGGGGATGGGGTGGTGATGGTGCTCAAATGCTCACTTTCTGTGGCTTTATAGAGAAATTTATATGGCGTAAAAGGAATAAAACAATGCCATTGCCCTAGACGACTCAGATTTCATCACTCCAGGTTTATGCTGTTTCTTTGTTTTCTCTATCTAATTTCTAGTGTATGGGTGTTTCTGCGTAATGAGTGATTTGATAATGTCCTGTTGCATGCAGCTTGAATGTTGGGTTATACTGGATTGTAATGCCTGCCTTTGAAAGGAAAGAACTTCATTTAAGCGAATAATATTCTGATGGAAAAATAGTTCTGCTGCACAGACTTCATGAATTATAGTCCCCGCATTTCAAGTTAGGGAGCTTACAATGCGCTCTTCAAATTAATTTTTAAAAAAAAGCAAAATAATATTGCGGGTTCTATACCGGTTTCATCAAAACAATTTTTATAGGTAAACGGTTTCAAAGGTAAAGGTCTCAGGCATTCTGACGAAGCATATAAACCATCAGATCTGAACTCTTATAGAGAATGGATCATGTCGATTGTTGGATTGTTGAGAACGTTATATGTTTTGTCGACTTTGACACGATGCGCATTGCGTTAAACCACTCTTCAAAATGCTCACACGTGTACGAGTTGAATGGGGTTCTGCTGCTTGCTGTATAAAAAAAATCTTCTGAGTTAGAAAGAGGGAATCCGTAAAGTGACAGAAAAGTAACGTTTACAGCGTCAGGCTAGCACTGATTATTGAGAAAGTTACATATAAAATGACGCAACAGCTCAGGCATTCATCATGATGATGATCATAACCATGATGATCTATGCTTGATCTTGATGATCATCATCACCACTACAACAGTCACCAACATCTTTGTCGTAATCATCATCATCACCTTCATCGTCATAGCGACTGAGCTATCTTTTCTCTTATTAACATGATATGAGATGAGATGTCCAGCTTACATAAATTAGT
>CM065721.1:35434128-35441628 GCA_033310375.1 Conus canariensis | reverse complement strand
CTCTCTCTCTCCCTTCCTCTATCTCTCTTTCGTCCCCTTCCCCCTCTCTCTTTCTCCATACAAAATCCACAAACACTTACGTTCCTGTTCCCAAAGGCCGAGGATTAATATATATATATATATATTATATATATTATATATTTTGGACATTGTCTTGTAGCAAGGGTGGTGAAGTCATCGAACAAAACAAGTAAGAACATGATAAGTTATTTGGAAAGAACATTCAATATATCTGTTGGTTAATTATACATACACAACATGACTATGTCTGCTTTAGAGATTCGATTAGCATTGTACCAAACCTGTTTTATTTTATACTGAAAGCTATTGACGGTGCAAAAAATATTTCTGTAAGAACATTTCATTTTTCAATATTGAATTTATCAGAGGAAATGAAATAAAGGATATGATCACTTTCAAGTTTGAACCAGTACCTAAAACCATATTTTTTCTGTTAATTGTGCATTTGCTGTACTGCAACAATGCCCGTGTAGGTAAGTCTCTCAAGAAGTACTGAACGTAATGGCAGTCTCATCAGGGGGCATATCTTATGCCGTCCCTTTCTCTAACAGTAATCTACATGAATTATTTTGTACAATTTCAAATTTGTTTTTTAAAACTATACATTTTCCCAAAGAAACCGATGAAGAATTTGTACTATTACAGTGTTCCCGTTTTTCATAACACTCTGGGATTTTCAAACCATTTGAGAGAATATTGATCTGCTAAAGCTGAAAGCCAGAAAACTAAAATATTTTGGTATAAGAATCACTTTAACGTTATTTACTGTGGTACCAAGACTCTTTATTTCCTGAGAAAGCTTACACAACCGAAATACGGTAAAGGATTTTGATTTTTATTTGTTCATAAATTTCTCGGCAGAATAAATCTTGCTCAGATTCTATATGACATTGCGAAAAAAAGTGGATTTCATTTCTTTCTAACACCTCAAAAGATTTGTTTATTTCCAATTGTTTGTTTTTAAAATGTGTGTAAAGTCTGCTGTGTAATATAGTGTACGTTCCACTGAGGCTTCATATGATATTTATGGCTAAACTTTATCGCAAAACTATCCATTAACTAGCTGTGTTCGTTTGATCAGGTCTTCCAAAGAAGTCCCATGAAAAATGAAAACATTTCTCTGCTTTATTGTGATCAAAAGTATAGTTACCCAATTTACGAAACTATGTATTTCTATCAGAAATCAAAGCAATAGTCCTCCAAAGAGAAGAAAACAGTACGCAAGATCGCAATTCCACTCTTCAAATTTTCGGACACACACACACACACACACACACACACACACACACACACACACACATACACACACACACACACACTCACGCACGCACGCACGCATGCACGCACACTCACTCACACACACACACACACACACACACACACACACACACAACACACACACACACAAACACACACACACACACACACACACACACACACACACACACACACACACACACACACATACTGACTGACTGACTGAAACCATTACTGTCAGATTAACATAGTGTTGTACTGACCACACACACACACACACACACACACACAACACACACACACACCACACAACACACACACACACACACACAACACACACACACACACACACACACACACACACACACAACACACACACACACACACACACACACCACACACACACACACACACACACACACACACACACACACACAACTTGCATTATTGAGTGGGGTTGGATGGCAGAAAAGTGCAAGGATTGAGATACATTGGATTAATTCCCACCCAGCTATTGTGTCTCTAATTCAGTTCCTCAGGATGACTTTTTTCCTCCTAATTCTTGTTGATGACATCACACATTATGATGTCAGAACTTGTGTAATATATTCATGACGTCCATTCTTTGCTCTGTCCAGTTGCCAAAAATGGACATTGCGTAGTTGTATTGTTTTTGTTTCTGTTTTCCCCTGAAAAAGGCCACGTGGCCGAAAATTGAAGAGTGGAATTGTGATTATATATATTTCTAGCTTGTTTATTTAACGAAGAATACAAAGAATATCTACAGCCACATTTTCAATACTCTTTGCTGAAGTATTCCTGCTTATAAGATTCTGCTGAAATGATTGAGCTACTTTGTGTGTGTTTTTCGCAGCACGCTGGTTACAAATTTGACCAAGGTCCGTGTGAATTCGTCGATTTCTTAGAAACATGGAAAAAATATAAAAATGGCATCAACGTTTGGTACTGCCACACTGAACACTTCCTCTTTGTTTGTGACGATGACTGACAATGCCACCGGCCATGTTAATATCTCAGGACACTGGCAGACTGTTATGGAAAACACATCCCTTCGTGAAGATTGCATCCCAGTTGCGTTCAGTGAGATGGAGTTTTTGCCTTGGGACAATCCTGATAACATTGTCAGCGCAGAGGTAGAAAACGCAATACGCATAACACAAAATAACCTGCTAGCAATATTGTTTGTGATTGGAGGGCCATCCAACGTCATCAACATGGCGGTGTTCTACAAACAGGGACTGAAGGACCGGGTCAACCTGTGTCTGTTTGCCTTGTCTTTTGCTGATGGTATGTATCTGGCAACGGCAATATTGCATCATGGGGAACAGCTCGCCATACAGTTCACTACAAAGGAAAGGTTTGGACCAATCTTAACTTGGTTATCGAACCGGAATCTGTTAGTTACTCTACATCCGTTTATATACATATCACAAATTCTGTCTGCAATCATTGCCGCAGAGAGATGCTTGTGTGTTTTCAATCCACTCAAAGTTCACAGTCTTTTACGCACTAGAACGATGATGGTGATCATCCTTGTGATATCCGCTCTGGTATTTGGTCTGTATTTCATTGTGTGTTTTCGATATCGTGTTGGGTGTGTATATGATCCAGTATCAGGCGAGACTGTCATGACAGCCATAGATGGGACATTCTACAAGGCACACAAAGAGTTCATCAATGGTCTGGAGAGTTACCTGTTTGGTGTTGGTCTTCCTGGGGTGGTGATGATCACAGTGACAGTAACGACAATCATGACGATCGTGAAACTTCGTCAGGCAATGTCATGGCGATCTAAAACTTCGTCGTCAATGTCTCCTCGCGAACTGGCCCTGACCAAGATTCTTGTTGGTAACTCCATCTTTTTCATTGTTTGCTCGTCTCCAAACGCTCTAGGTCGCTTTGTTTGGATCTTTTTTCCAGAGGTGAACGCTGGACGACGAAATCAAAACTTCTTTTTAACTGTCATCTGGACTGTTCAAATATTCAGTTTTATCAACGCTACCTTCAACTTTGTCATCTATTATACCATGGGTTCTCAATACAGGGAAACATTCTGGACACTTTTCAACAGAAACCCACAGTTGAAAAAAAACTAGCGAAGTGAATGAAAATGATTAAATGATTGGGGGGGGGGGGGGGGGGGGGGGCACAGATTTGCGAAAACATCCTTAAAATTTCACATCAATGATCGCTTTACTATATGTCACTAACGACTGATCATAGTTCGTCAAATTAAAGTCCATATTCTTCAATTATTTTATATGAATTTATGTCGTTTAGGATAATCTCAACAGACTTAATTCTAAAAGAAAGTTACATTTTCTACTTAGTCGTTCCTGTCCATGGTCGTGGCCTGTTGACGCCAATGTGCAGTTCATTTAACGTCTGTGATTTGCTGTTGCCTGTGTGCGTGTGTGTCTATCTTTGCCGTTTGTAATATTTTTCCCTTATTCCCATTTTGCTGAAGTTGATGTGTCTTCTTCTTTCTTCGTAGTTGAAAGAACATGGTGAGTGGTTCTGTTTCTGTGTATATTTGTTTAAGCTGGTATGCATCCCTTTCTCTGTCAGTAGTCTGCTACAGACGGTGTGTATTCCTGTTTCTAGATTGCAGCTGCTGATGCGTCTTCATTTTCATTTTCACAGTTTGCTGCAGCAGGTTCATATTCCTCCCTCTGCTCGTGCTTAGCAGAATTTGATGTGTATTCCTTTTGTCTGTTCGCGGTGTTATTGCAGTAAGCGTGCGTTCCTTTCTATGCTCCAGTTTGCTGAATCAGGTGTGTAGTCTTCTCTCTGCCCGCAGTTTGCTGAAATAGGCGTGTATTCCTCTCTCTGCTTGCAGTTTGCTGAGGCAGGTGTGTATTCCAGTTACTGTACATGGGTTGCTGAAGCAGGTGTGTATTCCTTTTAATGTACATGGTTTGCTGAAGCAGGTGTGTATTCCAGTTACTGTACGTGGGTTGCTGAAGCAGGTGTGAATTCTTTTTAATGTACATGGTTTGCTGAAGCAGGTGTATATTCCTTTTAATGTACATGGTTTGCTGAGGCAGGTGTGTATTCCAGTTTACTGTACATGGTTTGCTGAAGCAGGTGTGTATTCCTTTAATGTACATGGTTTGCTGAAGCAGGTGTGTATTCCTTTTAATGCACATGGTTTGCTGAGGCAGGTGTGTATTCCAGTTACTGTACATGGTTTGCTGAAGCAGGTGTGTATTCCTTTTAATGTACATGGTTTGCTGAAGCAGGTGTGTATTCCAATTATGTACATGGTTTGCTGAAGCAGGTGTGTGTTCCTTTTAATGTACATGGTTTGCTGAAGCAGCGTGTATTCCAGTTTACTGTACATGGTTCGCTGAAGCAGGCGTGTATTCCTTTTAATGTACAAGGTTTGCTGAAGCAGGCGTGTATTCGTTTCAATGACATTGTTTGCTGAAGCAGTGTGTATTCCTTTTAATGTACATGGTTTGCTGAAGCATCACTTAAATCTTCCAGATTGGGGGGGGGGGGGGGGGGGGCGGGGGGGGGGAGGGCGGGGTGGCAAGAAGGTATTCACCCCCACCCCTCTATTTACAGCGGTGTGGCAAGAAGGTAGTCTACCCCCTATTTACAGGGGGGGAGGGGGGAAGCATTGCCCCTCTGCATCTCCCGCCTTCCTCTTCCACCCCTGCTTCTAACGCTATTATCATTATATTTGATCCGTTGACGCATGCTTATAGTAGCTCTGTCTCCGTTGAAGCATGCTTATAGTAGCTCTGTCTCCGTTGAAGCATGCTTATAGTAGCTCTATCTCCGTTGAAGCATGCTTATAATAGCTCTGTCTCTCTGTTCTCAGTTTTCTGTAGCAGGTATGTGTTCCTTTCTGTTCAAAATCTATTTAGGCAGACGCGTTTTCCTGTTTGTGTTCGTGGTTTATCGAAGCAGGTGTGTGGTCTTCTCTTCGTTCGTAGGATTTTGTGGCAGGTGTGTATTTGTCTCTGTGCTCGTAGTCTGTTGAAGCAGGGGTCTCCTGCTCTTTTCTGTTCTCTGTCTCTGTCTCTTACAGACGCATGCACGCACGCACGCACGCACGCGCGCAATTTAACACAATCGGTAATTATTTTACATATTTTGTGTCAAAGACTTAGAGCACAACTTACACCTATCAGGTCACCAATCTAATTATTTACATCACGAGCATGAAAATGTGGCACCTCTAACGCGGACGCATGCGTGTGTGTGTGTGTGTGTGTGTGTGTGTGTGTGTGTGTGTGTGTGTGTGTGTGTGTGTGTGTGTGTGTGTGAAGAGACAGAGACAGAGAGGAGAGGAGAGAGAGAGAGAGAGAGAGAGAGAGAGAGAGAGAAAGAGAGATGGGGGGTGTCTCTGTGTGTGTTTCGTTGTTTATTCCATATTCTTTCCGCACTTTAGATCGATTGGAAATCCAAGTCATGGATCACAAGCGGTATTTCGGAGACGAGAGCGACGAAAGAAAAGAGAAGAAAGAGACACCGGTTAAGAAATGAAGAATACAAAGAAAAATACATCGAAAAACGGTTTGAGGACATTGACAGAAATCTAAACGACAACGAAACAAACAAACAAAAAAACCCTGCGAGATTGTACAATACTTGTCCAAGAGTAAAGTCAGCACCGTTTAGTAGAAGAAAAAAAAATTCACACGGGAAGAAAACGTCAAAAAAGGTGGGCGGAATATTGCTCTGACTCAAGAGAGAGAGAGAGAGAGAGAGAGAGAGAGAGAGAGAGAGAGAGAGAGAGAGAGAGAGAGAAAGAGACAGAGAGACAGACAGAGAGAGAGGAGAGAGAGAGAGAGAGAGAGAGAGAGAGAGAGAGAGAGACAGAGACAGAGACAGAGACAGAGACAGAGAGAGAGAGATGTATCATAACAATCTTTAATCTTCCAATAGCCGCACTAAGTCAGCAACGTCAGCGTGTTGCAAGGGCCAGCAGGAGCCAGTCACCATGCAGATCCTGAGGAGGACGTGGGGCTGCATTTGACAAACCCACCCTCAGGAAGCTAGCATCCAGCACCATCCGTCAGGCTCTGACATGATTCCCACATGAGAGAAGGAAGAGGGGACCCCCAGACACAGCTGGAGAAGAGATACTGAGAAGAGACACTGAGACAGTGATGAAACAGAAGGGAACTGTTGGACAGTTGCAGGAAGAACACTCGGAGCTGAATTCAATGGACAGCTGTCATCGAGTTCTATGATCCCTTGGAGGTGAAGGGCCTACATAGCGCCTACGTAAGTACGTTAGTATGTATGTTAGTATGTAAGTAAGCTTAAGGCTTCAGTCTCTGTTGAAAAGTAAGGCGTGTCTTTACTAATCATGCCTATGGATACTTTTTACCACACTGTCTACCAAGACAAAAAAAAAAAAAAAAAAAACAACAACTGTGAAATCAAGTGAACTAGAGTTCACCAGCCATTCCTGCTTTACGATGACTCCGCTGCATCCAGCGACTCTACGAACACTCACAGTCTTACCAGCTACCATTTCCTTTACTCGTCAATTGTTCTTTGACATTTTTTGTCAGCTTGACATCTGCAGGACTTTCGACAGGAACTTTCTTTCCACATGAGAAAAGTTATTCATTCTGAAGGCAGGATTTCATATAATCAAAAAAATCTGGTTTCCTCCACACAGAATTTCACAACCCCTCCAGTGCACACGTGACCATCAATCCCTGCTATTGCTGCTGGGTACACTGTTTCCTCTCCCTTGTCGGTTATTTCATCTCCAGAGTCGCAGTGTTTGTTGTGTAGGTTTCACTTTCCAGTAGCAGGAAGAGCTGAACACTCGAGCAGTTTATGTCTGACACAATGACGGTTAAAGTATTTCACTAATTTCATTTCTTTTTGTCACTGAACCAAAGTTGCACACTTCTGACCTCAGGATGTTTAGACTGATTGTTCGTCAGTACAATCGTGTGGTGTCAGGTAGCGTTCTCCTGTCTTACTACGTCAGCAAGTTTTTGAGATTTCTCTTCATAAAGATGAACGGCCTCGTTTTTTTCTTTCGTTTTGTAAGTGCTAATAAACTGCTTTGACAAAAAGGCTTCACGGTCCCTAACAATTTTCGGAAGTCTTTGAAAATTGCACTTAGGATTTCAGGTAGGCTTAGCCGCTGATAATAAAGTGCTGTGGACTCTGTCCACCCTCAGTTTGACAGTCATAAAACGGCAACAGCGATCTTCCTAAGTG
>CM065721.1:35394128-35429128 GCA_033310375.1 Conus canariensis | reverse complement strand
TTGGTCCAATCTTAACTTTTTTAACGAATGCTAGTTTGACAGTTATTTATTTCCCGTTTATATATTTGTCATAGATTTTCTCTGCTATCATTGCTACAGAGAGATGCCTGTGTGTTTTCAATCCACTGAAAATTCACAATCTTTTGCGCACTAGAACAATGGCGGCGATCATCCTTCTGATTTCTGGTCTTGTCTTTGGTCTGTTTTTCATTGTGAGTTTTCGATATCGTATTGGCTGTGTGTTTGATCCAGTATCAGATGTGATTGTCATGACAGCCATCGATGGCGCATTCTACAATGAACACAAAGTGTTCATCAATAGTCTGGAGAGCTACCTCTTTGGTGTTGTTCTTCCTGGGGTGGTGATGATCACAGTGACAGTGACGACAATCATGACGATCGTGAAACTTCGTCAGGCAGTGTCATGGCGATCTAAAACTTCGTCGTCAATCTCTTCTCGCGAACTGGCTCTGACCAAGATTCTTGTTGGTAACTCCATCTTCTTTATTGTTTGCTCGTCTCCAAACGGTCTGGGTCGCTTTGTTCGGATCTTCTTTCCAGAGGTGAACGCTGGACGACGAAATCAGAACTTCTTATCAGCCACATCAGTTGTTGAAATATTCAGTTTTATTAACGCAACCTTCAACATTGTCATCTACTATACCATGGGTTCTCACTACAGGGAAACATTCTGGACACTGTTCCACAGAAACCCACGACTAGAAAAAGTACAGAAATGAAACTGGGAGACCAACAAAAATGTGCTTGAAATTTCACACAAATGGTTGCATTTCAACTTATCACTATTCACTGAACATTTTTTTCTTCTGATTACTGTATACATTCCTTAAAGTTATTATACAGACTTATATCATTTCGGATCATTTTGACAGACTCCATTTTAAGAGAGGCGATCCTGTCTCAGTTCATGACATTTGAAACTTTCTTGCCGTTCTCTTTAGTTTGTAATTTGTTAACACTGGTGTGTATTTTTCCTCTGTTTGTTACTTGCCGAAGCTGGGATGTAATCCCCTCATACTTCCTAGTGTGACCGTCTTTTTCCGGAAACTGATGTGAGTACACCTGTCAGAACAACCTGAGGGACAAGGTCGGAAGAGGTACATTCACTCGCCAACTTCATAAGCCTCCAACCTCCCCACCAGCTGTACATCTCTTGCGCCATACTGTTCTGACCATGATGAACCCGCCTTGCACCCGGCTACTTGAGAAACAATGTTGGGAGAGAGATGAATCACTTGACTCACTTCACAAGCTGTTAAGAGGTTAATTTTTGTAGTCTTTTTCATTTTTCCTTGCGTCCACTGTCGGTTTCTGCCACGTGTTGTCATCGGTAGTAAAATAATGGACCTATTGTTTATAGTACACTGCGCATTACGTCAGTGTAAGGTGTGCGTGATTAGATTGTTTGAAACAATTATAAATGACAATTTTGAACGTGAAACTCGTACTTGTTCTTGTCTACTGGATTTTGTCAATATTTTGAAAACGGTAGTCTTGGTTGTTCTACGTTAATGATCATTATCCTTGTTTTAATTGTGGTCCCTGGTCTTGCTTCTACCAAGTCATGTATAGTACTGCTGGTGATAGCATTGTGTACGGAACAAAACTGAAAAACAGCGGTATGTTTTGGCTATGTCGTCCCCAACGCCTCATCCCCTTGTTCACCTGTTTGCAAACAGAGAGAACGATCTGGATGGGTTGCGCTGTCGTTTATGCTCGTCTGTTTGTTGTGTAATGTGCATGTTTTGCTGCTCCTTTAGATGAAGTGGATTGTTAAAGAACAAGTAAACACGACCAGTTACATTTGGTCAACATATTCTGAGAGGACCAGGGAACTATATGGCAAAACACGCTCCAAAGAAGGCTCAGTTGAAACGGAATATGGCATATTATTTCTTCCAGTGTAGCCGGCAGTTTGAGGGAATATGACTTTGAAGCAAAGTCCTTTCCATTGAGGTTGGCACAAAGGAGGTTGTATGCTCGTCTGTGTATGGCTGCATTAAAACGGCTTCTGAATTCTGGAAAAAAAGAGGACTCGGACTTAACGTAATGCCAAAGGAAGCTGAAACATGTTACAGCCGAATCTGGTCGAGGAGGAACAAAAGAAGATTCCATAAGGCTGAAAATTTCCAAACTTAGATGTTCAAGAGCTCTGTGGTAAGGTATGTCTCACCTTATTTTCAACTTCTAATGCAAAATGATCAATTGGACAGAAAAGGGACTTCCGAGTGGTACTGCTCGATATGGAAATGCATATGGATCAGATGCACACAAGATGATTCAGCTGGTTCTTTAGAGGTATCATGCTCCGAAATTAAAAAAGAAAAACATTCGAAAAATGCCGGAGAAGTACGTCCATGGCTTCTAGATGAGGTTCTCCACAAAGACATGCACAGTAGATTAGATCAGTCCGGAGGCTGGCACAGCAACAGACTGTGCTATTTCACAATGCAATTTCTTCTGGCATATAGGGATCATCTCAAAAGCAGCCCTGAACCATGCACTTTTAGCTGGCCACAAGAATGGATACCAAACAATCCCTCTAAAAGCCTTAAAATACGACACAAACAACAGTCCTTTCGACCAAGGTAAATGGAACACACAAAATGTTAAAACATTTATACCAGCCATTTGTTTAATCCAAGATGAGCTTTGAAAAATCCACGAAGCCTTTCCGTGCTGATGTAAATTTTAAAGTTCGGTGACAGCAGGCAGAAACTGAAACAAAAATCACTTCCGCCAAACCAAGGAGACAAACAAATTTCAAGACTAAACACGACATGTTAGGACCCTTTCTTCAGGCAAGACAAGCAACATTCAAGACAATGATAACGAAGCCCGAACAATCACTTATCACCTCCACTTGGGCGCAAAATGGACGTCACCTCTCTCTCTCTCTCTCTCTCTCTTCTCTCTCTCTCTCTTATATCCTTCTACTTACAAACTGTTAGTGGATCAGAAGAAAGAAGACACGGGGGAAATCAGTTAGAACTGATTAATATTCTCACAAAATTTTCTTATTTGTTTTGTCTTCGTCATATGGAAGTGGAATATTATGGTCGTATTTCATTTCTATTTTGAATTGAGGCCTGACGTTTTGGTGCACATGAGCCCAGGACGGGACTGCTGGTTGTCCAGACGCGGCCTCCTCATCCCTCTTAACGATAACATTTGGCTGTATCGGTCGCTGTGTGTGAAATGGATTAAAGATGTAGGACATCAATTTGTCTTAGCTATATCAGGTTCATCTTCTACTACATATAGGGTCCGGTATTTTTCATAATTTCCCTCGAAAAGTCGATTGCTTCTTCCTAACAAAAACGGGACTTGATGACACTATCTTGTACTGTTCCATTTCTGCACAAAAAAGACACCAATCTCAGAGGTAACGAGACAATGTCATCAGGTTTTACTTAGTCTCCACTGATAGACTTTGTCATGCTTGTGTATCACATTCCCAACCTCCGACGAAGCAATACCACTAGCACGTCATATATGAACACGGCAGGCAGGGAGGAGACAGAAATCTGGGTGTACCAACCCTGATCTCTGCTGCCGACTTTAGATCACATAGGCACGCTTCTCCTCTTCCTCCTCCCCATGTTTTACTAGCCCCTTCCTTCTTTCCCCAGACTTTTCCACGTAAATGCAGGGGAACAGAAAGAAAGAAAGACACCCAAAGTGCATGTGTCACCCAAAGAAGTGCTGTCCCCAACTGCGGAACCAATAAGCTGGGAGCAATCCTCCACCACCCTTGGAAGCCTGCACTGTGTTCACGTAGGGTGCAGGCACGCACAGGGCTGTCTATTAAGACCTGGAGAGACATAATTACACCCTCGTAGATGCCAGTCTGTGATGGTCACTGCACGCAATACGACAGAAACTGCACGGGAGCGTCCCCATGGGTGTACCAGTCCATATTTCATGACTGTAGAGCCCACCGGCGAAAGACGCCAGTTGTGCTGTTGTCACCTATCAGCAGAACAGCAACGGATTAGGCTGCCGGATGCACACGGCAGTTTCTTGACAGTGCAACTCCAGGTACGGCCAAGCTTTCGCCATGAGGAGAGAACTATAAAATCTTCGTTCTAGCTCAACCGCCCTCAACCAGTTTCGGGCGGTTGCCCTAGAACGAAGATTTTATAGTTCTCTGCTAAGTAAGACTTAAAAAAAATGTTACAAGCATATATACTGTGTAGGATTGTCTGTTTTTAATACTAATTTAGAAAACTTTTGAGACTTTAGTTTTTGCTTAATCCTTCGTTTTTCTTGATCGTTTTCAATAACATCGTTTTCTTTCATACATTCATCAAATGCGTCTCTATCTTTCATGTGGAATAAAACCACTGTCTTTAATTGCTGTCTAAAGTCTTTTAAAACTGAGTTATATTTTTGACATAAAATCCACACACTTATCCCAGCATGTCTTCCACTGAAAGCTAGTTTTGATAAAGTATTTCTTTTTCTAACTATGTCTCTTTCTGCCGAACAGTCATCTATAATAAATAGTGTCTGCGTTCCCTCAAACTGTCTATAAAAGTGTTCTAAACACTCACTCAGTTTATTGCTAGGATCAACTAAATAGATTTCATCATCTGTCCATATAAACCTTCTGTCGTGATATGCTTTGTTCCACTTTAATGTTGGACAGAAAATTACAATATGATCAAAATTATAACTATAAACTGTTTGTAATAGGTCGAGGACAAATATTGTTTTTCCACAACCAGTCTGTCCACAAATCAATGAACAATGAGGGGTTTTTGTCATAAAGTTTAACATCGGCATTGACACCAAAGTCGTCTGCTCCATAGTTTTAAAACATAATTTAATCTAATCCAGTTATTGTTTTTATCATACTCTCTGTCAAAACTTGTTCAGTATAATAAAACCCTATAAGGCCTAAATGTGTAAGATTAATCCAGTTCAGTTCTGTAAGATCGTTTCTATTTAGACTAATATCAATTTTGTTGCTTGTTGTCATGACCTTAATATCCTCGCCATTGTAAAGAACAACGACAGTAAATTTAAGTTTGTCAACGTCTAAGTTTTGCCAGCTAATAAGAATTCCTTTCATAAGATTGTCACTGACGCCCAGAGCTCCATTTCTCGCCTCATCTTTTAAGACAGAAATTTTAAATATCATTGTGAACGTGTCTCCTAATTTTGTGCGTGGAATGAACTGTAATTTTGTAGAAGCTTTCTTTAAAACCGATTCTCTTCTGTGGAGGATGTACTGTTTGTCCCCAAACGGCTTTATTTCAATCTCTTTCCGACTGTTGTCCTCTGGCATAAGACTTACATGTAAAGGGCCAGAGTTCAATGCTTTTCTGAAACTTTTTTGACGGTCAAAAAATGTAAATGGGCTTAAGAATTCAAATTTTATGTCCCATTCTAAATATGGTTCTAAGTGCCATTTGTTGTCAGTTTTTCGAACTATTTTATATTCATACTGACCCGCATTATTTGCTTCTACATTGCGTAGTTGTTCTAGTTTAGGAAACCTTTTGCTGTCGCTAACCTCTTTGCGTTTATAATAACCATCTTTAGTGTACTCAAAACCATACAAAGTGCCTATTCCACCGTTTTGTTCAAAGTCCTCAACGTCTGCAAGGTCTTTTAATTCTAAAGTTACACACCTCTCAGGCGCTAATGTAACTCCTGATTCTTCTGGCCCACGAGACATTATTTTTAGTACACCTTATTATTTTATTTCTAAAACAATGTGCAGGTTATCACATTTCACGACTTTCCCTGTTTTATCTGTGATCTTTATATTAAATGATCTGACCCTCCCACAAGCTAATCTTTTAAACTGTAAATTAGGGAATTGTATAATTTCATAATCGCAATATGCAGCTTTCCCTGATGGAAGAGCTCTTAAAACAGTTGAGGGCCTTCCATCATATAAGTTTTCATCAGTGCTCAGCTCGTCCAAATGAACATAGAGTAATGAATGTAATGCAAGATCGAGCGGATATTCTCCCTCATAAGTAGTTTCGTCTGATGTAACTCTAAAACCATGATTGTCAGTTGCAAAGCCTAACATTTTAGCTAGCTCTACATCAAAAAGGTAATGGTCTACTTCTTCTTCAGGTTTGAATGTCAACATTATTTTCAAATTTGCATTGTTAAGTTTGAGAGTAATGTCGAAGTTACTCATTGCTTCTTTTAGCGAGCAAAACCCGTAATAACCATCAGGTATGGTTAACTGGCTAACTAAGTTTCCTCTATTATCAAATTTTTTAATCTTATTATTCTCCTTGGATTCAGTTATATTAAACCATACGACTTTGTAAAAAATTTCATGGAGTGCGACCCTTTGGGTTCCGCAGTTATTATCAATAGCATATTCTAAAAACGAAGGACTGTCTTGAGTTGTTATTGTTACAAACATTTTTAAAACAAATTTAAAAATGAGTGCATTCAAATATACTAATGCAAAATATTCTGTCGGGCCGCACTACAATCTTAAAAATATAACAACTGACACCCTTGACATTTCTGTGACTCAGTCTGACGCCTTTCAAGTAAAGGTTAGTACTCCATTGGATCGTTATCTTAACCCTCCTATTAAAAAAGACTACATCGCGAAAGTGTGGTTCAGTCATCCGATGCAGTTTTATCAGAACCAGTTAAACTTTGCTGTGTTTTGCGCATCAACTGGGTGTGGAGTGTCGTATGCTGATCATTTAAATCATCCTGATCCTTTGGTGAGGTCAGTGTATAGATTTCATTTTTATTACACCTTCAGACGTATTTTATCTGAACTGCAAGCGCCATTACCAAATGACAAAACGTTTAATCCATTCAGCAACAGAATAGATTACAAGGCTTTTGAAAGGATCTGTAACGAATTTGATATTGACCCAAAGACAGACTTTAGACAAAAGTTGGATCTTAATCATGGTTTAGGAACCCTTTATTATTGGGGCGTGCACAGAAAGTATAACTATGATTACAATCCTCCTTACACATCTTTCTCTTCAGGCACAACTGTTCACCTCGGGTCCATAGAGCAAGAGCATAAAACAGCATGGACAACATTTATTTTGGACGCTTCTAAGGGCCTAACAAAAGCAGGAATAGAACGAATAAACGACTCTATTCGTACTTATGTTTGGTGTTTGCTAGGTTCGCAAGCACAAACGAGATCAAACATAATTGATCCTTCTACTGGCTTTGACGCCCAAAAACAGTATTTAGCAAATTTAGAGGATTCTATTAATTCTGCAATTGATTTGCCTTCAAGTATTAAAAGGTACCAAAATGTTTTGCAATACGCAAGATCGAAAGTAGACTTTGCCATCGGCACTGGTTTATACATGCTGCCTTCTGACCTCAGACTTCAGATAGGAACAATAATAAACTATAATAATGAAATCCTTGTGGCTGGTAAAGAAGAGAAGGTCGGAAAAAACGACATAAATTCTAAGCCAGCAATAGCAATAAAAAAAGAAGTCCCAATCCCCGTGGCCCCCTCTAAACCCCATCCAATCCCCCCCTCAAAACCCCAACCAATCCCCATGGTGAATAAAAGCGACCCCCATGAATATGAAAAGACAGCACTTGTTATTGGATTAACTGCCCTAGGATTACTTGGTCTTTATCTTACTATAAAGTAACCCAACTATTAAGACAACTAACGTCCATAAGTGCTCAGCCATAAAGCCAACTACTTTACTTGCGGCAGACAAAAGCCAGCTAACGATCCCTCCTATTATACCAGGCAAAGAGTCTATGGCCTTAGTGGCTAATTTTTTTAATAAACCCGCAAGATGATCAAGTTGTTTTTTTACCCATGATTTATCTGATGGTGGTGGCGGAGGCACTAACCCTTGCCCACCACCGCCTGTAATAGCCAACACCAGTGTACTTATTGCAAATCCTAAGGCTGTTATAACACTTGCTAATGTGACACCTTGCTCTCTAAACAGTGTTCTTATTCGTTCTGCTAACGTTGTGTCTTCATATAAAATTCTTTGGATAGTTTCTCTTATTCTGTTCGCTTGAGTTCGTAATTGTTCTCGGTTATTAGACAACACTTCTAGTCTTGCTGATCTCTCTTGTTCAAGATCTTTTAGTCTTTGTGTTATTCTTTAACACCAGGTCCTAAGTTGGAGTCGTCAGCCTCAACTAGTTTTCTCTTTTTATATGCTCATCTAGTTCACCCAGTTTTGCTAAATTGTTTGTTAATTCACCTCTGATGCTTCTTAAAGCATGATCAAGGGCCGTTATTTCTCTCATAGGCAGCGGTGGATCGTGGATAGTTTTTAAAGCTTCTGAAAAACTGGTTTCTGCTTGTATTATTTCGTCTGCTGTTGGGCTTAAATCTTTAAGTTCCATGTTTTGTATTTCTGTTGGGATTTCTTGTAGTGTGTTTGAAGTTTAGCAACTGCTTCCCTATCTAATTTTGGTTTAGTAATGCCAAGGCGATTTTGTTCGCTCACACTGAGCCTTTGTCTAATTGTACTCTTTTTTAAAAACTTTGATGAGTCTGGTTTAGTTGTAAGCTGAACAAGTTGTCCTTCGTCGTTTCTCACAAACAAATGGTCATCTTTTGTTTCAAAATCATTAGGGTCTATAAATTCGGGAGGTTCTTGGCCTAAACTTTGATAAAATGATTTGACCTTACTTTCTGTTAATTCACGCCGCAATGAGGGCAATGGATGTGTTAAAGGAGTCATTTCACTCATGTCGTCTCCAGGATCAAAAACATCATAATCTTCCATGTTTTTAAATAATTAACTTTTTATTTTGTTTTATAAAAAAATGTCACAAGCATATGGCTCAATTCTTGACCCGCATAGAAGACTGAAAGAGCCCTTTGGCGTGAAGGGAAATAAACAGAATATTATTGTTCCAAATAATCCATCTACTATTGATTCAGATCAAATTCTTACTGTTAAATTTCCAGACCTAGGAGCAGATGAAGTGATTGTGCCGGGATCTGCACGTCTTACTTTCAAAATAGAACTCGAATCAGCAACAGACGCAAGCAGGACAGTTGTACAGAATCTGGGACGGGCAATCGTTAAGAAAATTTCTATAAAACTTGAGGGGCAAGAAATATTTTCTTTACACAATGCAGACATATTTCTAATCTATTCTGATCTATGGCTAACCGATAATGAAAGGGCCGATCTTGCGTTTCAAGGAATCGAAAATAACGAAGCACTAAAACACAGAATAGACGCCGAAGATGCTAAAGCCGGCAACAAGTATGAAGCTGTAAGTTTTGCTTATGGAAATCGCTTTTCCATACCCTTAGATTTTGAGTTGTTAAAAGCGCATGCGCCATACTTTCAAGGAGCATTAAAAGACAGATTGTCATATGAACTAACTTTTAATGAATACAAACGTGTTATTAAATCTACAGACTCTGATTCCAAGTACAGCATTTTCGACATCTCGTTAGAGTTTGACATTGTTAGCAACCCTAACTTAGCAAGGCTGATTGAGCAACAATATCAGTCAAAATTAGCAATATATTACGAAAGAGTGATTCATCATACTAAATATCCTAAAAGCAGGGCAGACACTATATGGAACTTTAGTTTTAGTGCCACAGCAAGATCCCTTAAAGGTATTTTATTGCTGTGTGAAGATGAAGAACCATTCAAAAGACAAAGTGAAAAATTTATTAATCCTAAAATAACGAAAGTACAATGTTCAATTGAGGGTAGTCCTAACCAAGTCTACGGTAGCGGGCTTAAACCTTATCATCATTTTGATGAAATAAGAAAATTGTTTGGAGGCGGGAGGTCTAGAAGTCCAACAGTAGACCTTGTGTCTAAAGATCTACACCTTCACAGTGTTAGACTTGATGAATATTTAACAACGAAATACGGTTTATGGATTGACCTAAGGTCAACAGAGGATAATCAGTTGCATGGGAGTGGGAGAACAGTTAAAGACGTAATAAACATTCAAATTGATAAAGAAAAAGAGAGTGATAAACCACTTAATGTACATTTGTTTTTAATATATGATGCGCAGCTGAATATTCAAGATAACAGATTAAAAGATATCCAATACTAAATTATTTTTATTTTTTAAAAAAAGCATGTCTGTTCAGGTTTATCCAAAAGTGCCCAAAGAAGAGATAGTAGGCAACTCTGACATAAAAACTTTCAGATTAACAAACATAACACAAATGCAAACCCAACTAGAGCAGGACCTTTCAAAATACAGTAAAACCAAACGAAGGTATTCTGCTGCCTTTAATGCTGTTACATATGTTAATACTGGAGCATCGATCACTAGTGCTCTATCAGCAGGAACAAGTGTAGGTCTTTTAGCAACAGGCGTAGGTGCACCGGCAGCTTTACCTCTAGGTGGTTTGTCTTTAGCTTTTGGCCTGTGCTCATTAGCTGTAAGTGCTGTCAGCAAAAAAATAAAAGCTAAACTCCAAAAGCACACAGCTATGGTTCAACTAATAACAGCTAAACTTAGTTCCTTCAAACTGATAATTGATAAAGCACTAGTTGACTCAAACATCACGGATGAAGAATTTAGTCGCCTACAGGCTGATTTTGAGGACTACAAAAGACAAAAGTTTGATCTTCAAAGAAAGGCAAGGGCAACTTTTTCTCAAGACACCGACCAGATAAAAAAGGAATGTTTAAAAAAAGTAAACGAGACATTAAACTCTGTTCAAAACAGCTCACATTAACAACCCCAAAGAGTGTTTATACTTTAGTTTACGAGTCCAAGCACAAAAAGACCGTTGATATTGATTCTGACTAAGTATTTTTTTAATTTAAATAAATATTTTGAGTTAGAAAAGAAACTCAAAATGGAATACACTGATTTTGATTCTTGGTTTGATGCAGAAGAGAGTTTGTCAAAAGCTTTGAAGGATACAAATATAGAAGTTATTAATCCAACAAATGTGTTAGAAAGCGTTGAGTATGCTATTTCTCAAATCCCCAATTATTTAGCAATAAACCCTCCAGTTAAAGTAAGGTTAGTTGTTTTAGTTGATTACATAACAATAAGCGAAGAAAATCTAGAAGTCTGGGTCTCAACTAAACAGCAGGCTATTCTTTCTTATAATGATTTAACGCCTGATTGGGCAGAACAACTTCTTACTCAGTTTAACGATGCTTCTGAAGCAGCAAAAATGAGAGGCTCTGGTTGGTCAGAGGGTAAAGTATTAGAGATTAGATTAAAACAGGCTAAATACGAGCCAATTATAGGAAAGTCTTTTATTCCTCTACCATCAGAATTAGTTGCAAAGAGAGCGGTTCTGAACATAAAGAATTCAGATAACAAATGTTTTATGTGGTGCGTTCTTGCTAGGCTACACTTTGTTAAAAAAAATGCAGAGAGAGTTACTAACTATTTACAGTGGGCTAATGATCTTAACTTTAACGGCCTTGAATTTCCTATGGCTGTAGACAAGATTGATCAGTTTGTAAAACAAAATCCACCAATAACTGTTAATGTCTACACATGGTCTGTTAAATCAGACCTTCAGCCAATTAGAGTGTCAAAAAACAGTCCATCAATAGGAGAACCAGACAAACACCATGTAGACTTACTCCTGATGCAAAGCCTTAATGGGTTGCACTACACGCTAATACGCACAATGAGTAGACTAATTCAGCATACTTCAAAAGATGGGCACAAACAAGAATTCTGTAGAAAATGTTTAACAAGAATTCCGTCCGTTCAAGCTGCGAGTGAACATGTAAAACATTGTCTCAGTCCAGTGGACTGCAATACAGAACTAATTATGCCAAGAGAAGGCAGTAAGGTTAGTTTTAAGAATTACAAAAACTCCAGAGGTCGCCATACGTTGTTTACGCAGACTTCGAGTCGCTTATTGTTCCTTATGAAGGACCTGCTCCAAAACATTTACCAAAAACAGTTATAATGAATAACCACCAGATTTGTTCATTTGCCTTCATTGTTGTCAGGTCGGATGGCGTCCATTCAAAGCCAGAATTATACAGAGGACCACATGCAGCAAAACATTTCTTAAAACGCATGCAAGAAGTTCGTAATGTCTGTTCTAATAATCTAGTCCTATCCGATCTTAAGATGACCTCTGAAGATCAAGATCGCTATGACTCAGCCACTCACTGTTGGATTTGTGGTTTAGAGCTAACACCTAAAAGTTTAAACCCAACAGTAAGAGATCATGATCACATTAGCGGAGAATTCAGAGGAGCAGCACATAACAATTGCAATCTTCAACTAAAGTTTGATCCTAGGACTTGGAGACTTCCTATATTCTTTCATAACTTGCGAGGTTACGATTCTCATCTTATATTGCAAGCAGTAACTAGCGCCTTTAGGGTGTCATGCATTGCGCAGTCATCAGAAAAGTACATGTGTTTTACTTTAAATAATTTATCTTTTTATGACTCTATGCAACACCTGATGGGGAGTTTAGAATCGCTAGCAGGATCCTTAAAGTCCTGCCCAATAACAGAACACTATTTTGACCCAACGGTGATTAGAAAGGGCGTTTACCCTTATGAGTACATGAACAGTTGGGAAAGGTTTGAAGAGCCAGCCCTTCCGCCTAAAGGTGCGTTCTTTTCTAGTCTTAGAGGAAAAGACATCAGTGATTCTGATTATTCTTATGCTCAAGAAGCGTGGCAAAAATTAGACTCTAAAACAATGGGAGACTATCATGATTCCTATTTAATGGCGGATACCTGTTTGTTGGCGGATATCTTTGAAAATTACAGGAAGACCTGCATGAAACATTATAGTCTAGATCCTGCGCATTATATTTCTGCGCCTGGGATGAGTTGGGATTCCTTTTTAAAATTTACTGGTGTACAGATTGACCTGTTGTCTGACCTACCAATGCTTCAGATGATTGAAAACGGATTGCGTGGCGGAATTAGTATGGCGTCGCACCATTACTGTAAAGCAAACAACAAGTATTTGGATGACTATGATCCAAGTAGGAAGTCTAACTATCTTATGTATTTAGATGCAAACAATCTGTATGGTTGGGCTATGAGTCAATCACTACCGTTACGTAACTTTAAAATGTACACAGGACTCAAAGACACTCAAAAGTTTTTAAAATGGCTACCTACTCTAGAAGCTGATCGTAAAAGAGGTCTCATTCTAGAAGTTGATTTAGAATATCCTCATGAACTTCATGATTACCATAATGATTACCCATTAGCAGCAGAAACCCTAAAAGTGTCAATGACAGAACCACCTAAACTTGTGCCTAATCTTCGCGACAAAAAAAATTATGTCTGTCATTACAGACTTCTCCAATTTTATTTAAGACATGGTTTAAAGTTAACAGCAGTTCATCGTATAATTGCATTTGATCAAGAACAGTTCATGAAACCATACATCATGAAGAATACTGATCTCAGAACTAAATCCGCAGATGCTTCAGAAAAAGACTTTTTCAAGCTGATGAACAACAGCTGTTTTGGAAAGACTATGGAAAATCCGCACAAGCGCAAAGATGTCAGATTGGTCACTAGAGAGAACGAAGCAATTAAGCTGGTGTCAAAACCAAATTATCAAGACTTCAGAAGATTTCATGATCAGCTTTTTGGAATAATGATGAAAAAAAAGAAAGTCAAATTGGACAAACCTGTTTTTATTGGGTTTACTGTTTTAGAGCTGTCGAAGCTTTTGATGTTAGAATTTCTTTACGACTACTTTAAACCCTTGTATCCAGAGTCCAGAGTACTTTACACAGATACAGATTCTTTTGTAATCGACATCCCTACTGAAGATTTTTACAAAGACATGGAATTAGAAGTGGCTAAAGAGCATGCGGGATGGTACGACACATCTGATTACCCTAAAGATTCACCTTTGCATTCAGTTATTAATAAAAAGGTTTTAGGTAAGATGAAGGATGAATTATCTGGAGGTGTGATCAAGGAGTTTATTGGTTTAAGGTCGAAAATGTACAGTCTTGCTTGTCAAACAGGCACTATTAAAAAAGCAAAGGGAATATCTCGCAGTGTTGTGCAGTCAAACATATCACATGACAACTACAAAGAAGCATTGTTCAATAAAAAGACTTTTCATCATGACAATTACAAACTACGATCTAATCTGCATGAGATTAACACAACAGTTGTAACAAAACGGTCTCTTGACAGCACTAACACAAAAAGAGTATTTGTTAATCCAGAGTATTCATATGCGATTGGTCACTGGAGGACATTTGGTCAAGCGCAATTAGATACTCAGTAATTTCTTTATCCAGTATAGCTGGATTATTTGTGGATGTTGTTTCAAGATTTTTGATTTTTTCAAAAATATTAGGATCTAGTGGTAGTTTATTCTTTATCATTGTTTTGATAATAAACTTATACGCAAATAATTTTTTTTGAGCTTCCATTTTAACTCAAAAATGTATTTATTAAATTAATACTGCAAAATGTACACGAAGTTTGTTGTTGTTTTTGTCTAGGATGTAAAACTCTATCTTTAGTATTCTTCCCATTTTTAAATAAAAAAAATTAACTAAATCTCCGAGCAACAAAATACACAGCGGTCATGCCAAAGACAATAAACAATATTTCTTGCATCTTTTGTTTTTCTGATGGTTGATAAAAGTCGCTGAATTTTGGTGGGGGCAATGTTTCAACTTGTTGGCCTGTTACTAGAAAATATTCTTTTATTGCCTGGTCAACATCTTTAAATGTGTAAGCTGCATGTCCCTGTTGTTTAAGTCTGTTGTTAATAAAATCTAACTGCTCCATTCTTTGCTTTTCATAGGTGTCTTGTGCAGCGGCTAGTTGCTCCATAGCTCTGTTATGTCTTTTTCTCTCATCGTTATTTTGTAGTTTACTAAACGCGTAATTACTTCCGCTGAAAGCAAGCGCGTTGACCACTGCGCCGCCTATCATCATTACGAGTGAAGCCATTTTTATAAATGTATTTTTTTTACATATTTATATTTTCTGGAATTATTCCTTGCTTAACTAGAAAATCTTTCGTAGCAAATGAAGCTGTAATGACAGCAATCAACTTTGCTGAGTCTTCAAAATCTAGCTTGCCAAGATCTGCTGGTTTTATTCTTAACAAGCTTTTACCAAGCATTGTGTATCCTACACTTAGACCTCCAATAACAGCAGAATGGTATACGAGGTTGGCAAGTTTTTTCGGTGCTCATTTTTTAAAAATAAAATAATATTTATTATTAATAAAACATGAACTGCGATGATTTACTACAGCTGCAGGGCAGCCTAAACGTTCCTGAACTTATGATTACAAATGATCAAGTTGATGACCAAGCTATTATGCGCCAAAAGGAAAGGCTGTATTCTTTGGCGGCGTGTGGAAAAACAAAACAGTACCTCGGAAATGAATTCAGCATAGAACAGATTCAACAGATGTCGCCGCAAGACATTGTAAAGTATCACAACAGGTATGAAGCGCAACTGGGGTCAAGAATGGTCAAAAGTGTCGGACAAACTGTTCTTAGTTTGTACACTAAACTAGTTAGTAGATTTGCGCCCATTGATTCTGAACAAGATTTTATGTATGATTTAACGCAGGATCCAGTTTTAACAAAGTCATTAGAGTCTCTAGGATGTGATCTATATTAGAGATTTGGAACATTATTGTTGCCAGTAATTATGGGGTTAATTACGTTTAATCATATAGATTTTATTTCCCTTAAAAATGACCGAGCAGAAAACGTTGATGGAGAAAGTGACCCGTGAAAAGAATCCTGGGCGCGTTGAAGCAGGGAAAAAATTAGCAGAGTGGAACAAAAAAAAGAAAATTAGAGTTACAACATATAACTCATAATGAAAAAACACCAGTTGTGCCAGAGCCACAACAAGAACAAGTTGTTTCAAGTCCCGCAACATCATCATGGATTATTTGGATTAAAAGAGTTGGCATTTTTGGCGTCATTGCTGTTGGTGGGGGTGGTTATTACGTTTATAAAACATATAAAGAAAGACAGCAAAAACCAAAGCAGCCCAAAAAATCACAGCCACTAAATACAAAATCTGAACAAAAAAGAATACCAGAACTGCCAACAACAAAATCTCATTTTGATCCATTTGATATGCAGTAATATTTCAAGAACTTAATAAATAATTATAAGTGACTTGAATAAGAACTTGATAACGACTTCATGACGACTTGATGAAAACTTAAATAAGAACTTGATAAGAACTTGATAAGAACTTGATAAGAACTTAATGACGACTTGATTAAGAACTAGATTAAGAATTTGGGGTAACTTGATTAAGAACTTGGGGTGACTTAATTAAGGACTTGGGGAAACTTAATTAAGGACTTGGGGTGACTTAATTAAGAACTTAATTAAGGACTTGGGGTGACTTAATTAAGGACTTGGGGTGACTTAATTAAGGACTTGGGGTGACTTAATTAAGGACTTGGGGTGAAAAGTGGAACTGGTAGGACCACTTGTCATTTGATATGTCAGCCACTTGCTTTGTGACTGAACAGGATGTGCCTGGGCGCTGAGCAGTGATTCGTTGTCGGGCTGGCCTGCAACTACTAGTTAAGCGCGATGAAGAACAGAGAAAGAGGCAGCTCACGCTATAGCAAAGAACGTGTTAGTGCACGCCCGCTGTGCGGACAGACCTATTGGATTAATAAACTAAGAAAGACGACAGAACTCTTTGAAAAATATCCGGAACTTTCAAATCTGACAATTTCTATTACACAAGCCATCGCGTTGATGCCAAAGATACATGCTGTTCTAAAAACCCACGCCGGTGTGGCAGCTGACTGGATGTGAAGAAGGTATGTACATTGTCAACTAACTGACTGTGTGCTGTGTTCTGTGTAAACAAAGGCCTCTTGTCTGTGTTAAGTCGTAAACCCCACACACCAACAAACCGACACGCACACTGAAAAATGGGGAGTTTGTGTTATACTCCCTGTTTGGCTAGTATACTTACCATGTCAGACCATAGCATTCAACGGCAGTTAGCCAGCTCTGTCAGGCCGAATTTTTTCCGTGGCCAATGCAGTCATAAGACAGTCACGTGATGTCACCCCACTTCCGGCCCGGAAGAAGCCAGTGTCAACTTCCTATACGTCATTCAGCGAGGCCTGGTGTATGGTAACCCCGAGAACCTTGGCGCCAGAGGGGAAGGTAGGGAGGGAATTAGAGTCTGACATGGTAAGTATACTAGCCAAACAGGGAGTATAACACAAACTCCCCATTTTGGCGTCATATACTTTACCATGTCAGACCATAGCAGAATTTAAAGGAATCGGAGGAGGGCGAGCGCCCTAGTGGTTCTTGGGGTTGACCGATATGGCTGCATTGGCCGCCACAAAGGAAATCCCCTTAGACCCATCAGCTCTGGTCATGCGGATATCCCTCAGGTAAAAATTAATGAAGGGATTTTCCGAACGCCAGTAGGCTGCCTCCAGCAGGTGGCGCACGGGGACAGAGTACTGGAACGCTGTGGAAGTGGCCAGTGCTCTGACCTCGTGGGCCCTGGGTGATAGGACAGGGAGATCCTTGTACGCCTGAGCGTAGGTAGATCTCACCGTCTTGGAGAGCCACCTGGAGATAGTTCCCGCCGAGATATCTCTAGTATTGTTGGGGTTGAGGGAGATAAGGAGTCGTCTCTGGGAGGAGCGCCTGGGGCGTGTGCGTTCCCAGTAGTACCTGAGACACCTGGAGGGGCAAAGGTCCATGTCTCCATCTTTTTCTCCCTTTCCCAAGATGTCCGTCAGGGAACGGATGACGAGGAAGGGAGAGGGGGTGCCCGGTTCTTGATTCTTTGCCAAGAACTCCGGAAGGAACTTGAGAGAGACTGAGCCGTCCCTGTGGAAGGCGATATCTCTGGGGTCACCGCTGAGGGCGTGAATCTCACTTCGTCTTCTGGCCGAGGCCAGGGCGAGGAGAAAGGTGGTCTTAAGGGAGAGGAGGTCAAAAGGAATAGAAGCAATGGGTTCAAAAGGGGGTTTTCTGAGGGCATCGAGGACCGTAAAAAGGTCCCAGAGGGGAATGCGCCTAGGGGACTGAGCTTCCCGTAGAGCAACTCCTCTAGACACCTCTCTTATGACTGCATTGGCCACGGAAAAAATTCGGCCTGACAGAGCTGGCTAACTGCCGTTGAATGCTATGGTCTGACATGGTAAAGTATATGACGCCAAACGGCGAAGTGGTGGCTTCCCATTCGAGAATGTTCAAGAACATTTGCTGATGCAATAATGTTGCAAGTTGACCTGGCCAAAGCGCGCCGCGAGCCCGGTGAGAGAAGAAACGCAGTAGGCGCGCGAGGCGTGTTTTATTGATTTTTTGGTCAGAACATAGGGAGATTCACAGTTTGTAAACAGGACGCTCGGCCTGCTGCGTCGTTATAATTGTGTTGTCTTGGTCTTGCAAAAAAGATGACAGTCAACCGACTGGTAGTACAGACTGTTTGGGGGAACGCAGACACTATTTATTATAGATGACTGTTCGGCCGAAACTAGCTTTCAGTGGAAGACATGCTGGGATAAGGTGTGGGGATTTTATGTCAGAAATATAACTCAGTTTTAAAAGACTTTAGAGAGCAATTAAAGACAGTGGTTTTATTTCACATGAAAGATAGGGATGCTTTTGATGAATGTATGAAAGAAAACGATGTTATTGAAAATGCCAAAGATAAACAAAAAATTAAGCAAAAACTAAAGTCTCAAAAGTTTTCTAAATTAGTATTAAAAACAGACAATCCTACACAGTATATATGCTTGTAACATTTTTTTAAAGTCTTACTTAGCAGAGAACTATAAAATCTTCGTTCTAGGGCAACCGCCCGAAACTGGTTGAGGGCGGTTGAGCTAGAACGAAGATTTTATAGTTCTCTTGAGGTCTTATGTGTCCTCTGAAAAGTATGCCAGATTCCAGCCTCTCAAGATGTCAACTGGACTTTCCTTGCGGTTAGTGGATCTTTCCTCACCGTCACTGACCCTTTCACCAGAGTCAGCCAAAAGGTAGACAACAAATGTGCACATTGACAGAGTTCTAGAAAGAGATACATTAGCAATAAAGTGTCCATGATGTAATATTTATATCTGTGCAGGTGTGCGTATGTATGACTGGAGTGGGGATGAGGGGAGAGGATGCTGTTAAACTCAGATATTTGTTCGAGAGTGCGTGCGTGCGTGCGTGCGTGTGTGTGCGTGTGTGTGTGTGTGTGTGTGTGTGTGTGTGTGTGTGTGTGTGTGTGCGGGCGCGTGCGTGTGTGCGTGCGTGCGTGCGTGCGTGTGTGTGTGCGTGTGTGTGTGTGTGTGTGTGTGTGTGTGTGTGTCTGAGAGAGAGAGAGAGAGAGAGAGAGTGTGTGTGTGTATGTGTGTGTCATTCTCTCTCTCTCTCTCTCTCTCTCTCTCTCTCTCTCTCTCTCTCTCTCTCTCTGAGGTGGACATGTGGATTGCTAGGAACCAGCATTTTGAGTAGGATGGACTGTCTTTCTCCCTTGCCTACTACCAACGCTGTGCTCCTGCAAACAGATCCCCATTCAATATTTCTGCTTCTAGAAACATATATTACAAACTTTGTTAATAGTGGACCTTTTAAATAATGATCCTTATCTCGAACTTTGTGTTTCTCAGTTTGTTCGGGAGCTCTAATGACAAGAAAATGAACTCACAATAATGAGCTACATAACCAGCTCCTTACAAATTGTAATAAAGAAGTTACTGTCTTTTTGAATAGACAAATATAGAGTATGTTGCTATAGATTTACACAACTAGTTCTGATTCAAACAGTTTGTGCATTGGAACTACATCTTTACTTGAGTTAAAACTAGCTATTGATTATCATTTAACGCTTCTATATTTCTGGCTCTAATGCTGTAAAAAGCGAATGGTCCGCCCATTCTCCACGCATATGCGTGCATTTGTGTGCTCGGGCATGTGTGTGTGTGTGTGTGTGTGTGTGTGTGTGTGTTGGGGGGGGGGGGGGGGGGATGCGCGCGAGCGCGCGCGTGTGTGTGATAGCGTGCGTGCGTGTAAACACAAAGTAATATACATAAATCTGTGTATGTGCATATGCGCATATGCTTGTGCTTTACTTGCTTTTGTAGGAGTATATATATATATATATATATATATATATATATATATATGTGTGTGTGTGTGTGTGTGTGTGTGTGTGTGTCTATATGTATGTGTGCCTGTGTGAATATGAAAAGCGGAGATGAATTCGAGAGGACTGGTGTATTTAAGAGCTCATTAGCTGATACTTAAACGATTTTCGTCGCTTTCTTGTTAAACCTTTGATCAGGTGTTGGGGTGGTACACTAATGTTGCAAGGATTTAGACTGCTTCACTACACACATACACACACACACACACACACACACACACACACACACACACACACACACACACACACAGAGACACACACACACACACAACAGACACACACACACACACACACACACACACTCACAAGAGAGAGAGAGAGAGAGAGAGAGAGAGAGAGAGAGAGAGAGAGAGAGAGAGAGAGAGAGAGAAGACAGACAAACAGACAAAGAGAAGCAGACAGAGACAGAAAGCCTGTGTGTGCATGTGCTAAAGTATGCCTAATCATTTTGTCGTGTTCTATACTCGTATGCGTAAGACCTAGCCGTCAACACCTCAAAAATCCAAATCCACTACCACTCCACTCTCTCTCCCTCCCAATGCTCACCCATCTGCACGACCCTCAAGCACACACAGAGAGGAGAGAGAGAGAGAGAGAGAGAGAGAGAGAGAGAGAGAGAGAGAGAGAGAGGAGAGAGAGAGAGAGAGAGAGAGAGAGAGAGAGAGAGAGAGAGAGAGAGAGAGAGTAGCGCACATCGCGCTCGACTCTACCAATGACCTTCACATTAAATTTTCTTAAAGCGGAAGACAGCAATTATTGATCTTGGGTGAAAAGACATTCTCTTCAACAACTGTTTGTAACTTCTTCGAAATTCTGCTGTACGACGGTAAACCAATAAATCGTTTAAAGAGGTAGAAGAAGAGCAGAAAAGAAATGGATCTTCAAGTCTTCCTAAAACAGGATATGAGACTGGCGTACCGGCCTAATACGATCTTACACCTACTTCTCACGCTCTCTAGTGCTTACATGTTTTGCTGCCCATTTTCAACGCGCGCGCGCGCGTGCACACACACACACACACACACACACACACACACACACACACACACACACACACACACACACACACTAACACACACAAACACACACACACACATTAACACACGCTAACACTCTCTCTATCACACACACTCACTCACACACACACACACACACACACACACACACACACACACACAAAATATATATATATATATATATATATATGTGCTGTTGGATTCTTTTCTTGAACCCTTGGTGGTGAGAACACCACAGAATTATGGACTGTGGTGTGTCTCTATTTGACACCAGGAGCGCAGACACAATCAGCCGTGTCTCCCTGATGAGTCCGATCCAGCGGACGAAAGGCCTAGAAGCAGGCAATACAAATAGATCTGCCTTCAGAAGGGATCACGATGGTTCCCTCAGGCAGCGAATGAAGGGTTTCTCATATTTATAATATATTTCCCCCATTTTCTTCATCTTCATTTTTTTTTCTCTAAAACTTCAAATCTTTGCGAAGTCATTATTATAATGACTGAAGAATTGTTAGCCTGCACTCGTTTTCCCCCACTACTTAATTGTTCAGCATTATATATATATATATATATATATATATATATATATATATATATATATATATATATATTTAACTCAGAGGCATAAAAAACGCGAAAACAAACTGTATAGAAATTTTGATGTAATTTGGCCAACGATTCCTTTGCACTGGTAATAGAAAGTGAGAAAAAGCAATCAAACACCGCAAAAGTGTCCTTTCAAAGTTCATTCTGGTAGAAAATAAGGTCACATGAACTTGACCTTGACCCTGTGTTAACAGCAGAATGTCAGTATCTGGTGTGACCACCTCGAGCATTGATCACAGCTGTACACCTGCGGTACATCGAGCGCACCAGAGTGTTGGTCTGCCTCTGGGGGACTTGCCACCACACCTGGCCCACAGCGACAGCAAACGAGCTGCTGTCTGGGGTCTGGGGTGAGCTGGTTCAACTGCCTCTGAAGAGCATCCCAGAAATGCTCTATTGGGTTAAGGTCGGGAGAACGGGCTGGGTGAGGCAGCAGATTGATGTTGTTCTGCCTCAGGAAGTTCTGCGTAGCACGGGCAGTGTGCGGCCTTGCGTTGTCCTGCTGAAACAGGTTCTGTGGATGCCGCTGGAAATGCGGCAGGATGTGGGGCCTCAGAACTTGGTCGATGTAATGAATAGCAGTGACCCCGTTACCACGTCCTGGACCCACATTCTGGAAGATGACTGGCCCAATACGGCGATTCATGCCGATAGCCCCCCAGATCATGATGCTTTCACCACCCCATGGGTTCCTTTCGGTGATGTTGGCATCCGTGAAGTGTTCCCCTGCTCTTCTCCAGATCCGGATGCGGCCATCGCCTGGGTCGACGCAGAACCGGCTTTCATCACTGAAGAGGACTCGGCCCCAGTCCCGATGGCGCCAATGCACGTGGATCTGTGCCCACTGCAGACGGTTCTGGCGATGCTGGAGTGTCAGAATAGGTCGCCGGGCTGGACGCCTGCATTGGAGACCAACTGTGTTCAGTCGGCGACGCACGGTCCTGCTGCTGATTGGCCTGCCATGGTTGCCGACGGTGTTCCTGGCTGTGTTGGCAGCGGTTTGGTCAGGCTCCCGTCGATGCTGACGCAGAAGATGGCGGTCTTGGGCTGCTGTGGTGACCCTCGGTCTGCCGCTCCTCGGTCTGTCATCAGTGGTGTTTCTTGCTTGAAAGCGGTCCAGAAGGCGATAAACGGTGGAAATGTGGACTCCGAATGCAATAGCGACCTGCCTCATTGGAACCCCAGCCTGCAGTTGCCCCATTGCTATGCAACGATCTTGACGAGAAAGTCTCGGCATTATGTTGGCGCCGCTGGAAGGGATAATTTGAACTTTTTGGGGTTTGGAAATTTATAGCCCCACAATCGGGGC
Source organism: Conus canariensis (assembly GCA_033310375.1). Lineage (NCBI taxonomy): Eukaryota > Metazoa > Mollusca > Gastropoda > Neogastropoda > Conidae > Conus > Conus canariensis. The sequence goes on along the minus strand of CM065721.1, from coordinate 35,406,092 downwards.
CACATTGAGTTGCAATTCACATTGATGCACGTGGCGTAGGTAGTCCGCATGGCAAATGCACTCCTCGTGCCAAAAACGCTGACCCGGCAACATTCACCCACTGTTACGAGGTTACAACCGGCCAAGACACCACGTACTGCTAATGTTGCACGTGCCAACGACGTTTGCTTACGTCCTGTTCACAATGTGAACAATCGTGCACTGTCTCTATTTTTCGCGTTTTTTATGCCTCTGAGTATATATATTATATATATATATATATATATATATATATATATAAAAAACGCACATACACAAACACACATACTCACGCACGAGAGAGAGAGAGAGAGAGAGAGAGAGAGAGAGAGAGAGAGAGAAGACAGACGACAGACGAGACAGACAGACAGACAGACAGACAGACAGACAGAGACAACGACAGACAGAGAGAGAGGGACAGGATGGGAGACGGAGGTTGTACTCTTGTCACACTTCTTTTTTCAGCATGTCAGCAAGTTTTGGCAACACAAAGGCCTGTGAATAAAAATACAGAAATATTAGTTTCTAGCAGAAGTCAAGAGCTTAGACGAGAGAGAGAGAGAGGAGAGAGAGAGAGAGAGAGAGAGAGAGAGAGGAGAGAGAGAGAGAAGCAGACAGACAGACAGACAGAGACAGACAGACAGACAGACAGATAGATAGACAGAGACAGAGGGAGAGTTACAGACGGAGAAGGGAAGTAGAGACTTTAGACAGAGTCTGTTCTTTTTATCTTGACCATTCATCACCTTCCCATGGACACCGGAGACATCCGTTACGGGTGACATAGTAAACGCCCTCGAAGCCAGGATGTGCCATCGCTCTCTACTTTCAGCCATGCGTAGCAGATTGCCCGAACTGAGTTCTGTCTATTCCCTGATGTTATCCATCCAGGATTTCTTCTGCCCGCCTCAACGACGCTTGGCTTCAGCAATGCTTCGAAAGACGGTTTTGGGGCAAATAATCATGGTGTAGATAGAGCATGACTCTTCCATACACGAATTTTGCGTTTTAATCTCGCAAGGAGTGGCTCTTGCTCCCCTGCTTGTGTCTTGACTATTTGCCTGCTTGTCCATTCGAGCTCTTCGTACACATTGTGCAGAAGTTTCTTGAAGAACTTTAAGTAAATATGAAATGAGGCAGGGAACAGTAAACAATGAACAACAAATAAGTAGGGTAACTCTTGATCCCACAAGAAAACATAACTCCAAAGCAATGCTGTTTACGACACCGAATCGACCACCAGACATGACAGCAGACAGCACACAGAACAAACAAGGATTTCTAATACCTAGCTGCTTTAGTTACCGTCTCTGGAACATGTCTTTTCTGCATTTATGTATAAATGCGTATGATGCATAATATAACAACAATTACTAGACTAATCATGTCATTTTTTTCCTTTTTGTTTTTATTTTGTTTTGATTCTTTGCTGAGAATATCCTGTGTGGCCCTTGTCTGCTGCTGAAATATTTCTGTTATTGGTACTCAAGAAATAATGTACCTTATGATATAACATGTATTATCTTCACTTGCTGTGACCCAACCCATTCTGTCTCCGTTTCTTTGCTTGTCTGTTCGTCTGTCTGTCTATCTGTCTGTCTATCCATCTGTCTTTCCTATGTTATTTGTGTATGCATGCTGATTTATCTTGCAATATTATATACATTTTTTTCTCTTTTTTATCAAAGGCATGTATACATCTCTTTTGGGTAGTAATGTTAGAATAATATGATGCATACAGGTTTATGTATATTTCTTATGGCATTGTCAATAAGTAACCATTTTTTTTTGTACATTGACAATGTCATGCTGAAACACTTTCCTCTCTCTCTCTTCTTTTCTCATGTATGTGTGGTTTGCTTTTTTTTTGTCCGTCTGTCTGTTTCTTGCTTTATACCTAACTTTTAGTTATGAATGTTGCTGTTTATTTCTTTTTTTGTTTGGCTTCTTTATAAGTATGTGTATCTGTTTTTTCCCCTTTTTCTCTTTGTACATGGAATAACAATAAAAACAATACAAATGTTTAAAAAAACAAGGAAGGAACAAGGAGGGGATGTTTCCTTTGTTGTGCTCTGTGCTGTCATGTCTGCTAGGCAATTCGGTGTCGTAAGCAGCATTCCTTTGGAGTTATGTTTTCTTGTGGGCGCAAGAGTTACCCTACTTATTTGTTGGTTACTGAAGAACTTTAGTTCAAATGGCTGGACTATTTTTCTCTCCTGATCAGTTGTGTGAGTCTAGTTTTCGCTTTATACAGGAGAATGCAGACAATCAAGACCTTGCAGAGTTTCAACTTGACTGGAAAGCTGATGGATTCGCTCTTTCAGATCACGTTGAAATCATCATGGCGGATATATATATATATATATATATCTATATATTCAATTATAAACAAAGCTTGCTCTTATGTCTTAGATTGAAGAAATAGGGGGAGATAAGCATTCATATCTGCAGTGGTAGATCATTCTGCCTAACTAACAGTATGTGCTTGAGTGGGTGAATGGGGAAAAATTAAATAAATGCTTCTCAAAATGAGCCTTCAGCAAGCTTATAGTCTCCAAGAAGGAGACAATCTCCAATGGGGAGGAAAGCCACTAACATATAACTCCTGGTCAGATACCGATATTTCGAAACCTGATTGTTTCTCCTCAGTGACCGCGGAAAGTGGTAATTTGACTCCTCTGCCTTTTCGTTTTTAAGAAGAATACTATCCCAGAAAAGGCTGGTGTGCAATACCGTACTATGTTTGTTGAGTTTTCAAAAAAACCAACCAAAGGTGCCACCTAAGAAGCAAAAGAAAATCATGAAAGAGAAAAACAAGCTACATTTTCTTGTGAAAAGTAGAAAATATAAAAAGATAACCTCTTAAGACACAAGTGCTGAGGGCCAGTTCTTGGAATGAATCCGCAAGGGACTAAATTACAATAAACTAATAAATTCCAAGGATAAGTACCGAGCACCATTCCAGCAACTTACAGAGCAGCTTGGTGTTGCAATGACTACAAGAAATATTCAATTATAAACAAAGCTTGCTCTTATGTCTTAGATTGAAGAAATAGGGGGAGATAAGCATTCATATCTGCAGTGGTAGATCATTCTGCCTTACTAACAGTATGTGCTTGAGTGGGTGAATGGGGAAAAATTAAATAAATGCTTCTCAAAATGAGCCTTCAGCAAGCTTATAGTCTCCAAGAAGGAGACAATCTCCAATGGGGAGAAAGCCACTAACATATAACTCCTGGACAGATACCGATATTTCGAAACCTGATTGTTTCTCCTCAGTGACCGCGGAAAGTGGTAATTTGACTCCTCTGCCTTTTCACTTATGCGGACATAGAACACTGACAGAGGTGAGCGACAAGAACGTGTTCTTATTTCCCCTTGAAACAGATCCACGCAAAGAAAAGGTCAGTTCAAGTCACAAGCTTAAAAGTATTTACACATCCAGCAGAAGAGTCACTAAACCATCTTCATATGCCCGTTCTAACGGTCCGAACATAAGCACGTATCCTTCGATTCAAACAAAATCAATACATCACTCTCCAAAAACTCAAGCCCTAATTACTTAGGCTTCAAGAAACAGAAGTTAAAAAAAAACACGGCGTAGCACAGCCAAACGAGGAACCAGAGAATTCCCTAGAAAATTCGGGAATCTTTAACGTTCGGGAACCATGACTTAATATAACATTTCAATGCTTGCGACATTGAAGAAATTTTGAGAACCAAACATTGTACAACCAATCAGAATATACGGAGCATATTAGAAGCAATTTCTAGAATAATATGGAACCTTTTTTGTAATTTTGTGATAATTCAAGGACTATGAACAATCCAGAAATATTACGTAGTTTGCTGATATGTCATCTTATTAACTAGCATCAAGTAGAGCAATTCTTTGAAGCATCTAATGCAAATTCTGAGCAAACATGATATACAGGCAGAGTTGATCTGTTTTTAGCATTTCTTCCCACTTTGAATAGATTCAGTAATTTATTTTAATAAAAGAAAGGTTATATTCCATAACGCTCAAAAGGTTCACAATGCCAACGGATCAGAGATCAATGGAAGTTTCACGTTTTCGTTCCACAGAGCGGCTCATACAGTCAGCACCAACACTGTCAATCACCACCATGGATTCCATTTTCATATTGTCGTTCTGCAAATATACTGCCCATTGCATCACTCTCCCATTGCCGACATAAGCTCAGTTCAAATAAGTGAGTGGGCGATGGGCCATCTGCAATACAGATTGCACTCCTGTGCAAAGTGTTCTTCTTCAAGACATAAGGCACTTCAGTCCATCACTACTGAAACATGAACAATATGTGAAGGATTAATTCATGTACTCTACATAAAACATGAGCTTTTATGATGATAACATGTAAAGTACAAAGTTCGATAACTGTACATGCAAACATGAAGAAATGTATAGATGCATGTGGTATGTATGTGTATGTGTACCGCACGCGCGCACACTTTTCAATGTATGTGCTTACACATATTTGAGTGTATATTTATGTACGTCCATGTGTTTGTATATGTATGTATGTATTCATTCTGCGTAGATAATTTGTTGGGTTTTTTTCTTAGTACGTCTAGTATGCTTTTATATATCAATCTTTAAAAATTTGGTTCACGACACGTTTGTTGTACTCAAAATAAAAAACTGCACTTCATTACGCTCCCCGTAATGGCAAGGCACCCCTCTCCGATTGGTAGAATGGTAATTCTGCTCGGATGACCGGAGTTTCTGGCTGGTGTAGCCGATTGGAAACCCCTTTGTGTCTTGTTCTTGCATTAAGAATGCTCAAATACCGACACAGACGTGTCTGTACGCAAGCTGTAGATCTTGGAAAGCTCATGGTGCTGGTCAGGAGATTCGCGATGGTTATGTACACTTTCTCTCGTACACCGCCCTCTCCATTGTGGCAGATCTTCACTTCTTCACAAGGTCGGCTGGAGGTGCAGATATTGCAGAAAAAATTGAGATATGTAACCCCTAGTATCCACCAGACCCTCGAAGGACTGGATTTGCTTCGTTGTGGTGGGATGCGCCGTATATTTAACCTTCACATTACCGTAATGAAGTACTTCTTCGCCATCCTGGAGTTTGTGGCCAATGAAATATACATTGCCCCCGCTGAGACCACATTTGCTTTGTTTCGGTGTCAGACTGGCTTTAGTTTGGCGTCCGAGTAACGCGCACAGAGTTTCATTATGTGTTTCCGAGGTGTGGATGTCTACCAGTTTACCATTACAGTTGTGCATTATATTCTCCATGTAGCTCCCTGAATTTTATCATCCTGGCTGGCACCTTCAGAACTTTAAAGCTCTCATCAGGGGCCATAAACGCTGTTTTGAGGATGTCTTCTTCTGGATGGCTTACTTTCCAGTACCTTGCACAGAGATCAGTATATTGAAACATATGTCTCAGCTCAGTGTATGGAACACCTCCTTGGCTGTAATTATGGTTTCTGGATCAAAACGAATTACGAGCCTGCTCGGCTGCTAGTAGTACATACATATGAGTCTGTACCATCATCTTTTCCTTAATCATCACAACAGGAGAAGCGTATGGTGAATTGTTATAGTGTCACCTGAGCAAAACAGCCAAAATTTAAGAATTCATCATTGCTAAAAGGTCTCTTTGGGTGTAACGAGAATGTGTTCTTCAGGGATTAGTTTTTCCTTTGTCATTATCTGAAAAATTATTCGTCTTTGGCTCAGTTGAATATTCTCCCTCTCTCTAAATATGTTTCTTAAAAAGATATGCATGGAATATGTCAGCTTCCCTTGCACCTTCATTTCTCTTCTAGAAAGGAAAGGCCCTTTCTGCTGTATTAGTAACTTCGTGATGTCCGTGAGCAGGAGTATTAGCACACTGTCTCCCTTCTGGAACTTCAAGGCTTATTTCTTGTGGTAGTAGTGTTTGCCACGCTACTGTGCCTTTTAAGTTCACCTATATCGAGTTGAAACTTTCTTTTATCACACTCTCTTCCGGCTCCAAGATGTAGTGGTAATTGTTCCTCACTTATGACAGTCCACTTTGGCCATAGGATGTACATGTGTTCTCTCTTGATCCTTTAATACAGTAGATTGGGGAGAAAACAGAGCGGAATTTTGTGGTATTTCACGGCATGCAAAGAGTAGAGAATTGATGAACCCGTGCCACTTGGCTGCTGGCATGAATTTCAATGTCTATTGGACGTCTCGACCAGTCTTTAGCGTACTGGACGAAAAGAAAGTGAATCAGATGACACAATGGAGTAGCCTTGTGACTTTGTTCATATGGTTAGACGTAAACTGGGTGCCTAGTTCATTAGAATTTCTTCCGCACCATGCTGATCAAGTCTTCTAGTGTTTCAGTTACAGTTTCTGCATCAATATTCTTCCAGAGGAACAGTCTCACGGTATCTTGCAGTGGGACTTCCTAATGGACTCTGAGGTTGGTAGCCCATTGCCACATGCTCACTACAACTGTATATTGATGCAATGACTATGTCTAGGAGGCATAGAAGTTTTAATGTTAGTGTAAAGTATCACTTTTTGCTTCGGTGTGAAGTGTTGATTTGTCTGTGTTAGCACCAATTACGTTATAAGAGGAAGTCAAGACCCGAGAAACAGCTATCTTCCAGGGTCAAGATGGCAGTGGCTAGTACAATCCTGTCAGTAGACCCAGTGACGCTGCATGCTTTGTCACTGTATGAACCCCTTCCCACTGCATATGACATATGTGTAGCAGACAAGCTGCATCTGGAAGGTGCAGAATCTGGGGCACTTAAACAATCACAGGATTATGGCAGATTTACTCAAGAGAATCACACAGGGAGAAATAGTGATAAATTACTGCTGGAAGGATTGTGTTTCAGAGGGATATTTGTCTCTAACGTATAAACATATTTTCACTACCGCTGGAGGACACTGACAGGAAAAAGGTTTCCTACGGGTGGATTACGTTTCCCTTCATATACCCAACAAAGACACTGTAGTGGTTCTATAACAGATTGGTGTAGGGTTACATATATTCCTCATAATGAGTTAGCAAGACACCGTTCGGACAGTTGACTGAGTTTGAAACTAGCCACAGGTTTGTGTTTTTTTATTGTCACCTGCACACCTCTGCAGCCAGTTTTCGTCTTCTTCCGCGTTGCCAGCAATGCTATAAGGGCAGCCCAGTCTTGTCCAGGAAGTCGCCGATAGCCTCAGAGACATCACTGATCCCCACAGCTCTTTCTCAAAGTCCACTGCACTGGGACACCTTTCTGTCACACAGTGTCAAAGGCGGGATAGGACTGAAGAATGTAGCGTAGCGTCTGTGGACTAGTGCAGCATGGGCGCTCATCTATGTTTGAAATACTCAGTCAGAGGAGATGTGACAGAGACTGATTATGATATCCTGTTCTCAGCCTGAATGTGGTCACAGGTCATGCCCTTTCCGCCTGGTAGATGTCAACCCTCACTGCCAGTTTTAAAAGTGGGTGTTCTTACTGCAGGTGCCTGTTACAAAGCACTGGAACAAAAACGTCAAATGTAGCAGGTACCCACAGGAAAAGAATGAGGCAGCTAACTTTGAGAATGAAATGATGTACAGGAGTTACCAGCGTTAAGGACGCATAATGACTGACTGCTCAGCTGTGGTGAAAATAACAAGAGAGAGAGAGAGAGAGAGAGAGAGAGAGAGAGAGAGAGAGAGAGAGAGAGAGAGAGAGACAGACAGACAGACAGACAGACAGACAGACAGAAGACAGACAGACGGACAGAGAGAAGACCTATTCCATAGCATCTGCTGAACAACATTGAGAACATGAAAGCAGGATTAGCGAGACAGCGTCGCAGCAACACGAAGTGGTGCTATTGTGTAAAATATACGAGAGAGAGAGAGAGAGAGAGAAAAGAGAGAGAGAGAGAGAGAGAGAGAGAGAGAGAGAGAGACAGACAGACAGACAGACAGACGGACAGACGGACGGACAGAGAGAAGACCTATTCCATAGCATCTGCTGAACAACATTGAGAACATGAAAGCAGGATTAGCGAGACAGCGTCGCAGCAACACGAAGTGGTGCTATTGTGTTTGGGGGACACGGAAGACAGCACAAGCAATGAGGAAATGGCAGCAGATCGTGTTACCATTCACCACGGCTCAGCACAGGTCGGAGTGACAAGAAAACAGGGAAAGAAGTGAATCACACACTGACGACCATGAAGCCAAACGGCCGATTATGTGCATAGGGAGAATAAGAGAGAAGTAAGGGAAGAAGAGCTCAGACTGGTGGAAGAATATTGTACTTTGCATGTGTATTCTGCTGTCGTATTGACCTAACACCTTCGACTTCTTGTCAGGATATTACGATTATGGCACTCCACTTACTTTTTCCTATGTTTTATGATGAATTATCAACATACGTATTGGTACACCAAACATGCATCACTTTAGAAATGAACTATAAAACACAACCTTCAATTTCATCAGAACAGGAAACATATGTAACAAAAGTTTATTATATTAAAAACATACGTAGAGGTAATGGAGTTTTCATTTTCATTTTTTAAAAGTGTAAAAATGCAAACAGAATAAGCAAGGAATAATGCTAATGAAGTTGCAGTGGAAATCGAAACAAATGTTATAGCTAATTGCTATGCACCTACAACACCTGACAGACTGAAATTTTAAACCGACTCAAGGGATTATCACACAGACAAGAACATGATTATCTGTGGGTTACGGAAGACTTTAATTAATACAGCAGTAAACCCTTTAGACAACATTGCGTGAATACCTAATTTACGACGAGAAACAGAAGGTTTTGCAGATTTATTAATATCTCTTGACTACAAGACGCATGGAGTATGATATAAGATTGCTTTTTGAAGACACTTCAGTGAACGCGGACCGCTGACTGGGATGAACGACAAGAGCTATTTCGGATCTCCGGTTGAATTATTCCACACAGACTAAACGTGGAATCCTCACCTTAATAACACACACAGTTAAACGTAACCTACAATTTTGTGACTTCGAACATAAAACTTCTCTTTAGAAACAGCCATCTACTTAAATATGATCGTAGACATCTGTCCAAAGCTAGCAGTATATATTTCTGGACGGAACGTGTAGAACTAAAAACTTTGTATGCACTAAACCTGCCACGTGACTGAATCATTATGGGTTTCCCAGTTTTGGCATTTCCAGTCTATCAGTCACTGGCAGCAGGTTTCTGCAATCTCAATTTTTCCTCCGACCTTCTGTTAAATCGATGTACACCCAAGCCCACAAGAATATCCACAAACATGTGTAATACCCAAGTAAATCTATCCCTTTCTATCTAAATACCACAAATTTCCGTGACAATCCATATCAATTTTTTCACTGCTAGAAACTTGTAAATGTAGTGCATGCACAAACTACAAGGGCTTATATATACTACGCACAAAAAGTTAAGGATCGGTATGTGAAAACAGGTGCGTAATAAACTCAGTTCGCTACTGTTATTTATTTCTTAGTCCAGCCAAATTGTCATGAATTCTTGTTCAGCTGAAAGTGGGCGATGTTGTGTTAGTGCGAAAATTGCACGGGATTCTCTACTACTGAGCTGGGCTGCAAACGGAAAAGCGGAAACTTGCGAAAAATGACCTTGTTTTGGACCGTTCTGCCTGAACACATTGCACTTGCCAGATGGAAAAACCATTATGCACGTGCAAGCACTGCTGTTTATGTGTGAGATGCTGTCGCTCGCTTGGCTATATAAGAAGACATTCCACCAGTAGTAGGCCTGATCTGACAATGCCTCCACGACGAAAATTAAGCGAGTTGGATAGGGGACGAGCTGTTGCATGGTTCCAAGATGGTGTTCCCAAGCGAGAAGTGGCCAGGCGACTTCATGTGTCCATTTCGGTCATTGTCCGACTGATTCAACGCTTCACAGCCACTGGGATTGTCCATGAAAGACGCAGATCTGGTCGACCGAAGAAGACAACCCCACGTGACGATCGTCTCATTGAACGACAAGCCCTGCAGACAAGAACAGCCTCTTCCAGCATAATTCAAAGGCAGTTCAGGGTGGCTACTAACATCAACATCAGCCAGCAGACCATACGGAACCGCCTACATGGGTTTAATCTCCGCTCTCATCGCCCAGCAGTATGGCCACGCTTAACTCCAGCCCATAGGGCAGCACGCCGCGCCTTCTGCGCACGTCACGTGAGGTGGACACGTCAGCAATGGTCCCAGGTCCTGTTCAGTGATGAATCACGCTTCACCCTTCACCACAACGACGGCCGACTGAGGGTCTGGAGGCGCCCAGGCAACGCTTTACTGACGCCACTGTCCAAGAAAAGGTGGCCTTTGGTGGAGGTTCTGTAATGGTCTGGGGGGCCTTCAGCCTTCACCACAGAACACCCTTGTATCATGTACAGGGTAACCTGACTGGCATCCGATACCGGGATGAGATCCTTCGACCGCTGGCTGTGCCTACACTGCAGCAGATGGGACCGAGGGCTGTCTACCAGGATGACAATGCTCGCCCCCACAGGGCAAGGGTGGTCAACGACTTCCTGCAGCAGTCTGGAGTCAACAGAATGGAGTGGCCAGCATGCAGTCCCAATCTCAACCCGATTGAGAACCTCTGGGATGAGCTGGATCGCAAAGTGAGGAGCCACCCCCCTCCCAGGGATGCCCAACACCTCTACCAGATGCTGCAGGCTGAGTGGCAGGCGCTTCCACAGAGGATCTTCACCAACCTGGTCAACTCGATGAGGACTCGCTGCGTCGAGTGCCAGAACAGCCATGGTGGTTACACGCATTACTGAGCTTTTGGGAGCATCAGTATGCCCTGTCTTGTGATTTCAATGACTTTGGGAAATCAAATTTGGATACGTACCCACTTTAATCAAATGTACACACCAAACGATTGCTCGAGATTGAAGGCAATTGTGTATCGTTATCACTAAAGAATGGAATTAAATGTTGGCCAAACTTCAACGCATTGACTTTCTTATTTTGACAGTTATGAATGTTTGTGAAAGTGATCCTTAACTTTTTGTGTGTAGCTTAGATAGGAGAGAGGGAGAGAGAAAGAGAAAAGAGAGAGAGAGAGAGAGAGAGAGAGAGAGAGAGAGAGAGAGATGGAAGGAGGGAGGTAGGGAGAGAGAGACAGACAAATATACAAACAGACAGACAGACAGAGAGACATAGGGGAGAGAAAGAGAGATGTTAAGTGAAATCAATATTTGAAAAGAAAAAGTAGTGTGTATGTATGTGCATGCACGAGAGGATAAATGAGGTGTGTGTGTGTGTGTGTGGTGTGTGTGTGTGTGTGTGTGTGTGTGTGTGTGTGTGTGTGTGTGCACGGGGGTGCGCGTGCACACGAGTGTGTATATGTGTGTGTGTGTGTGTGTGTGTGTGTGTGTGTGTGTGTGTGTGCGCGCCGCGCGCGCGTGCGTCCAAACGCATGTATGTGTCTGTCTGTCTTTCTGTCTCCGTTTATGTATGTATGTGTGTGTGTGGGTTGGGGGGGGAGGGGTGCGTGCGTGTGTGTGTGTGCTTTTATTTGTGTGGGCGTGCGTGTGTATATGGGTGTGTGTGTGTGTGTGTGTGTGTGTGTGTGTGTGTGTGTGTGTGTGTGTGTGTGTATGTATGAGAGTGCGCGCACGCGTGTTTGTGTGAGCATGTGTTTGTCTGCCTCTCTGTCCGCATTCATGTGTGTATGTGTGTTCGGGCGTGCGTGCGCGCATGTGTGTGCAGAGGTGCACGTTTTGCATGTGTATTTGCAAGTGTGTTGGAAGGAAATATTATAAACATATATTTCTGTATGTGTGGGTGCACACGTGCATACGTATACTTGTGTGTATACACGTGCTTGCGTCATGCTTCTGTTGTGCAAGTGTACAAGTGCGTGCACTTGTGCCAGCGCGCGTACTTGCGAGCGCGTGTGTGCGCGGGTGTATGTACGT